>CM023095.1:1501426-2702526 GCA_013103745.1 Gardenia jasminoides
AACATCGAGATGGCAAAAATGATTCCTGCCATCGGAGCTATATTCTGCCGTTCACCCATCAATGTTAGATACCTTGTGCTTGTCTCAATGTTTCCTCGATTCTTCTGCATCCTGATGAAGGCCAATGTGAGTGGGACTGATACCTTGATATCAGCATGGAACATCCCACCTTGTGCCTTTTTTTACACCTTATCAGCTTCTTTCTTCTGTAGGGTCGAGGCAACTTAGCTGAAATTATGATCGAAGAGTTTTCCCTCCGTAATATGTATGAGATGACCCGCGAGGCGAATTCTACCACCGGCTACCGCACCACAGAGGGTAATAATTTCTGGAGAGTCGGCATAAAGAGGGGTGCTACTTACTTGTAGTAGCCGAAATCGCAAATGCCCAATCATTAAAGCCCTCGCCGTATCTAGCTCACCTCATAGGAGCCTCCACCAGATGCTTGGTCAGCAACTTCCAACTCCTATCCCCCCGCCATTCAACCTTCCAAAGATTTCCCAAGTGGACTGTGGATTAATTGTAACTTACAGCAAAAAAATGTAGTGAGATGTGTGGGATATTTCATAGTGTCAAAAGATGCTAAAATGAACCACCTCCCCATCAAATTCCATTGTGAGAGTACCCTTTTACATCACTCTTTGTTTCCATGCTCAAAAAGGGTCTCCCATATCGAGGGGATGGATTAGGGCAGTGTTCATCATGCATGTCCAAGATATGAAATCCAAGTGTGGAACACCAAATCATTTACTTGGACCAAGCAAACATCTTCAATCAACCCATCGATAAGCATTGGTACGATCTGCTAACCTAATTACTATATCCTAGTTTCCTTTCAATGGTCCTAGATTTTAAGTGAGGCATAAATACTTTTGGCATCACATTAATCGACGCCTCCCAAATTCTAGCATTGCATTTAATCTGAGTGTGCCCCTATTCCACGGAGATGAGACATGCACCGACTTCACAGAATTTCTCTTTGCAAACATCGGCTGACACGCTTCTCACCTACCACACCTCGCTCATCTCCTCTTAACTTCCTCCTTTGTTGACATGGTAACCTTTCCTAAGCATCAATTTACGTGATTTGGGCACTTTGCTTGATTGCCTCCAAATAAAGGTATATTTACTTGAACCATGGAACACTTCCGTGATCTCCCTTCTCCTCTTGCCTCTTTTGCTTGTCCAACCTAGTAGGAATGGTGGTGAGTAGCCTTAACTTTATGACCGGGTCGGAAAGCATTCTCAGAGTCCGTCTTGCCCATTCCCCCTTCTTCTTCTAATTCTTTTCAATTTGCTCTTGATTCTTGTCCTTCCAGTCGGTGTTGCATCTTCAACATTTCCTAGGTCACGATGTCAAGCATTTTTGGGATTCACCCTTGTTTAAAGGATAGCCTCCCCATTCTACCTTGGCTTCTAGATCTGCTAACAGCAGCTTGCTAACCCACTCATTTGTGTCTGTAAATTTTGTATGTCAGAGTCCGCTTTTCGTTGGAACCTGCATATACTGAGGGCCAAACCTTGACTATGTCTTCAAGTGATGTACCTGGAAGATGAGGGGAGGTCGAGGCTCAGGGTTGGGCATTGTCACTGAACCCCTGAGTATTTCATTTGGGATTGAGCTTCCTCGGCTCGTCTCCCATATAGCTAAATTGGGATGATCTCCACCCAGTTGTATGTATTTGAATATGGGTCATATGGTCTTCACACGGCACCACCAGCCACATTCACTTTAGGCCACCTCTTCTTGTAACATGGCAAGAGTCATGGAGAGTGTCCCACATTTGTGCAAATTCCACACACCTTGGCTTGTTGGCCCGGCATGTACTAGTTGTCGGACAGCAAGCTGTCGCATAACCTGCTGTCGAAGGATGACACTTCTTCAATCTCATTTCTACGGACCCATGTAGCCTCACGATGCCAAATTGTTGTGAATTTTGTGCCATTTCTCGATTAGCACCCATGCCCTGCTAAGAGTCTTATTTACTAGGCCCTCCACTTTTGCATCAAGAGATCACACGTTCTGAAGGCCTCATAGAAGTATTGGATCAATAATTGTTCATTAATTTGATGTTGTGACACAAGTGCTCACTGAACCCTTCAACCGCGTTCAGTTATTACTGTCTTTGTTTATGCGATATCCCTTTCTAGACCACAGCTCTCCCTGGAGGCAAGAAAAATATTTTCCGGAATTCCTTCATTGCACCCATACAGATACCACCGGTAGGTAGGTGGGTATATTTAATTTGCCTATCCTTCGAAAAAATGGGAATGCTCGAGCCGCCCTGCTCTTCTCACATCCTCGGTGGCTTCATGCTTGGAACAAACCACATCAAATCTCTTGAGATGCCAGGGTTCTTCAACCAAAAGTCCATGGAAAGAGAATCAAACCCATTTTAGCTCAAAAGAAGCTTTCACAAATTTTGAAAAAGTAATGCATAGGTGTAGAGTCAACTGAGCAACTAACTCCCCAGTGTCCTAGTATTACCATAATGTACTCTCTCTGCCTGAATCACTAGAGGAATCCGGCTGGAAATGCGGGCCTCGGCCAATCCAATTGCCAAGTTGCCACAGAGATGTTGTAGACTAACGCTCTTCCTGTTGCGGTCTAGTCTCTTTTCTTAGCTCACGCCACCGCTTTCCCTCAACCTCCTCCTGATCATATATCAACTCACCATGCGAAGAACGAGCAAGGCATAAACTAGCTAAGATACCACAGAAATAAAAATAAAATAAAATAAAATAAAATAAACCCAAAAGAAGGACAAATCGCACTAAAAAATTGGATGTGTGTCGCCCAGATAATAGCAATTAATGAATCTATGCCAATAAAAATAACCAAAAGCTAATCCCTTCTGTGTGAGCGGAGTTGTGGACTCCTGATAATGGTTTCACACCCGATTCTAAGGGTATACTTGATCCGATATACCGTAATTAGTTAATTTTACAAATAGGGTCGTCTCCGGACCGGGAAAATTAACTCCTTTTCAAGTGACACGAATTGGGGGAATTTTGAGAATTGTATGCTAACAAAATATTAACTAATTAACCAACTAGAATTAAGAGAGAGAATTAATGAAAAAACTTCAGCCAAGGATACACTTAAATGGTTCAAATAACTCATCATTGATGCAAAATCAATTCCAACATTCATTGATAAACGTTTTCACCGCCGAGCAACATGTGATTGCCGCCTTCCTTATTTGATAGCTAAGGTACCACCATTGACTATTTCCCTAATCCAGAATAACCCCAGGTACCCACCATAGGATTTAATTCTAATTGCATTAAAATCGAAAACCCCTGCTCTAATTAACAAACAATACACCAGGGTTTATTTAAATTAGATTGTATATTTCCCCACACAAACCACTATACCGCTTGCTACCGATTAAAGTAATCAAACAATTCGGTCATCTCATTAGCAATAGATCACGGAATAATTAAATATTGTACACCTATTTAATCACACACTAGATCAATAAAGGTAAAACATACAAATACCAATGAATAGAAGAAATAAATAAAATCGATTAGATCTCACAAAGTTAACCAAATCCTCACCAGTTGTTCCCTTGACTAGAAATAAGAAATTAGCCCTCCATTAATGGAGACCAAATCATGAAGAAAAGCTCCTGCTAAGCAAATTCTTCCAATTGATGACAAGACAAAGAAAGAAGAGACATTGTTGTTTTCCCCCCCTGCTCCCAAAAGCATCAAAAGAGAAGAAAACTAATAGCCACTCATAAAAGAAAACTCCTCTGTGTCTTATGTCCTCTCAGGTGCACTAGGCAAAAGTGAAAGTAATAGCTAAGTGAGAAGACGCTCTCACCCAAAGGGAAGAAGAACTTTGGTACTAATCAATCTTCTCTTTTCGTTTTCTCCTTCTTTTTCCTTTTATACTACTAACTCAAATTTCCAAAAAATAACAATCCTAATCCAACTACTACTAGCCTTTACAAAGTGGGAATTTTCCTAATTTAAATAGCTCTTGACTCCCAACTCGGATTAGAAACTTCCTTGTGTCCACCTGAATATCCTTCAAAACCACCAATTAAGCCCATTTGTGCTCCAATTCCTACAATTGACACAAAATACCAAATATAAGTAGAATCAAGCAATTACAACAATATTTGGTATAAATAGAAAGTTTAAATAGGAACAAATATACCGATAAAATACACTTTATCAGTAATTAAATTCTATGGTCGTATCTAAGTTAGTCCGGTTAGGAAAATGGCCAATACCGTATCTAAAAGTAAGAAAAAGTGGTCGTCGAAGTTTGTTGGCGTTAGCTAATCTAACTCAGTAACTGAATGAAATATCTTTGCATCAATAATCATTTTTTGATTGACCTGTGTTCAGAAGTTGTTCATTTGGGTAGAACTTATTACTTGTTATTTCTATTAAATTATTCTTCTCTTATTCTCGGTGATTTATTTAATTGGTGTTTTCATTTTATTTTCTAATTTTATTTATTTTTTATTTATAATTCCATTCCATCCAAACCTCCTGGACCCAAAAGAGATTATTTTTCCCAAATTCTACTGAAAGGGATATTCATTCATTTGCCGCAATATAATCGGTGGAAGCTAAGAACCCATTATTGCATTATCCCTGCTCCAAGCATTCGGTTCTATAGTTGTGGTGGTAATGGGATTTTAATATTTATTATTGCACGTGTTCGCATTTTGTCAATTTTTTTTGCCGCTAAGGAACGGTGTTTGTTAATTTGTTTCTTTTGAATTATTTTTTGTTTTTTTTTGATATATTTTCTTTGATTTGTTGTTGATTTATGGCTTACAATAATAGTCTCCATTTGGTCATGGACAAAATTTCAATTATGAAGGAGTTCAAGGGTAAATGTCCCATCCATTCAACAAAATATCTGAATTAACGCGTTCTTTATTCGAATAACGGGTCGGAGACTCAAGAAGAAGTCAAGGTGAATGGAATCACAAGATATAAACCATCCCATGTCTATTGCCCAATATTACAGGTAGAGAGTGAATGAACATGACTGCAACATGCTCCATAGGCAAGAGGACCCATATGCCGGCACATCTAGGTTGGAGGATCATCCTAATATGAGCTACGGTGGAAATTGGTAAAACTTTTCAATCGCAAGAATACCAGCCATCACACCTATTTGAGAATCAACCATTCTTATTTGATTACAACTTTAGAATATCATTAAAAACATTAGCCTCTAACACTTTGGTAATTTCAACAAAATCGAGGCAAGCATTCAAAATTTTCAACAAAATCCGGCTAAAGTATTCGAAATTTGGAGAACGAATAAATCTAATGGTATGTGCAATGAGCAAATTAGCAAATTCTAAAAAATGCCACCATTTACCAACCATTCCATCCAAATAAGTGAGTTACAGCTTGAAAGGGTGAAGAATCGCAGATTCAAAAGAGAGATCAAAACATGCGATTGAAGAGATTGTTGAGAAAGACATAAAGGGACCTACTCAAATCTCTCCAGAGTCCACTACCAAACCCAAGGTGATATCTTCTTCATCTCCCAGCTAACAAACTCCTAACTCTAATTTTATATTTTCCACTAATGAGATTGATTTTGTCATACCGTAAGTTTTTGAGTTTCATGACGGAAGAAGTTGGGACCCCATGAGTGACTATTAAGCTTTTCGTTAGTCGTGAAAAAATAACCAAAGAACAAAGTCATTGCTTGCTTGTTTCGAAGAAAGTCAAATAGGAGCCAAAAGAGTTTGAGCATTACCCTTTCATGAAGAATATCGGGCAAGTACGAGAAGGAAGCAAATGAAACGCCGCCAAACCATTTTATCCTCCTGAGCAAATAAGGTTTTATGTCTACCAAGACATAAAGAAAGGCGCCACTTTCAGACAAACCAATTTAATTTTTCATTATTTCCTTGTTAAATTTTGGTCCTTCCATATTTGAAGCGTTTTAATTTTGTGTTATATTATTTTCTTGTTTTAACGTAATTTTGTGTTTAGTTCGAGTAAAGGTGCCAAAACATTGCTCGTGGAGTTTCTTTTTGTTCATTATTTAAATTACAGCACCAATATGGAGGAAAGTGCTTCAATCCCATTCTCAATCTCTGCCAATTTTTTGAACGAACTCCTATAGCTGAGCGCGGCTCACTAAGAACTAAAAAAAGTCTTATCCAAAAAAACAAAAACAACAACAATCCGATGGACGTAAGATCTCCTTATTACGCGTCTTGGTCTTTACCAAGGAAAGGTTTTGTCACAAAATTTGACAATAGGTCGTTAACCTTTTTTCCTTTCATTACATTTCCTTTTCCACCGCGCTTCCCCTGTTTCTTTTCTTTCCTTTCTTGCTTCATTAATCGTTGTCGCTCCATAAGGCTTACACGGAGTTATTTCGCCACTCCCGACCACACTAACATTCGATTGCAGATCTTCACGTGGATTGACGGTTCCTCTAAATTTAAACAGTCGACATTACCGAGTTCCGCAACTGCGAATAAGCTATTTTATTGCCGATTTCTCACTACCCATCAGCTGGCCGTAACGATATGCGGTGACATTTGGTCGTTTTCCCTATCGCGAAAAGGTCGTTATCGGACTGCCTCACCGTCGATAAGCCTTAAGCAACCGCTTCCGGGGCTCTTCCCATTCGAAGCCACACCGGCCGCCTTCTCCGGCCGTTGTCGGGCGCCTATCATTGCACCATTCCTTATATCCGGCAGATGCCCTTGCCTCAAGTCGCTTCTCCATATTCCCGCCGTTTCTCGATTCTTTCTCAGGCGCTAATCGTCAGCCGCCCTCTTGGTTTCACGCGTTGATCTCCACGCTTGGGTTAGCCTGCTGACACACTTAGGTGTTTAAGTTTCCATCTCCCTCTAAGTAGCCGGGAGGCTGACATTTGCTTGTTGTTGCTCTAAGTCCCGACATTGTGTTGTTGAGTTGATTAAGAAAGTTATTCTGAATTGGTAGACTACCCCGTAGCTATTCTTGATGCATTGTGTTGGTTACTCTTTGATTCTTGTGCTGTATTTGTTCTTTAATTGATTTGGGAGGCTACCAAGCTGCTTGCATTGGAGATTTGCTAGACTAGATAATGGTGGCAAAGACTAAATTGAAATCTTTTGAGAAAGGGCAGGGCCCAAATAACCCACCTTGCAGGATGCACGCCTTCAGCACTTTGGAAGATGTTTCGGGCACATTGATGAGATCTCTGTCACAGAGTTTCACACTCCCTATCATGTCACCTGAGCACGCCGCCACTTTCATTTATGGGGTTCAAACCCCTTTTCCTCTCCCTCTGGGCTTATAGTTTTATGAGTTTCTGCCGGAAGTCCTCCCTGCTTTTTCATACACATTGAGGGACACAATGTAGTGTTTAGGGGAGGAGTATTTTGGTTTTGATGAGCCTTTTGGTTTTAATTTGTCCTGTTTTCAAATTTTAGTTTTCGCTTGTGTTTATTTTTTAACTCTAGTCGCTTTGTTTGTGTTCTATTTTTGTGTTTTTCGGGTTCATGTAATTGAGATGCAATAGTGTAATGGTTGGTACGTGAATATTCTATTTACTTGTAATTGATTTGAAGGAGGGATGCCTCATGACATATAGCCATTTGTGAGTTTTGAGTTTAAATATCTTATTATGTGCAGCCTGTTTTCATCGCTTAGAGTATATACTATCACACTTAGTTAGACTGGTCTCTAGAACTTTGCGATATACATGTCGGTATCATCACATTGTTGAGTTTGATGCATGAAAATGATAAGTGACAATTAGTTTAACCTTTTCTTTTGCTATTTTCTAAAGACCTATCATGGGGTATCTTTTCTCCTAGTTGACTGCAAGTTTGGACCTTTAAACCTTTTTTTCTTTGTTTAATCCACACATTTTTTTATCACCATTTAACCCTTTTGTTCTAGACCCTGGTTTTTTGAAACCCCTGGCGTCAAAGGAATAATCCTTAATGTTCTTTGCATGATGATATGTCACAAGTGAAGGAAACCGATTATATCTATAGCTAGCAAGTGCTTTTATGTTCATATGTTAATAAGGTCTTGTTGCAAAAAAAAAAAAAGAAAAAGGAAAAAGGAAAAATCCCCAAAAAAAGAAGAAAGAGAAAAAAAAACGGTGTGTGGAAGGGACTCTGTTAATAAGTGCTATGGATTAATCCCCTTTGTTATGTATGTTGCTATGTTTGAAGTTGTTGTGGTGTTAGATGACTAGTAATGGTATGTTATTCTTAATTCATGCAGAGAATTGTTCTGAAGAGATTTATGACCAATTAACCTTTTGTCCAACCCTGCCCTAATTCCGCTACAACCTTTGTTAGTCCTCTTGATTCTTTGTATTCACACTGTTATGGAGATGTGGATAGATTAGCAAGTTTATGGCAATGACTCTATGGTGTTGATTTGAGTGAATATGCCCCATTAAAAGTTTGAGTGCTAGAGCATGCTACTTTTTTTTTCCCTTAGAGGTTTGTCAAGTCTTGAACATCCCTAATTTGATGAGATTGTCAGAAATGTGTGGGAGAAAGGTCTATTATGCTATTCTATGTTTGTCGCCTTGATATTGAGTTATTTTAGAATTTTCTGAGGCAAGCACATTATTTAGGTGTGTGTAATTTCTTTAAGTCTCTTGATTGTGCACATTATTTTGTGGATGTTTTTCCCCACTACTGCCCACATGGTACACTAGTTTATCTCACCATGTTTGGTTTTACGATTTTTAGGTCCTTGAATTAATTGAATAAAAAAAAAAAAAGCCTATTCTTGTGAAATCACAAGGCTCTCAGTTTAAGCATGCGGCCTTCTCTCATTGTTCCAGAAGCGAACTTTACCATACCTCATTATCTTTGGATTGAAGACTTTATTTCACCCCTTTACCAATGCTGCCTCCTTTTATTTAGAAAGACAAAATTAGTTTCCCTTTTACCATTATTGCTTTTAGTAAAGTTAACTGGGAGGAGAAACCTAGACCCTAGTTGGGCAGGAGCTAGGTTTGTCAGTCACTTTTAGCTGCAGCTCACGCTATGAGTAAAGTTGGACTAATTTGACAGAGGCTTTAGGGATTGGAGAAAACCGCCTTCTCTCGCTGCTTCGCTTTGGAAGCTTGGTTCCAATTGCTTCCCATTCATTCCGTGAGGGTTGTTTATTACCTTGACTAGTCACCTAATGCACAACAAAGTTAGCTGCATCTGGTCGTCGACCTCCCTGCCTTTCTCATGACGGTAGCCTAGTAGTATTTCACATTCTATACCGCCTTGTGGCGTTTATTATTGCAAACATCTCTTCTTGGCGATTCTCCATGAGGATACAAAATTTCGCCTACCTCAAATGTCATCTAAGCGTCCATCATTTGGTGATATTCAATTTGTTTGTTATTTCTTTTTAATAATATTGTTACACTGTGACGCTTTCCCTAATTAATTGTCAACGGCCGGATATTTAATTCAACCTAATAGCTCATCACAAATTAACCCAATTGAATGAATTGTTTGTTTGGTTAATATGGCTACCCACTTACATTGGTTTTATGTTGAAAACGTGAGATGGCTTAAATGAACCCTCTAGTTGTTCATTGGTTAGTTGGGTTTTTCAGCTTTTAATGCAATTGGGTAATTAAATTCTATGACAATTATAGGGTTGTTATTCCTGTTAGGGAAACAAATAACAACGGTTAAACTTGCCTAAAAGTAAGAAAAAAGTCGTATCGCCGCTTGTTGGCAGTTATAATCAACCTAGTAACAACAAATGAATGAAATATCTTGCATCAATGATCATTTGATTGGACCGGTGTCGAGAAGTTGTTCCTTTGGGTAGAACTTGTTACTTGTTATTTGGCTAAATTATTTTTTCCTCTCTTATTCTCTCTGGTGATTTTATTTAATTGGTGTTTTCATTTTAATACTTATTTATTTTGCTCTAATTCCATTCATCCCCATTCTTTCCCTCTCGGGTGGACCTGAAAGAGACATTTTTCACCCCACAAGGCTCTAGGGAGAGCATCTTACTTCTGCCACCTCAATACAAATTGGCTTTCTTAAAGATAATCACTCTGTATATATCGGTTCTCAAGATAAATTCTTTGGAATCGTGGTGAAGCAATTCATTGCACATCCCGAGTCCCTGCCTCCGCAAGCATCAATTATTCTATAATTAGTTGTGGTGGTAATTAGATTTTAATATTATGAATGTGTTCGCACCGTCACATTTTAAACCCACACGTAAAACATCTTTACAAATGCACAAGGTTCTTTACGCTGAGGAACTGCAAGATCAAAAGCATACATAAAATCCCCAACAACCGGACGCATTTATATTCAAACAATCCGTAAAATCGGACACCCAATTACCTACCCAATTCAATTGAATTGAGGTGGGTGACCGAGTCTGAAAACTCGAATTTAAATATGTCGAATTCAATGCAAATCGGTTTCAAGATGTTTTCAATTCGGTTTTACCAAATTGAATTCAATTGATAAAGCGGTAAATATTTACCGATTTCATATTCGATTTTTCCGAATACCTAATGTATTGGAAAGATAAAATTAATGTGAAATGCCTAATTTGGGTTAGGAAAATTCATATCAACTTTGATAAAGGCAAATGCATTTTTATTTGCTTGATGCTCGATAGATGTGTCTATTGGGGATTTTGTTTGATTTAAAACTTTCAATTTTCTTTCCATTGTGTTTTTGAATAATTGTTTTATGAATTCGGTTAAATCGGTAAAATACTGATTTCCGAATTGAATTCGAATTGAATTCAAAATCGGGAAATCTGTAATTCGAATTCGAATTCGGTCGGTATTTTTACTGGTCGGTCGGGTCCACTTATACAGTCGATTTGCTCATCATACCTAAGAGGTAGAGGCGTAGCCAACGAATACCAATAGTGGGGAGGCCATTTCATCCTTGGTGTGGAGAGAGAAAGAATTTGGGGCCAACATTATCGCTAAAGTTGGTGAGGCAAATGAGTGAATGTAGAGTACATTTATGTTGACCGGAAATCGGAGCAACACGAGATTCAAAAAGCTTCCGCCGTAGGTTTATTAGGCTAGTGAGGAGGCAGATTGATGTGATTGACAGAATGGACATTCATTACTAACGAGCAGAGCAAATGACAGAAAATGGTTCAATCTTTCGTCGGGAAAAAGAATTTTGCCATTCATGGGGAGAAAGAACTGGAAGATGACAACACGATAACACTGACATGGAGAGCATTAAATGAGGAGATAGCGGGGAATTGGCTATGGCATACACTTAATCGAGGCTGTTAATCTAAAACCATCAAAGCTCAAATGAGTTGACTCGATAAGGTTAATTCCATTTTGGTTTATTTCAATAAATGAGCGATGCTGTTTTGAAAAATATTAGACAAATAAGCGAATCAAATTGCTCTGGATTTTATTAGTCGCAGTAGTTCAATTAGACTAGTTAGTAAGGGGTATAATTTTATTTCACATTAAAGTTTGCCACACTTTTTATCATTTTACAAAATATAAATTTTCAAATTTGAGCTCGAGCTTCAGCACAAGTTCACCTCCTCGTTTTTTGCCATTATCCAGGAGTCAAGTTGAACCAACCTCCGAAGCTCTAACTCCCATATCCCCCTTTATCGAAGTCGAGTTCAACCAAATTTCAAATTTATTGCTAACTTTAAACTAGAAGCTTGAACCTGAGAGCTTGACTGGTAAGAAAGGCTCGAGTTGAGTTCGAAAATCCAAAACTATATCGAGGAAACGCAATTTCCTCCTTGATGTGGAGAAAGAATTTGGAGCCAACACGTATCGGTTTAGAAGTTGTGACGCAAATGAGTGGAGTGTAGAGGCATTTTATGCTGACTGGAAATCGAGCAAGAAGATTTATTAGGCTGGTGAGAGGCTGATTGATGTGATTGACAGCATGGACATTCATTACATAAAATAAATAAAAAAAAGGCTGCGTTGCCCCTTAACGGTAATTATGAAAATGGTTTTTCTTTTTTACACTTAAAGTATTTTAATCATTAAATGTATATTGCATAATGGATTTATTTCCCATCATATTTAGTTTTAAATTTTTTGGCCAACGGATAGAATAAATTGTTGAATATGATTCACATTCTTATTAAATACTAGCATATAATGCAAGGATATACTCCCTCCCCTTTTTTTTTAGCCGGCGTTTAAGAAATTTACTCTAGTGTATTTTATCCGTAGTTTTTAAAGTACATCGGTATTAATTATTTTTTTACAATTTACCCTTTATCTCTCATTTCTAATCGGGGTTCTTAATTGCTTTTGCCTAATAAAATAGCACCATTTAATACTCTATT
Organism: Gardenia jasminoides; assembly: GCA_013103745.1. Lineage (NCBI taxonomy): Eukaryota > Viridiplantae > Streptophyta > Magnoliopsida > Gentianales > Rubiaceae > Gardenia > Gardenia jasminoides. The sequence goes on from CM023095.1 coordinate 1,513,721, forward strand.
GAGAGAAAGACGCTGAGTTGGACAATTAATGAGGGTACAAAGGAAAGTAGTGTATAAATTTAAGCAATGAAAAATTTTCTTAATTGGTGTGCAAAACTTTAAACGTTAAAAAAAAAAAGGAGGAGTATTTTAGTTGAATGACTTAACTTTTCTTTAGTTACAATTGTATTTTCTGTATTCTATTTACATATGTTTTTTGTGTTAATAAACTTATACATAAAATAATATGCCAAATTTTGGTTATTTTTTTGGGATTCTACGATTCTATAATCTCCCATGATACGATATTATAACTTCCAAAATGACCAAGGTAGGATCTTTTTTTTTTTCTTCGACGTAAGCCATACACACACATTAGATTAGAAGCACTTTCGGAATAATCTGAAACCAAAGGTGGGATCTCACCATTTTTAATTTATCCATTAGCTGTAAGTTTGTCTTTTACCTCTAAACTGTCAGTCTAGATTTAGTTTGCCTCACGGAAAATGTCAAAAGGTATTGACACGTAAGTGTTAATTAGTAAATCTCCTAAGGTATGGCAGAAGCATTTTTTTTTTACCACCTAATATCGTTTTCTCTCAATTTGTCTTTTTGTCCCTCAAACCATTAGTCAATTATGATTTTTTGTACACATAGGGGATAAAACACAAAACAAGCTATGCCGTAAGGGGCTATACTGCATTTTTTTTTTTTTGGTGATAAAGGGACTATACTGTACTTAATTCTTAGGAGTATATATATATTTTGATATTCCATTACACTATGCATGATTGACAAGAAAAAAAAAAAGAAAAAAAACTTACATCACGCATCATTTGACTAACAGTTTAAGGGAAAAAGTGAAACAAAAATAACATTAAAGGAGAAATTGCAAAATGACTATACTATGGGGAATTTTTGTAATTAACCCCTGAAAATCAATAAGTTTCTCTTCATATCTGTTTGTGCAAACTAACATTGCCGTTTAAATGACAGTAATAATATACAAGTTTCTGGGTTTCCCATCAACCATGTTGGGAAAAAAATGAAGCAGGCTCTACCTCTCTCTTCCCACTTTTCCTGTGAATCTTTCTCTTTTGTTTTTCATTTTTTTTTTTGTATCTTTTTTCCCTAACAAACTCATAAATATAAAAACAAATGATCCAAGGTTAGAGCTTCTATTAATTACTTTGAGATCAATGCAAATTCTATTAATTTAAAGAGAGTTTAATTAATTGATAAATTAATAACTTATTAATTCATCGATTGTAGCTATAATTCAAAAAGAATTCATTTAATTAACAAAATTTTATTTTATTTTGTAGAAATATAAATTATTCTATTAATGAAATGAAACTAAAATTCTAAGGAATATGTATGTATGTATGTTTCAACTAATATCCTCCTTTTCAAAATTCGTTTTGTGAAAGAAATGGTTTCAAAAAACTTAAATGATCCTTTAGATGAAAAAGATATCGATGGACTCAAGACGATAATCAATTATTTAGACTATCATAATAACATAGATGCAATTTACATATTGAATTATCTAGGTGAATATGATGTAAGTTCAAATGTCTCAAGTTTAGAAGAAATTATTGTTAGCATCACTAAAAATTCTATTAATGATAAAGCTGAGGATGGTGTATAGTAGTAGTTTTGAGCTAGTCACGCTGAAGGAAGCAACTCAAAGCGTTTAATAGTTCTTTCATAATTTTCAAGTCTAGAACTTTTAGATACAATAAGAACAACTAGAAATGAGATTCAGGTAGATTTGAATTTTAAGAAAAACAAACATCAATAGATTCATATTTTAGAAAAATAGAATATGTAATTTTAGTAATTTATTAATTTATAATATAAATGAGACCAAAGATTATGTATGGTTTTCAAAAAAAATTATCTTATTTTTTATCAAAATTATTAATTTAACTCATTAGTCTAATTCAGGATTGAAAATTTTATTATTTAATAGAGGTTATTAATTTATAAAAGTTTTACTTTATATCATTCTGAATACTAATTATCTAAACATTTAAGTTTAATTGCATTATAGTTTCTTAATAATCTAATTGCATCAGTTGAGCTATTGAGAAATTTTTATGTATTTGATTCGGTACCTTGAACATGTCGTTCTTCCCTTTCTTCCAAAGTACACCATCAAAATTGTTCCTCGTTACAATTTTTTTTTTCTCTCCTTTTGGCCCTATGTTTTGTCTGACACAAAAGTACAATATCTTTTACTTTTCTTGATGTGATTATTATATTTCAAATATCCCCTCTTCTGGTGAAGCAACCTATTTTAGTTGTTCCTCCTCTCGCCTCATTTAATGTCCTCGCTCCCTTCTCCTGTTGTTTCTTCTAATATAAAAAGCAAAATTCTCTCTTCCCATCAAAGATGGAACCATCATTGCATTATTCGTTTTAGGGGTGTGTAAAAAACCGATTTACCGATTTATTGACCTATTTCGAATTCAATTCGAAACTTCGAATTCGGTAATTCGGTCTATCGGTCGGTAATCGGATACACCGATTTGATCTCTATCGAAATCGAATTCGAAAATGGTTTGGATAAATATGAATTCGGTCCATCCGAATTCGAATTGATTTAATATAATATAAATAATATATGCCACAAAATCAAAGAAAAATCCCCAAAATCCCTAATTCTCTCTCCCGGTCTCCCCCGCAGTCCCGCACCCCTCTGGCTCTCACTCTCCGTTCGACTTTCATCGGCGTCGTCGCTCTCAGCCTTTTCCCCCTCACAGTCATAGACACAATCACACTCACTCACACACCAATCCACCATCTCGGTCTCTCACTCTCACTTTCAAAGACTCAACACTTCATTTCTCCTTCTCCCTTGGTGGTAGTATTCTTCCCCCGAGGCTCTCACCATTGCATCCGACTGAGTCCGACAAGCCACTCCAGTCCAGTAGTCCTTGTGAGTTCAGGCGTAAATTTGGTTTCAGGTTAGCCTTAAGCTCTTGCCTCTTGCCTTAATTTTCTAATTTGCCCTAATGAAATCGACAATATTTTTATGGTAGGCTGGAGACTTTTTATGGTACTTGGGTTATGATCTTTGAATATGGTAAGGTGGTACGATCTGTGAAATATTTTTTTTCTCTTGCATTTTAAAGATTTGCTTGGTCTTAATGACGTATTTTTTTCTTTGTGATTCGTGATTATCGTCTCAACTTCAAATATGATTTCCCTCCCTACATCTTGGCCTTTCAATCTGGTCTATGTAGTGTGTTCTGGGTCATCTGTTCAATGGCAAGCTTGAGTCTTTGAGCATGGTATTGTTGTTTAGGGAGTTATAGGGTACTTGTTATTTCCATTCTTGTCCATTGCTGTCCATTGCTATCATTTATCATAAGGCGTGCTTATCTCAATTTTTAGAATATGTTTGCTGGCTTACTTTGGATAACCTAAGTGGCTTCTAATCACAAAATCATGTGCATTTTCTCGTTTCATTTTCTTTTATCCCTTTGTTTAGGGAGATGATGGGGAGAATTACTCACTTTCCAATTGACCATTATAGGTGTGTTTTCACAGAAATAAAATTCACATAATTGGAAGAGGGACTGGTCATACAAGTTAGTGAGCTTATCCTGGAATCTGTAGATTCCTTTTACTGTGTGTGAGCTCCATTAGAAGAATGACAGATTCCTTTTCTTGTTTGACTGTGAAATAAAATTGGAAGTTTATGAGATTTGATTAGTCGAATGCATTTTTTGATTTACTGATTTCTATAAATTTATAAGTTTTGATTCCTGTGTAGCTTTACTGATTTCTATAAGTTTGAAATTGATTAGTTGCATACATTTTCTTATCAGAGATTTGTCTAAATGTCTCAAGAAATGAATCCTAGTTCAGAGAATTTTGAGCATGCAGATTCTTCTGATGTACCTCCTGCACACACGGACAGCATTGAGGAATCTTCCATGTCCAAGAAGAGAGGGCACTACAAGAAGAGATCTGCAGTTTGGGATCACTTTGAAGAAAGTTACATAAAAGGAATTCGACATGCAATCTGCAAATACTGTAAGAAAGTAATCCCTGCTGATTCTAAGGCTCATGGAACTTCTCCTCTTAATACACATGTCAAGAAATGTGTTTCAAATCCACATAATATGGGTTCCAGTCAAGCTACATTGTGTTTAGGAGAAACGGAAACTGATGGGGGGGAGGTTAAGACAGCTCTTATGAATTGGAAATATGACCCTGAGACTATTAGGAAAAGTATAGCATACATGCTAATTGTTGATGAGCTTCCTTTTAAGCATGTAGAAGGCAAGGGTTTTCAACTTGTTATGCATACAGCTTGTCCATCTTTCAAAATTCCTTCTAGATGGACAATTACTAGAGACTGCTATCAATTGTATTTGGATGAAAAACATAAGCTAAAACAGCTGCTAAAGAATAACACTGGTAGGATATGTTTAACTATAGATTCATGGACTTCCATACAGCGTATCAATTACATGTGTCTTACTGCCCATTTCATTGACAATGATTGGAAATTAAACAAAAAAGATACTCAGTTTTTGTCCAATTAGTAGTCACAAAGGGACTGAAATTGGAAAATGTATTGAAAAATGTCTGCTGGAGTGGGGAATTGATGATGTATTTACTGTTACAATCGATAATGCTAGCTCTAATGACACGGCAATTCAATATTTACGGGGTAAATTGCAGAATTGGAGAAAAACTGTTTTGGGAGGAAAATGGACTCATGTAAGATGTGTTGCTCATATAGTTAATCTAATTGTCCATGATGGGTTGAAAAAACTTGGGGATTCAATAGACAATATTCGGCATTGTTGGTATTAGGGGTCACCAATGAGGCTGAAAAAAATTCAAGGAATGTGTAGAAATTGAGAAAATTGAATGTAAAAGTTCTTGAGTTTAGATGTTGCTACTAGATGGAATTCCACTTATATGATGTTGGACCACGGCTTCTAAATATGAAAAGCATTTGAAAGATTTGAAGAACAAGACCCTTATATGAGTTCAGAACTAAGTTGTTTGCCGACAAAATCTGATTGGGAGAAGGCTAGATACCTTGTTATATTTTTAGAAAATTTTTATGAGTTGACTGTTAAAGTGTCCGGAACAAAATATGTGACTTGTAATAATTTTTTTGATGATCTTAGTCACATTAATGGGCTATTGAATGAAATGGTGGAAAGTCCAAATGTTGAGTTAAACTCCATGGCACGAACAATGAAGGACAAATACGATAAATATTGGGGTAAAATTGAGAAGATGAACATGTTGATCTTTATTTCATCCATCCTTGATCCTCGTACTAAATTTGAGTACCTTGAATTTGTTCTCTCAAAAAATGTATGGGAATTAGATGGTGGAGTTGTAGCTATGCTTGCAAAAGATTCCATGTTTGAATTATTCAATGAGTATAAAAGGCTCCATTGCACATGAATCCTCTTCTTCTTCCTTTTCTACTTGCCCATTTCTTCACAACAAGCCTCGGTCGATGGAGATGCATCTAGAAGGATTAATGATAGGTACAAAATGGAATTCAAAAAAGGAAAAGCTGAACTTGGAGGGAGGGACAATAAATCTGGAATTGGACAAATATTTGAATGAGGATTGTGAGGATGATGATGAAAGCTGAAGTTTGATATTCTTTTGTGGTGGAAAGTTAATAGTGTTAGATTTCCAATCCTCTCAATAATATGATGTCTTAGCTGTTCCAATCTCTACGAGCTTAAGTGCACTTTTAGTGGGAGGTCAGCGTTCTAGATGCATTTAGGAGCTCTTTGACCCTCGGTTGTTCAATGTTTGATATGTACTCAAGGCGCTTAGATCATCAATGACAAATTCAATGTGGAAGAATGTTTAGAGGAACTTGAGGCCTTTGAATCTGGTAAACGATCATCACTATTATTCTCAAAACTCAGTTATTTTTTCAGTTGAAAAGTTGTAATTTAATGCACTCGATTACTTTGTCAATTGCTCTTCCATTGCAGGTTTGGTCAAGGGAGGATCTGAGTCAACAATACTTGATGTTTGAGACTTGAAGCCAATCTGAATACTGTCCACTTTGTTACGCATGGATGGAAATTAGAAATTTGGTTGAAGTTGAACTTTATTTTTTAATTTTAATGACTAGTTCAATTTGTGGTACATCGGTGAATTTACTTTGTTGGATATTGGCTATTTATTTGTATGAATTTGATATGGATGATGGTTGATTGGATATTTCATGTGTAGATGTTGTTTTCATGTTTTGATATGGCTATTTATTGATGGATGATGGATGATGGATGATGATTGATATGGCTATTTCATGTGTAGATGAATTTGATATGGCTATTTATTTTGGCACCCTGGAATTCGATATTCCGAATTGTCTTGATAGGCATGGAATGAAGTGTCTACTTTTGTTTTCTACTTATTTTCTCTTACTCTCGGTCTTGTTCCCCTCCAGCTGTAGTAGGACTCTTTAGGTACATAGACTAGTGTGAGCCAACCCAAAAAAAAAAAGAAAGATTTGTACTTTCTTCAATGTAACAGAACACGAATGCTAATTGCTGAATGCACATGATACCACTTGTTTGATTTCTCACTTTCATTCGTAAGGTTTTGGGTCTTCCATATGTCAGCTACAAAAGTTGGGGAGATGTGGCCTTTCTTTTTCTTTTTTTTTTGGTAAATTTTTTTGGTTAATACATCATGTGATCATGCAGGAAATTGTTGGGTGTTGAATTCGGTCAAAATCGATGAATACCGAATTCGAATTCGATTCTTTCCTATTCGAATTCGAATTCGATCGGACATATCATATACAAAATACCGAAAATTACCGAATTCAACCATCCGAATTTCCGAATTCAAATTCGATGCACACCCCTAATTCGTTTGATATCTGTTACTTTGTTAATAGCAATTTCAAGAAAAAAAAATCTTCTATTTCAACAATCTAAATGGGCCAATTTGGACCATTTAATACACCTAGAATTGGTAAAAGTTTTTTTTTTTTTTTTGAGTAAGGAGCTAAAAGTATTTCGGCTTCCTAGGAGTTGAATATGGTATACATGGTGTAGATGAACGTGTGTTACAGTTGCTTGACGGTGTGCTCATGATTATGTGAGATTTATGGTATGATTACGACTGAGATATTTATAGGAGTTTTGCGTCTCGTGGAATGGCCAAGTTAGGGTCTAGAAGTAGTGGAGGTAATTTGTAGATCATTAGCAGAGTTAATTAGTAGAATTAATTTCTTAGCAGAGTTAATTAGTGGAATGAATTTCTTTATAGAGTGACATCTATATTTAATTTATGATATATTCCATAATTTTTTAAAAGTAATTATTTTGGAATCCTTACATGCAGGAAAGAAGGATAATATGATACAAAGAAGGAAATGTGATAATGGTGTGAACTTTGTAAATTTTAAAGGGGTGTCTATGTGATGGAGGGGAGGCAAATTGGGTGCTTGCATAGGGTTTAGGAGGGATAGATAAAGTAAAAATTCAAAAATGTTGCAAGTATTAAACTCTTTCATGTGTTTTTTATATTTTAGACAGTGTATTTTAAAAATTTTGGGATTTTCTTGAGATTACTGTAGACAAAATTGTTAAAAAAAAAAAAAACTTGTCTAATTCAATTGCCAAAAACTACACTTTCAGAAAAACTTTCTATTTTGGAGTGTAATTCCAATCGGGGGCAGCCTTCCATGAATATCCAAGTGCATGCGCTCGAGCCATGGAAAAGTGGAACAAATAAACCCGCTAGGGAACTTAAATACAATTTGGACTTCAAAAATGCAAGATTACCTTATAATTTCCATTCAAAAACGTTGAGGGTACTTTTTACCAATAAGAAAAAATAAATAAAATGTATGTCAAACTTGTTCCAAGTTTTCATCAGAAACAAAATTGGTGTATCAAACTTCCAATCTAAAATGAAAAAAGAATACAAAAAAAAATATTTGTTTGGTACAAATATATGCAATTGCTATAATCGACGTCAAACACTGAAACTTACAATCTTAGCTGGGCTTTGGGACAGATATAGGCAATTACTAGTAAATACATAAGAGGCAAGATTATATTTCGTGTAAGGGCCTTGTATTGTACTAATTCAATTGGGCATTTGGATTCAAAGATGATTGGCCTGTTTATGTCCTAGAGTGCATGCATGCGAGCCGGCGAGGCTTCAAGTTTCCAGCCCACCGGAAGAATGTGACTTTTGCTATAGCATCAAGTTTGTTAAGGAATGGGTTAAAACAGAACCAATAGATGACAGACATGTATCCAACCTCTCAGTATAACAAAACCAATGGTAGATAGTATCCAATCCCATATCTAATTTCTGAAACCTGATGGTAGATATGAAGCAAATGACTTCGAAATCTTGGTTTAGTATTGTTGGTTTAGTTTTAGGGCACACATTCCAACAAATAATGCAATAGAAGTCGAGGATTGCCAGTGTGTTGGTGGTTACCCAAGTAGGTGGTTTTGCAGAAGTCAGAAACTCAACATCTGTCCAGTTCCCTTCATCCATAACCAGCCCTGTACCCTTGAGTTCGTTGATGGTTACAGCTGCAGCTGAGGAGGTAAAAACTACGCGTTTCACTGATCCAGCTTTTACGCAAGCTTTTAGAACATTTACAACTCCTTGAATTGCCGGTTTTATCATGTCATTCTGCAGCATAAGGAACAAGAAGCTTAATCAGATTTCTGATACACAAGTGATAACCTTGTTGAATTGCTAATGCATATCTGATTATCAATATTATACCTCTGGATCCTCAGAGGCAAAGTTGACTGGGGCAGCCACATGGAGGACGAGGTCACAGCCTGCTATAGGGGCATCAAAGCTTGCTTCATCAGTAAGATCTGCTTTAAAAACTTTCAAGTCTCCCAAACTCTGTAGTGCCAAGAGGTGAGAGATCTTTTTCTTATTATCTGGGGAGAAAATGGAGAAGACAATGTTAAACACGGCAAAGTACAAGTGTTCAAACAATAAACATGAGAACTATGTATCTAGGAATTAATTAGTACTATTTTACAGCTTAGTGATGGTGAGAGAGTTCTTGACATTTTCCGGCCCCAAACTAATGCATCAGAGCTGATTCTTACTTGGCTTCCTTCTCATACATAATCTAAAATTTTGATATGTGTCCACGTCCTGAGAATTGAGAAATGCATGGCCGCTCTGGCATTAATTGGAATGAGGTTTAAGAATGGAAACAGTCTCCTTCCATAAGGAGAGCTCCATAATTTTTAAGGGAATTAACTGAAGTTAAAGAACTACAAAAATAAGAATTGCGATGTCAAAAATAAAGGTTTCTTCCAAAATGTGCCTTCCCATCATCCATTTTTTCCTGTGCAAGTTTTTTCTTGGGCAAATCCTTATTCATTATCCGTCGTGTCGAGTCTAGTTCTAGGGGATTTTTGTCCATCCTAAACGACCTTATCCTTGTTAAAGCGGTAATTTTCCAAGGGGATCTTTTAACAGTAGAATTAGCCTTGACAAAAATGAGCATAAATGTAGGTCAATTTGCAGAAGAAACGAACATCACACTTGAGCTACGTATCCAAATTTGCATCCAAAAAAAAAAAAAAGGACCTCCCACTTACCAAAAAGAACAAAAAGAGGTAGGAAAAACATAACTAACCAGGGTCCCGAATGGTTGTATTCACTGCATACCCTTTCTGGAGCAACAGCTTCACCAGAAAGGATGCCACAAATCCACTGCCCCCCACAACACAGGCTTTCTTCAGTTCAATTGCTTGAGCTGCCATCAGTCCTATTCCTAAAGATCCTGGAGATTGGCGCTGATCAAAAGCGAACAACGCGGGTTAAATAAGGTTTCAGCTAAACTAATTGTGGAAGTAGACGGTAAGCACGTGAGGCCACTCTCACCAACTCCTCAAAGCTGAGGATGTTGTTGGTACGTTAGTACAATTCCACAACGCCAGCAACCAAAAAAAGTTGGCCACTAAAACAAAAAAATTATACCAAAGACAATTATGTCAGATGCCCGGATTGCATGGAGAGCTAATGCGTATTGGTTAGCAGTTCATGTAATTTGACAAATTTGAAGTCCATTGGGATCGAATAACAGAAAGTTAGAAGTCAATAGTTAACAATTAGATTACGATTATGGTAGATGTTGCCCATTTTTAAAAAATAAATAAATAAATAAATAAAGTCAACAGTTAATAGGAATTTATAAACATGAAATGTTCTTCGATAAGATCAAACATGTTTTAGTGCTACATATAATGCGTGAGCATCTTCTTTCACAAGCTGAAGTGCCTTAAGGAGCCTTATATTTGTTATTTCATCCCTGATGGAAGAAAGGAAAACCGCATTTCATTTTGTTCATATACGAGGAGCTCCCTCCATATATACCATCTACTTCTCAGTTTCTGCAAACTGGCCATCGTAGGTTGGCTTGCATACTGTATAAGGATGGGAATTAAGGACTCACTCGAGAAAAGATAAACTTGTCAATTTAAGCCAATTTGCACTTGCATGTACTATAGCTCTTCAGTCTTTGTTGCTTGTATTGATTTATCGAAGCTTAAGCTTCAATCACTATGGCTGATCCGTTGTGGCTCAACTTAAGAAAGCTAAAAAATGAGTACAGATTACAGGTGTTCCAAAACTCCATACAGATCATTCCAATTTTTGGTTGGTTATTGTACTTATTCAGAACATGTGTTTGTGTGTGTGTGTGTGTGTAAATGCTTAATCATATTGTTTGGCTACATATTTGCATAAGTACTTTTTCTATTTGATAATATATATTTTTGAATTTCTAAAACATATTTATCTCTTTATTTAGTTCAAAATTTATAATAAAATTGTTAGCTTTATATTTTTATTTTTTGGAAACATAAAAGTTGCTCTAAAAACACCAAATTTTGAGATTATCTAAAAGTGCTTTCATGACCAAAAGCTCTACTCCTAAATTCATGCTCACAAATACATTAAATGATCTAGCTAATGGGTTAAGATATAGTTTAGGTGTCATATTTTTGGAAATGTAAGGTTAATTGAGGAAATTAAATAAATATAAAGGACAGTAAGTAAGATTAAATAGGAAAGTATATAATTGCAAGAGAAGGTAATAATTATTGGTATGTGTAGATACATGGTAAGTTAGGTGTATTTTAGATGTCTTAATATGAAAAACTATACATTAAAATGCTTTTATCTTCAAAATATTTTCTTTTTTAGTAAAAGCACCGTAGCCTCAAATGAGGCCTTAAAATTAATACATTTAGTGCCTTTCCTATTCAGCTTATTTGATAACCTAGTTTGCTTACATCTTTATATATTAAGACTTACTTAATTTGTACACAAAATTTTAAGTAAAGTTACATCACTTGCTAAATTCTTTAACTTGCGCAATATATTCACTTGATTAATTTATCTTACACAAACATGTCAGATATATGCTCTCTCTCATACACACTTTCACACACACAAACACTCTCTTCTCATACTCACATACACTTTCATGCACATACCCACTCACTCTCATACATATTCACGTTTCACACACACACATACTTTTGCGCACACATACACTCCCTCTCTTAGATGAACACTTCACACACACACACACACTCTCTCTCTCTGCACACACACACTTTTACACACACACACTCCCTCTCTTAGATAAACACTTCACACACACACACACACTCTCTCTCTCTCTCTCTCTCCATCTCTCTCTCATTCACACATACTTGGCACATATACACACACACCCACTCTCATATACACATGCACTCTCAAAAATTTATTTGGGGTATTTTTGGGACATTTTTAAAATTAAAAATTCATTTGGGGTAATTTTTGGGGTATTTTTAAAATTAAAAATTAATTTCGGGTATTTTTGAAATTTAAAATTTATTTAGTTGGCAGTGGTGGGGATGGGTTAATTTTTTAAAAATACCCTAAATAAATTATTTCAAAGATACCCCAAATGAATTTTTAATTTTAAAAATACCTTAAATAAATTTTTAATTTAAAAAATATCCCAAAAATTAACATAAACAAATTTTTAATTTTAAAAATGCCCCAAAAATACCCTAAGTAAATTTTTGATTTTAAAAATACCCCCAAAAATTACCCCAAATAAATTTTTAATTTTAAAAATCTCCCAAAAAATATACCAAAAATATTTAATTTTAAAAATACAACAAAAAATTCCCCCAAATAAATTTTTAATTTTGAAAATGCCCCAAAAATTACTCCAAATAAATTTTCAAATTTAAAAATGCCCCAAAAAATACCACACACAAATTTTTAATTTTAAAAATGCCCCAAAAAATACAGCACATAAATTTTAATTTTAAAATACCCCAAATAAATTTTAATTTCAAAAATACCCCACATAAATTTTTAATTTTAAAAATGCCAAAAAATTACCCCAAATAAATTTTTAATTTTAAAAATTCCCCAAAAAATAACCTCAAATAAATTTTCAATTTGAAAAAGTTACCAAAAATTAACCCAAATAAATTTTTAATTATAAATATGCCCCAAAAAATTATCAAATAAATTTTAATTTTATAAATACCCCAAAAGTGCTCCAAATAAATTTTTAATTTTAAAAATACCCCAAAAAATTACCTCAAATAAATTTTTAATTTTCAAAATGCCCCAAAAATTATCACAAATAAATTTTTAATTTTAAAAATGCCAAAATACCCAAATAAATTTTAATTTTAAAATTCTCAAAAAATTATCTCAAATAAAATTTTAATTTTAAAATGCCTAAAATTTATCCCACATAAATTTTAATTTTAAAATACCAAAATATCAAATAAATTTTAATTTTAAAAGTAAAAAATAGAAATAAATTTTAATTTTGAAAATGTTCAAAATCCCAAATAAATTTTTATTTTGGGTGGGAGGAGGAGGAGGAGGGAGGAAGGAAGAGGAGGAAGGAAGAGAAGAAGAGAAAAGAGGAGGAGAGAGAGAAGGAGAGAGAGAGAGTGAGTGGAGGTGGTGATAGTGAGTAGGTGGGGTGGAAGAAGAATGGATAATTTTTTTAATTTTGTATGTATAAGTTGTTTTTAAATATTTGTTTGAAATTGTTTTTTGTTGGTATAATATTTGGGATGTGAAATCTGGCTTTCAAAACAGGTCCAAAAACAGTGAATACAAATGGACCAAAAGAGATGCCATTAGCACCATATCTTTATTGCAGAAAGCTTTACGTCTTGTAAGTATCTGTATGTATCTTTGTCCAAACAGCTATTAGATCCAAGAATCAACAAGGACCACATCGTGAACAGGAAAAAAAAATGAAAATGGGACACAAATGTCCAGTCCAAAGCGATAGCCTGGAACTTAGCACCATGTTTTTTCAGCTTAATACCCATTTAAAATATGGGTATATATGGGATTTATTTGGGACTCCCATGGGTATTTATTAAAATAATATTAAAATGACAAACAATATTTCTTTTCATTTTTTTTCTCAAATTTAGTAAATTAATATTATAATGTTGTAGTAGATGTTAGCTAGATTAGCACTTATGCATCATGTGTTCTCTAATAACTACAAAATTCCATCATTACAAAATTCTATTCTTGATAGAATTTTATTGAATTGGAATGGCCTTAGAATTGAAAATATTTTTAGACTGGGTCTTGAAAGTTAAGAAATAAAATAACGTAGATGAGTAGATAGATTTTGGAGACAATTAAATTTTGGTGATCAATAGATTTTTATTTAATCAACACAAATTTCCAAAAAGAATCATCCACTTATATGAAGTTGGTCTTTTATAAATTTCGTATTTAGAAAAATTTATTTAATTTGGGAATTTATCGCATAATTTATAAAGAAGAGTGTAGAACTTTTACAAAATTATATAAACAAACCAAATAATATAAAAAGAAAAGACAATATTGAGATATTTGATTGAGAAAAAAAAAAGAGTGTTTCTTAAAAAATAAATAAAATGGGATTAATTTGGGTATTTAGGAACAAATGGGCTTAGCCCATTTAGTCCAATATATTAGTCCCAAGGCTAATATGGGACTGTTTGAGTATGACACATATTTTGATCCAAATAAATCCCAGTCACCCATCCATTTGCCATCTCTACATATTTGGATAGGAAAATGATATATTTTACATTACATGATTCACTTCTTTAATTTTAGATTTAGATTAGAAATAAAGTGAGAAATGATTAATCTTCTTGATTTGAAGAATTCTTACACTATTTTGTACCTATCAATTAGGCATGTTGTCATTTTTAATCGCCTTTTGTAGATGAATTCATCAAGTATGTTATCTTATCCCTAAAATTTTTTAGTTCCCAAAGTAAATAAAATAAGTCCTAAAACCTGTTCTTGAGACCGTGAATAACAATAGAAAATTTGTTTGCATCAAGACATAAACCCTATAACCGACTCTTCTTAAATAAGTTGGCCATCAGATGAAGTATAAAGTACCAGCTTGCATGACTTCAAGTCGTCAAACTTGTACACCTATAATGAAATCCAATACACTTGTAATAAAATCCAATGGGTGTTAGCATACATTCATTTAGTCTAAAGGCAGGATTCTTTCCGTCTAAACCTCCTCCTGGTCCACTTAGAAATGATTAGTAAGATAGCTTAATATTACCTATTGATTGCCAAGCAATTTACTTGAGTGAATCGATCGCCAACCAAAAAAAAAAAAAAAAAACGGAGTTAAAGACTTTATCTAGGATACTTTTAATTCGTGAAGTCGCTTCAAGAAAAATGGGTAAATTACATATAACACTCTATAGTTTTATATAATTTTAGATGATCTCTTTAAGGTTTCAAAATAATCATATAATCTCCTTGTGGCTTAATAGAAAGTGAAAAATAAACAAAATGTACAATCAATTACAATGATTATATAAAATGTGGTCTAAAAGTGCGTGTACTCAAATCATAACATCTATTTAACTCCCTTATATTTTGCATAAATATCTATTTTACCCCAATGTGATTTTTATGTTTATTCACGTAATATCCTAGCAACTTTATATAAGGTGATTAAATCATTGTTTGATTCACCATTTCAATAAAGGCACTATTGATATTTAAACTAATGATGTTATATGGGGATAAAGTGGATATTTTAAAATATTAGGTGACCATATGATAATAGATGAAATTACAGGGGTGCTATTTGTAATTTATCAAAAAAATGGAGTTTAAGACTTTATCTAGGATGCTTTTAGTTCGTGAAGTCGCTTCAAGAAAACAAATAGACATCAGGACGTAATTACCAATTTCCTTGATTTCCTGTGGGTTTGCTGTTTCCAGGTGTCTTTTCTATCTTTGTCTTCATACGTATTAAGTCAATCAGCAGAGACGACTTAACGTTTGACACATCGGTCAACTTCTCCCCCTAATTTCCATATACTTAATTTCTGATAAATTCCGGAACTTTTTCAGCAAAGTAGCTTACTGTAGAATGATGTCTTGGGTACAGTTTCTGCATTAGATAATTCACCTCCAAATGCACAAAGGGCACTGGCGACTCCCCAATGAAACAAATATAATTTCCTATCAGCATACTTTTATATATCTTCTTCCCCAAAGGAGTATTTCCAAACAACTACTATATATCTTCAAATCCATGCACGAAATTTCTTCAGTCAACTAGTGCAAGAGGTTCAATCAAGTTAGAGAGGACCCGCTTCCTGTGCTCTCGATCTTGAACACCAAAACCATCTCCATGTTGGTAAATGAAATGGGCCACTCTTGCTTCGTTTACTATATACTTGGCAGGTTTTTGCAGAAATGTGCTGGTTTTGATGCAATGACGGTTGATTTTCCTCCATGTCTTCCATATTATGCTTCTGATATGCTCCCTAGCAGCCTCTTCTGTGACGTTTTCTTGTCGCATGTAACATAAGATTGATGACGGTGCATCTCCTCTCTCTAATTCCGCCTGTGAATGATTTAGAATTTGAACATATATAAGCTACATAAATTCACTTAAAGAAACACATGAATAAAATTTTATTGATTAAATAATTCTACTTACCGTGGATGTCCCTTGGTCGTTGCATAAACGAATAATGAGTGAGGTATAGTCAATGATATCCTTATTCTCTTCAACAATTTCCTTAACATCCTTGGTTATTTGGCTTTCGACACCGAAAATTACATGAAGAGAAAGCAAAGGGCCAGATGAGGATATGGATGCATTGTCTAAGTATTCTTGTAGTGATGGTGTGTAACCCTGGTTATCCCACTTGGCTTCCAGAAGTAAGGATTTGCAAAAATCTGCCCACTGCCGGAGGAGGAAAAAAGTTTTAGCTCAGAATTTAGCTTAATAACTTAATTAATTAATCTTATTTTATGCATGGAAGTTGATTTGAGAACGTACTGCTTTCTGTAGATGCGGTGCCACTGAGTTCCAACCTTTTTCTTTCTGAATTTCAATTGCTATTGCATCTGTAGTGTTGAACAATGTCCAAAAGCAAATCTTCATGCACTCGGGTAAATTCTTCACTTCCTCAGGCATCCATCTATGGTCAAGAATATCATGTATTAACATTTTGTTATGGTTTCTTCTGTAATGCACGAGCATGCCCGCGGGCACACGCGCACACACACAGATATATAACAAGTTTTTTTTTATCTATAGCGCGTATTATCCTCAAAAAATCCAGAAAGTGTAATAGTGCACTTATCTGGTTTGATGGTTAACCCCCTATTCTCAGTACAAGTCTCTTTAGCCTCCTTCTCTCCCATAGAGTAGAAGTAGGATAGATAGTTGTCAATTGACAAAAAAAAAAAAAAAAAGTTATTTATTTATTTATTTTTGCTTGCAATACTTACATATTATTTATACACAATGTCAAAGGAAAAAAAATTCAATTTTCCAAATTTGGACATATTGTGCTATTGCGGAGAACCTAAGATCGAAAAGCCAGTCAATGAAATTATTATACTAACCTATCAACAGCGTTGGTGAAGCACTCCAAATCCTCCAACGAACCATAGATGTCATAAACATCATCAATTATTAACACCAGCTTAATGACTTTGCTTAGCCATTTTCTCAGACTTCCATGTTGAGGCTCAAATGCTACTCCCCCAGCATAAAGAAAACTTTCAACCATTCTGTCCCTAGAAAAGCTCAGTTTTTCCGTGATTCCAAGCTCCATCCACCATCTAAATAGGGAAAGAAAACGATTAAATAAAAGTTACTTTTATTTTTTTGGCCAAATTATTCTTCTTAATTTGGTCGAATAATTATGGCATGATAAATCACCTTGATATCTCCTTAAGATCTTTCTGGTGTGCTGCTTGAACTATGTTGAAGTTAAGCTTTGCTAACTCCGCTAATTTGGGATTAATTTTACCCTCTTGTTCATATGCTAAAATATGCTTCTTGATGTTATACCATTCAGCTGTCCAGTGCAATGGAAGACTCAAAGCCTGTTTGCTAGAGTTTGCTGCAAAATATGACTCTAGACTTCTGATGGAGTACAAATTAGCCTCGTTTAATATGTTCTCTCCTTCTGATCCAAGATTCGATGCTTCAAAGAGCTCAATCAAAGCTTCCACATCCGAAGCTGTGCTTGCCTTGAATTTTCCGGTTTCACTTACGAATCCCAGAAACATGCCTGAATATGAGACCATAACAACAGTTAGAGTGCATGAAAAAAGTCTTGAAGAGATACAAATTCAGCATCTACTTACTGAGCTCGATAGATGATTAATTAATATCCCTCCCTCAAATTAATATGAGGGGTGATCTCGAGTTGGAGACTTTAATTAAATTAGCTTTATATATCAAAACAAGTCTCATTTATGATTGTATATTAAAGAGGTGTGGGGAGAAAGACAAAATCCTAGTCAGTAAGAACTGAAGAGTGAAATCTAAATGAGAGATTGAGACCCTAGGAATTAGAATTTTTGCATTCAAATAACGCGCTCCAGTCATATGACTTGCCGAGGGTCGTCATACGTTGGTGGCTTTTTGTGACAAAGATTAAAAGACTGTTGATTCTAAAGGACACAAAAAATTGGGAGGATATTTCTTGACCAGTAAACGATCAACCCCACCATGTGGTTGATGCTTCATGCTTCATTCTTAGACGACACATATCTGGACAAAAAGTTATGAAGATGGCTGTTGACACGTTCTAATCAAGACTCACTAGTGAACCGTGAAACTTCGGACGTATTGTGATGAACAGTTTTAAGTTCAAAACTGAACAAATTGAGGCCATTCCTATTTCTGAAAAATACGTTTATATGCATTGATCCGAATCTTCTGTTCATTATACTGTAGCAGCATGGTTTAAAACCATACTACTGCCTCATTTTTATCTTTTATTATATTCATGCCAGGTTACGACACTAACACAACTAGTACAGAGTATATTTGTTGTTTCTGATACTACACAAAAAGATGGGTAAATAACTTCCTTCGTCATATTACAGTGAAAATATTTCAGAACAGAATGCTTTTATGTCAATAATTTTGATAATATTCTGTCGACATAATCCAAAGTTGACAAATCAATTAAATCATAGTAAATTTTCTGGTAGCATGAGTCTAAATTCCCATTATGAACAGAATCAAAAAGAGACTACTTGACAGTTCAAAATAAACACATCTTAAACATGAATTAGACCATGAATTTATGCTTTGACAATTCCATAATCACTCAATCCATCATATGCACGAGTAATTAATAGTTCATGCCTGCACAAGAATGTAGCCATAAGCACATCATTACCACTTATGCAACAAAAGTAAAATCAAGATAAAATCAAATTTCTTGAGAATTGAAACATTTCTTAAGGTTGGAAGCTGTTCAGGAATCTACCTTCTGAAGCTTTGTACCCATGTTGCCTAAGAATTCTAAAGCATAAGGCTGTAGCATAAAGATCATTTTCCATGAAAGTGCTGAGATTTCTTCCAGAGCTTATGGTGTCTAGTAAATTAGCTATTTCGTCCTGGAAGTAATTGGCCAGACCAAGTTTGCAGATGCAGTCAACAAGCTCTAGCTTGGACATTGTATCTCTTGTATCCACAAACATGCCTTTCAATTCGTCCTTCAGCTTCTGGGCTTTCCTTTCGTATCTCTCTTCCTGAGAGGAAAGTTGCAATTTCAACGTCAAATTAAAATTAGGTCCACATGTAATAAATTTTGCCATATCTCATGGGATTCGTAAACTTTACGTGCAAAATTTAACTTTAGCCAGGTAACGCTAGAAAAGTAGATTTCTTTTGCCAAAATTCTTCTAATTGTTCTCAACATTTTTTTTGAAATGTTTCTCCCCGACATGTATGTATGTATTTATGTATAACATGTATGTATGTATGTATGTATATATGTGTACAACTCTCAAATTACTTTGAACCTAAACTGAATGGTCAGTCTTTAAAAAGCAAATGACGGCAAAAAACATAATGATAAATTCAATTTGTTTGCTTCCTCTATATTTATTTAGGTTCTAATTTTTAGCTACTCTTTTTGTTTCTGCATAATTTATGATAAGCCCCAATCAA
Source organism: Gardenia jasminoides (assembly GCA_013103745.1). Classification (NCBI taxonomy): domain Eukaryota; kingdom Viridiplantae; phylum Streptophyta; class Magnoliopsida; order Gentianales; family Rubiaceae; genus Gardenia; species Gardenia jasminoides. The sequence goes on from CM023095.1 coordinate 1,533,231, forward strand.
ATTAACGCACCATGTTTTTATGATTAAAATTTTTATGATATTAGAGGGCAAATTAAGAGAAAACTATAATCATTAGGGAAAAAAGTGAAAACCATACTAAAAATATGTTGGAGGACCATTTTGATACCATTTTTAGCTAGTTAAAGACTGAATAAGTAGAATTAAAAGTTTGGTGATCAAGGTGACGGTCAATAGATCATTTTCTGCTAAACATATTGGATAGGTTCTCGGTGTACAAACAATGTCGATGATTCTATTTGTGACTATAGCGAAAGGGAACAACAATTTGAAGAGTGCAATTCCAAAAAAATGGCCCCCTTTCCAGGTCAAATTAAAAAATATATATCCAATGAAGAAAAGATGAAACAAAATAAACCTTGAAAAATTCATGGGACTGTAAGAAATAGTGCATTTTGATGCATGTAGCAGAAAATGGAACAAGTATAATAAATGCAAAATATACAAGTTACCAAACAACATTACGGTGAAAGTAACGAAATCTCACAGTGTATTTGCTAGTAAGAGATTGTAAGAGTTCATATTTCCAAATGTTTGGCTTGTAATTGGCTGATCGCCTTTGAACACTTTGGTCTATATTACTAAGAGCCTCTGGGTTGCTCAGCGAGCTGGAAAAATTCTGCACTTCACCAGCCATTTTTGCAATGCACCTCGTATATTGTGGACAGGAGGAAACACAAAAAATAAAGAAGAAGAAGAAGAAAACAAGTACGTGAGTCTGAGATGGCACAGCAAAACTAGTTCCCAACTCAATTTATAGATGCATGCTGTAGCGGAAGACGACAAAAAAGTTTTGCCTTTTGCGAGCATACAAAATTTTGACTTTTCAAAGACGGATTGAAGCTGCGCTACCACATGAACTCAATTAGCTTACGAAGCAGAATGATAAGGAGCTACTACATCGAATCAGACCAAACATTTTGTTGGCTTCATACGATATCAGAGAACTGGGCTAGCATTTCCATTCAACCGAAATAACAAAACTTTTAACAAATTAGACCCCAGTAAAGATAAGATTAATTCGAGATATATATCATCATTGTTTGATACATAATAGCTAATTTAAGATTCTTTTTTTTTTTTGTTTTAAAAAATAAAATAGATTAATCTTTCCTACATTATCACTAATGAATCTAAATGCACATCGCATCATCTCAATTTGAATTTAAACACTAAACTTTACACATGCAAGATGCATCTAAATCTTACAAGCACATACATGGACAGTGAATAAAAGATTTATTCTAAGAAGATACCCGATTCCTAATTCTAGTGTTCCTTGCCAAACCCAATGGACAGACCTGTTCTGATGTCTATGAATTGGCTACACAGAGTTCCTTGTCATGTAAATTTGTCAGCTTAGTTTTCTTAACACATTGGAAAACTTAAACCTCCGAGTCTAGGATTCGATCTACATTTGTTCTTGGACATGACTGTGAATGGTTGTTATTACGACCTGTAGTTAATGTTTTATTGTCTTAGTATTTTCATAACTCTGGAAGTGTTATGTACCATTGGGCTCTCAAGACAATTGCTTATTTTTCTTTAGTAGGTCTCTCTTGGAAATCTTCACGTACGGAGCACATCACTCGGAAGTTGCTTTGGTAGAATTTAAAGTGACTATTGCAGAAAAATAAAGCCTCCAAGTAAACATATAAAACATCCCCTTACAATTGCACTCCTATTGCAATAAGATGAAAGCTTCCATCAAGGATTAATCCACTAAGGGCAGGATCAGTGGTTAAGATCATAAAACTGCAACCACACATACATAAAAGAAGAAGTATTCATGTGCATGTTCCATACTTTTAGTATATGCGCTTAAATATTGATTTTGTGGAGAACTAATTGCCCCATCAATTATGCACTCCAATTAGTTAGGAGGAAACATACAAATGGCCTGATAGGGGAGAGACGGGATAGGGAAGGTCGAAAAAAAAAGGGGAGTGGCCTGTGGTTTGTCAAATCAACGTAAACAACAATGTTTTTATTTTTTATTTTTTACTTTTCTATCCAAATAAACAACATCTGCGTTGGTTGCTCAATTGTCCCAGTTTCTTGTTTCCTGACTTGAAACTAGTTTGTAGGAAATTTCCTACGATGGCCAATATATATATATTTTTTAAAAGCAAGATTTTGGGCGGAAAACTAGCTAGTGTTCAGATAGAGAAAATCAAATTCTACTTGTTTAACATATAGTTTGGCAAAGGTATTTTTCAAGAACTATGCAAATCATTTTCTTCAATAACAAGGTTTTGGTTAAGAAACACATGGCAATCTGATTATCATGCGGGGGGAAAGACTCGGATAAAGTCAAACTAATATAAACTCATAATTTTTATTTGACAATATCCAAGAATGAGATGTTTTGGTTTTAAATGCCTCTTCCTCCCTTCTCACTTCTTAAATTTCACCTCTTTCCTTTTTTAAGAAGTGGAGAGGAGCAAGGAGGAGACTTATCTCACTAAAGGAATTTGTAAGTAAAAGTAATGACTTGTCACATCTTAATTTACCCCTACATAATAAAGGGTCTTCGATGTTTCTCCCTTCAATTTTCCTTTCAAAAAGTTTCCTATTTTCAAAACTTATACTAATTAGAGCATAACCAACTAATCTAATTTTAAATTGGTTTTAAATACTCAAATTTAAGCTTCCTATTTTCGATACTTTTAGCTGTCACTTAGTGCAATACTAACTAATACAATTAACTTTGTGGTTTAAAATGTAGAAAAGAAAAAAAACTCAAAATTAATAAATTTATTTTATGGCACCTAGTACAAACCGGAGAAAACACCTTTTTTGGTTGTTAAACCGTACACATCAAACCTTATTAATATCCAAAAGTCCCATTGGTCCAAAAATGCAATACCAACGAATACAATTAACTTTGTGGTTTAAAATGCAGAAAAGAAAAAAAAATCAAAATTAATAAATTTATTTTGTGGCACCTAGCCACCTAGTACAAACCGCAGAAAACACACCTTATTGGTTGTTAAACGTACACATCAACCTTATTAATATCCAAATGTCCCATTGGTCCAATAGGGCTTTTCATGATTTGCTCTTGTCCCCTTACTTCTACGGTTGCCACGTCTTCTGCGGCTCTGCACAGTACAGAAACCGACACTTCTTGACAGTAACGCAATTTCGTCCTTGGTGTGGAGAAAGAATTTGGGGCCAACACGTATCTCTTTAAAAGTTGGTGAGGCAAATGAGTGGAGTGTAGAGGCATTTATGTTGACTGGAAATCGGGCAACGAGATTAACGCTTCCGTAGGTTTATTAGGCTAGTGAGAGGCAGATTGTTGTGATTGACAGAATGGACATTCATTACTAAAGAGCAGAGCAAATGACAGAAAATGGTTCAATCTTTCGTCCGGGAAAAGAATTTTGCCATTCATGGGGAGAAAGAACTGGAAGATGACAACACGATAACACTGACATGGAGAGCATTAAATTAAATGAGGAGATAGCGGGAACTGGCTATATACTTTTAATTAGAGCTATTAATTGAAACAAGCGGCTCGAAAGCTCGAATGAGTTCGGCTCGATCAGGTTCGAACTCGACTCATTTATTTCAATAAACGAGCTGAGTACGAGTTCGAAAAATATTCGACAAATAAACGAATCAAATTAAGCTTGACTAGTTTCTTAGTCGAGTAGCTCAATTAGACTCGTCAGTAAGGGTATAATTGTCATTTCATATTAAATTTATTAATTTTTATCATTTTCCAAAATATAAATTTTCAAATTTGAGCTCAAGTTAGCGCAAGTTCACCTCGTTTTTGATTAACGAGTCGAGCTCGAGTTCGAACTCGAGTCCCTTATCCCCTTTATCAAGTCGAGTTCGATCAAATTTTAAGTTTCGTTAACTTAAACGAGCGAACTCGAACTTGACTTGATAGAGACTCGAGTCGAGTTCGAAAATCCAAAACTGTATCGAAGGGACGCAATTTCGTCCTTGATGTGGAGAAAGAATTTGGAGCCAACACGTATCGGTTTAGAAGTTGTGGCGCAAATGAGTGGAGTGTAGAGGCATTTTATGTTGACTGGAAATCGGGCAAGAAGATTTATTAGGCTGGTGAGAGGCTGATTGATGTGAATGACAGCATGGACATTCATTACATAAAATTTATAAATAAAAAAAAAAAAAAAAGGCTGCGTTGCCCCTTAACGGTAATTATGAAAATGGTTTTTCTTTTTTGCACTTAAAGTATTTATCATTAAATGTATATTGCATAATGGATTTATTTCCCATCATATTTAGTTTTTAATTTTTTGGCCAACGGATAGAATAAATTGTTGAATAGGATTCACAATCTTCTTAAATACTAGCATATAATGCAAGAAATTATATATTTTAGTTGAATGACTTTACTTTTCTTTAGTTACAATTGTATTTTCTGTATCTATTTGCATATGTTTTTGGTGTTAACAAGCTTGTACATAAAATAATATGCCAATTTTTTGGATTATTTTTGGGATTCTGTGATTCTATAATTCTACCCATGGTACGATCCTATAACTTTCAGATGACCAAAGGCAGGATCTTACCATTTTTTTATTTTATCCATCAACTGTAATTTTGTCTCACTTTTGCCCCCCTAAATTGTTAGTCTAGATTTACTTTGCCTAAAGAAAAACGTCAAAACGGTATTGATACTAGTAAGGGTTAATTACAGTAAATCTCCTCAAGGTATGGCGCATTTTATATTTTACCACCTAATATCATTTTTCTCTCAATTTGTCTGTTTGTCCCTAAAATCATTAACCAATTCTGATGTTTTGTAAACATAGGGGACAAAACACAAAACAAGCTATGCCATAAAGGACTATGCAGCACTTTTTTTTTTTTTTTTGGATAAAGGGACTATACTGTACTTAACTCTTAGGAGTATCAATATATTTTTTTGATATTCCATTACACTATGCATGATTAACAAACGAAAAAAAAAAAAAGCATCACGCATCATTTGACTACTGGTTTAAGGGATAAAGTGAAACAAAAATAACATTAAAGGAGAAATTGCAAAAATGACTATGCTATAGGGGGAATTTTCGTAATTAACCCTTTCAAAAATTGCTTTCTCTCTATATCTGTTAATGCAAACTAGTGTTGCTGTTTAAATGATAGTGACAATATACAAGTTTCTGGAGCTTCCCTATCAGTATCAACCACGTTGGGAAAAAAAAAAAAAAAGGAAGCAGGCTCTACTTCTCTCTCTTCCCAATTTTCTTGTGTATCTTTCTACTTTTTGTTTTTCTTTTTTCTTTTCATATCTTTTAAACCTTGACAAACCCATAAATATTAGAAACAAATTATCACAAAGTTAAAGCTTCTATTAATAACTTTGAGATCATGTAAATTATATTAATTTAAAGAGATTTTAATTAATTGATAAATTAATAACTTATTCATTCATCGATTGTATCTATAATTCAAAGAAACATTCATTTAATTAACAAAAGTTTTATTTTATTCTATAAAAATATAAATTATCCTATTAATAAAATAAAGCTAAAATTCTAAGAAATATATATGCACATATGCAATTGATATTCTTTTTCAAAATTCGTTTTGTGAAAGAAATGGTTTCAAAAAACTTAAATGATCCTTTAGATGATAAAGATATCGATGGACTCAAGACAATAATCAATTATTTAAAGTATCATAATAAATAGATGTAAACTAGCTATTGGATTATCTGGGTGAAAATGATATAAGTTCATATGTCTCAAGTTTAGAAGAAATTATTGTTAGCATTACTAAAAATTTCTACTAATGATAAAGCTGAGGATGATATATATTAGTTTTTGAGCTAGTCGTGCTGAAGGAAGCACTCAAAGCATCTAATAATTCTTCATAATTTTTTATTGCAATATGAAAATTCAAGTCTAGAACTTTTGGATACAATAAGAACAACTGGAAATGAGATTCAGGTAGATTTAAATTTTAAGAAAAACAAACATAAATAGATTCATATTTTAGAAAAATATTATATATAATTTTAGTGAATTATTAATTTATGATATAAATGGGACCAAAGAATTATGTATGGTTTTCAAAAAAAAAAAAAGTATCTTATTTTTTGTCAAAATTATTAATATAGCTCATTAGTCCAATTCAAGACTGAAAAATCTATTATTTAATAGAGGTTATTAATATATAGAAGTTTTACTATATATCATTCCTAATACCAATATCTAAGCATTTAAATTTCATTGCATTATAGTTTCTTAATAATTAATTTCATCAGTTGAGCTACCGAGAAATTTTTATGTATTTGATTGGGTACCCTGAACTAGGCTGCAAACGAAACGAGTTGAGTCGAGTCGAGCCGAGCCGAACTTTAGCCTTATCAAGTCGAACTCGACTCATTTTTCATCGATCTCAAGTTTGACGACCTCTCAAAATGAAGCTCGAGCTCGAGTTTGAAATTGAATTCAAGACTAATCGAACTCGAGTTCGAGCCTACTCAAGCTCGAAAAAATAAAAAATAATTAATTTTCTTAATAAATAATAAAAATATTAGGGATATATATGTAGTTTTACTATTAGAATAAAAAATAAAAATAATATATATATATATATATATTCGAATCGGCTCGCGAGCTATCAAATTTGAGAGAGTCAAACTTGAACTCTACTCAAACATGAAAACGAGTTGCTCAATCTTGACTCAAGTTCGATCAATATTGAGTTTGAATCGAGCCCGAACTCCAGTAGTTCGGAAGCGGTTCGATTCGTTTGCAACCCTAACTGAATACGTCCTTCTTCCCGTTCTTCCAAAGCATGCCATCAAAAATGTTCCTCGTTGCAATTTTTTTTTTCTTTCCTTTTGGCCCATGTTGAGTCTGACACAAAAGTACAATATCTTTTAGTTTTCTTGATGTGATTATTATATTTCAAATATCCAGTTTTCCGGTGAAGAAACTTATTTCCATGTTCCTCCTCTCGCCTCATTAATGTTCTTGATTTCAACGTTGTGTGCTGTCGTTCTCCTGTTGTTTCTTTTTTTTTTTTTTGGTAAGAATGATTAATATAACTAATTAAATAGTGTTTACAAATCGAGGTAAAGCAAAACCTCTACAATCAAGTTCTAACAACTTAGAAATTGCCAAGGGTTTACATTCAAACAAAACAAAATCTTGTGCATTTGTAACTCTCATCTTGGCCAAAAAGTCCACACATTGGTTTGCTTCCCTAAGGATGTGCTTAATTATAATTCCTTGGAAGGATTCTATCATAGTCCTGCAATCACAAACAAGAGGAAAAGTGGAACAAGTTAAAGCATTATTGGAATTAAACACATTTACAAGAAACTTGGCATCCATTTCCACAATTAAATTATTGACGTTGAGATTCTCCTATTGTTTCTCCTCAAAAGCAAAATTCTTTCTTCCCACCAAAGATGGAACCATCATTCCATTACTCGTTTGATATTTGTTACCTGTTAATAGCAATTTCAAGAAAAAAAAAATCTTCTATGTCAACAATCTAAATGGACCATTCTGGACCATCTAATACACCTAGAATTGCCAAAATTTTATTTTATTTTTTTTGAGTAAGGAGCTAAAAGTATTGGGGCTTCCTAGGAGTTGAATATGGTATACATGATGTAGATGAAAGTGTACAACAGTTGCTTGACGGTGTGCTCATGATTATGTGAGATGATATATTTTATGGTATGATTGTGACCGATATTTATAGGAGTTTTGCGTCTTGTGGAATAGCCAAGGCAGGGTCTATAAGTAGTGGAGGTAATTTGTAGATCATTAGCAGAGTTAATTAGTAGAATTAATTTCTTTATAGAGTGACATCCACATTCAATTTAGGATATATTCCATAATTTTTTAAAAGTAATTATTTTGGAATTCTTACATGCAGGAGAGAAGGATAATATGATACAAAGAAGGAAATGTGATAATGGTGTGAACTTTGTAAATTTTTAAGGGGGTGTCAATGTGATGGAGGGGAGGCAAATTGGGTGCTTGCATGGGGTTTAGGAGGGATAGATAAAGTAAAAATTCAAAAATATTGCAAGTATTGAACTCTTTCATGTGTTTTTTATATTTTAGAGTGTGTATTTTAAAAATTTTGGAAATTTCTTGGGATGACTGTAGACGAAATTGTTTAAAAAACTTGTCTAATTCAATCCCTTCAGACGAACTTTCTATTTTGGAGTGTAATTCCAATCAGGGGGCAGCCTTCCATGAATATCCAAGTGCATGCGCGCGAAGTGGAAGAAATAAACAGGCTAGGGAACTTAAATACAATTTGGACTTCAAAAATGCAAGATTACCTTATAATTTCCATTCAAAAACGTTGAGGGTACTTTTTACCCAAAAAAGAAAAATAAATAAAAGGTATATCAAATTTGTTCCAAGTTTTTATCAGAAACAAAATTGGTGTATCAAACTTCCAATCTAAAATGAAAAAAGAATACAAAAAATTGTTTTTTGGGACAAATATAGGCAATTACTAGAAGGGACAGACTATATTTCTTGTAAGGGCCTTGTATTGTACAAATTCAATTGGGCTTTTGGACTCAAAGATGATTGGCCTGTTTACGTACTAGCTTGCATGCATGCGAGCGTGCGAGGCTTCAAGTTTCGAGCCCAATTAAGTCAATCCGGAAGAATGTGACTTTTGCTATAGTAAGAAGTTTGTTAGGGAATGGGCTAAATGTAGCCAATAGACTACAGACATGTATCAAACCTCTCAGTATAACAAAACCAATGGTAGACAGTATCTAATCCCATATCTAATTTCAGAAACCTAATGGTAGATGTGAAGCAAATGACTCCAAAATCTTGGTTTAGTATTGTTGGCCTACTGATGATGTCGGCATATTAAATCAAGACTTAAAAGTAAAATTTTCTATATTATTATTTAGCAGTGTTTTAATCAAGTTAGGTTTTTGGTAATTCTAATGGAGTCATGTTATGGTAGATTTATTATTTAGGAATTAATATTTGATTAAGAAATTTCTTGTGATTGTAAGATTTGTTTACCAAGTCATAGACTCTATAAATAGGGAGTTTTATAATTGTTGTTAGTTGAGAAGAGTGAAATTTGAGAATCTCATTATTACGTGTGTTTATTGATATATTACTAATATTACTCCTCTTTTTCCCACACATACTTGTATGTGTGTAAATTGCCACCCTCTATCCCATATATATTGTTTTTATGAAACATATCTCCTACAACATTTTGGTGGAATTTATTTTTGGGTTCTACAGATGATGTTCCTTTGTGAGGATTCATGATCATTTAACTATTTTAACTTTTAGATTTATCAGTAGAACAAACATAAATTCAGGGTTCAGCTCCAATTGAGCAAATCCATAAGCATTTGGGATGCACATGCAGCAATCAAAGGATTTTACTTTTTAAGTACTTCACTAGTTTTAATTAAAAGTGTCTTCTGCAGGTAGACACTTGGAGACTTCAATAGGTCCAACAAGTAGCTACATTGGTTTATTCAACTGCAGGATAGAGTTGCTTTCACTTAGAAAAGGAAAAAGAGAGTCTTTAATGCTGCAATAAGCCCTTAGCCTTGAAATAATCAAAGGAGTCATCATAAATGTCTTCAATTCCGTGCTTAAAATTGAACCCCTCTTTGATGAGCTTCTCTGATGAGATGATCAACTTGGCTTTAGATGGAAAACCTTCAAATCTGCAGTTAACCAGGAAAATATGAAATTCATGATGACATTTTTTTTTTTGTTTAGGGCTTCAAATCTATTGCGCAGAAATATTTTATTGCAGTGTCTTGAAAACGTGCTTACTCTGTCGGGATTTTGTAGTCCGGGTATCTTTTACTCAGAAACTTTGCGAGGTCAGGAACACTAGTGTTGGCAGCACAGCAAATGTAACGACCAGAAGCTGATTTTTTCTCAGCTAAAAAAATATGGGCTTCACAGACATCTTCCACATGTGTAATAGAGATTGATCCTGAGAGCATCTGCATCCCTTTCAATCCATTAATTAGGAACTCGTTTCCTGTAAAATGTTGGAGTACACTTCAGCTGGAAATTGGTTTGGAATGTGTTCAAGTGCATTTGGGAGTTAGGACAGAAATTTTTTCGACCTTATGGATGTTACAACAATTTATAGCATGTGTGTGAGTATGATCATGCAAAATGCTTTGATTTTACCTGTGATCAAGGACATCGCGAGATTGATGCTCGAGGGAACGTTGGTTGTTAGGGGAGGACCAGCAATGAGGCTTGGAATGACAGTAATGAGATCAATCTTATTCTCTTCAGCAAACTTCCAAGCTTCCTTTTCAGCTAGCGTCTTGGAAACAGGATACCCCTGCAGAGCATGAAAATTTGCCTGATCATCATTTCGTGATAAGAAATGGAGGTAAGTGGAAAAGAAAAATGAATGCAACATTGGGAAGACATAGCATTGCTTATCTCAAGCTAATACTGCAATAGAAGTCTAGGATTTGCTAGTGTGTTGATGGTTACCCAAGTAGGTGGTTTTGCAGAAGTCAGAAACTCAACATCTGTCCAGTTCCCTTCATCCATAACCAGCCCTGTACCCTTGAGTTCGTTGATGGTTACAGCTGCAGCTGAGGAGGTAAAAACTACGCGTTTCACTGATCCAGCTCTTACGCAAGCTTTTAGAACATTTACAACTCCTTGAATTGCCGGTTTTATCATATCATTCTGCAGCATAAGGAACAAGAAGCTTAATCAGATTTCTGATACACAAGTGATAACCTTGTTGAATTGCTGACACATATTTGATTATTGATATTATACCTCTGGATCCTCAGAGGCAAAGTTGACTGGGGCAGCCACATGGAAGACGAGGTCACAGCCTGCTATAGGGGCATCAAAGCTTGCTTCATCAGTAAGATCTGCTTTAAAAACTTTCAAGTCTCCCAAACTCTGTAGTGCCAATAGGTGAGAGATCTTTTTCTCATTATCTGGGAAGAAAAGGAGAAGACAATGTTAAACAAGGCAAAGTGCAAGTGTTCAAACAATAAACATGAGAACTATATATCTAGGAATTAATTAATACTATTTTACAGCTTAGTGATGGTGAGAGAGTTCTTGACATTTTCCAGCCCCAAACTAATGCATCAGAGTTGATTCTTACTTGGCTTCCTTCTCATACATAATCTAAAATTTTGCTATGTGTCCACGTCCTGAGAATTGAGAAATGCATGGTCGCTCTAGCATTAATTGGAATCAGGTTTAAGAATGGAAACAGTCTTCTTCCATAAGGAGAGCTCCATACTTTTTAAGGGAATTAACTGAAGTTAAAGAACTACAAAAATAAGAATTGCGATGTCAAAAATAAAGCTTTCTTCCAAAATGTGCCTTCCCATCATCCATTTTTTGCTGTGTAAGTTTTTTCTTGGGCAAATCCTTATTAATTATCGCTGGTGTCGAGTCTAGTCTAGGAGATCTTTGTCCCTCCTAAACGACATTATCCTTGTTAAAGCGTTAATTTTCCAAGGGGATCTTTTAACAGTAGAATTAGCCTTGACAAAAATGAGCATAAAATGTAGGTCAATTTGCAGAAGAAACAAAAAGCACACTTGAGCTATGTATCCAAATTTGCATCCAAAAAAAGAAAAAAAGGACCTCCCACTTACCAAAAAGAAGAAAATAAAGAAAGGAAAAACATAACTAACCAGGGTCCCGAACGGTTGTATTCACTGCATACCCTTTCTGGAGCAACAGCTTCACCAGAAATGATGCCACAAATCCACTGCCCCCCACAACACAGGCTCTCTTCAGTTCAATTGCTTGAGCTGCCATCAGTCCTATTCCTAAAGATTCTGGAGATTGGTACTGATGAAAAGCGAACAACGCAGGTTAAATAAGGTTTCAGCTAAACTAATTGTGGAAGTAGACGGTAAGCACGTGAGGCCACTCTCACCAACTCATCAAAGCTGAGGATGTTGTTGGTACGTTAGTACAATTCCACAAAGCCAGCAACCAAAAAAAATTTGGCTACTAAAACAAAAAAATTATACCAAAGACAATTATGTCAGATGCCCGGCTTGCATGAAGAGCTAATGCGTATTGGTTAGCAGTTCGTGTAATTTGACAAATTTGAAGTCCATTGGGATCGAAGAACAGAAAGTTAGAAGTCAATAGTTAACAGTTAGACTACGAGTATGGTAGATGTTGCCGATTTAAAAAAAAAAAAAAATTAAAGTCAATAGTCAATAGGAATTTATAAACAATTAAACATGAAATGTTCTTCGATAAGATCAAACATGTTTTAGTGCTACATATAATGCTTGAGCATCTTCTTTCACAAGCTGAAGTGTCTTAAGGAGCCTTAAATTTGTTATTTCATCCCTGGTGGAAGAAAGGAAAACCGCATTACATTGTGTTCATGTACGAGGAGCTCCATATATCTGATCTACTTCTCAGTTTCTGTAAACTGGCCATCGTAGGTTGGCTTGCATAGGATGGGAAGGACTCACTCGAGAAAAGATAAACTTGTCAATTTAAGCCAATTTGCACTAGCATGTACTATAGCTCTTCAGTCTTTATTGCTTGTATTGATTTATCGAAGCTTAAGCTTCAATCACTATGTCTGATCTATTGTGGCTCAACTTAAGAAAGCTAAAAATGAGTAAAGGTTACAGCTCTTCCAAAACTCCATATAGATCATTCCAATTTTTGGTTGGTTATTGTACTTATTCAGAATATGTGTGTGTGTGTGTTTTTTTTTTTTGTGTGTGTGTGTGTGGAAGTGCTTAATCATATTGTTTGGGTGCATATTTGCACAAGTACTTTTTCTATTTGATAATATGTATTTTTGAATTTCTAAAACATATTTATCTCTTTATTTAGTTCAATTTATAATAAAATTGTTAGGTTATATTTTTATTTTTTGGAAAGATAAAAGTTGCTCTAAAAACACCAATTTTATGTAAAAGTGCTTTCATGACCAAAAGCTCTACTCCTAAATTCATGCTCACAAATACATTAAACTAGAATTCTGACCCGTGCTATGCACGGATTTATATTTAAAATAATAATAATAATTAATGAACTATTTGTAATAGTTATATAAAAATAAGTTAAAAATAAAAAAATATTATTTTAGTATCTAATTTATATTATATTTATGTATCTTCTCTAAAACTTTAAAATAAACAAAAACATATAAGGAAATGATTATAGAAACATTGAAAGAAATACCAAAAGTACATGAATATAGTATTATATCTCTTCGGGTGTTTCACCACTTTTATTTCGCTATCCCTTTTTCTCGTCTCCTTAACTCAACATTTTTCATAATACTGCAACCCTTTCCCCGACCCCTAAATCCTATATTCTCTTTACCCTATATTATTCTTACCTAATTGTCCTTCCTTTAATCTAATTTTATAGCACATTTACCTCCTATTCTACTATACTATCCAACTATTATAATTGTAAATGATAACCTATTTACTTTGATTGCTCCATCAACAAATATGAGTTTGGATATGTAATTTAATTGGATTCAAATGTGTTTATAATTCAACATCCAAATTAAAAAGTTAATATTTGAAGAAAAAAACTTTCATAACTTCCAGTTTAGTTTTAAACTGTTAAAATATACTTATTTTTTATCCTTCAAATTGAAAGATATCACTTGAAGCAAAAGGGAAAAAAGAACCGATGAATAGTAATTTTAGAATATATTTAATTTTACCTCTCATAATATGAAACTATATAAAACCAAGAATTAATCACAATAGTTGTAAAATTGGCGAAATGCAAATGAAAAACTGACAATATCTTGTAATACATTCAACAATTACCAAAAAAAAAAAGATTTAGTCATTTTTCTAAAAATGACATAGTAGTATTACATATTTACATTGAAGAAAATAACAAAATATACAAAATAATCAATAATGCCTAAGATGATTCTTAGTGGTTGGGTTTTTTTAAATCCCATTAGAGTAAAATTTAGATTAAATATATATAAATTGAGTAGATATAGTTTGATAAATGCATTATATCTTTTCTTAAACTATATTATTTTTTTAAAATTTTTTGGTACGATGATGTTGTTGTTATTATTATTATTATTTATCAAAAATAAAGATTTTAAATAATAAATTTCATTTTCAAGTGCAGTGGGACTTTGTTATTAATTTAGTGATTTTAGTTTAACGTTTAAGATTAGTACAACTATTGATTTTTTTTAAATCCATGACCATTGAATATTATTTTTTTAAATATAATTTATACTTTTAATTAGGATTATTACGTTAAATAGTAAAATATTATTATTTGCTCTTTTAACTTTTAATAGGAGATTTGATGTTTTATTTAAATTTACTTTCCTATGAATAAACTTTATCCAAATTTCTACATTTATAGTGCCACTTTTTACATTTCAAATTCAAAAGATATGAATGGATATTTGATAATTAAAAAAAATAGAAAACTCTATAAACAAAAGAAATAGAAAGTTAGAAACTTTATAATTTAACCATTCTAAAAATCTGATTTGCAATACATATGTGATAGATGATAGTTAGTTGCATGTGAATAAGAGTGGAGAAAATGTTGATAAGAGTGGAGATAGGATAATGAATTATTAACGGTTTTATCATGACCGTGAGATATTTAATGAATTAAATTAAATAGAAATTCCTAGAAAAAAGGATTGGATTTTTTTCACTCCCAAAATACATATATGATAGATGGTCCAGCTAATGGGTTAAGCTATATTTTAGCCGTCATATTTTTGGAAATGTAAGATTAATTAAGAAAATTAAATAAATACAAGGAAAAGTAAGTAAAATGAAATAGGAAAGGTATATAATTGCAAGAGAATAATAATTATTAGTATGTGTATATACATGATAAGTTAGGTGTATTTTAGATATCTTAACGAGAGCACTTGTTAGAAAAACCGTACATTAAAAATGCTTTTTATCTTCCAAAATTATCTTCTTCTTTTTTTTTTTTCAGTAAAAGTACCGTGACCTCAAATGAGACCTTAAAATTAATACATTTAGTGCCTTTTCTATTAAGCTTATGTGATAACCTAGTTTGCTTACATCTTTATATATTAAGACTTACTTAATTTATACACAAAATTTTAAGTAAAAGTTACATCAGTTGCTAAATTCTTTAACGCGCACAATATATTCACCCAGATTAATTTATCTTACACAAACATGTCACCATATATACACGTACTCTCTCTCATACACACATTCACACATACAAACACACTCCTCTTATACTCACATACGCTTTCATGCACATACCCACTCACTTTCATATATATTCACATGCTCTCTCACACACACGCACTTTTACACAAACACACATACACTCCCTCTCTTAGATACACACTTCACACACACACACACACACACACACACACACACTCTCTCTCTCTCTCTATATATATATATATATATATATATATATATATATCTCATACACACATACTTCACACATATATACACACGCCCACTCTCATATACACATGCACACACATTCTTTTTCACACGCACCTTCACAAATATACACATACACACTCTATCTCTCTCTCTCACACACACACACACACACACACACACACACTCTCTCTCTCTCTCTCTCTCGTGTTTTTTTTGCTAAAGCATGCATTTCACAAAATATGTTTTTTTATTCTTTGGATCGCACACATTTTCAAACTAAAAACATATCCTCTCTCTTGCACACATACATAAAAAATAAATTTTCCATATTAGCATACAGTTTTTTGACAAAAAAAAAATATTAGCATGCAGTTTATTTGTATTAGAAAGTAAAATTTGAAAAATTAGTAAAATATGAAAATAAACTATAATATTACTATTGAATTATAGCCACACGCTGTATTTAGTTGGTTATCAAATAGATTTGGCTTTTGGATTTAGCAGTCTAAGGCTTCATCAATTAAGTTTTAGTTTCACATTTCAGACTTTAGTTTTCCGTTTATAATCAAATGCCCCTATGTTTGATAAATCCTATAGCCTTCCCTCTTTTATGTTAGTAATCTAATCTGTGCCGTTCTACAATATGATCATCCCTGATTTCTGCACGCAGCCATTTTCACTACAAACTATAAATACGTTTTTCCCCTTGTCACCAAAGGTTTGTCTTCCCTACTATTTTGTTCAATTTCGGTTTTCAGATCAAGGACGAAACTGCTTCTCAATACGGGTCCCTGAATGCTAGGTTTTAAGGTTGGAAAGCGATCGGGATTTGTTAGGTGGGATAATTCTGGTTGGGCAACGGGCCCTGAGCAGTCACGGGCATGACTTTTGATTTGTAGATGGGAGCCAAAACGTAGACGGGCACGAGGTAGCTAGAAAAGTAGGCAGGTGAATAAAATTCGAACTTGGATTACTAATTAATCAAACCAAATATCAGTAAGAACGTCCCCCTTTTGTCAGGATTCACCTCCCTTTATAAGATGCTTTTGGATCATTCATTAGAGTTAGAGTTATATCTTTCCATTTGTGATAATGATCTTCAGGGGCCATTAGGATTATGAAACAGTTGTATGTGATAATAATGGGATAGATGTAATTTCTTCAAGAATTATCCCTTCTGCTCTAGGGTAATCTTTCTCATTCGGGCTTCAATTCGGTTTTTACTGTTCGACTACTATAGAATGAGTCTGTTCGGTGATGACGTCAAAGATTAATTTACCATCCTTTCACTGTACAGCATCATGAGTTGGTTTTCACTGCTATATTAAACTAGAGCCTTTTTCTTGTACTTGAGATATTTTGCAATGTATAAATTGCAATAGTTTTGCAATATACTTGAGATATAATGGTTAGGAAGATTTCTTAGAATTCTTCCGTATATTAGATGGGATTAAAATTTAAAGACTACAGTAGTACAATTATTTGGTTTAGAGATTCATTCTCCAATTCCCATACAAGTCTGGTTGGGCTCTCCTCTCTTATAAATAAGGTGGTGTATTGCTGTTAGACAATAAATACATAAATAAATAAATAGGACATAATCAATTAGTAATATGCACATTTACAATAGAGGGGGGCTAGAAGATGGAAAATGGGGGAAAGATCTTAGAGAAGAAAATAAGATTAGTAAAAGTGAATGCCTATAGCCCTATATATTACTTCTAAACTGAGTAGTAAAATTCTCAAGATTAGTGAAAATTTCCTAGCTAACCGAAAAAGAACACAAACGAGGATTGAGGATGTGAGCCTTTGGGATTTTCTTCCATTTTGTTATGTTTTAAGGATATAAATGGGCTTGAAATTGGTCCGATGGATATTGGTTTTTGATCGATGTCTCTGGATGAATCGCAACAGCAGATCCACCTCTTTTGAATGGTCCATTTATTCACGTTACTCCCATCGGCATCAATTCCTAAAGAAGTGGCCCCGACTCGAAGTCCAACTTGGGCTGGTCATGGCTTGGTCAAACGGAAAAACTTCTGACCCAACTACTATTGCATTTTTTTTTGCCCCAAAAAAAAAACTGGTTTAAAATATGGCTTTGGTTGGTGTACATTTACAGGGTATACATTGATACTCTTAGATGTATGTCTTAAATGTAAAAGATAAAGTTTAAATTTAAATTAGAATTAAGCAGCACATATCTAAAGCTAGCAGTGTGTACATTATTAATGTATACAAGATTAATCCTTGAAATATTAGGTAACACTTGGAATTAATCGACAATTTTTTTATCATGGAATGTGGATTAACTCAGTGTAATCAATTTCTATATAGGTAGGCTATATGCAGAATTTTCCCCAAAAAAAAAAAAAAAAGGAAAACAAAATGTCCCAAGGGCCATTTGGATCACCATTTATTTATTCATGTAAAACAATAGTTATCTTTGGAAATATCTTTTCATGTACTACATTTTTTATTCAACAAATGCAATTTCAATTTTGATATCTTAAGGTCAAATGTGAAAAAATAACGAGACATCACTCTTAGATGGCTTTTTTATTATTATTTCTTTTTTATCCTCACATTCCTCCTCATATCCATCCACTCTCAATTGTCAAGTATATGATTTGAATTCTGCACTTGATAGTGAGAAAGACTCGAAGAACCCTCTCGCCACTGATAACTAAACTCTTATATAGATTAAATTACTATATTTCAATTAATTAGAAGTATAACATGCATTCTTTTTCTATCATGAAGGATAAAAATCTACATTCGCATCTGTTAGCTGAAAAATAAGGATGCATCTAAAAGGCTAGAAAACAAATAACATGTAGTTGCAGAAATCATAGGCAATCTCCCACTGCCGCACAGATAAAAGAAACAAAGATTGGAGATATTAATCAGTAGAGACAAGATTTATCTGGAAACAAAAGAGATAACCTGGCACTTAGCACCATATCTTTATTGCAGAAAGCTTTTCGTTTTGCAAGTATCTGTATGTATCTTTGTCCAAACAGCTATTAGATCCAAGAATCAACAAGGACCACATCGTGAAGTGGGGGGAAAAAGAATGGGACACAAATGTCCAGTCCAAAGCGATAGCCTGGAACTTAGCACCATGTTTTTTAGATTAGTCGGAGGAGCAGCTGAGTTGTCAGAATTCAAGGCATGGGAGATGGCTGATCGGAGAAGATGTTTACAGAGCAACATGAATTTGGGGCAAGTGGGCAACTATTCTGTGGCATATTTGGATAGGAAAATGATATATTTTACATCACATGATTCACTTCTTTAATTTTAGACTTATATTAGAAGTAAAGTGAGAAATGATTAATCTTCTTGATTTGAAGAATTCTTACACTATTTTGTATCTATCAACTAGGCATGTCGTCATTTTTAGTTGCTTTTTGTAGATGAATTCATCAAGTATGTTATCTTATCCTTAAAATTTTTTAGTTCTCAAAGTAAATAAAATAAGTCCTAAAACCTGTTCTAGAGACCGTGAATAACAATAGAAAATTTGTTTGCATCAAGACATAAACCCTATAACCGACTATTCTTAAATAAGTTGGTCATAAGATGGCATGACTTCAAGTCGTCAAACTTGTACACCTATAATGAAATCCAATACACTTATAATGAAATCCAATAGGTGTGGAGCATACATTCTTTTAGTCTAGAGGCGGGATTCTTTTCCTCTAAACCTCCTCCTAGTCCACTTAGGCCTTTCTCAATATAAGATAAAATAGAAATAGGAGTGGAAATAAAAGTCGACAATTGACTTAAAAAAAAGAAAATAAAAGGAATGACATAAACCCTATGGTTAAACTGCAAGTTTTGACAAAATTAACAATCAAAATCATTGTGTCAAAGTTTTTGACGCCATTTTTTTTTTTTTGGGTGCCTATACATCAAGGGGTAGGTGGCAAAATCTTTTGGTTCTCAGCCACGACGAAATTATCTTTATTTGCTGAATTTTGGCGAATCCAACTTGCTGCAAAAACATCATTCCTGCATCTAGAATTTAATTTGGCGTCGTAATACGTGAACTGCAATTTCTGTGATGTTTGTCCGTAGCTGTCCCCCCCCCCCAAAAAAAAACCAAAAAAAAAAACAAAGTTTCATGGGGCTCGTAACTTTCCTGGAAGTAAATCTAATTAAATCATATTAAGTTGTACCCCTCAGATACACTAGCAGGCTGGGGCCATCAGCTACAAACTTACGTACAATTAATTTTTCTTTAAGCAATAATATCATATAGAAAAAAATGAATCTAAATTTGCTGTTGCTTGGATAGTGAATTGTTTGCATAAATTTATTTGGTCTCATTATAAACATACTCTTTATTTATCTTTTTATTTCACATAAGTCACATAAAAAATGTATTACAATATTTTTTTAAAAAATTATCCCAAATAATCTACTATTTGAACACCCTAATAAAATTTCTTTTCAATGTATAGAGGAAAAAGTAATTGGCTCACCTCTGATTGTTGTTTAAGGACAATAAAGCACGACTTAAAGGATATGGAGCTGCCAAAAAAGGCATGTCAAAAGAAATTATATACAGGAGAGGCATAGTTTTGAACTTTTAAGTTTTAAGCAGATATAAACAAAAAAATAAATAAATAAAATTTACATGCTGGACCTGGACCCCTAGCCAGACAGTGCAATCAATTTTCTGAGCTCAGACGAAATCCAGAGGTCAATTGCACTCTGTCTTGTATGTTGCTCCGGCTGTATAAGCACTCAACTACTTCTAGTTGTCAAGGAGGGGATATTTGTCCGTATTTAACAAATAAAATTCAAATTCCAAAAGCAATAAATGATCTACTACGTATGTACTGCTACATTTCTTGGCTGTTCTCAGTCTTGTTAAATAAATGTGCATATCTTGGGATTGAATTAAGAAATCTCAAAAAAAAAAAATCATCCATAATGTTTGGAAGAATGTTTGGGTAAATTTGGAAGAATGTTTTTTACTTCGTGCATATCTTTGGATTGAATTAAGAAATCTCAAAAAAAAAAAAAATCATCCATAATGAAAAAATTTGGGTAAATTTGGAAGAATGTTTTTTACTTCTTAAGAAGAGGACAAATGAGATGTACAGTAAAAAGTGAAGCTTTATATATATATATATATATATATATATATATATATGAGATGTACAGTAAAAACTGAAACTTTAGATGAGTTCAATTTCGACCACCTTTATGGGTGAGAATAGGTGTTAGAGATCATAGATTGCTTACTAAGATATTTACAAATCACCTATTAATATAACCCTCACATTGACAGTGAGATTCAAACACACGATCTTTTATGAGTAAATGATCCGTTCTTGCCAATCGAGCCAACTTGTATTAGCTGTTATTATGCAGATTTAATGACCGGAGCATTAAGAGTCTTTCTCTTGAGTGTACACTCTTTAGTAGGTATACAATCACTTGATTTTATCTGCATTCAAGTTGGAAATTGGAAAAAGAAAGACATGTACCTCAAGATTGGAAAGAACTGTACTCTTGATATGAGACAGATTTGACTTTCGTGCAAAAGACCCCCATTTCATTCCCAACTTTCAACCAACAGAATGAAAGAATGAGAGATCATTAGTAGAAAGTTCAATATAAGATAAAACAAATTTCCTTGAAGTGGAAAAGAAAAAAATTGCAGAAGGGAATTTGATACCAAAAAAAATATATATATATATACTATATTGCAATCTTTCTTTTATGTTTTGCAAATCACCACGAAACAAGGAAGGAGAGCTTTGGCATTGAGCAAATAGAGTTCTTCAATGTTAGAGTATAGGCCAACTTTTCCGGCCAATGAATCGAAACCTGATTGACCAGCCAGTTCTTGGACATTCTCCAGTGGTTTATGAACCCTGCCTGCAATTACTCTGCATACTATCAGAGCCTTCCTTAGACAAGTTTTATCATCAGGAACTTCAATTGATTCAAATGCTCTACTACTCGTGGATGCTGTGAAAACACCAATCCCATTGTTCAATTCCTTATTCGTCGAAAAGCCATGTCTTAGGATTTGACAAACCTTGCATTTATCAGACTTACATAGGCTGGAGGAGCCATTCGTCCCAAGAGGGCATTCAACTGTTGTGCCATGGAACCTTAAAAGCTCATTGCCATCGGCCAAGCACCGCGGATGTTTTTTGGCAAGTTTGCTAGCTTTCATCTTCACTGTTTCTCTATATTCTTCGAATTGAGCTAGTGTCTTTTGCATATTATGGACCTTCAAAATCCTCTCTATTCCTCCAGCATTGTTATCAGACTTTGACGAGCTAGTCCGGCATATTATCTCCACTATTTTCCTAGAAGAATCTCCTTCAACAAGTTCAGTAACTGCAGAAGAAGAAAACATGGTTAAATATGGCAGAAACATTGATCAAAGGCTACAGATTGGTGATTATCATGCAAAAGATGCAAATTGCAATGATTGAATCATCCCTGTCCAAATTTGAGGCTTATGCACTGGTCAGGAGAAAGAGTATAGGTTAAATGTGCCTAGGCATTACAATCTTGTGACAAACTTCCAAGAAGTACCAAAGAAGTCGAACATATTTGCCCCATTCACAATGATTCTACTCAAATGGTAACTTGATGTCCCTGTAAATTTCTTCTAAGAGAATAATCTTGTATAAGACCTTGCCAAGTCCATTTATTGTATGGTAGGACTGGAACTGAATCATCTAAAACACTCACAGAAGAGAAGCATGAAATATTGAACATTCCTGTTCCTTTGGATTCAGTTTCAGTTGTACACAACAAGTGATAAAACTCACAATTGGCATAAGAAACAAGATATTTTTTTTTTTTTCATATTATTGCAGAATTATCTCTTACCAGCATGATTGGATAGGTGATGTGCTTCAGCTGCCTCCCACTTCCCAAATTGCTCACCACATTTATGGCAGGTTAAAGGTGAAAAACCATGCGAGTCTGCTCCAAAGGAACACCTGGGCCTAGAGCCAATTCCACCAAAACCAGCGGCCCTCCTCCTGGAAAGGCTGCTGGAACTCCTCCTTACAGGACTAGCTAGGCCTTTAGGATGGTGGCCTCCAGGGCCTGGAGTTCCTGGCTTCAGGGTTCCAACAAAGGCTGAACAACCACTTTCTACACCACCATTGGTACAGTTCACATCTGCTAAACCACAGCCAGTTATTTTTAACTCACAAGTTGAATTACTGAGGACCACTTCATGAGTAATTGGGTTCAGAAGTTCACTGCTCCCAATGGATCTTGGACTACAAATTGGGGGCTTCTCCATATGTCTCTTGCTTCCATGAATAACGTCTCTGAGATTTGCAATAGACCTTGAACATCCAGACCTGCCTGTTTTCTTTGTCAAGATATTGCTCAGATTATTATCATTTATGTTTCCTCTCACCTTTGGATCGTGAACATCTGCTGGCTCTGATTTACAGTGCAACGATCTCTTGAGAGCAAACCAGACTGCTGGCATCTTTCCACCAAGCTATCCCTCTTGGCCCTTTAAGGCTTTTGGTGTCCAAGGCTTGAAACCATTCAAATCCTTCATCAAGATTTTGCTCTATAGAGCAGATATTAGATATCAAGCCAGGGAAACCTATCTTTCTTCCATATGTTGTTTCTAGTTTTACAAGAATCAAAAGTGACCATATCTGTCACATTGTTTCCACTCTTGGCCCAACTATAGTGGCACTTTATATATGTGCGTGGATTTCATTTCATTTTATGGCAACTTCTCACAATGCATATTTCTCACCTTCTCATCTCAAGCACTGAAAGTAATAATGAATTTATCAGTTACTGCTTGTTAATCAAGTACTTTTGGATATTAATTTAAGTTGGAGTTATTAGATGAAAGAGAGAACACAGGAACAGAAAGTTACAGAACATTGAACAACGTGACTTTGAATATCAAATGTGTGTAAATATTTACTTTGACCCCTCGAGTATATATATATATACAGTCCAGACAGAGTGCTGTTAATGGATTTGGAAAATTCATTTATTACACTTTTCATGAGACTTATGTCATACTAGAAAAAATGCTTTAAGCATTTGATTTGATGTTTAAAATCTGACCTGATAATTTCAAAATTAAGAGAGAAAAGTCAGTCAAATTGCAATGGTAAGCGAATAAATGTAATTTTACAATAGGTGGTAATTTATTTTAACGAGTCAAATTGATCGGTCTAAATCATTGTAATTTCAAAATTAGAGTGGAGCTATTTTGCCAACATGATAAACTTCAGTGGAGGTAGTATAATACACTGAAAGCTTATGAATTCACATCACAAATAAGCTGGAGTAAATATAAAAACACAACAGTAATTCTAATGGTGCAGAAGTATTTACAGCTTGCTGGTTGTTGTGGACCATATATGGAAAAACATGAATGGCCCTAAAAGAAAGGCTGTCATCAAATTTGCTATGACAGAGCAGTCCAGAATATTAATCCCAATGCCTCTTTAATTTAAGAGAAACTTTATAAACATGAGGAGATCAGTGTTATAGTTTATTTGCCCCAGAGATTCTTCATTTATTGCACAAAACAAAGTAGTAATACGGTGGCACTTTATCAGGTACAAGCTCATTCAATTCGTTGCATCGTGGAGGGCCCTGTTCTTGATTGATTTTCGATATTTTGGACTGCTTTTAGCTTCTGATTTTGAATAACCTGTTGTTGGGATACTGTCAATTGTTTTTTTTTTTTTTAGCCTTTGATTTTTCTAAGCTAAAAGATCAAAATCAGAAGTTACAAGGTACTAAAATATGAATGCACTTACCTCCCTCACGGATGGCACTACTTGTTTTCTTTAACAATTTTAAAAGGGATTTCAAACCTTATAAGAGATAAGCGAGAAAAGAGAGAACTTGAGAGTCGAACTAAAAATCTTAGAGTCACTTAATCAACGTCTCTACCAGCCAAACTATGTCTTGAGGAAATGAAATTACAATTTGACCGCTTGATTTTCATTTGTGTGAGAAAACAGTGAGTAATCAACAAATTTGTTAAAAGCAACGGATAACTGAAATTTTTAGTGTTCCTTCCATTTCTCTGTTAATGATCATTCATGTCTGCAATCCACATTATCACCATTTAGACCCCATTTTACTCTTAGTCTGCAGATTATTCAGGCAGATAAATGTCCACCAAAGAATTCATCTTATTGTCTATCTGAATTGGTGGCCCTTGATTCTTTGTTGTTTCCTTTTTGGAGTTTCACCAAAATTCATTCACTAAAGACCAAGTCGGCTCCATAAACAACAGAAAAATTGCATACTTGAACTATCTATACTCTGCCCAACTCAATAATCGTTTTGATACACTAGCAGACTTTCAGAAGAGAAATATAGTTGAACTCAGATATACCCCCAAGTAAAGGTGGCCTCGGGGGATGTCTAAATTTGGAAGCATTCCAATCCTTGGCTTTGACCAGTTTTTTGGCACCAAGTTATTCCTTTCTCTTTCTTATACATAATGTTAGAAATTAACTTCTGGGCTTTGTCCAATTTTTTTTTTTTTTGTCCCCCACTTTGATGCTAGACAATAAAAAAGTAATTGAGGAGATGCAAAGGACCATTAGGGTCTATTATGCGTACCAAGAGGAAAGAGTTCAAAGTAGTTGCCCGGATCCCCCTTCATGTGCTTCTACTTCTAGAATTGGTTTGAGTACACGTTGGTTTTAATACTGACATTCTAGTGGAAAAGAGAGGTGGATCTGGGCAAAAAAGCCTCATTATCTTGCATTCAATTGCCAGAATCATTGAATTAAGCATCGCCTACATGCAAGTATGGAACAGCTGATGGACTAGCAGGACTTGGACATGAACCCCAGTTCACGTTTCAGTAGTAGGTGAATCTTTAATTGCTCAAAACCTTGTTACGGTTTAAAACCAGGAAAGAGAGAGAAAAGAAGAAAAACACCACAGATAATGACCAATTGAGGTACATGAAAAATGCCCTCTTATCAAAATGCTATCTAGAGTTACTTCAAAAAGGCTGATTGACCCTTGAGTTTAAATAAAATTAACAAGCATGTGCATTACTTCCAACAAAATGTAAAGACTACATCATGTGGTAGTAGAACTCTAAAAAAGATGTTAGGTTTGGGAAGGGTATTTTGGGTGGTTTGCTAATAAAAACAAATACCCTCCGTCCCATTTTGTTAGATTTAATTTTTTTTTCACACAGATTAAGAAAAGTTAGGTAATGTTGTTGAAATACTTATATCTTCCTAAAATACCCTTAATTAAATATAGTATGACTAATGCTTGCATTAAATGATAAAGAAAGACAATGATGACTTTTTATTTTCCTACTAATTTAAATAAGTTTGGAATTATTCAAAAACTTGACTTTTCATATCTCAAGACATTTTGGAAAAATTAACTGCATTAAATAAAGTAGGTAGTACTAAACAACAACTTCCATTAATTAAGGGCATTTTAGAGAAATTACAGGTTAACTATATTCTACAATTGGAAAGTGAACTACAATTTGGGACATACGAAAAAGGAAAACAAACCTAACAAAGTGAAACGGAGGGAGTATAATTTATGAATACAATACAATTACAACTTGATTACAGGCTTCTACGGGGAATGGAATAGAAGCTGTATATTCAATTCGTTTTTTCTAGGGAACACATATCTATGAAGTCAAATCACTACAGACTACAGAGCAGAAATGATTTGACACAATCATTTATGATGCATTTAATTAGTTCTAGCAACCCGTGGTCACAGTGCACATTAAGTAGGCACATGTTCTCAATAGGGAAAGATGAGGGAGAGAAATGGATATTTAATATCAACTCCCGAAAGGATCAACATCATCAGCTGAAGTTTATAAAGTACTAATCACATGTGATACATAATCTCAAGTCCATATAAAGCAACTAAAATCAACACAAAAGATGCAAACATGAAACTCTTGAGATCACAGAGCTGAATCATCTTTTAGTTTATATCTATCGTGTATTATTACTTAGTATCGGATTTTCCATATAATCCCACATTCATAAAGCAAGGTAGATACCCGCATCATAAATAGGTAAGAAGTGAAATGAATCAAGATCCGTCATCAATAAATCAAAAAAACAATTCTACTAACTTGAAAGGAGATATGCCATTTACGGGCAGCACCTCTTAGATTCATTCCTTTTATTTCTTGGGTCCTACACTGTTATAGAGATAAATGACTATTGGTTTGTTGACAAAATTATGATTTGATGTAAACAAAAAGGGGACGGAAATGCCTTGCTTTCTGGCCGAGCAACACCATAGTTAATTAAAAGTACAATATGTTTTCTCAAGCTGTTCTTCAAAGGCAATCCTGTGCTTTCCAAGTAGCCAGCAGTGTCTATGAAGACTAACAAGGAACATGGCACAAACATCTTGACTGTAGGCCAATCATCAATTCTGGGCTGCGCTGAATTTCTATGATGAGAAATTTAAACTATTGTTTGGCTAATTGTGCCAATGAAGGCTAACAAGAAATATGGCACAGAAAAGTCGTTACTCTAGACTAATCATCGACTTGTAGGCGGTAATGTAGTCCCATCATGACAATTTTAGAGTATGATGTGGTTTTGTCCTAGTTACCTAGCATGAACTCTGCTTTAAAGTCAAATCTTGAGTAGGCTGAAACAGCCCTCGGAAGCTACAAGATGCCCAAGTGATTCAAGGAATTTTTCTTTGTAACTAGTCTCCCCGGTTAGTTGTTAAGGTTTAGCCCATGTTCTCACACATGTCACCATTTAGTTATGCTTCTACTCTTGTCTCAGTTGTAGGCTTGTAGCTAGAAACGTAAGCAGTTTGCTTGAAATAATCTGCAAAAGGAAAGGAGATTAATACAATTCTGTTTATGTTTTTTGTTTCCTCAGGGCCTCAGGTAAGAGCTGAACCAGAAGAGATGGAGATTGGATGCTACAAATGGAAAAAATCATTGAGACTACAAAGCTCACCTTTCCCCTTTACCAAAAGCCGTACATTTCACTCGAACCTTGAAAAGATCTCATAAGCAAAACCTAAAGGACATTAACTAGTAAGCAGATTTAAGACCTCACAATCAACATTTCTGTGCCAATGCAATCAATATCGAATCATGCCAGTTGGCTATATGTTAATGTCCTAGCCAATCAAGGATCTAGATAACATCCCAACCATACAAAATGCTGCAGAATGAAAACATTTTTTAACAGAAACGATCGCCTTGATGAGGATGTCACCAATATCATATGGGTCGTTTGACTCTCTCCTAGTGTTTCCTCATTATTTGTTCCCCTCTTGTTCTGCCTCTATTTTGTCATTATTAGGATACACTCGCTTCCATACTCCATTTTGACAACTTTTTATTAGTTTCGGGCTGGAAAGGAACGGAAGTGCCAAGGTTGGACATGATATATTCATTGACAAAGCAGTCAAAAGATGAATATGATGTTACGCAGC
The DNA here is from genome assembly GCA_013103745.1 of Gardenia jasminoides. Classification (NCBI taxonomy): domain Eukaryota; kingdom Viridiplantae; phylum Streptophyta; class Magnoliopsida; order Gentianales; family Rubiaceae; genus Gardenia; species Gardenia jasminoides. The sequence continues at coordinate 1,561,114 of CM023095.1, forward strand.
AAATTTTACACAAGGCAACCCATAAAAATTCTGTGTTGACCATTAACGAACAGCTCACATGTAAGCCAAAGGTCCATGCAAAACCAGATACCGAAACATAGGTTACAACGCCAACAATATCTGAAAACATGAATAACATATTCAGGTATTTGAATACTTACAACATACCCCAAATTAATTAGAACAGAAAATGGGAAGAACCAAGAACTGATGTATGATTTTTCCCCAGGTTGCGGCCTCGAAGGCACTCCAGGTCCATAACTTGAGAGTGATCCACGAAAAGGTTCACCTGAAAACAAAGATTGGACAAAAATTATGATAATATACTGAAAAATATATATATATGGACAACACAAAAGAAAGGGCAGCTTGCCTTGGGACCATATTGCTTAATAAACCACTCAGAGGTTTTAGGATTTGATGCTTCAAACATGGTTCTCTCAAGGCCAAGACGCCCAATTATCTTCGCAATTGTATCTGCCCTAACAGAATCAGCCTGCTGGCAGACATCATCAGCATCAACCATTATCATGTCTGCCCCAGCTTCTAAGCATCTTTCAGCCCTTCTTATCAGAAGATCAACATCCTCAACGAATTCTGCAAAGGTATAAGTGAAACTCAGCAGTTAAAGGCAGTAGTGGAGGAAGTTCTGCTTGTAATCTTAAGCTTTCAATGCAAGACTCTCAGTTCATGATCCTACATCTCCGAACTGAGGACATGACTTTCTTTTTTTTTTTTTTTTGGCTCTTTTCTAATATCACAGTTGAACATAGTCTGAACTGTCAAAACTTTCAGCCATCCATGCAAGCTAAACACTTAAAAACTTCAAATCCCACTAGTGAACATTACTGGTACTAGTGAGTGGATGCCACAAATTACTACATATACTTTTGTAAGAGCAAACTGAACTTGTTTTAAGCAAAGTTTGCTCGGTCTAAGCAACACTCAGAAATCATGATGTAATTGCAACAGCAAATTTTCCTTATACGGTGCCGGGAAAAGTAAAGAAAGGGGAGAAAAAAAAATGAAGCATAATTTCCTCCACAGACGGATGGGGCAGAGTTCTAAAGCTCTGCAACAAGTCATTCTCCTGAATTTTCTGTTATAACATGAGACACCAGCTCAGAAAGATGCCTAAATCTGTATTTAAGTGATTAAGATCAGCAAGCATTCTAAGCCCGAGAAGGCAGGCCCTGATTTCTCATTCAGCAGCTGTACATCAACTGGAAAATAATAGAGATAGAATAAAAACTTACTAAGACCGTGATCAGAAAGTTCATAACACACTATAATCGTAAGGCCAGTGCATGATCTGCACTCTCTACTTGTCATCTGGTTAACCAAATCATGTCTGCATGGGCTTTTGATTTATCCAACATTAGAATAGTAAAAGTACTTTCTAGACCCCGCAATTTGAATCACAAAGCCTATACCTTACTTACCAGAGCTTCTAGGTGCAGGTACCACGTAAGATCCAAATGCTCTATCTCTGTTAACAGGTATATCAGACTTGTTAATCTTGACTGCAAATTGAGGCTTAGCTCTAAGACCACCATTCTTAATCAACCGCACATATCTCAACAAAGTTTCTTCAGGAAACCCAATTGATCCCACATTGAGCTCGATGGTGTCAAATCCCAACTGCTTACATTCCTAAGAGATGAATATCCAGCTATCCGCAATGAGATATCATCACCTTGGGCTGTCAAATACAATGATTGGAAAGGAAAAACAGTATGCATACCTCAAGATACTCCTTAAAGCCCGATGGTCCTTTGCGGAGTATATGTTCAGCCCAGTCTCCTGTAGTGACGTAGACATTGTGTTTATGAGCCATATCAGTAACTTCTCTTATGTAAGTCTTTGGCAATAGACTATGGGAGCCTCCAGTGAACTTTAACCCATCAACAAACTCTCCCATCGATTCAAAGATGTCCTGTAAACAATGACATCAAATTAAGAGAACTGAAAACATAAGCTGTCCTCCATTATGAAATGTAAAATTGGCATCCAGCCATCACAAAATCAGCACCACCACAAAGTTCATTAAGCAAAAGTCATCCTACTTAAAGGAAGATTAACTCTCACAACTGGTAAATCACCTATTAACACAACAAACAAACTGGAAAATGCAGGTTATTAGTGCCTAACAACAGATCAGACTCTCTGGGAACTTCGTTGAGTTAAAAAGAACCAGTAACAAAAGTCACCTGAACTATGGATCAGGTAGGATTTATAAGTTTGCAATTCCATGATAATTACAAAGGAAATGCAGTTGATCAGTGATTGTGAAGATTTTGACAAATCAGGAACTTGCATTGCCAATCAAGTTAAGGTCCATTTACAAAGTTATCAAAATACTTAAGTGAGCCCATGTTTTGTCTTCAGTTATGGAAGATTTTCTTTGATTTTTAAGTAAATGAAAGGGATCCTCTGCCTTTAGCATATCCAGAATGACCTGTTTACAGTATAGTGAGGATAAATGCACACACAACATGCAAAACAAGAATATAAGTTTCCCTTTTTCTTCTAGCTTTCTCCAATACACATCCCAGGTATATTAGCTGGTTCATCAGAACCTTGAATGTATTCTAGTGCACCGTTTTCATGTTGAAAATGAACCCACTAATCAGAATGATCAAGATGTGATAGCCAAATGAGAGACATTTGTTTGGCTAAGTGATGCAAAAAAGGATCAGACCACTGATTAGACCATCCAGGGTACTACTACGCCAATTATCCCATCCCTCACCCCCATTCCCAGAATCTCTTTACAAGTTTGCAGAAATTATCACAACTATATATAACCCTATTAGAAACACTAAGTGTGATATCAATCTTTAACTGCAACATTGAATCTTCCGTGGAAATTTACCACATTACCATCTAAAATATCAGTTCCGTTTCCCTCACTTCCTGCGAATTTCTGTTCCTTATGTAAAAACAAGGACAGGCACATAGCAAACCTAGTATCCAGGAAACAGTGATTTTAAACAAGACCTAGATACAAGAAAACTTATCACTTCAACTCCAGCTCTTTTAGGAGGTCAAATTCTTGGTTCCTATAACGAAAAACCTTACCAACTTTAACTTATCAAACACCTTGCATTAGCCATATTGAAACTCACTACCAATCAAATTGTACACAAAAGGGATCCCCAGAAAATACAACAGTTCAATAAGAAATCTAAGTATACCGCTAAAGCCATTTGATCATCAAGAAGAAACCAAGATCAATCCATCTTCCTAAACTACTCCAGAAAAACCAACACCCTTTTAAAGAATTAAAGGAAAAAAGAGAATCATCTAAACTGAAAGCTCCAATTGGGAATCCTGCAACACAAAAAAAAAAAAAAAAAAATCACGTGGGACGGAATTTCGTTCCATTCCACTTCCATCCAAAGCATTACATCAAAAAGATGAGGCAAAGTATCAAAACCCATGTGCATTTTATTCATTAAAAAGCTAAAAGCTTTGTTTCCAATGTACCTCAAGGAGGTTTTGGGAGAAAAGGGAGCAATGGGGTCCCCTGACTTCAGTGACACCATAAGTTCTTGGCTTCTCAGGACGATCCTCATCTTCAAAGAAGCTCTTCCATGCAAATGCCGACATTTTGTTTCCCCTTTCTCCTCTCTTTTCCTCCGAAAATTGTTGGGGATAGAGATCAAAGATTAGAGATGCTTCACAGACTTATAGTAGGGATCTTTATTGGACGTGTTCTTTCGATTTTTTGAGCAGAAGACAAAGAAAAGCTCGAGAAGTCTTGAGCGGTTTCTAGAAATGTAAATGGATGTCATCCGGGACATATTAACGTCATTATCCAATTTCTCTTACAATGTGGGGTCACCCCAATATTTCAGTTACACGTGTATTTTTCTGGTTTTTCCTTCTCTATCTTGTCAATAGTTGTTTGGATTGCTCTAATTTGACTAAAAATTTTTGTTTGTATTAAATTTTAATCATATTTTTATCACACATATATCACATCAAAAAAATATTACAGTATCCTTTTCAACAAATTATTTCAAAAAATCTAATGTCCAAACTCTATCGTTGACAAGTAGTTGTAAACTTCAAGAACATGAAAGGGCAAGTTATCGTCTTAGGTCTAACTGCCATTTTTTAAATTTTTGATAGAAAAATATGCTGTAATAATTTATTGTATATGAGATAAAATGATATTTGTAAAATATGGTAAATGAAAAAATATATATATATATATATATATATATTTACAGAAAACCTCAATCCACACGGGATCTTAGTTTAAGGGAGCAAAGTGTGATCTACCCTCCTTTAATTTAATGATAATATATGGGTATTGACAAAATTCTTCGAAATGTTTAATCGACAGTCGAAATAAGCTTCTTTACATTGATTCTTTTTCTTCGTATAAATTGATCAGTGATTCTATGAACTTTAGGAAGTTTTTGGTTTACGTGGTTTTGGATTTATTATGGGCAGCTTTGTTATGCTTAAAAAACTTAAAGCATCCAGCATTCTTGGGAAGAGTTTAACTTGGAGGCTTGGGCATAACTTAGAAGCAGCAGGAAAAAACGCATAATAGCCACAAGAAATTCCACGCTGCACCGAACGAGACTGGGCTCGAAGAGGGCCTTTGGAAGTTTTACTACGCCCCAAATGCATTAAAACGAACGTCTGAAAGCACTTTTGTAGCAGTTCAATATCAAAAATGTTTGAGGCTAGATTTGCTTAAGAGCACTTTACTGTAAGAGTTCAGTATTAGTAACATTTTAGGCCATGCAGAAGCTTAACCATTTCGGATTTAAACAGATGAATTTGAAATATCTAATTGTTTACAAACAATTAATGCAGAATTAAAAAATTGTCAAATTTGTCGAGCGGGGTTCAACTTTTTGAACACATATGCTCATACAGCATGGCTATTGGAACTTAGCAACATGAATTTTGAGGTGAATAAAACTTTTGGGATAAGAAAATTGAAGACCGAGTGGAAGATACCGTAACATGCAAGTGAATATTGCTTTAGGAGTTTGGAATAGGAATATTTCCGGTCTGTGGAGAAAGCTAGAACTGAATGTGAGCTGTCCAAACCTTCAAGTTTTGGAGAGAAAAGGATGATTGCAGCTCTAATGCTATGGTGCCCTGCTTGGCTTGTCACCAATGAAAAGAATCCAACACTAAAAGCGTAAGAGAGTGAAAGTAGAATAAAGTTATCTTTGAAGACAAAGGAAGCCTTTCTGAGCCGATTCTACAGCTAGCCATTCTCATATATAAAGGTATGAAGTTGCCCACCTACATGCATTCTTCCACTTTATTCAGATTCTTCATAGAAAACTCTAATTAGCTGTACCATTCACGAAGGCCAACATAGAGTGAAGTCATATATATACACAAGGCTTCGCCATCTTCGCCTTCCACAGCCATCTATCTCTCAGTTTTTGGGAGTTGCTGATTAAGATGGCTAAACTCGTTTATTACCTTGTTGGCTTTTTGATCATAGCTATGGACGTTGCAGCCGGTATTCTAGGCATCGAAGCTGAGGTTGCCCAAAACAAGGTACCTGTCAAATTTATGCATTTATGTGTTCATTCACTCTTGCTTGGATAGACTATAGAAGATAAGGTAAATGGCATTCGATAGTAGTGGTTCAAACATGAGTCCAAAGATCGATATAGTATTGTCTTCCGGGATCAAGGGAGGAAACCAATGAATTCATCGACCACAGGTTCTTCGTTTAGGGCTATGATTATTGTGATAATTGCAAGAGAACCTCTATTTTGCAGGCCAAAAACCTACGGGTGTGGATATTTGAATGCAGAGACCCAAGCTATGAAGCTTTCAAACTAGGCTTGGTTGCAACAGTACTACTGACCTTGGCACATGTCGCTGCCACTATGCTCAGCGGGTGCGTCTGCATTTGGTCCAAGGAAGAGCTGGATCGGTCATCTAACAATAAGCAGCTAGCAGCAGCTTCTCATGTTTTAGCATGGTACAAGATAACTTTTACTGCATTTTGTCGCCTTACAAACTATAATTACAGATTAGTCAATAATAAAGAGTTATGATATTGTTGAGTGAGCGAAAATTAATATTCACCAACCTTTTCATGCAGCAGCAGTTCATGTGAAATAATTCTTGCTATAATTGATTTTACTTGAAAAGCATTCTGCTTCAGTAGACTAAAGCCACAACCACCAAAAACATGAAGCAATAGGGGCTTAATACGCTCCCATGGTTCAAGATCCACATCTTTGAGAATCCATCTTAATCTATCACTAACAGACTACCTTGGTGATCTATCAGGGTCATAATGGTTATAGCATTCTCATTGCTAATCAGTGGGACAATAGCGAACTCAAAGTCGAGGCAGAACTGCGGAATTTCAAACTATCATCATTTGTCCATCGGAGGAATTTTGTGTTTTTTCCATGGAATTTTTGCCGTCTCTTATTACATTTCTGCAACAGCAGTCGTTCAAGAAGAAAGAAGTTGAGGCATCCTGCAGCTGCAGGTGCAGCTGCCAATGCTTGAAAGGAAATCAAAACTATTCAATTCTTTTTTCTTTTTTTTTTTTTATGATTCAAATGCTATTGATTTGTAATCATTTCACAAGAAGCTTGCTGTAATGTACTTGCCTTGTTTTTTCTTCTTTCTTTTCAAATAGGTGCTTGCCGATGTTTAAGGCATGTTTGTTACAAGGCTGGAGATCATTATCTTTCTGGAAGCAAGAAAATTTTTCAGATTCATTCAAACAGATACATCTGTGCACAATTGCATGTAAGCACAAAGAGAGCTTAAACCAGGGTTGAAATTGGATGAATCTTTCTGTTTTACCAGAAAGCTTGCAAGCTAGTCAAGTAGACAACATATTCAAAACACAAATAAAACAAGACATATTAGAAGCAGCATTCAAAATGCTCAATAGTCAGAAATTCAAACGGCTGCTTGCCCAGAAATCTGCTAAGTCAAAGCTGATTTCAGAATTAATGACAAGAACCAGTTAGAAACTACCAGTGCACTGACAATGTAAAAAATAACTCTCAGATCACGTAAACAAGCGTATATAGATCATTCAAGTAACAGAAGCAGTTATTTATGTAATACAACCAGGTATCTTTTCCCAATTGGCAGATGAATTACTCCAAACAGAGTAGACCTGAGATTTAAATCTCAGATCCTCAAAGTCGAGGTTTCGTTCTATTTTTCCTGTCAACTGTCAACATGGGGATTACTTGGGGCCATCACAGGGATAACAAAGACTACATATTACTCAAAGTTAGAGATCAAACTCCTAAATTATACAAATAATAATCTGCTCTTATCCTATCAAGCACAAAGAAAGTGTCCCTGCAGAGGAATAGTTTGGATTCTAAAAATTTGCTGCTTCATTGTCCTTGGCGTTAGCAATTAATTTGGCAAATGGACTGAGAAAAGCCTGACTTCTAATGTCCTGTGCTGGCTGTGTGAGTCCTAGACACATCTTGTCTGTAATTCTGCAAAATTCTGTAAAATGATCCATAAACTTGGGGACTACGTCCTTTTGCGTTCTTAGACACAATGCTCTATATTGCCTGTTCTGTCTCGAGCAAGTATCCCATCATGATGAATCCAGTTCGGAAGAACAAACATTCTTGTATAGCTCTGTGGCAGAACTCCCAGCATCTTGTAGGATATTATAGTATTTTATTTACCATGTAATTAGTCACCACTAATTGAGTTAAAACTTAGAACAATTGTTAATTGCCGTAACAGCTTCCTGGAGCAGGATCCTCCATTATCTTTTCTAGCATCTACTTAAGCTGATTGCCGACGTCCCCAACAGCATCAACCATTGGACTTGATCTCCAAGGATTCCCGTCTGTGTATTTTACTCTACATGGCAGTTTTTGGTCTGTGGAAGATTTCTTTGAAAGTCCTATAACCAAGTAATATCTCACTGCTCAAATAAGATTTACGCTGAGTATTTCTGACACAGCTCTGATGGAACATCACTCAGTTGGATACAACTGGTTCCTGGACTTGTCTGCTTCAGGAGTTTATGGTTACAACTTCCAAGTTAATTTAATGGGGTACAATGTCAGGCGCCTTACTAATATTTGAACTCTATCTGTTCCAGAACATTCAATTTTGTGGGTTCCCTGGTCTCTTTATTCAGCTAACACAGCATGCGCAAAAACATATGATTAAGATCTTAAAGCGTCAGGCTATTTCAAGATTTTCCTGCTTCTTCTTGAGGCCTCACTACCGTGAATATGACATGAAAAACATTTTCAATGTCAGTTCATCGCCTCAAGCTTATCTCTGTCTTGGCTATCAAATTTCAAAGTTGTCGCACACCGTGAGGTGCTGCACTCTTGTTCTGGTCATGGCGCAAAACTTTTGCAGAACAAGCATTTTTGCCCATGCACAAAATTTGTTTTCTAACTCTCTTGCAGAACCCAATATCTGTTCGGGATCATACATTGGTTTCTGTTTACCTTGTGGTAAGTGGCATCCTTGAGTGAGTTAAAACAGAGTATTTATCTGATAGTATTACAGGGCCATGATCCCTCATTCTCGTTACTTAGCTGGGGGTCCTGGACCTAAATCAACATCTTGGATGAACCAATTTACGGCAACTGCTACTTTAAAACAGCCTAAGGCTCAGGCTTAAGCACCTAAAAAGAAAGTTTTGTGGGTCTCTATTTGCCCTCTGAGTATTGTAATTTCAGGTTACGAGGGATTCCTTGAGAAATTAAATTTGAAAGTGTCATCTGATTTCTTGAATAAAAGCTTACACCAAGGTACATTGATTTTCTTTAACCAAGCTTTGCTAGAACATCATTCAAAGTAGATACAGTTGTTGCATAGTACTTCTCTGCTTCAGGAGTGCTCTTGACCTTTGCTGCATGATCCAACTGTTATCCAAAAACATTGCAGAGTTACATGGTTATGGTCAATTAAAGAAGTATGCAGTTCACAAAAACAAAACTTCTTGTTACATGAAGGACTATTTGGTCAACTTACATCGCTGATGGTCTGGAACAGCTTCCCGATGAGATCTTTCAGCTGTTTCTTCTCATCTTTGGGCTTCGCTGAGATGACAGTGTTGAGATCATAGCGAAGTAATTCAGCCTTTAGACGAAGGTCATTTTGTACATAAGGCCAAGCCTTCTTGTCTATCAACCCCTTTACATTAAGAATGTCCTTGGCACTTTCCTTCGCCCTCGCTGCTGCCTGAGCCGGTGGCAGTGGCTGAATGAAGAAACGGTCCTTCAGTGGCAAATCAAGGTCTCTCGGAATGTCTGAGTTCAAAGTTCCGGCTGCCAAATGCACAAAATTGACAGAATGATTAGTAAAATCTCAATCTCCGACTAGCAATCTAACATTATCTATCCAAAGAATCTGACTCTATAGTCAAAACCCATTGGCTCTATATCTCAGATGATTTTTAATCAACAAAAACCAAATTCATTTCACAGATTGAAAGAGATTGTCTTGAGGCTATTGGATAAGTTTCAGATTACAATTTACAAGTAGTCACTAGCCCTGGTCGAAGTAAAACCAAATTTTCATAGGTTATGAGAAGTGTCTGACAGCAATGAAAGCGTGGAATTCTTAGCCATCCATGATCCATCAGCAACAGGTCATGTGAAAACAACATGACCATGTTCTCACGAGGAAAGTCGTAGAAGAAGGGAAAGGACAGGAACTTACGCAATCCGCCAGAGGGTGGTGGTGGTCCTCCAACCTTGATTGACCTGGCTTCAGCAAGCACTGCCTGAACAAAAGATCCTGAGGCAATCCCAGCAGCAGCAAGCCCCAACATGGCTCGGCGGCTTGTTTCGGTCTCGCCTGAACCTTGCTGGGCTCTAACGCTGAACCCTGGTCTAGCCAAGGCAATTCTGGTGGTGCTGGATGTGCTCAAGCGGCCAGAACCGCTGAGCTGGAGGCTGCCTTCCAGAACAGCTTGAGAGGATCCACGTAATCCTGCCATTGAAGCCATAGCTTGAGCCATTGCTTGTTTATTTCGCTCTGCAAGATTTGCAAAATTCTCAGGCAAAGTGATGGAAAGGCAATTTTGTTGAATATAACTTGGTCAGTTGGATGATGATGTAGAGGTTTTGTCGTAACATTTCTGTGATGTAGAGTGAATACTCAGAGCACCTTATCTGTCTTTGGATATGCCCTCAGCCAATCAATGCAAGTTTTTGACAAGTTGGATCAGGTTATATTTGGGTCAATATCTTTTTGACACATGGACTTGCAAAGATTTCAAATGTAGGAATGTCTATAGAGATTTTTCATCCGCCTCAGTATATCATCTTTTTATTAAAGCAAATTGAAAACCAATGAAGAGCAATCGCACTAGTAAATATATGTTCTCGAGTTCGATCCCTCTCATTTATACTTAAAATAAAAACATGTAAAAAAAAAAAATCGTACTAATAAATAGGGTCATCTGGTCTAGTACAGAATACTTATTTTGGAAATTGCTGCTATTATTGGATTCTCTAGTTCCCAAAAGGTTTATTTTTCCAAATATTTTTTGGAACTTTACAATGTAATTTTTATCTGTTTTTCGAATCTATAATATTCATTCTTCATATTTGCGTTGATATCTGTATATATTTGATAATGTAACTTTTGCCATTAGTATAGATTTTATTAAAATTATGATGTTGTATAAAAAAGAAAAGGTCTATATTAATTAACAAAGTTAACAATCTAAATGATGACCTCTTTTTAGTGTCATCAAGAAGGTTAACGAGTCAAAGATAAGCAATGAAGCTTTTGTATTATGATCTTGATCAGCACCTTCATAATTTGAGCAATTCCATACTGCAATATGTCAACAATTTATCAACACTCAAGTTGTTTGGTATTTCTAGTCCTAGACATGAAACAAAAATGTAGAAGAAAGTTTGATGAATTACCTAATTCCAACGTCCATTAACGGTCCTAGGGATAATTTTACACTGTTGTTTTTGGCATCTTATGATTGCAAAATTACTCAACTTTCGAACAATCATGTCTGAGAAAAGAGAAGATAAAATAACTTACTAGCAACTAACACCAAACAGTTATTGGGAATGTACTAAAAAAAATGCTACTTATAAGGATTTAATTTATGGGTCTTGATAAGGGAACTACGAATATCCAGTGAATTTTCCAGAAAACTGAATGAAAAGTTCAATTGTCTTGTGCATTACTGGCAATATAATTGCAAAAGGCTATAGTTTATAGTTACTTGTTATACATTATTAGTGTAAAGATTTTTTAATAGATTAAGCTAATATTTTAGTAATAAGTAAACACTTTATTAACAGTTGTTGAGTCAAGTGGTAAGGAACTTGATATTCTTTGAACAAGATCTTAGGTTCAAGTTTTATGAATGTGAAAAATAGCGTTAGAAGAGTCACCCACGAAGGACTCGACGCCAAATTAGTCAAGGCATTATATGGTGATAGTTACAAGAAGAAAAAAGAGGGAAAGAAAAAGATGTGTAAGCTCTCATGTGTTAAAAATCTAGTTCCAACCCAGCAAAAAGAATATTAATAGAATATAAAAGTTCAGAAACATATTGAGCTGAGAAAGATTTTAAAAAAATTAAGAACGCTGTTAAACAAACTCTTTTCTATATTAAGCTGAGAAAATCTAAAGGCCTTTATCTTCCTCAATTTCCAGATAAAGTATTGCATCTCAGCAGTTTGACAAGGCCATTCGCAGAAACCAAAGGTAAGTTTGTTTTACCAAATTGCATGCATAGCTAACAACAAGAGAAATTTTTAAGGCGAATGACCCAAATAGTCCTCCAACTCTTTTATTGAACTACTTTTGGTCTTTCAATTTTAATTTAGAGCAATGTCATCCCTTATTTTTTACTAGATCAATTTGCTCCATTCACTTCAATTTGGGACAATTTCGTCTCTTAAGCTTTATTATTGGGCCAATTTAATCCTCCAACATTTTAAGAACAACTTATGAATGGACATAGTCCCAAATTAACGAACACCATAATAATAATAATAATAATTGATTCAATAATAAAAATTAAAGGACAACATGATCTCAAATTAAAGTTGAATGACCAAAAGTGATTTAGTAAAAACTTGAAAGACTATTTGGGTCATTTGCCTAATTTTTGAAGAAGTAACTTGCCGTCATATCATAGTACGTTCCAGAATGAGCTTTGAAATTATTGAACTTGGGGAGTGACAGTCATCAGAACCAACCATCATTCCTAGATGATGTCTCTTGGGCTTCACTAAGGGACCCAAATTTTGCCATGTCAATGGGAATGAAAAGAACGAGAAACCAACCAACGTGTTGAGAAGAAAATTTTCACCAAAAAGTTTTTACATTTTTCGTGAACTTATTTTTTAATTACTTTTTTAATCTCATATACATCATTAAATTGTTACGGTATAAAAACTCAAAAAAAAAAAAAAAGCAATCGAAGCAGACTATCTAGGCCAACAAAAGAATGGATCAATTTCATGAAAATACCCCCACCTCCAATGCAGAAAGCCGTAATCAGTCTTTAATCTCATAAAATTTTGATATTTCATGCAATCGCATTTTATCTCTGTCACTAATATTTCAACTACACAAAAGTCTCTTTCCGTTTCTCACTAATATCTCAACTAACAAGGTGCAAGGGAAGGTAATAGAGTAGAATTTTGTTGATGGTTTTTAGGATGGTGATCTCAGCTTTTTAATCTCAAATTCAGAACTGAATTTCATTCTCTATAAGTCTGCCAATAAAATTTTAATTTGAAATTTATCATATCTCTAAAGATGTTATTCCATTGATATCTAGTCACCCGTTCTTATATAAATGTTCTAAACTCAGGTTCTTTTTTATTTGTCCTTTTAGTATATCAAGAAATCATTTATGAACTTTTTTTTTTCAAATTTACCCTTATTTATGATATCAACTTTCTTGAGTTGGAACTATAAATAATTAATGTAGTGTTTGTAGCATTACACATGAAGGTAGTTATAAATATGATGGGTAATTTGTCAATTTAAGTATAATTTTGATTAAATTTTAAAAATTAATTAACTTACTTAATTTATGATATTCGGTTATTCACGACTTTGATATAGGGGCGGAAGGAGTTTTTTTTTTTTTCAAGTTTTAATCTTTTCTCAAATGAAACGACATCACTTGATGATTTTTTTTTTTTTTTTTGTTTTGCATGACTGAAGTGGGGCCTCCTAATGAGGAGGCCCAGTAGACAGTCATTCTGGCCCCGAATTCGACGCGCATTGTTCACCGCCGCTGGTTAACTAGTCTAAAACCATGGGTCCATCCGGAATCGATTTCTAACGACGTCGTTGCATTAGAAAAACTATAAAATCTCATAACCATTTCACTTTTCACGTGCTTCTCCATGCAAGTCTGGAATAGTCTCCAAGAAAGAAAGATTCTCAAACCGGATGCATGCCTCGTGATCTTTGATTTCTTGAACTAGGATTTCCTCAATTGTGTGTGACCTATTTGCTTTAGGATTTAGGTCCTCAAAGAATCTTCAACCTGACCCGACAAGTGTTCATCCACTGTACTAAAGAATGGACAAGTGCATTGTGGGCTGTGGGGACAACATAATTGCCTAATGTATATCCACAAGTGGGGTCTGACACCGTAGTTTAGCAGTAATTTGCTTTCTTATCTTTCTTTCTTTTATCTACTGTTATAAACATGGTATGGTGATTTGATATTTCTAGCTAGTTAGTCAGGCCATCCAACTGCGAGAACAAGAAGGAGAAGATATGGAAGGGCAGGAGCAGCAAAGTAAGTCAAGAGTTGTCAAGGTGGATTCTCTGGAGTCCTGGAATTTTCATGTTAATCAGGCAGCAACTCGAGGCAATCCTGTAAGTAGTGTTGTACCTACTTAGCTCTTTGTACTTTCAAGCTTGCATATGCCTTCGATCCTTCAGTTTGTTGCTCACTGATGCATCTTTCTTTCTATTGTTATACAACACAAAGCATCTTGATTTTCACTGTTTCTGGTTTAATTCGAAAAGGGCTCTTCTGGAATGGTAAGTGTATGGGAAGAACCCAACAATTGTTTCAAATTTCTGGAATAACCCTTGAAAGATTATTTTGTTCTTATCTATTTAAGCAATTCTAATATGTGGAGTCAGGTGTCTTGTTTTACCGAAATTACCAGAAATCTGTGATAGTCCTGGAATTAGTTTTTTAAGCATTGAATTATAGTTTAATTTGAATTTCCTCAATGAATTTAAGCTCAACATTAAGTAGTGATGGTTCCCACACCCCCCATGGGGTGTTGTGTTGTATTGTATTGTATGTACAGATTGCGGCACACTTCACAGCTTCTTGGTGTATGCCATCAGTGGCAATGAATCCGTTGTTTGAGGAATTGGCTTCAGATTTTCAAGATGTTTCCTTTGTGTCCATTGATGTGGATGAAGTCAAGGTAATACTCCACTTTATTCCTGTCCCCCAAAAAAAAAAAACCAAAAAAACAAAACAAAACAAAACAAAAAAAAGGTAATTTTCTGTTGGCATTTAATTTAAGTTGTAGTGTGAACTTGGATGACAAGTATGTAGAAGGATGTTGCATCGGTAGCAATTGTAAATCCTGTGTCCTTTCCAATTTTGTACGGCATTACTAGCTATGCATCGACGGATTTTTTTAGTTTAGGAGAAAGCCTCAGGCAGTTCACTTTCATTTGCATTTGTCAATTAAAGAATCACTTAACTGCACAAGAATGAACAGAATTAAGATTGATTGTTAAAATAAGAAAATTAGTACTGCGCTAGAAGAACTAAGAATGGATGCACCACCTGTTGACTTGATGTATAACAAGCTTAGTTATCATGCTTTAGCTGCTGAATTGTCATTTTGTCTAAGATCATGGATCAATTTAATTTATACTTCAATCAGCCAGACAAGGATGCTTCCCCTTCCATAGCTTTGTGATGCTCAAAAAGATCGAATCTGATTTAGGACTTCTTTAATGTTAATTAAAACATGCTAGTACTTGGGGAATAATGCAAAAACACTGCTCAATATGTAGCGTAACCTTTCCAGCTTTGTTAGCTTCTGCCAGAAATAGTCTTTGTTGCATGATCTTTCCAATTGCGCTCTCTAAAAGAAATATCTCATGAATTTTCATGTATTTTTACTTCTGTGCATAATTCTCCAAAACCAACTTAACTGAAGAGTTGCCCAGATAAAAGCTGATAATATATATGCAAATGAAAATTCTGTCTTTTGTCTTTAAGCAAGTCTAAGTTCTAGTTCATCCATATTCCATCAATAGACTGCAATTTAAGATTGTTAAATATCCTTTATGTTTGGCAATCCCTTAATCCTCTTTGGTTACCATATGCACTGCTCTTGGTAGCTGCTCAGTATGGCCCTCTTATTTCACCTGTCTCACAGGCTTGTTATCCGTTTCCTATGCTATTTTGGTGAAGATACACTGATAAATCCATTTTAAGCTTTCTGTACTGTTGTTCACAAAATTATTGAGGTCTTTTGATGAAGTAATTTTTGTAGAGCATGGAAATACCCAGAGTGTAACAGGAAAGTAGATATTTCCAGTCAAAATTTTCATGACTTAATTCATGAAATTGTATCTACTATCATTGCACTAGTTGAAAGAATAATGGTATAAAAGAGCCTATGACCTCTGACTACCTACAGTACTCTAAAAATCATATTCCCCAGAATAGTTCAGTCATCTAAATCATATGATATAGCTTGTATATAGAGTGTACTATAGTGGGAATTTATTATCTGTCATTTGACTCAACGAGACTGGTAGCCTTGAATCTAACTTTTTGTGATGGCCCTAACGTCATCTGCTGTGATTCTTGGTTTACTATAGTTCAAGTGTTCATCTCTGTAATAGTTGCACATGGGAACTGTTGCATCATGAACGCATGGCGTGCACTTTATAAGCTGCTTAGATACTCTTAATGAGTGAGTAATATCTTATAGCATGTTTGTGATCGTTGTGGTTGTAGAATGGATAAATAGAAAGGAAGCCAGAAACTAGACAGAGCAGGGCTGGACTCCACAGTTGGAAGAAAATTGTGAGCTAGTAGTAGTACATTCTATTCAATAGGTAGTTCATGTTGTTAACTACAGAAGGCCATGGTGAACATTTTAGAATCTGCAAAATATTTTGAATCAATTTAAGATAGATAATGTCATTCATGGCAGATTTCCTCTGCTTGCCCTGTGTGTTCCTGAGGTTTGGGATTCAACTAGCTTGTTCTTTTAACATTTTTTTTATAGTTACTGTTGTTTACTGGAGGCTAATCAGAGGCAAATCCTCATATGCAAAGTAGCTATTAAACTTTCACAGAACATCTTTACTAAGTCACTTGCTGCAAATTTGGATAGCTGACTGTCATGGTTCATTTACTTATTTTGTGCTGTAAATAGGATACATGCATTCAGAATTAGTTAAAAACTGCGTACTTAAGTATCACAAGAACATACGTGCATGGAAAATAGACACTATTGTCCTTTTTTTAATAAACACTGATTGAAAAAGTCATTTACTTCACATGCTACAGTCAGGGGTTGAGCAGACTTCTGGAGAAATTACAAAATCTATTAAATTGCTTCTAGTAATCAAGTCATTTTATTTACACTTAAGAATAATTTCATTTGTAACATAATTGAAGCTTTAATCTGGGTGAATAATTTTGGTAACATACATTTACCGTATGGTTTTGCTGTGACGCATGACCTTGTTGGAGTTACCAAGTTTTACAAGAGGCCCAAATTCACATTGACCATTTTCTTGGCTCAAGATGGAAGGTACAATTATAGATATGTAGTGATACTAAGAAATTTGTATTCCATTTTCTTCTTTTCTCTACTTAGGAGGTCGCAAGCAAGTATGAAGTAAAAGCCATGCCAACATTTATCCTGTTCAAGGAAGGAGCTCCTGTTGACAAAGTGGTGGGTGCCAACCCTGATGAAATTCGAAAGAGGATAGAGAGTCTCATTGAGTCCACTCCTATAGTGGCATAAAGGAAATGTGCTTTTCTTTGTTTTCAGAAAATATGCTTTTCTTTGTTTTCAGATTCTGGTTTGTTTGCAAATGTATATTCTGGTATTGCAGTTGAGTAATTCCTGCGAATCAGAAGAGATAACTGGCCTCCAATGTGTCTACTGATGATAAACCTGGAGTTGAATTTGTAGTCTACAGATTGTATATATCACTGTTTGATATTTTGCTGGTGCATCATCAAACTAGCTGTCTTCCTAAATTTGTTATAAGCTACTATACTATCGTATATTTTTAGCAATACATCTTTATTCCTGGGAACTGGAAGCAACCAAAGTAAGACTACATGTATCGAGCTCTTTTAAACGTACACTTATCCTCTTAATTTGCCTTGACAATCTCAAACAATGTGAGGAAAACCAAGTTCATGTAAACTCTTAGCCTGTCACGCAGCTTTGAGCATCCACTCACAAAAGGAGCTGTTCCTTTAGTAGACTAGACCACATAGCTTCTCTGCTAATGTCATTTTTCGGCAGCCCATGTTGTTGCCCCGGAGTTGATCATAAACACGCGATGAAGTTTCTTTGTTTTAGAACTTTCCTAAAGTCGGATCAAACATCAACATCAACATCCTCGAGATGTTGATGTATCAACTTGTTCTGTACAGGTAAATTTGGGTGGCCTCTTCTAATGGCTACCAGCTATTTAGTGATACAAGATATCGTATTTTGAGCAGGATCTGGATAATGGGAAGTGTGCTTATGGTTATGGACCATCCTATGTGATATTTTGCATAGGATAGAAGCCACGGATCTCAAAGCCCTAGTGAAAAGGTGCATGAAGGTGTGGCTTGAAATTAAGTTGATCATCAGTCCTTGGACCATAGTGGTCAGGAAAGAACTATATTGCATATATGCTCATGTGACTCAAAACCGAAAATAATTCCCAAAAAGGAGAAACAGGAAGAGGAAACAAAGAATTTTGTCTTTGGTCTTGTTTGCAATTCAACATGAGCCGTATATTTCCAATAGAAATCATTACAGAGATGTAAAATAAATCAAACACTTGCTTACATAATCAACACATTTTTCAATCACATTTTTATCTCACATACATCACATCAAAACAGCATTTTTTTCAAAAAATTATTTCAAATAATCTACTATCCAAACACACTCCTATTAACATGTGCAATCTCCACAGGACAACCTTGATTCTATCAAAATGCCTTTCCTTCTTGAATTCTTTGCTCTCGATAGAGAGAACGGTTTTCATGGTCCCTCATCTTTCAAAAAAGAAAAAAAAAGGGTTTTCATGCGATTCAGTACATCAATTTCATCTAGCAAGCATAGTCATCAATTTTACGAGTATTTGGATATCAAAATTTTTTCTAAAATTTTTTCGTTTGCATCATTATGCATTTTTCAATATTCTTTAAAATATTTTCAATTATCTTTTGATTTCATACATATCACGTCATTTATAGATGTCTACAGAAATAGCATATGCAAAATGTCTACAGAAATAGCATATGCAATTCATTATGCATCTTTTTTATTTTTCCCTTTTAGAAAGGACCACAAAATTGTAATGGAGGCCACCATATTCCATAATAATATCAAGCTCTTAAGCCCACCTTCGATGGCTGTGTTTAAAGTCAAATATTGCCTTTAGTTTGTGTCGCATTTGTTCTTCTCTTTATTCTTATCTCCTCCCCCTTTTCAAGAGTTGTGAACTTTAAGATGCCTAGTCTATTTTTAGATGAAGCATTCAACTTTTTGTATTATGCATTAGTTTGTTGTACCTTTTCAAAGTTTACAAATCTTGATTTCTTTGAACAAGTTTCCAATGCCGCTATACATGGTCTATAATTTGCTAATATGTATCCAAATATTTTCCTTGAGGAATTTGGTGGATTCAACTGTTGGATCTTCGGAATTGGTTCACAATTTTCAATTAGAAAACCAAAAGAGAATGTAGTCAATTATGGAATTCTCAACATTTGTTTGATGACATTCTCTTGACATGTCTTGCTCAGATAAGCTCAAATTTCTCATTTTTTCAGTGGTAAATATCTATTACGAGTAATTAAAGAGTCATATTCAACAACTTCAGTTCTCAAACATAAAGCATTTCATGTATGTTAGCTGCTAAATTGACTACTATTTAGTTCATTATTTAAACCAAAAGAATACCTTGGGGCAATCTTATTCCATTGCATGATGTTCATTTTCGTTCAACATCCACTTGTTTCCTAATTGAATGGCCAAAAAAAGGCCATCCAAAAAAGAATTTGAAAGACAGATTCTTCCTCATTGCTGAGTTTTCATACTTGAACACTGTGAAAGAAATTTTTTATACAACCCACAAAAACCCAATTGCGAGCATAAGAACAAATTTTTAGATAAAAATGAAAAAGAAATATTTGGATTTCAGTTGAATTCTTTGACTGGAACTTTTTTTGTTTAAAGGTTCGTATAACTCATATTCGATATCTTCCATTTAAACTTAAAAAAAAGGGAAAAGAATTCCTATAACCCACTACAGGTATAGAATCACTTTCTCGTAAAAATGTCGTCATAACTGGCCCCACACTGACCGTTAGAGAACCCACCATTCCCTCCCGCCACATAAAACTTTCGTCTCCTCCCTCGTTCTGTCTCTATATCTTGTATCTTTACTTTCCATTTTCTCTCTGAATTTCCTCTTCACTCTTCCACTCCCCAGAACAGCCCCCGCTAAAATTCGTTCCCAGCAATATCCTTCGGAGAAAATGGCATCTCCGGAGGGAGATTCCAACTGGGTTTTCGATTTTGGATTGATTGAAGACATTCCGGTTCCTGGTGGTGACCTTCCTCCTCTTGATCCCGGTTTTCAGAATTGGTCCCACAGTTCATTTCACAATCCAAACAGGTCCTCCATTTTCCTAGCTTTAAGTATGTGAAAATTTTCTGTTTCCCTTCTCGGCTCTTGCATTGCGTTTATTGCGAAATTAGATGAAAATTCTTGATTATTTCACTTGGTGGATGTGGATTTTGTGGTATGTATTGGCCTGCGAGTTTATTCAGTGGCCTTGCTTTTCTTTTCATTTCATTTCATTTCTTTTTTTTCCTTTGGTTTGGTCTTTTAATCTAAGCTCTTGGGATGCTTAATTTTGCCAAATTTTAGTAAAAAGGGGAAGTTACGTCGCTACTTACACAGTGTCACTCAAAGGGTGGAAAACAGTTTCTTGAAATAATTTAGGAGCTTTCTTGACAAATAATTGCATTATTTTTCAGAATAGTGTTCTCTTCTGGTGCAATTCTGCTGACTGGGCTTCTTCGCAATTTGTTTGCTTGTTTTGAGAAAAAAGAATTGTTGCCGTTTGCTTCAGATACAGTGTGGTGTGAAACGAGTGCAATTTTCCTTGCTTGGAGGTTGGGCTAGCTTACTTAATAGCCACCTTCCCATTTGCTCAACCAAAAGAGAGAAAAAAGGAAAAAAAAAAAAAAAAAAAAAAAAAGGATGTGTATGCATCGATGGGCATTCAAGGGTTGAATAATATACCTGTATCGATGCATGTGTTCCACCTAACACGAAGAAACAGTTTGACAAAGTTAACACCTTTGATGGCTTCACTAATAATTTGAATGTGAATATCTGCTCGTGGCACCCAATGGCCTCAATGACAGAGTGAATTATGATCTGATTGCATTGCTATTGTTTCGAGGGTTACATTGATGTGCTGATAATAGGAAATTTACATGATACAAACAATTTGGTGCTTGACTTCATCTAGCTCCTGAACAGGTTCAAGATGATGTGCTAACACTTAGTCCTGTTAAATTCTGGCAAAAGTAGCACCTTGCTTGATATGTATCAGCTTTCGTTTGGGAAAGATGAAAGAAAGCTAAAAGGGACAAAGACTCTTGCTTGCTTTTGTTGTCAGATAACCTTTCACTGTACTCTTCATGTAAGGAAATAATATCGCAAATTAACAGCTTCAGTGTTTGGGATATGAAAATTTATGATTGAAAAAATTGTGGTGTGTCAGAAATCAGAATTTACATTTACAAATGGTTGACTATTAACTATTCTTCCTGTTCTTTAACAAAAGTAGAATCATAGAAAGTATGAACATATATGCTTGCATTTGATGATTGCAGATAGGTACTTCTATTCTTTATCTGTCACAGGGAAGGACAATTGTATTTGTCAAGTTGTGGGATCTTATTACTTATTACAATTTCAATTTCCTGGAAAGCAACTTATGTTGCTGTTTCATTCTGTTGCTTTGGATGTTATTTCTTTGATTGCTTTTGTTGCCTGTTCTAATTAATCAACTTTCTGATTGATTGTAGTAAAAAATTTCTCTTTAATATCCAATTAAAAATCTGTTTTATAATGATAATTTCACAGTGTGGAACTTGATGGTGCAATCCAAAGTTCAGAGAGCAGCAAAGAAGCTGGCTCCAGGAAGAGGTGTGTACTTTCTTCTAAGTAGTCGGCAAGCTCTTTGTTTTGTTACAATAGGAAAAATGTCAGATGGGTCAATGCACTTATATCGAACATCTCTGTTCTCTAGGGGCTAGCATAGTGGATCTGCCACAATAAGCAGCCCCCTCCATCTTCTTGGCATTTAGCATACACAGTCTTAATCTGTTACACAGCGTTACTAGATTTATGCTTCTGAAAGGAAGTATTAAACTTCTTTTGCCCAATTCAGTTTTAGAGTATCTACTATGTTGTATGATTTCATTTTTTTTTTAATGATGTTAAGAAGAGGAAGAATACATATATCAGAGTGGAGATTGCAACTGGAAACTTGGTTTTTTCTTTAAACCCTCAGCCATTCTCAGCCATTTTTGGTGGAACGTTAATTGTTTTAGCCTAAAAATCCTGGTGAGAATTGCAATTCAGCATTTTATTGGCAGCATTGCCATTCACATGTATTTCATAGAAACTTTAAATTTTTTTGGAATCAAACTAAGATTGATTAAGCCTTTGGGCTCAAATTTTTTTATGACTAGTTAGCACATTTATATCAGAATTTCATGCCAACATTAGATGCCTTTCTTGTACATTAATCTTGGATTTCTACATGTTTGTGCCATAGATATCAGACCAGTTGTCGGGAACTAATGCCACTCTCTTTGCGTTGTACTTCCTTCTTATCTACTTCATTTCTTCATCTTATTTCCATTTGACTCTTGAAGTTTGATATAACTGTGTTAGGGCAAGGTTTGGACCATGCAGTGCAACGGATTCCAAAGCATACAGGGAGAAAATGCGTAGGGATAAATTGAATGATAGGCAGACTCTCTCTCTCTCTCTCTCTCTCTGTGTCCCTGTCTCTGTGTGTGTGTGTGTTTGTGTTTGTGTTTGTGTGTGTGTGTTTGTGTTTGTGTGTTTGTGTGTGTGTGTTTGCAACTCATCTGTTTCAGAGTTTGTGATAGTGCAGATGAGATTATGCAATGTTGACTTTACTACACAAAGCATGCATTTTGCAAAGTTGACTTTGTTTCTCTTCCAAGGTTCCAAGAATTAAGTTTTCTCCTGGATCCTGAAAGGCCCCCAAAAGTGGATAAGGCTGCTATACTAGGTGATGCCACACGGTTGGTGATTCAGTTGAGGGATGCAGCCGAGAAGTTGAAGGAGTCACATGAAAGTCTACAAGGGAAGGTTAATGAATTAAAGGTGTGTCAAATTTTTCTCATTCATTCCTGTAATTCAAATTCTTGGACAGATGCAAAATTTCATTTAGGCATTCCAATTGTTCACCTTCATTGGTTGGATAAATCCCACCCTATTGATCCACAATAACTTATTATATAGGCCGAAAAAAATGAACTTCGTGATGAGAAGCAGAAGCTAAAGGCAGAAAAGGACAAACTTGAACACCAATTAAAAGCCTTAAGCTCTCAACCTGGCTTTTTATCCCACCCTTCTGCAATTCCGACTCCATTTCTAACTCCGCATCAAGTTTTCAGCAGCAAGATGACACCGTTTATTGGCTATCATGGAACATCAACGTGGCATTTCATGCCACCTGCTGCAGTTGACACATCGGAAGATCATGTCCTACGTCCCCCAGTTGCTTAACTCAAAAGAGCTCAGCTCTGAGCTGTAAGTGATCGGATAAAATGTTCTCTTTCAAAATATAAATGGTTAGATTTTAATACTTTGGTTTCCAGTTTTGAGGCTAGACTAAGGTTGTATTCTTAAAACGTTTTTGAAATGGATAAGTTACTCAAGGCGTTCACAAGGAGTAGAGTTTGCAAGAAACTCAAACAATTCTAATGTATTTATGGTTTAAGGATCATGACGTTAGCACAGTGATCATTAACCTACCTCTGTTTCTTATAGTTTTGAAACCTTTAGACTTCATATAGTTGTTAATGTGAAATAAGCTATGAAACTCAAATTTCTTTTACCATCATCGTTCTTTCAACTGCTGCTAGAGTTGTATTTTCTGAATGTTTGTAAGTGGAACTGGCATTTATCTTTTCCTTTTCTTGATAAGCTTGAGAGAGCTCTGTTGTTTGAGTTTTTTTTTTTTTTTTGGCATTTTGAGTACATAGTTATTAAGATTTGCATTTGATATTGTTTAATATCCTCAATCTCCACTGAAATGCTATTTTAAGTTGGACATGCACACACTTAAGCTTGCATGTGATTGTAGCTTAGTTTATCATTCATTGCCTCCAAGAAAGTACCAAAAGTAGTCTACTTCTGCACGGTGTTTAGTTGCATCATTTCATATACTCACTTTTGTAAGCCAGTTTTTTCTAAGGAATATATCAGCAAACCCCCCTCTCTCTATTTTTTTTTTTTTCAGTTGCATGAGAATAGTAATTGAAGCCATACCAACTTCAAACAAAACCAGAGAAGCTCACCCATACTATTGTATGACCTTTTGAGCAACCCTCGAGCCACCAAGTGATGGGAAAAAACAAGTTTTTGCGAAGATATTAGCATCATATACATGGCCATTTCCTAACAATAAGCACTGTATTGAGGACATTGTAGAGGAGAAGATACCATAAACGAATAATTAGCTGCAGTCACCTGCACCATGAAGTGACTTCCAATAGGGATACAGATATTAGTTATTCGTGGACATTGGATGCTTGGGATCAGAAGACGTCCAATAGGGATACAGATATGACTTATTAGTTATTCGTGGACATTGGATGGGTGGGAACAGAAGTAATTAAGATGGCAGTAAATGGGCCATGGCTACATTTTTAAGAGTAAGAAGTTAAAAATAAGATACTAAAAGCAACTGCAGAAAACTATTACTTCAGGAGTTGAGAAAATTTTTATCAGAAGCAAACTAGTAAGCATTTTTTTACCACTTCCAGCAACTTTACCCAGTAACCCAACTAGCACTGCTTTAAGTGGAAGATCATCACTCTGGCCCTTGATTCTTATTTCTTAATGTCCCTTCCTAGTTCCTGCATAAAAATCTGGACATAGTCAAAGCTCTTGCATGGGGTGGCCGAAATGCATGGATCTGATACAAGTGCTATATCATAATTAATCAATGTCTCATCACCATTCTTTTGCTGTAATGATAATTTTACATGCAACATTAGCAACTGTCAATCCTGTGACCGTAAATGCTGGAAAACTTGAGGCCTTTCAACAGCTGTCCACCACCAATTCCACGAGCACTTGATATAGTCGCTAGCTGCTATAAAGTGAAAGCTTCTGCTCCTAAATTATCAGCTGTCAACTTCAATTTAGAATTTTCGCCACATTGTACCTGCTGCAGACTCGTCCGATGAGTTGTTGATTTTGAGCATTATATAGTTTTTTTTTTTTTTTTTTTTTTAATAACGTACTCTGCTTCTTTTGCATGTGTAAAACAGTTGGTGGGGGAGGAATATTTGGAGAAAAACTATTCATTTCAGGTTACCTTGCAGCTAGGTTGCTTAAGTTCCTTCTAGTGGTTGTATTTGAGTTTTATACTTCTGTTTTATACATATTAATGGCTTATGTATGAACTACGAAGGCAGAAGCAGGTCTGGATGGTGGGTGAAGGACAAACACTAGTACCTAAGAAAAAGTGGAAAAATCTTTGTTATAATCACCAAGGATGTTAACGTCTTATGTTTTGAACTTTGGAACTACTTAGTGCAAGACCAGATCTAATAGCTCTTGCATATCTTTCATTTATATCCATATCTTACTAGAAATGCTTAGAGATGTTGACATATCACAAATGGTCCACTATGTCAGATATACAGGAGTAAAGATGCTATTTTACTCTTAAGCAAATAATGCAACTTGGACATGAAAAGTAGCAACTATTCTGATAATTGTTTAAAAAAACAAAAGATCACAGCATTCTTGTCACAATCATGCCCACAAGATAAGTAACATGCAATGGTCGCATAGTGTTTTCTTTCTTTCTTTGTTTTGTTTTTTTGTTTTTTTTGTTTTTTTTTTTGTTTTTGAAAGGAGAATAGATAGCTTAAATAATAGGCCGCATAGTCGCTCTTTACACAGGAATGAAATGTAACTTCTCTAGGGCATATTTCTGCAGGTCGGATGTAAAGATTAGGCAAATTATTTCGAAACCTTTTCTTGCTTCTTTTCATTCTTAGCCACCTTTGTTGGTCATACTAGAAAACTGGTTACAGCATTCATTACTACAATATGAACAAGTCGTATATAGTACACCAGGATGCCTTTAGTTAGAGGCGCAGATTCTTTTCAAAAAATTAGAGGCTCAGACTGAAACTGATGCAGCTTATCGGCTAATCTGAACTGCACTTTTGCCCGGTTGAACAGAGGATATCCTTGATATGTGCCAAAAATCACTATTCAACTGCATTTTATGTCTATAGTGCAACTGCTTTCAATATTTGATGTTGCATGCACACCTCATTTTCTTGAGCTCGTTATTTGTCTCTTCTGAAAAATCTAGAGCACGGTCAGTGTGTATGGTCTTACTCTTCCTGGACCAGGTTATAGAGCAAGGAAGACCACTAATTACAACATTTTTATCCTCTTCTCCCTCCTCTTCAACAGGGCTTCTTGAATCCCATATATTCTCCATTAGTGTAATCCCTCCAGACATCAACAGCTCCAAAACTGGTAATCAGAATAGTGCTCACCGCCATCACTATACCGACTGAAAACACAATGAGGAGGCTCTCCCTTGTTTTGCTATGGCTCTTTGCACAATAAGCAGACCAATGACCGATGCAACGAAACAAATTATTGCATAAATGATGGCAGCATAGACATGGTCCATCCCCAACAGTAAATACTGAATAGCTGACATTGTCGAGGAGAAGAATACCATCAACGAACAGGTAGCTGCAGTAACCTGTACCAGGAGGCAAAGTTATAGTTGAGCTGATTGATCTGGCACGATTACTTATGAAGATTGGATAATCAACAACTCTATAACGAAGATTGTAGATATTTTTTGAAGTCTAAGAAGCCCAGATAAGAGTATGCCTGAGACAACTTACTTCAGGAGCTATGCCAACATGCAGAAGAAGTGGACTTATCAGCATTCCACCCCCAATTCCAAAAACACCACCCAATCCCCCTGCCAAGAGTGCCATAATTGGGAACACGAACATGTCTGGTCCTCGATTTTTCGTGTCAGTTCCTAATTCCTATACAAAGATAAGGAACCTGTCAATTTTCTTGCATATACAAGGAGAAAAGATCAAAATCGACGTTTACTACAAGAAGAAGCACTGAAAAGACTGCTTTAAGCACCTGCTGGTGAACTTGATTTACGATGCTTTTTCTGCTACAAAAAATCCATAAAGTGAAAACTATTGAAAGAGGAATTTGGGTGGATGAGATGATCCAGTATCCCACTCCACAAGTCTGTATAACTATAATACCCTGCATACAGTTCAAATAGTTAGTACATTTCTTCTTTTCAGGAAAAGCCACTGCCTAATGTACTCTTTTAGGATCAATACATTAGCCTGATTGTTAATTGCACTTTTGCCCACTGTCTGGTTTTCCTCTACTGAATAGTCATTCTCTACACGCCAATTGGTCCACTGTTTCTGACAGAGTTAACTGAAAGTCACAAGTTCGTTAACTCTTTACCTGATGAAGGTTCCTGAACAAAACAGAAATACAAGAAGAAGTTGAGCAAACCCCATTTGCCAGTTTGCTCACTGTGCATATTAATTTGTTTCTTTTCCAATTTTATTTTGTTTCTCTATTTTTCCACCAAGAATCTGTGTGCCATAATTTCAGCCGATTTCTTGCTCAAAATTAAGGTAGCACGTAGTCTTTATTTCCTATCCCTGCATGGAATTAATTCAGGACTCCCTGGGCAATTGGTTTACTGAACCAGCTAATGTGCTTCAAGAAAAAAAAGGGAAAAAAAAATCCTATATTTATTCTTTGAACAATTTTTCCCAGTCGTCTTAATTTCCCATTTTTATTACTTTGGAGCAGAAAACAAGGACAGTAGATATTTCCGGTACTATCTAAATGATAAGAGGAATCAACAAATAAGATAAGGAAGACATTGGACCACACCTGTCCATAGCGATTCCCGCGAAGAAGATAGAGAATAAAGAAGCAAAACCATATCACGATCAACATCCCCAACTTCATCCATGGTATATCCAACTTTAAACTTGTTTCTTTCTGCAATAAAGGCTCTTCCAGGCTCTGAACAGCCTCTCCACTTTTCTCATCAATTAATATTCCATTGCTTGCCCCCCCACTTTCCAATTTTTGGCATCGATTTTTTCTCATACCCTCTGATTCCAATTTCCAATAAGATATTCCCGATTTGAAAGTTTTGAATGTGGACCAAGCAAGAAAGCAAGCAAACATGATGGTGATGAGCCATTCAGGGAGCATAACATTACAGATTACTCCAATACTGACACCCAGGAGCATGCATGGCTCGGATAGAAGCGCTATATCATAATCAATCAATGTCTTACCACCATTTTTGTTGCCTTTGACGATCATATTGCACGCAACATTAGCAATTGACCCTCCTGTGACCATAAATGCTGAAAAACTTGAGGCTGTTTTGAGGTCTAAACCAGCAACTATAGTCAGAATTGGTATGAACAGCCCACCACCGCCTATGCCGCCAGCACTTGATATGGATGCTGCTACAAAGCATAGAGCTCCTGATATCATCATGGGAACTGTAAGCTTCAATTTGGGACCTTGCGACTGTAGCTGTATCTGCTGATTAGTCCTCCATTCAAGAGTTGTATTCAAGAACCGATCCAGTTCTTCTAGAATGGGCTGAATTTCTCTTGCATGGCAAGATTTGAAGGTTGTCAGGATGATAAATAGGAAAACCATCCATTTCAGATTTCTCTGCACTTGCATTTTTGTTTTTTTTTGGCAGTTCTTTCTGGGATATTGCATGAGTTTGTAGTTTGTGCCTCTCTTTGGACTAATGGACATGTGGCTTATGTAGTACTGCTATAGTGTATTACGAAGAGACAGGGTTGCACGGCAGCATCTTTGCAAGTGAGAAACTACAAGATGGATGGGACAAAATTGGCATTCAAGAAAAGGAGCAACCATCTTATTATAATAGCAGTAAAACCAGCAAGGGCCCAACCCGTTCCCTCACCCGAAATAACTATTTTGCGTGCTTTTATTTATTTATTTATTTATTTTAAAGAACCCACATCTTCAACTTATACTCCTCCCAATACCATCCAACCCATCCTATGTCCGTGGCTCGATCATTGAGCCAATTATAATTGACCTGTGAGGTCATAATTATTTCATAAATACTACTTATTATTTTTGCATATATCTAAATTATGAAAAAGATAAAGAGAAAATAAAAACAAAGAACCTAAAATATATTAAGAATTTAACAAGGGCATAAAACACGGGCACATATACTTTGACAAAAGTTAAGAGAGATGAATAACTGTACCTAAGTAACTTATGGAAAGTAAAAACTAAAAAGAATAGAAAGGAAGAGTACATACGAGGAGTACTTGTTATGACACAATTGAAGATAAACAGTATTGGTAGCTGTTGTAAATTGTAATGAATTGTCAATGGTTCTTGAATATGAAGGCTTGAGTAAATCTAAAAAATTTGACATTAAATGCATTAAAAGCAATAATTGCTAGAACACGGGGCAAAATGGCTCACAATCTCTTTTACATCTTTTGCAATTTGTAACTAGCATGAACTTAGTTATCATGAATGCATTAAAACTACTTAGCGCCTTGATTTAATGTCATGACCGGAAGAACAAAGGAGAAAATTGAGATTAAATTAGACGTATGTGGAGGATTAATCTCATAGGCTTCATATTACTAATATTCATTAAGTAACATCGTTACCTAACTGACCAGTCTTATGTCAGTATGCAGTGTTATTAACATTATCTTGATAATGCTACATTTCGACTGACATAGTGGATTCGTGCTGTCTCCACAATGGCCCAAAAAAGAGTCTGCAATAATCTTATCTTAAAACCATTTTAATTATGTACAGCACATTGAATAACATTTTTCTCGTGGCAGTTTATGCACTAAAAATCTTGAACCATGGGCTCTAGCTGGAACTTGTACATTGCGAAAACATGTAGATGTTTGTAGTGTTAATTGTCTTGCAAGCCAAATCGAATTAAGAATGTGTAAATAGGACTTTTTAAGTTTGATATTCCAAGTGGGAGACAAACAATTACATTTTCGACTTCTCACAGTGCTGTGCTGTCTAGAGCTAGTTGGCAGCTGAACTATATCAAATTGTTTAAGATTAAGAAGATATACAATACATCAATACTGGTATGCATGATAGGGACTTGAGCAAATCTCAATATCAGACTGGATTTCAACTTCTAAAAGGTTCCAAAGACCTCAATGGCAATAGACAGGAACAAAAAATTTTGAGATGGATCAGTGTTGCGAATGTATCATTCCTTTGAAAAACCAACTAGTGTTTATGATATGCGGATAACCAATGTTTTAAAACCCAGCCCGGACTGCCCGATCAAACCGGTTGAACCGTCAATTGGGTAGTTTTCTGGGTTGGGTTCAACTTAAAAATCAGTTAGTTAAAAATTCGTTTTATTTTAAAAGAATCAGTTGAACCGAACGATTAAACAAGTAAATCGGTGAACTGGAACGGTTTTCACTAGACCGTCCATTTCTTGATTTTAATTAAATAAACATGATTTTACTTATAATATATGCTTATGGCTACCATATATTTTTATAATATCTATTTTTGTGAAATTTCACCTTTTAAAAATTATAGATTAGCACTAAATTGTGTAAAACTTCAAAATTTCATACTAAATTTTATATTTCTATCTAATAAAAATTATTATTACAATTCTACTATACATATTGCAGCTTATTTTTTGTATATACTTTACAATTTTTATTCATAGACTCACAAGTTTTTTTTATTTTTAATATTATCAAAATATTATGTTTTATTAGAGTTAGTTTTTTTAGTTTGTAATGATCTATATAATAATAAAAATAGCATATTAATTAATTATGATATATTTATGACGTCACAGGTCAATTACGGTTGGCCCAACGGTTGAACCAGTGACCCTTGACCCAGTAAGATTTCCGGTTCATTGAACGGTCCGTGTTTCAAAACCTTGCGGATAACTACTAATTTTTAAGACAAGGATTTATTAATTGCAGAGGCAAGAGAATTTTGTGTCAAAAGCAAAATACTTCTGATATTGATGTGAAATTTGACTTGAGCGGCAAAATGTTTCTGAATCCATGTATATGTAGTACACACTCTGGAGATAAATTTTGATCTGAGCAAATCAAGATCCTTATTTTATTTGGTCCCCTCTTGCAAAAATAACTAGTCATCCTATGTATCGTAACGCTCAATATCCACATCAAAAATACAAGTTCTTGAAGTTCCCACTTATCAGTTAACAAGACTCCGTAAGATGATAAGAAGCGTGTAAATTATTAATATTATTTTTTTAAAATTTGGTGGAAATAAACAAAAGCGTTGTCTTGCGATATGGGGATCTACCATACTTTTAAGTTTTAACTGGCCGATAAAAGAAAAAGGGGTCCGCTGTGAATGTCTATTTCGGTGACAAGAAAGCACTAAGGCCCCGTTTGATAACACAATTCAACACTTAAATTTAATGGATTCATATCTTAATACGTTCAGACCGTTTGATAACTGAAAATAGACATATGAATGAATTAAGTGGCACAGAATTTTTTAGGCAAAACTTACTCCCAAAAATAAGTGATAAACTATTCACTTATCACTAGAATGTGATATACATTCAAATGTATTGGATTTAGTACTAAACAATTAAATCACTTAATGAATTTAGATTTCAGATTTCAGATTTCAAATTTCATACTTGATTTCAGTTTTATCAAACGCACCCTAAGTTTAAATAGCTAGGAGAATAGTTTTCTCAAATGGAAAAGATGTAAGAACTATACGGTCTGTTGTCTGTGCAGCTTTAACTCTCTGTTACTAGTTTTCGTCTATTTGAGACAGACTCGTGAAGAGGGAGGTATGTTGGTTCAAATTAAATGTATGCAAAACGATCCAAAATGTCACCTAAACGACAAAGTATTGAATCAAATAGAATTAAAAAAGTTAACATACATGAGTTTTTATAGGGTTTTGCTGCTGTAGATGATGAGTTTTCAGAAACACAAAATAGAAAAAGATAAAGAAAATGGGGCTGTCATCATCGCAAATGTTAAAATTGACTTGTTGGCAGAAATAAGAGTCCTGTGCAATGCTAACAAGGAAGTCATGTATGCTGACTAGGGTAATTACGTGCCTTCAGCCAGTTGGGCCGCCTAATCATGCAAAAGCAGACCGACAATGCCAAATCATGCAAAAGCAGACCGACAATAATGTATATGTTACCTGGCTAGAATTTCTACATGATGATTAATACGACGGATGTAACATCTCATCCTGTATGACATGAATACAAATCAAAGCAAGATTTAAAACATCATTTCATAGGTCTTTGGGCCTAACTTACAATTTTCTTTGACTTTGTTGCTGAATTTCAATGTACTGTCCATTTTCTTTAAACAAAAAGTTTTTTCAACATGCTTTTTTTTTTCCCTGTTTAAATACCCTGCTTACTGAAGAAGATAGTGCCACTACAGAGTTTTCACTACATCTTTAAGATTCAAATGAAATGTACGAGTGGAATCTTTTCTTACTAGCTAACAGAATAATACTAAATATTTTTTCAGCTATCTAGTCAAAGATGAATCATTTGTCTTAAACATTGGATTTTGGAAGCTAAGTGCTGTTGAAAAATGTGGAGAGTTAGTCGTTGGCACTCTTGTACGTGTTGGCTCGTTGCAAATTTTTGTGCGTCGAGTTGATGTAGCATCTCGTGATGATTAAGACTTAATGAGGTGAAATATTGGATGTACCAGCAAATGAATCAATATTATAGTGGATTTCCAGCATGAAATACAGTATTGAAAGAGTACTAGTAAGATAAGATGCATGATCAGAATCCAGAAACACTAGCCAATGTATTTTCGGGTAAATGGTTTAAGCTGTTCATCAACTTTGCTTGAAATGATCAACATGCTATATTTTCAAGTACCTGTAAATATTGGGTACAGACTTTATTAGCTTTTCCTAGCACTACTTTTCAACTAACCCCATAAAATTGCAACCCAAAACATTTTCTCACAATATATTGATATATTTTTAAAATTGTGTTTGGGTTTTCGATGTAAGAATTTCTGGTTTTAAATAACTTTATAAGTGATTTATGGTCCCTAAAACCTGTTCTAGCTAGTGATCCTTAAACCCTCTGATCTGTAGTGGTGATCGGAGATGAATCCATCCAAACAAATGCCAATAAAAAAAAAAGAAAAACCTTTCAGCTAAAAAAAAAAAAAAAGATTCTACCTGTTCGCCCATTGGGAGTTTAGTTGTCAGATTGGATCAGATCTTACGATCCCAGATGGCTTCGATTTTGATCCGATTTTGATGATCCTATCATTTAAAGATATTATGATAAAATTTTAATAATTTGATCATAATTTTGTATAGAAAATTCTGTTATTTGTTGCATTAGAAATTAGATTCAAAAAACTTTAAAACCACATAATTATGTTATGCTAATTCCTTACCTATAAAAATTGGTGAATCTTTAAAAATTGGTATTTAATTGTCTCATTAATAAATAATTAAATGATACACACACACATATATAAAGTCATTTTTTTCAGCTACCTTATCCAGTAATTACATTTGGACTCAAAATTGAGAAAGAATAATATTTTTAATTTAATCAGATTCATTTACAATATGTCACATGTAGTTCCAAAATTTTTATTTAATTTTTAGATTATCCCAAATATTTTAGATAATACGATTTTAATCTCAATTGATAATACTATTATACTGATTATACATGAGTTGCATTATTTATTGCTGTATATGTGAATTGCAAACATCAAAATTATTAGTAAGATTATTTTTATGGTTTTGTAGGATCTATCGATCCATCCAAACAAAATGCCGTAAAAAAAAAAAGAAAACCGATTTCAGCTAAAATTCTACCTTGATTGGGAGCCAGTACAAGTATAATTCGTATTGCACTAAAAGAAACAGATCGATTATCTTGGACGCAACCTGGATTATCCTTCATGCTTTGCCCCTTCAAATTTATCCCCAACACACGCACATTCTCCCCTGCACAACTCTCCCCGCGCCCCCGGGGATCTCGATTGTGCTTGCGTTACTGCGTATGGGTGCAGCTGGAAGTTCAAAGCTGCTTTCCTTCTATTGCAGTTTTAGATGATCATCGGCACACGGTTAATGCCTTATGGTGACCAATGGAATTCGGCTGTCAGGAATAATGTCTATACTTCTGAGATAATAATATGCTTTGTTAAAAGTAAAAATCTACCAAACATACACACACACACACATGAGGCACTTGAGAACAAACAAGAAATAACTTGGTGATCACTTTCCGGTGGTTTAAAAGAAAAAAAAATGAGATGACTTGGTCAAAGCCTAGTTCATAATTCTACTTGTGTTTGCTTCAAATTGATCAAGAAAAAGGTCTTGCTGTACCAAAAATCCGCACTATTTGTTTTCATATTTATATCTAGAAATATATAACTTGATTTCTGATATCATGAATAATCATAAGTGAGAAACTTGGTGAAGAATGAAGATAAAGTAGTTCTCTTGCGTAGTCTTGACAAGTTTGGAATGTAGTGACTATTAATTTATTCAAGCCGCTTCAAGTGCTCGTTGGAGCAATTCAAGTTATGCATTGAAGTATATTCTAATTTTAGGAATGTAGTTATGAATCTTTAAGGTTGAAATTGAACCATATCATATATATGGTGAATTGATGCAATGATACCATGTTACTTTTTGTTCATCTTTTTTTTTTTTTTTTTTTTAACGTAAGTATATGTGATGAAATGATGTACACTTTCGATATCACGTTTTCTGACAAAAAAGGGACATGTTGGGAAGTTTCTCTTTTTCAAATCAACTTGTCCATCATACTCGAAAGACAAAATAGCAGCGAATCTCGAAACTCAAAATCGGATCTGTGCCGCACCAAATTTAGCCATTCCACGTAACCAGCTACCTGTCTTTCATGACGTGTATTTTGACAAAGGCAAACAACTCCACAAACTTGTCGTCCAACAAGCACGAACAAATTGAACCAACTTGCCATAGAATCGGTGATCAAGTGAAGTATAAGGTGCAGATATACCTTGAGGTTAAAAGTTCAAACTTCTACGCCTATAATAAAATTTAAACGGTGTGTAATAGTATATCAAGATATAAATCCTTCTCTCTAGCCCCTCCTTCCTTCCTAGCTCCACCCCTGATTCGGTACTAGCAAACTGCCACGCATGTGGTAATATCATCTCGAAGGAAAAAGAGGCCATCAGTCGTGTCAGAAGTTTGATAGCCAGTAGTGAAATTATAGAAACCGTGGTTGTTTGTCACAGAAGCATTTGAGGATGGAATTGAGAGGAGGAGATTCAGGTTTGCTCTATAAGGACTGCTTGCAGCACTGCTAGGATCGCATGTAGTAAATCCAAGATAGCTAATGTCAGGAACGGAGCTGACTCTTGAGTTGAAGCCAAGCAGCAAACCAAGCAGGCAACATAAGAAAGACAGCACTCTCCAGGTCATGGTATAGGCTGGTATCTCAGGTATATGGCTACTGGACTAGCTCTCAAAATCTTCAACTCGCATTCTTCTAGGAATGCTCATTTGTTAGTGGTAGCAATAGTAGTAGAATGCAATCTGTTTACTTCAGTTGTAGACATCAAATTTTTCATTGTTTTGTTTATTTTATTTTCATCCTCATTGTTACAATTCTAGATTTTAATAAATAGATTACAATTATATTTATCTTATTTTATTTTAAAAAAAAGAAAAAAAAAAGAAGAAATCAAGGAACCAAAAAGCCCAATTGTTTTAACCCAAAACCCAACATTGAGCCCAACCAATAGCCCAGCAGAAAAAAAAAGGAAACAGCCCAAAGAATAAGAACAAAAAGCCCAGATTTTAGCCTGTTTCAAAAAAAAAAAAAATGTTGCTCTCACGCGCGCGTGCACTACACACGAACGTCCTTCTTCCTCATCCTTCTGGCAGGGACAGTACCAAAAATTAGCCATGGCCAATCTCACTTTTTCTTTCATTTTTTTAATCAAAATTTTCATACAAAAACAGCTGTAATCCAGAAATCTTATCATCAATGGATGATTTACAATAAACCACATCACTTGTTTTTCACCATTGGTTGCATTTTTCTTTCCTTTTCGTTTTCTGAAAAAAAATTTCAAAGGAACCATATAAAAAGGCAACGATTAGGGCTTTAGGGTGACAGAGAGGTGAGAAGAGAGGGATGCGGTAGGGAATGAAAACACAAAAAGAAAAAAAGAAAAAGATCAGGAAGTAGAGCAAAAAAAAAAAAAAAAGAGGAAAGAGGGACGACGGAATTTCTAGCATCAACAGTAGCCGGAACCTACTACATTATCATCAACATCTTCAGAACACAACCTTCTTCAAAGCACTGTAAAATTGATAAACCCTTCTTCCTATTTTTATTATTCTTTTCTATTTTTCTCTTTACGTGAATGAGGCCTTATTTGCTTTTCTTGCTATTACGTTTTTGTGCTTTACGTTTTTGTGCTGGCCTAATGCCTTGCTGGAAGTTGATTGTATGTCTTTAGTCTTGATTCTTTGTTCTGAAATAAATTTTTGGGCAGAATCTTTGGTTGGTTTTGTTTGAGAATGTTTGGTGTTGATTATTGCATTTTACATGTTTGATGAAATGTCAAAGAGAAGCTTGGACTATAGGAACGAATCTTTTGATTTTTTGTGTACCTATGAGGACTATCTCTAGTCAATCCAAAGCCTGTTGGAACTCAAAAATGAGTAAAACAAGAAAAAAAAAAAGAAACGAAAAAAATTTGAAGATATGTGTTTGTTTTCTTGGTCTTTTGCTTCTTTTTGACTTACTTTAGGTCCTATTCATGTTATAAGCATATTTAGGACAAGGAGAAGAATAGATTTGCTTAAAGTTTTATTCAAAAAGCTGCAAAAAATCTGTTCTCAGTTTAAAACCATTTTGCTGGAATTTTCAATCCGCCAAAGTGGAATGAGGAGATGTTCAAGACTAGTTATATCTGAGTTGTTTAAAATGGGTCTTTTCTTATTCTGGTTTGGGTTTTATTTGATTGGACTTTGTTTATTTTTGTTGGGTTTTTGTATTAGATTTTGGTAATTTTTTTTGTTGGTCTTTTACTTCAGGCTTTTGTTAAGTTGTCTTATTTGTTTGGTTGAGTTTTTGTTAATTTTTGGATCGGCTTTTACATCAAATTTGGTTAATTGGTTCGAGTCTTGTTGTTGGGCTTTTGCTTAGTTTGTTCGGGTTCTATACTTGAGTTTTATTTAATTTCGTTTGGGCCGAAACAATACTAGCCCAATTCTTGAAAAATTTCCAACCCACTCTTTGATCCATCAAATAGAATTTATACATTGACCCCTAATTTCTCAATCAGTTTTACTTCGGCCCTAAAACTTTTAATTTCTTTCACATAGGTCCCTATTTTAATTGTATTTTGACCCCTAAATTTTATTTTCATATAATTATGACCCCCTAATTTTTGGAAAATTGTGTTCAAACCTCAAAAGGTTTTAAAATATTTTCAATTACACCCTTAATAGAATGTTGACTTTGCAATTATAAATGTTTCTTTTCTTTAATTGTTAAGTATAAGCTTCTCATGTGCATTGTTTTCCTTTAACATTTTGATTTGAGTTATTCATTTTTTATTGGCATTTATTTATTGCTGTATTTTAACGTGTGTATTCGTTTTGAATAAGTGACCCGAAGTTCCTATTTGAGTCCCGGGGGAGGTATATCTAAAACCTTTAGAATTTTCCCTTTATGTGCCTTAGGTGTTTTTTTTTATTGCATGAATTTGCATGTTTAAATTTATTTTCCTTAGTTTTATTCATTTTTAATCTTTAATCGCTTTATTTAATTTTCAATAATTATTTGGAAGACACTTGAATGCCAAGTTGTAATAGATAGGTTATTATTTTGATTTCCCCTTTCAGAATTGTATATAGGTTCCCCAATGTAAGCATTAGGTTTTATATGCTTTATTTGTGTGTTTGCATGCTTATGTGTTTACTGCTTCCCTAGGTTTTTGCATCTAAACATTATGCTTATGTGTTACGTGTTTATGTGTTTATGTGCTTACTTGCTTTATTATCATGTCTACATGTTTTATTATGTAAATGTATTGACGTCACCATAGTAGTCTAATGTTAGTTGTGGCCTTTCCTTTCGATTTCTCACTAATCCAATGTTAATGAGAACCTTTAGACGAGGGCTAGTCCAATGTTAGACTCTTAAGGCCGTTCATGTTTTAGATACAAGTTTCACACATTTTTCACTTTTAGGGTTTCTTTTTCCATTTTTGCATGTTATTTTTCTCCCATCGCGTATGCGAAACATCTCATTTAGTTTTCTTTTTCGTTAAAAATAGATTAGCTTTTTTTAGGGCATTACCCTTTGAATAAGGGAAAAGAGCGAGTATGGCTCTTTAAGCCTTAGCACGCTTTTTAAATCCCTTCTATAAAAAGGAAAATTGAAGTCACGAACTTAGTTCCCCGCACCCATTATGTTGCATTATCCCTCTTTAGGACATACATGTGCATTATTTTAAATTCTATCAAAATCATTTTTTAAAAATCAAGTTTATTCTTCCTGTTTAGCAATTCAAAATCAAAAAGCCATTTTTCTTAAAATTTCATCTTTTGAAAATCAAGTTTCCTTTTGCACTTAAAAATTCATCGTTTCAAAAATCCAATTTCTTTTCCCTTGAGATTTTATAAAAATTGCATTTCTTTTGAAAACCCTAGTTTCCCATTTTTTTCGGGTCTCATCATTTGCATTTTTGGTGATCTCCTCGAGGGATCAAATTTGGATGATACAACTAATGTGATCAATTCCAATCAAACCTCAAGGAGACATTTTGCCCCTCCCGACCCAACATTAGATTTAGGTTTTGAATCCATATAGATAACATCCAAATGTGATAAATTTTAAAGTTAGAATTAGGAAATTTTTAACTAAATCACGCAACTAGTTTTGGCTAGGTTAGAAGGGTGCCTTAGAGACGAGTAACATCGAATCTTTGCCTTCCCTTCTTTCAACCGTGACTCCCGAACCTTTTTCTCTAGTTTTTCAAAAACCTAGAGTCGTCTAAAAAAGGATTTTCTTCGTTTATTTTCATTAATTAAAATTTTTTTGTGACTTGGTACACCTAAACTCCATACCAAGTGGCGACTCCAAATTTTTCTAAAAACCCTTTTTCTAGACTTTTGTTTTTGGGTCCAAATCATCGCATTTTTTTTTAGTCCCATGACCCATTTCTTTTATTTTTATTTTTATTTTTCAAAAAATCAAAAATCAATTTTTAACTAAAAAACCTTTTTCAACTAAAAATCCGAAACGACGAGTTTTCTTTCCTTTCAAAAAATGGGGCGCGACAGATTAAGTTTCTTCTTTTCCTATTGATGAGGAGGTAATTTTCTCAATGTAAGAGAGCTCTTTCTTGCTCTTTTGGGCCTTTGCTCATTGATGTATCATCCTTTTCATAATATATATATTTTAACGTTTCTGATAAAAAAAAAATTAGCTTCTATACTCACGATTAGGCAGTGGAACAAAAAAAAAAAAAAGCACAACAATAGGCCTGGGAATTTGGCACAGGAATACTTCTGAAAGCAGGTCATGTTCCGTATTTCCAAAACGTGTCATATACTTCAGTTGGGAAACCAGGAAAAAATAAGGAAAGCTATGGGTCTCTGCCATTGATTGTGTGGATGAAAAGTTGTGGATCGGAAATGATTGCAACGTTGCCATGGATCAAAACATTTCATTGGCGAGGGAAAAACCGAGTAGTGTAACATTAAATGCACACTAACATGTACATTGATTTATCTCTTTGATGGTAAACTGAAACTCTTGGAGAGGAGACATGTTGTCCATTAGGAAGGCCTCGGAGTCAATTCTCGTTTTCTCTTGCAGGTTTTGTGACAGTTGCCAATACGTGTTTTTTGAAGATTATTACAAAAATATCTGCATCTACAGGTTCTAATCTTAAATGTTTAAACCATAATGGCTTGTAAAGATTCCATGTAGCATATATCTTAAGCAAGAGAAAGGTGCAAGGTTCTGAAAAAGGGAAGGAAGATTTGAACAGAAAACTTTTAATTTCGGGAGCCCCATATGCAGTATATCATTTCCACTTCCAGTCCAAAAAATAATATATATATATATATGTGTGTGTGTGTATCTATATATATATATATATATATACACCCTCAAAGAGTACCATTCTCGTTTTTCTTTCTCAAACAAATTTTCCAGTAATATCCCAAAAATTACAAATATCAAGAAAATGTTTATTGTCAATTCTAGATCTCAAAGGGTGAAAATGTTATGGATTGTGGAGAGATAATACTGTCATCATAGTATATTAGATAAAATGTTACGTCATTCTATCTACAATATAAATTCTAACGTACGTGCATATCACATAATAATATGATTATATGAAGTTGTGGTCCTGCTGCCAACAACTAAAAACTAGGGTTACGTTTGGATTGCTGTTTCTAGCCCCTATATTTGATAAACAGTTTTTCACACCCCAGATGCTACAGTAAAAACAACCCCAAAAACAATCACAATAATTTTTCTATTTCTTTTCCTTTTTCTTTTTCTTTTTCGTTTTTCTTCTCTTCACCCTTCTTCTCCAGTTGCTAGCGAGGTTTTTTTTTTACGCCTCCCTCCCTCTCTCCTCCTCCTATTTTTCCCTCCTCCTCCCAGTCCAGTCTGACCAGATCAGATCAGAATCCGATCTGGTCACTCCCGACTATATCTGGTCACTCAATCTTGGGGAGGGGGAGGGAAGACCAGGAGGGAGGAGGAAGGAGAAAAGAGAGGAGGAAGAGAAGGCCAGAGGAGGAGGTGGGGATGGGGAGGAGTGGGAGAGGAGGTGGGTGGGAGGAGGGGAGGTGGTGGAGGAGGAGGGGAAAAGGTTCAACCGTCTCGGGGATCAGCCTGGGAGAAAAGAAGAATGAGCTAGGTTTGGGGAGAAGAAGAGAAAAGAAAGAAAAATGGAAAGGAAAAAGAAAAGGAAAAGGAAAAAGAAAAGAAAAAAATAGAAAAAAAAATTCAAATACATCTACAGTAGTTTTTTCACATCTATGATCTTCTGATCTTTGTTTTAAACCAAAAACAAGGAATCTAAACGGACCCTGATTTTGCCAGTCCATACCTTCCCCATATCCTGCATCATTTGAGATTCTTCTGCCGATTAGCACCCTCAACAAGTTTCCCCAAAAAAAAAAAAAAAAAGATTAGGATTTCCTCTTCTAACGCAAAATTCTACTACTTTCACAAGCCACAGAACATGATGATGGGCTCAATAGCTACTAGTGTGAAAAAGTTGAGTAGTTAACTAAGCCTAAAAGATATTGCAATTATGAGTTCAAAATAACTTCAATCTAGTAAGCACTGTAACTTACTTTTAATTTTTGTGGAATTGGAAGGAGAATGTGGAGGAGGAGGAGGACCAAGATTTGGTGAAGGCTCGGGTGCTGGGCTTACAGAATTGTAAAAGCGATAGAGTTCATACCCCATACTGCAGCTAGGAAACAAAACTCTACCGCCCCGACGATTATCACAGCATCTGTGTATTTGACCAATGGCATTTCTAAGGCAACTCTCGCAGTCATCATTGGAAACGTCTGGAGTACACTGTCCAAGGGCATATATTCTCCTTTGGAATGAGGAATAATTAGCCTTTTGGACCGCAAATTTCTTTCCTGAACGACCATTCGCAGCCTGACTTGCTATTTTATCCATCATCTCTCCTAAGACCTGGTTGAATTTGTCTGGTTCAGTGGCATTCTCCGCATTCCATATCCATAAGCGGATATTCTGATCGGCCCTGGAGAACATGGACTCATTCGAGTACCGTACCAAGCACTCGTTATACAAAATAATAGCAGTCATTTGACATCGGCACGCCTTTAGAATTTCCCCACTGGCATCTGCTACACATTGTCCGCAAGCATCTGGATTAACATCACCTCGACAAAGAAATAGGCCGTAGACTATGTTGGAGGTGTCCCGACCGGCAGTAAAATTGCAGAAGCCATCCCTGGTTGGCAAAGAAGCATTGGAAGACAGAGTGGAAAGGAGGAAATTGAGGTTCTTTGCATACGTGCTGCCAGAAGTGGTGCTAGGATTATATGCAGTATTTTTGCAGTAATGTCCAAGGTCGGCATGAATCATTCTCGTAATGAAGCTGATCAAAAAAATTAGCAGGAAACACGAGAATAATATACTTCTGGAGATCATTATTTGATCAGAATCAGGCAGATCAAAAGCGTATATAGTTGTGGATATATTTTTGTATTTAGGCCAAAGACTTAATGCTTGATATATACTTGAGACTAGATAGAAATATGAAATGGGTCAGGGCCAGGGAAAAAGTTCCGTAGGAAGACTTCCACTTCTGAAAGGTAAGCTAAGCTGGTCATCCCCGGCTTCCATTGACATGCCTACATACTGGATTTCTGAAGAGAGGAAAAGAGCAAAGTAGCCAAAAGCCTAATGTCTTCGATGATATTGACGGGAGTGAACAAGAGTGGTTAGTCCATTAATTGCTGGCTAGAGTGTAAGTGACGTTTGAATTAAGTTTTATCAGTTGAATTCAAACTCTTTGGACAATTTTTCTGCAGATTAAAACTGGAAATTTGATTTGATTTGTGGCCAGGTCAATCGTTGTGTCTCTTTAAGCCGGTACAAATCTTCCTTGGAGAATTTTCCAAAATTACCTGACTCTGAGGAAAATTCTAACTTTTGAAATTCTGAACCTTGAAAGTGGATGATAATAGATGGTAAAGACAAGATACAATCTTCCAATCATTAAAACGATCAGCAATGATATTATTATTTTCAAGAAAAGAAAGGGGCATATTCCCTCACAATTATTTAAAAATAAGAAAAGGCCTTGAGGTACGGATGATTTAAAATCACGTAATGGTAAACTTGTTCCTCTTACAATTAGAAAAGTAAAATATTGCGTCGTTACATCTTCATCCACAGCCTCAAAGTTCAAGAGGATAAAAAAAGCATGTCCTGTATACATATACAAACGGTTGCTGGACTAGGGCTGAAATCGAGTCGAGTCGAGCTCGACTCAAGCCAGCAGAGCTCGAGCTCGAATTATTAATCAAAGTTCGAGCTCGAGCTCGTCGAGCTCGACGAGCTCGATCAACCTCGATCTCGAGCTCAAGTACTTGAGCTCGAGAACTCGAAATTCATGGTAATATTTTAATTAACAAAGCTAAAATGGTAAATTAATAAATATAATATATTAATTTTTAAATTAATTTTCGTCGAGCCAAGTAGCTCGACGAGTACTCGAGTAGTGTATTTCCGGACTCGAACTCGACTCAATTTTGTTGTCAAGTAGCTCGAGCTCGACTTTGACCGACCTCGAGTCGAGCGGACAAAATCCAAATCCATCAATTGTCAAGTCTACTGGACCAAAAGTTTAAATATGTACAATGACGAGACGGAAGCACAGAGTCCAATTGTATTGAAACTCTGTCCCTGCCATTGACAAGT
Organism: Gardenia jasminoides; assembly: GCA_013103745.1. Lineage (NCBI taxonomy): Eukaryota > Viridiplantae > Streptophyta > Magnoliopsida > Gentianales > Rubiaceae > Gardenia > Gardenia jasminoides. The sequence continues at coordinate 1,604,258 of CM023095.1, forward strand.
CAAATGCACCTTGAAACGTATTATTAGTTCACGACTTCACGGTCTCAAAGACAAGAAAATGGGGCATCCTAATTGGTCTAAAGGCAAGTTCTGTGCTCTGCTACGACTAAAATATTCAGGCGGATTTGGGTCAAAATTACTATCCAGCATAAGAACTACTGAAACCATGGTCGGCCTTTGGTCGATTTTATCTTGTACGCATAGCAAGCCAATGTGGATGCTTTGAATAACTTCATTTCTTGCTTGTAAATCTGCCATTGCTGGATCTACCAATGCTAATGGTGTTCCATCCCTCCATTGTCTCCAAGCCTCCAACATGTATTGCAAGTGATAATATTGGAATTAATTTTCTTTTGTAAAATGAATACAAGAGTTCTCGAATGAGAATACCAAGAAAATAAAACTTTTATTTTGTACTCACATAGCTTAGAAGACCATCTCCTCCATGAGCTTGGTAGAACTGATTATTCTTTTTGCCACTTATAATTTCTAAAACTAAAACACCGAAACTAAAGACATCTGACTTTACAGAGAGGTGGCTGTGCAATGCGTACTCAGGAGCCATGTAACCACTACAAATTAGAGCCATTGGGATTACACTTCAGGCTCAGTAATGTTAAAAACTAATGTGACCAAATGTAGAAAACATAACTAAATATTAGAGGTTGAAAGATAGTGAGATCATTGCATTATTACAATTATATAAACATGTAGTATAACAAGATGGGGTGATAAAACTTACAATGTCCTTGCGATTTTGCTTGTGCTTCCTTCAGATTGATCAACTCCAAAGAGTCTTGCCATACCAAAATCAGCAATTTTTGGATTCATATTTCTATCTAGTAATATGTTACTTGCTTTAAGATCAGGATGCATAATCCTAAGTCGAAAATCTTCATGTAGATAAAGAAGTCCTTTTGCTATTCCTCTTATAATCATATATCGTCTTGACCAATCCAATGATTTTTGCCTTCCTGGGTCTATACAATCATTAAACATAATAAGTCTTGTTAGGTGCTTTAACTAAAAATACTTAATTTCCACAAAAGACTCAACAATAAATTTCAAAATAAATTAGGAGTATTTGACTTGAAGCTAACCAAAGAGAAAATAGTCAAGGCTTTTGTTGGTAAAAAATTCATAGATGAGTATCCCTTCTTCTCCTTCTAAGCAGAAGCCCAATAATCAGACTAGATTTCTGTGTTGAAGCCAAGCAACCAGGGCAATTTCATTTTTAAATTCTTCTATACCTTGCATTGAGCTTCTTGATAGCCTTTTCATAGCTATCACTTATCCATTAGGAAGTGTACCCTAATTGCAGATGAACAAAAGATTAACAAATTTTGAATAAAACCAATCATATTACAAATTTTCAGCTACAAGTTGACAGGTGTCGAGCCTGTACAATAATAATTAGTAGACCTAATGCCAATAAAAATAACCAAAAGCTAATCCCAGGTACTGGAGTAGGGACTCCGGATGTGCAATGGGTTACTGGCTTCACCCTGATTCCAAGGAGTATACTTGATCCGATATACCAGAATTAGTTAATTTTGTATACAGTGGCAAATAGGGTCGTCTCCACAGGGACTGGGGAAAATTAACTCCTTTTTCAAGTTACAGGAAACGGGGGGATTTTAGGAATTGAATGCTAACAAAATATTAACTAATTAACCAACTATGAAAAATAATTAAAAGAGAGAATTAATGGGAAAAAACTCTAGCCTAGGATACACTTCAGAAATGGTTCAAATAACTGATCATTGATGCAAATATAATTCCAACATTCATTGATAAACAGGTTTTTCACTGCTGATACGATCTGACAGCAGTCTCTCCTTATTGTGTCGATAGCCAAGGTACGACCATTGACTATTTTCCTAATCCAGGAATAACCCTAGGTACGACCATAGGATTTAATTCCTAATTGCATTAAAAATTAGAGAAACCCTGTTCTAATTAACAAACACGCTACGAGGGTTTATTTAAATTAGATTGTATATTTTCCTGACACAAACCCAATTATGCCAGTCGCTACCGGGATTAGAGTAATCAAACAATTACGGATTCAACTACTCTAATTAGCAAATAGTTCACGTGAATAATTAAATATTGTACACCTATTTAATCACACACGATCACTATAATCAATAAAAGCAGAAAATATACAAATACCAATGAATAGAAGAAATAAGTAAAATCGATTAGATCTCACAGTAATAATTGAACCAAATCCTCAGTTGTTCCCTCGACTAGAAATAAGAAATTAGCCCTCCATTAATGGAGAACAAGCCATGCAAATTCCGTTGAATGCTCCTCAATTGCTTTCCTAATTGCCGACAAGAAGAAGATAAGAGGACAGTTGATTGTCTTTGTCGTTCCTATCTTTTTCCTTGAGGCGCACAAGAAGAAAGCAAAAACAAAAGCCAAGGGAGGCTGGTCACCTCACGAAGGAAAGGAAGAAAAAACTAGACAATTGCCTTTCGTCTCTTCTGTTTCCACGATGCAACCAGGAAGAAAGCAATGTAAGTGATAGTCAAAAAGAAGACGTCCGCCTCCAATGAAAAGAAAATAAACCTAAAGTACTAATCATGTTCTCCTTCATTGCTTCCTCTTTTTTTTTCTTTATACTATTAATTCTAATTTCCCAATATAACAATCCTAATCCAACTACTACTAGCCTCTTTACAAAGTGGAATTTTTCTAATTTAAATAGCTCTTTGACTTCAACTCGGATTAGGAAACTTCCTTGTGTCCACCCCGAATATTCTTCAAAATCACCAATTAAGCCCATTTTTGCTCCAATTCCTGGAATTAACACAAAATACCAAATATAAGTAGAATCAATTAATTAAAACAATATTTGGTATAAATATAAAGGAAAATAGGAACAAATATATCAACAAAATACACCTTATCAACTCCCCACACCTAATTCATGCTTGTCCTCAAGCATAGCCAAACTCAGAAATACAATCAAGAATTCAAGTCTTTCGCAGTAACCCAAATTAGCATAAATGACTTATACTCCCAACAACTTAAGTGGAGTCAAAATATGCCAAATTCAACAGTCCTCACAAGTTATAAAATGCTCATCACTCACAAGTGTATAAAGGAAAATTTTACTCTCGAGCGACACCATGGAGACATTACCATATGCTTGCTCATATCATATCTCCACCACTAAAGATGAATTCAACACAAAAATCAAAGGGACTTTATAAGGGTTGTAACGGGGCTTCAGGTAAGGGTAGGACAAAAGTAAGTAAAACGGTGAAAATATGTCAAGAAAATGCCAAAATTCACTATGTGAAAGAAACTCCAAATTCACAATAATAAGGCACAACTCCCTTCCATCTACTTAGCAAGTACTTAACAAGGGCAAAACATGTTCTTTTTTTTCTTTTTTTTTGATTTTTTTTTGTTTGTTTTTTTTTTTTTGGTTTTTGCACTTTTCTTCTTCTTCTTCTTTTTTTTCCACTTCATGTCATTTTTTTCACTTTTCTGCATATACAAACATTGTAAAACAACTCATATTCCAACACTTGCTATGGTACTTTTCTTGCCTTCAACTTAAAACTTGGGAGTTTCACATAGTTAAACTAAGACATTGCCTTGACATAAGGTTTCAAAAGAAAGTCTAAAGAGAGGTAATGAGGTAATAAATGCAGATGTTTTTTTTTTTTTTAGAAGAAAAAGGTTAAGGCTCAAAAGGGGTCTCTAGTAAACTTGAATAAGGCGAGTTTTCAAAGAAAGTCAAAATGGCTAAATCTAGGTGCCGATCATTTCAATGCATCAAATTCAACAAAATGTGGCCTCGACATGCATAATGAAGAGCAAGTTCTAGAATGACAAACCATGAGCGTTAACCACACAACAAGCGAAGGTAGAAGCGAGAATCTGAATAAAGATATGATTAAAATGCTCATCACAAAGCTCAAAAGCTCACAAGGTGGTTTAAATCTGTCAAACTCAGCACATTTATCACCCAAATAAGTCATCAAGAAGAATAAGAAATTTAACTAGCCTGGATTTACTACTCAAACTCGCATCTTGATTGTACATTTCATCATAGTAAATGAAATTAACAATGAAAAATAAGCAATATGCACACATGCTAGCCTAATCAAAACCCTCACCTAAACATTACATTGTCCTCAATGTATCAAGTAAAGAACAAGAGAAAAAGAAGGACAAAACACTTCAGGGGGAAAGGAAATTATGAGGAGGAAAAAGTGAGAGGAAGCGTAGAAGAGGAAGGGGAAGAAAAAGGAAAGAGAAAGAAAGAAGAAAGAAAAAAGAAGAGAGGAAAGAAAATTAGGGATTTTGGGTTGTTGAGATTTTTATTTATTTATTTTTTATAGAATTGCTGAAAGCATACAAAGAAAAGAAACAAAGAAAAGAGAAAAACAACAAAATTGAGGTTTTTTTTTTTTTATGTGATCCTTGGACGTGGACGCGTCTGAGTAATGGAAGATCTTCTGGTTAGGCGTGTAGGACAGATGGTGTGGGACTCTTGACGTAAGCGCGTCTTGACCAAGGAAAGTCTTCGTCGACCAAATTTTTTCTTGAAAAGCGATAGGTGTCACCAGCGTGGACGCGCGTCGACAAGAAGAGTCTTCAGTGGCACCTTGAAAAATTCTGAATGGCAATATGACTCGTGACGTGGGCACGTCCTGACAAGACGAAGTCTTCTGCCCACCAAATTGCATCGAAGTCAAAACTAAGAATGACCACCACTTTGTACTTGCAACCAAGTACCTCCTACCAAAAGAAATTTACTTAATTGCTACTTCACAACTTAAACTAAAAATTCAAATAATTAACAACATAAAAAGAATCCTTGGGTTGCCTCCCAAGTAGCGCCTTTCTTTAATGTCTTTGGCTAGACATAACCATCTTTACTCAAGGAGGGTAAAAAATTTCAATTCTTTTCACGGCTTGCTCCATTTGTTCCTGATAGATATGTAGAGTAGTTTTTGAACTCATGAACTGTGCTACTCTTCTGATTCGAAGGTGATCTGAAGTGGGCAAACAATGGCTTGGATACTTCACTTAATTGCTCGCGATGTTTGGCCACCATAACTTTTGGATTTTTCCTGTCATTCAACTCAAATGCGTCTTGCACAACAGGGTTAGTTACATTGGTAGCAAATGCAATTGAGACTGTTAGGATGTTTCTTTACATAAAAACATTGAAGTAAATAATTTCTCCATCAAATTCCATTGTGAGTGTACCCTTACTAACATCAATCTTAGTTTGGGCAGTACTCATAAATGGTCTCCCCTAGCAAAACGGTGATGGATTTGGAGAATTCCGTCACCCATATCAAGCACATAGAAATCAGCAGGAAAAACTAGTCCTTCAACTTGAACCAAAACATTCTCAATTAAACCCTCAGGATAAACATTTGTACGATCAGCCAATTGAATTATCACTCCTGTTTCCTTTAATGGGCCTAGGTTTAATGAATCAAATATTGATTTAGGCATGACATTAACAGAAGCCCCTAAATCTAGCATGGCACCTCTAGTTCTAGAATTTCCAATTTTACAAGGGATGATGAACATACTTGGATCACCACATTTAGGTGGGAGCTTTCTTTGCAACACTGCTGATACGTTCTCTCCCACTACAACTCTTTCATCTTCCCTTAACTTTCTTTTATTGATGCACAAGTTCTTCAAGAACTTGACGTACTTGGGCACCTGCTTGATTGCATCCAGTAGAGGGATGTTTATTTTTACTTTACGAAACACCTCTAGGATTTCCTTTTCCTTCTCTTGCTTCCTTGGCTTTTCCAATCTACTAGGGAAGGGTGGTGGAGTAGCCTTAACTTTGATAAGGTCGAGTTACCAGGGAGCCTTCTTGCCTAATCCTTCTTCTTCTAATTCCCTCTGAATTTGATCCTTATTTTTGTCCTTAGGAATCACTGGCTTGGGACCTTCGACTTCTTTCCCACTTCTGAGGGTCATGGCACTCACATTCTTGGGATTCACCTCATTTGTGAAGGTAATCTCCATCCACCTTGGCTTTAAGCGATTGTGGCGGTGGCTAAGCTGACTCATTTGCATCAGATTTTGTATCGAGTCTGTTTTCTGCTGGAACGTAAGGTGCTAAAAGCCAGGCTCTTAACTATATCTTCAAGAGACGTATTTGATGAATTAGAAGGGGGAGGTTGAGGCTGGGCTGGTGGTTGCTGAAATCCTAGGCGATTTGAAAATGAACCCGTGCCCTTCCCATAGCTGAAATTGGGATGATCTCTCCAGATTGTATGTGTTGAATATGGGTCATATTGTCTTTGGACGTGGAGCGCCACTAGCCATATTTACTTGTTCAGCTCTCTCTCTTCTTGTAACATTGGGCACGAGTCAGTGGAATGCCCCACATTTGTGTAAATCCCACACACCTTGGCTTGTTGGGCATTTCCTGACTAGTTGCGAACAAAAGTTGTCAGGACAACTGTTGTTGCATAGAAGACACCTCCACTTCATTTACTCTACGGATGGATGAATTCTCACGGATGCCAAACTGTTGTGAATTTTCTGCCATTTCTTCTATTAGCACCCATGCTTGGCTATGGGTCTTATTTGCTAATGCCCCTCTACTTGCAGCATCGATGATGTTTCGGTCAGTCAGTAGTAGTCCCTCATAGAAGTACTGGATCAATAATTGTTCACTAATTTGATGTTGTGGACATCTAGTGCACAATTTATTGAATCTCTCCCAGTACTCATACAGTGACTCCCCGGGATGCTGTTTTATGCCGCATATCTCTTTTCTTAGACTAGCAGCTCTGGAAGCAGGAAAATATTTTTCCAAAAACTTTTTCTTCAACTGCACCCATGTTGTAATACTACCAGCTGGTAGGTAGTATAACCAGTCCTTCGCTGCATCCTTCAGTGAAAATGGGAATGCTCAAAGTTTTATTTGTTCTTCAGTAACTCCAGGTAATTTCATACTCGAGCAAACCACATCAAATTCTTGGAGATGCTTGTGGGGTTCTTCACCTGAGAGTCCATGAAAAGATGGTAAGAGGTGAATCAAGCCAGATTTTAACTCAAACGAAGTGTTTTCAGCCAAATTTGGGAAAGTTATGCAAAGGGGTTGTTGAGTCAAATCTGGGGCAACCAACTCCCTGAGTGTCCTAGTATTGGCCATAATGTACTCCTCTTGTTCCGAATCACTAGAAGAATCAGTTAAAGATTCTACTAATCCAATTGCCAAGTTAAGCCCAGGGGATGCCGTAGACGACTGTCCTTCCTTGTGTTGTCTAGTCTCTTTTCTTAGCCTACGCGCTGTCTTCTCAACCTCTGGATCGTATGTCAACTAACCTGTGTGGGAAGAACGAGGCATAAACTAGTGAAGATACTAGAAATAAAATAAAATAAAATAAAATAAACCCAAAAAGGAGTAATTAATTCAGGCACCAGTCCCCGGCAACGGCGCCAAAAATTGACAGGTGTCGAGCCTGTACAATAATAATTAGTAGACCTAATGCCAATAAAAATAACCAAAAGCTAATCCCAGGTACTGGAGTAGGGACTCCGGATGTGCAATGGGTTACTGGCTTCACCCTGATTCCAAGGAGCATACTTGATCCGATATACCAGAATTAGTTAATTTTGTATACAGTGGCAAATAGGGTCGTCTCCACAGGGACTGGGGAAAATTAACTCCTTTTTCAAGTTACAGGAAACGGGGGGATTTTAGGAATTGAATGCTAACAAAATATTAACTAATTAACCAACTATGAAAAATAATTAAAAGAGAGAATTAATGGGAAAAAACTCTAGCCTAGGATACACTTCAGAAATGGTTCAAATAACTGATCATTGATGCAAATATAATTCCAACATTCATTGATAAACAGGTTTTTCTTTGCCGTACGATCGGCGGTAGATCTCTCCTTATTGTGTCGATAGCCAAGGTACGACCATTGACTATTTTCCTAATCCAGGAATAACCCTAGGTACGACCATAGGATTTAATTCCTAATTGCATTAAAAATTAGAGAAACCCTGTTCTAATTAACAAACACGCTACGAGGGTTTATTTAAATTAGATTGTATATTTCCCTGACACAAACCCAATTATGCCACTCGCTACCGGGATTAGAGTAATCAAACAACTACGGATTCAACTACTCTAATTAGCAAATAGTTCACGTGAATAATTAAATATTGTACACCTATTTAATCACACACGATCACTATAATCAATAAAAGCAGAAAATATACAAATACCAATGAATAGAAGAAATAAGTAAAATCGATTAGATCTCACAGTAATAATTGAACCAAATCCTCAGTTGTTCCCTCGACTAGAAATAAGAAATTAGCCCTCCATTAATGGAGAACAAGCCATGCAAATTCCGTTGAATGCTCCTCAATTGCTTTCCTAATTGCCGACAAGAAGAAGATAAGAGGACAGTTGATTGTCTTTGCCGTTCCTATCTTTTTCCTTGAGGCGCACAAGAAGAAAGCGAAAACAAAAGCCAAGGGAGGCTGGTCACCTCACGAAGGAAAGGAAGAAAAAACTAGACAATTGCCTTTCGTCTCTTCTGTTTCCACGATGCAACCAGGAAGAAAGCAATGTAAGTGATAGTCAAAAAGAAGACGTCCGCCTCCAATGAAAAGAAAAGAAACCTAAAGTACTAATCATGTTCTCCTTCGTTGCTTCCTCTTTTTTTTCTTTATACTATTAATTCTAATTTCCCAATATAACAATCCTAATCCAACTACTACTAGCCTCTTTACAAAGTGGAATTTTCCTAAATTAAATAGCTCTTTGACTTCAACTCAGATTAGGAAACTTCCTTGTGTCCACCCCGAATATTCTTCAAAATCACCAATTAAGCCCATTTTTGCTCCAATTCCTGGAATTAACACAAAATACCAAATATAAGTAGAATCAATTAATTAAAACAATATTTGGTATAAATATAAAGGAAAATAGGAACAAATATATCAACAAAATACACCTTATCACGAGTGACAACGAGTCAAATCAAACCCAAAACACTAGTATGTTCGAATTTGAACTCAAGCTGTGTTATCTGAGCTTGAGCTCGACAAATCTTCAATTTTGAAACTTGAGCTAAACCCGTGTAAAATATAGGGATCTCAAGTTTGAACTCAAACTCGTTTGAAAAGCAAATTAAAATTGAGTTCGTGCTTGAATTCGAGTGGTAAGACATGTTTATTATCTATCTATATATATATAAACTAAAAAGATCGGCGAGCTTTCGAGTAAAATACTTAAAGGCTCGAGTTTGATTCAATAACCATATTCGAGTAATTCAACCTCGACTCGAGTTTGGTCAAACTCGAGTTCAAGTCGAGGTTTGACCTTACTCACCCATTTGTCACCTCGTTTTCAACATATTTGAGAATTGGTAAAACTCGTTGTACCTTATATATAGGACCAAATCCATCTTGACCAATTCTGTTACCGATAGCAAAGTTGTTCGTGGCAGCTTGAATTTAACTAAGGTTATATTGTAAGGATTCTGTGGTTGAGATTTCACTTGGACCTACAGAAAAATAGTGCAAACTTAGTGATTTAATGAATCGACCCTTAAGATTGATAAATATGTTTACTAATTTTTACCGTTTGTTTCGATAATGCTATCATATCTTTTCTTGAATCTCGTTGCCATGCAGAAGCCCGCAATAAATAGCACAATAACAACACAGATTGGGACAAAAATTGCAGCAATTGCTCGTGTTGAGATTCCACCCCCCTCTGAACAAATTGATAAAAATTTTTTAGTTCAAAAAATCTGCTAGTATCATACGGCAGGTAATTAAAAGAATGAAAATGTTCAGATTCATGTATTCCTTTAACAAAAGCAGACAAATTAAATTCCACTACTAGATTGTATCAAAATCAATTGATCCACGGAGTTTATTTTTTGATTTTGTAGTTTTGTCTAACTTATTTTGTTCTTTCTACGTTTCTTCCCTTCCACTTTTGGTTGGCACCAAACAGATTAAATGTTTAATTTCCTGCTTTTGTTATTTCAAAAAAAAAAAAATTTAAGGATTTCCTCCTTTAGGGGGCAATTGGCTACAATATGATCCTTAAATCTTTACAACCCAAAGAACATGATGAGTGGCTCGAGTATGACTACCTGGTGTCCAATAGCTACTAGTGTGAAAGACTTGAATTGCTAACCAAGCCTAAACGAAAATTTGCAACTAAGTGTTCAGATATTTTCATAATCAATTCAGTAAGCAGTGGAACTTACCTTTACTAGTTGTAGGATTGGAAGGACGAGGTGGAGTAGAAATAGGAGGTGAAGAACGGAGATTTGGTGCAGTCTCTGGTGCTGGGCTACAAGGGTTGTAGAAGGAGTAGAGCTCATACCTGATATTACAGCTGGGAAATAGAACTCTACCACCCCTGCGATTATGACAGCATCCGGGTATTTCTTGAATGGCATTTGTAAGGCAATTCTTGCAGTCAATAGCAGAAAGATCTGGAGTACACTGTCCAAGGGCATATATGCTCCTCTGCGATGGGGCATAATTAGCTTCCTGAACGATCATTTGCAGCACGACTTGCTATCTCAATCATCATATCATTTAAGACCTGGTTGAACTCGTCTGGTTCAGTGGCGTTCTCCACATTCGACATATTAAAGATGTGATCGGCCCTGGAGAACATAGACTCATTCGAATAACGTACCAAGCACTCGTTATACCAAATAATAGCAGTCATTTGACATCGGCACGCCTTCAGAATTTCCCCACTGGCATCTGCTACACATTGTCCACAAGCATCCGGACTAACATCACCTCGACAAAGAAATAGGCCTTAGACCGTGTTAGAGGTGTCCTGACCGGCAGTAAAATTGTAGAAGCCATCCCTGGCTGTCGAAGAAGCATTGGAAGACAGAGTGGAAAGGAGGAAATTGAGGTTCTTTGCATACGTGCTGCCATAAGTGGTGCTAGGATTATATGTACTAGTATTTACGCAATGATATCCAAGATCGGCATGAATCAGTATCGTAATGAAGCTAATGAAACAAATTATCAGCAACCACGAGAATAATATATTTCTGGAGATCATTATTTGATCAGAATCAAGCAGATCAGAAGTGTATACAGTTGTGGATATATTTTTGTTTTTAGGCCAAAGACTTAATGCTTGATATATACTTGAGATGAGATAGAAATATGAAATGGGTTAGGGCCAGGAAAAAAGTTCCGTAGGAAGACTTTCACTGCTGAAAGATAAGCTAAGCTGGTCATCTCCTGCTTCCATTGACACGCCTACATACTGAATTTGTGAAAAGAGGAAGAGAGGAAAATAGCCAAAAGCCTAATGTCTTCGGTGATATTGACGGGAGTGAAGAAGTGTGACGACGCGCAACAATTCTATGCATTGTCGTACTTACCGATCCAAGGACCGATTTATTGTAGAGTGGTTAGTCCATTAATTGCTGGCAAGACTGTAAGGGACATTTGAATTAGTAATCAGTTGAATTGAAACACAGTTTTGGACGATATATCTGCAAATTAGGACGGGATATTGGGATAGAGGGCAAATCAGTTATCGTGTCTCTTTTAAGTCAGTACAAGTCTTCCTCAGAGAATTTTCCAAAATTTCCTCACTCCACGGAAAATCTGAACTTTAGAAAAAAGGAAACTTCAACGGATGAGAATGGATGGTAAAGACGAGATGTTTTCTCCGATAATCTTAAATGCTTTGAAATAAGAATGATTTGGAGGCCAGAAGTGCCAGCTTTGAATTCCGTATAGGCCCAAAAAAAAAACATCAAAAAATTACTTCAGAAGCCTTTTAAAAAAAAGAAAGGGAAAAAGACTTGACTTACCATAGTCACTTGCATTCTTAGGCCTAATCGCAACATCTTTTCAAAGTATTACTGTCATTAAAAAAAAAATCCGTTGTCCATATTTACACATGATTTAAAAATCACATAATATTAAACTTGTTCCACTTACAACTAGAAAAAATTAAATATTGCGTAATCACATCTTCATCCGCAGCTTTAAAGCTTAAGAGAAGAAAAAATTATATACTGTATGCTATATCCTAATATTAAAGATGCGAGTTGCACTAATGAACACTGCAATTTGTCTCCTATAATTTGTGGGCAATTTTTAAATTTTTTTTTGTGAGTAAAAAGGTCGCCTGAAAAATTCTCTGATAATATTTAGACGTCTGATCATCTAATAATGTGCTTCGCTTAAGAACAACTATTCTCTCCAGCTTTGTGTAGTTGCTGACTCCTCTTCCTTCTTCTTCTCAGTATCGACTACTATACTCTCTCTCAATCTCTTTCACACACACCCAAAATAAAGAGGCCTCTATCATTAACTTTATCATTTCGGCTCCGTTAATTTTTTTTTTTTTGTGGATTTGATGTGGAATTGTGGATTTTTTTTTTGAATTGTTGATTACTTTGATTAATCATGTGATTATATGGAAGTGAAATTGGAGGAAGGTTTTTTGGCTTTGATGTGGATTCTTTTAACTGCTGATTACTTTGATTAAGCTTGTCATTATATTGAATTGAGATTGGAGGAAGGAATTATGAAAATTTTACTGAGGGAGAGAAAGTAGGATTACAAAACATATACTTAAAGCAATTGAGCCAAGAAAACGTATACAAAACTTTGAATTTTTAACATCCCTTTAATTCATTTGATTATAAATAACTTTGAACTAGTACAGAAAGGTTTTCGTTTATTCAAGGCCAAAAAGCCTTTTTTTTTTTTTTTTACCAGAAACCTTTTGTAATTAATGATACATGACTATTTATGCGTTTTCTGCGACTAAAAAGTGAGGAAGAAAAATCATTTTAGGATTCTAGCATGTATAACTATTGCTTTTATAACACTACTATTTTCTTTGTAAATTCTTTTAATGAATTCTTCAACCCTTCTTGGAATATCTAAAAATGTGGTCATTCATTAAATGGTGGTGGTCTGGATTTCTCTTGAAAGAAAATCTTGAAACTCTTTGGTGCATTTTTGATGACATGTCACGAGTTATTAGTTGGTTACTCCCCCCGGCCCCCTTCGGGGGGACAGATTTGTTGTGCCTTTTTAAAAATTTTAAATGAAAATTGATATATACATTAGGGATTTCTTGTATTTTTTGGGAAATTTTACAGAGGGGTTGACGTTTACGAGGTCATAATCAAGAGTGGAAGGACCGTTAGCCTAGGGAAAAAGTTTGTTTGGATACGTTTTTTTTCGGTTTATTTCCCCGCTTACATCATCAACACATTTTCCAATCACCTTTTTAACTCACATACATTACATCAAAAAAGTGCTACAGTATTTAAATAACCAAATAATTCCAAATAATAACATATCCAAACACCCTCAAAAATTCTGTCTTTGTTATTAAAGGGAGTGAAAGACGAGGATGCGCGAGAATCCCCTGCCTTGTCGTTAGACTCGTCATCGGTCATGGACATATAAATGCTTCTGCAGGCATTGGTTATATCAATCAATATATCTAGAACCAGAAGATTCTTATAATAATTAATACTTGTAAAGTTACAGATTGAAAGAATAAAATAATCACTTCAAAACTTTGAATTTTAACGTCCCTTTAATTCATAATTATAGATGACGTTGAGACAGAGTAGGAAGGTTTTCGTTTATTCAATGCCAAAACGCCATAATTTCTACAAGAAACCTTCGTAATAGATGATTCATGACTATTTATGATATTTCATAAAACCACAGGGGAGGTTTCTGAAATTTTCCCCAACTACAAACTAGATTTTCTAGACCACACCTTCCCTATCTCCCATATAATTTGAGACTCTTATGCCCATTAGCACCCTAAACAATTTTTGGGTTCCTGATTCCTGCTCTCTACTAGGTTGTCATTCGCGGGAACTGCCGGGAGGAGAAAAAGATGCAACAAAAGTACTAGATTCTTTCCTCTATTTTTTAAAATCTTTTAAGCAATAATAAAAGTACTTTTTTTTTTGAGTGTCACCATAATTGCCGTGCTCTACTAGCAGTACAGGACATAGATAGACTAATGAGCAAGGGGAGTTGGAAATTAACAAGTTAAGATGTGCCGGAATGTAGTTGGACTGTTGGAGATGACCATGATAGATAATGGAGATGACCATGATAGATAATGTAGTCCAAGTTCCACACGGTTTATGAACATTGAACTAGAACACAATAGCCAAGTCGGCCACCTTCAATCAATACTACCATGCTACAGAAGCACCCCACTTGTTCATATCAAGTCTTGCTCAATTCACGCTACAAAACAGTAGATTCAAAAATGAATGTACGAAATCTTGACAAATTTTGCCTACGCACCTTGTGAACATGATTAGAAATGCTTTCAATTCAACAGCAATTTATCTGGGATATAATTCAGTAATTGAAACTTCATTAATAGACGAGCTTAGTATCGACTTGGTGCTGGTAGATGTGTCAGATTCTAGTAAATCTCTAGGCAAGCTCTGTGTTCTACTACGACCAAAAAATGCAGGCGGATTTGGGGCAGGTAAAGTTATAGAGTAACTACTCAGCATGAGAACTATTGAAGACATAGTTGGCCTTTGTTCAATTTTGTCTTGCACGCATAGCAAGCCAATATGGATGCTTTGAATAACTTCATTTCTTGCATATGAATCTCCGAATGTTGGATCTACCAATGCTAATGGTGTTCCATCCCTCCATTGTCTCCAAGCCTGCAACATGTATTGCAAGTGATGATATTGGAACTAATTTTCTCTTAAAATGAATGCATGATTTCTTGGATGAGAATACTAAGAAAATGAGAAGTTTATCTTGCACTCACATAGCTTAGAAGGTCATCTCCTCCATGAGCTTGATAGAATTGACTGTTCTTCTTACCACTTATAATTTCTAAAACCAAAACACCAAAACTGAATACATCTGACTTTACAGAGAACAGGCCGTGCAATACGTACTCAGGAGCCATATAACCACTACAAATTAGAACCATTTGGAGAACACTTCAGACTTCAATAATTAGGAATGTTAAAAGCTCATAATGATCATAATTAGAAATATTTAGGCTTCAATAAATAAATGTAGAGAACGTATTAAAAAAATATTAGAGGTTTAAAGATAGTAGGATTGTTGCATAACTGAAATTATGGAAACATGTAGTATAACAAGAAAAGAGTGCAGAACTTACAATGTGCCTGCAATTTTACTTGTGTTTCCTTTAGATTGATCAACTCCAAAAAGTCTTGCCATGCCAAAATCTGCAATCTTTGGATTCATATTTCCATCTAGTAACACGTTACTAGCTTTAAGATCGCGATGCACAATTCTAAGTCGAGAATCTTCATGAAGATAAAGAAGTCCTCTTGCTATTCCTCCTAGAATTTTGTATCGTTTTGACCAATCCAACAATGGTTGCTTTTTTGGGTCTATATATACAATCATCAAAATGACAAGTCTTATTAGTTTCTTTAACTGTAAAATTTAATTTCAACAAGAGACTCGGCAATCAAATTCCAAAATAAACCAGGATTATTTGACTTGAAGCTAACCAAAGAGAAAGTAGTCAAGGCTTTTGTTGGTAACGAGTTCATAAATGAGTATCCTTTCCTCTCCTTCGAAGCAAAATCCCAGTAGTCGGACCAGATTTCTGTGTTGAAGCCTGGCAACCAGGGCAATTTCATTTTTAAATTCTTCTATACCTTGAGCTGAGCTTCTTGATAGCCTTTTCACAGCTATCTCTTTTCCGTTAGGAAGCGTACCCTAATTGTCAATGAACAAAGGATTAACAAATTTCGAATAAAACATATCATATCACAAATTGTCAGTTTACTGGAAAATGACTGAAAATCTTGTACCTTGTACACAGGACCAAATCCACCTTCACCAATTCTGTTACTATTAGCAAAGTTGTTCGTGACTGCTTGAATTTCACTGAAGTTATACTGTAAGGATTCTGTGATTGAGATTGCACTTGAACCTAGAGCAGAAATAGTATAATTAAACTTAGTGAGTTGAATGAATTTACCCTTGAGAATTATAAATATCTTTTCAACAACTGGGCCTGTTATCCTTATAATTTACCCGTTACTTCGACAATGGCATCATATCTCTTCCTGGATCTCCTTGATATGCAGAAGCCCACGATAAATAGCAGAATGCCAGAAGATATTGGGACGACGATTGCAACAATTGTTAGCGTTGAGATTCCTCCGCCCTCTGAATAATTAGATAAAAAGTTATTTAGCTCCAAAAATGTGCTTGTATTGTACTGAGGTAAGGATCTAAAGAGCGAAAATGTTCAGATTTGTATATCCCTTTAAATTCTTTAACGAATAAGACAACATCAATATCGAATTTGTGGAAAATCAACTGATCAAGGGAGATTTTTTTTTTTTGGTTGTTTTCTCCGTACTATTCTCTTGGTTGGCACCAAACTATTGGATGTTTTGATTTTCTCCATTTCCTTAATTCGAGAAACAAGTTTTCCCCAAAAAAAAAAAAATCAAGGATTTCCTCTTCCATTGCCTCATTTATGGGGCAACTGGCAACGCAAAATTCTACCACTTTGACAAGCCACAGAACATGATGAGTATGACAACTAGGTGGACTCCATAGCTACTGGTGTGAAAGAGTTGAATTGCTAACTAAGCCTAAAGATATTGCAATTATGAGGTCAAAATAACTTGAATCTAGTAAGCACGGCAACTTACCTTTACTTGTAGAATAGGAATGAGAAGGTGGAGAAGGAGGAGGAAGAGGACCAAGATTTGGTGCAGGCGCGGGTGCTGGGCTTGTATAATTGTAAAAGCGGTAGAGTTCATACCTAATATAGCAGCTAGGAAGAAAAAGTTTACCGCCCCGACGATTATTACAGCTTCTGGATATAAAACCAATGGCAGTTCTAAGGCAATCCTCGCAGTCCGGACTGGGAAGATCTGGAGTACACTGTCCGAGGGCGTATATACTCCTCTGGGATGGGGAAAAATTAGCTTCTTGGACTGCAATTTTCTTTCCTGAACGATCATTTGCAGCCTGACTTGCTATTTTATCCATCATTTCTCCTAAGACCTGGTTGAACTTGTCTGGTTCAGTGGCATTGCGCCCATTGCAGATCCAAAAGGTGATACTCTGATCCGCTCTGGAGACAATGGACTCATTCGAATACCGTAACAAGCAATCGACAGACCACAGAATAGCAGTCTTCTGATATGGGCACACCTTCAAGATTTCCCCACTGGCATTTGCTACACATTGTCCACAAGCATCTGGACTAACATAATCTGGACAAAGAAATAGGCCGTAGACCATGCTAGAGGTGTCTCGGCCAGCAGTGAAGTTGTAGAAGCCATTCCTGGTTGTCAAAGAAGCATTGGAGGACAGAGTGGAGAGGAGGGAATTGAGATTCTTTGTGTACGTGCTGCCAATGGTGCTGTTGGGATTATACGTAGTGTTTACGCAGCGATGTCCACGATCGGCAGCATGAATCAGTCTCGTATTGAAGCTGATCAAACAAATCAGCAGGAAGCACAAGAATGATATACTTGTGGAGGTCATTATTTGATCAGAATCAGGCAGACCAAATGTGTACACAGTTGTGGATTTTTGTATTTAGACCAAAAACTTAATGCTTGATCCTTGGGAAGAGATAGAAATATGAAACGGATTAGGTCCAGGGAAGGATGTTCCATGGGAAGACTTCCACTTCCGGAAGGTAAGCTGGTCATCTCCTGCTTCCTCGAAAGTTTACACACTCCATTTGTGAACGGAGGAAAGGCGGAAAGTAGCCAAAAGCCTAATGTCTTTGATATTGACGGGCGTGAAGAAGTATGAGGACGCGCAAAAAATCCATGCTTTCTGGTACTCACCGTTCAAGGACCTATTTTTTGTAGAGTGGTTAGTCCATTAAAAATTGCTGGCTAGCGTAAGAGACTATTGACTTAGGTTTTCTATCAGTTGAATTCAGACCTTTTGGACAGTTTTCTGCACATTAAAACTAAAAAATTTGATTTGAGGCCACCAGGTCAATTGTCGTATCTCTTTAAGCCAACACAAGCCTTCCTTAGAAAATTTTCCAAAATTAACCGACTCTAAGGAAACTTCTAACTTTAGAAATTCTGAACCTTGAAAGTGGATGATAATAGATGGTAAAGACAAGATATAACGTTCCAACCATTAAAATGATCAGCAATGATATTATTTTTTTTTAAAAAAAGACATATTTCCAAAGAATTAATTAAAAATTTTAAAATAAAAGGCCTTGTGCACACATGATTTAAAATTTCGTGTTACCAGTAAACTTGTTCCTCTGAAAATTAGGAAAGTAAATATTGCGTAGTTACGTCTTCATCCGTAGCTTCAAAGCTCAAGAGAAGAGAAAAATGCATGTCCTGTTTACATATAGAAATGGCCGGTGGACCGTGGATGGACCGTGGATATAGCAGTATTTTGATTTTTTTTTTTTTTAATGTTTTTGTAAACAACAACATAGAATAATTGCTAAGAAAAGAGACTGGAAATCGATCGCCCAGGTTCATAGCCTTGTTGCAGCCAAAAGTATTAAAGACCAGGGAAAATCACCTTTTACCCTCCTATGATTTGGTACTTTACTTTATAATCACTCTCTAGTTTAACAAATTATAAATACTATACATAATCCCCTCATGGTTTGACTAAAGTATCGCTAATAGTTTGTTTCGTTGAAAACAGAGTTAGACTAATAAAATTAACCAATTCATCTTTTCGTTACTTTTTTTTTATTTCTCTTTTCTTTTTCATTTGGGAAGAGAACAGATTATTTTAAAAAAATTCTACTTTGGCTAACAATAGCTTAACAAAATGCTTGGTTTCGACTGCGGAGCCCATTTAGACACAAAATGGATACTCTCGTGGATTTGAGATATTCTTAAGGCGTGCAAAATATAAGGAGCTCGAGATTGAGCGGAAAAAATAGTAAAATGAGAAAAAGAGAGAAAACAGAAGCATGGATTTAAACAAACCAAGAAGAGAAAGAGAGTAGCCAAGTCTTTCGTTTGGAACAGGCTCATAGAGAGGAGACTTTTCTTCTCCTTCCAGACAATAGCCCAGTACTAGGACCAAATTCCTGTGCTGAAGCTTTGTATTAGCAGAATTTCATTTTTAAGTTCTTCTACACCTCGAAGGAACTTCTGGACAGCCTCTTCCCAGCTATCTCTTGTCCATTAGGAAGTGTAGCCTTAGTACGGGTCAGAAAAAGAAAAAAAGAAATTTACCTCTTAGCACGTTCCTCCAAATTCATCAAAGACCAACGTGCAAGCATTCTTGCAATGAATCACCTAATATTCTTGTAGCTTGTAAACTAGTCTGTCGCGCCCCATTTTTCGAAAAAGGAAAGGAAACCCCGTCGTTTCGGGTTTTTGAAAAAAGGCTTTTTAGTTAAAAATTGATTTTTGAAAAAGAAAAAGAAATGGGTCATGGGACTACAAAAATGTGACGATTTGGACCCAAAAACAAAAGTCTAGAAAAGGGTTTTTAGAAAAGTTTGGAGTCGCCACTTGGTATGGAGTTTAGGTGTACCAAGTCACCCAAAATTTTTAATTAATAAACTAAGAAAAACCCTTTTTTAGACGACTCCAGATCTTTGAAAAACTAGAGAAAAAGGTTCGGGGGTCACGGTTGAAAGAAGGGAAGGCAAAGATTCGTTGTTACTCATCTCTAAGGCACCCTTCTAACCTAGCCAAAGCTAGTTGCGTGATTTAGTTAAAAATTTCCTAATTCTAACTTTAAAATTTATCACATTTGGATGTTATCTATATGGATGCAAAACCTAAACCTAATGTTGGGTTGGGAGGGGGAAAATGTCTCCTTGAGGTTTGATTGGAATTGATCACATTAATTGTGTCATGCAAATTTGATCCTTCAAGGAGGTCACGAAAAATGCAAATGATGAGACTCGAAAAAATGGAAACTAGGGTTTTCAAAAGGAATGCAATTTTTATAAAATCTCAAGGGAAAAGAAATTGGATTTTTGAAAAAGATGAATTCTTAAGTGCAAAAAGGAACTTGATCTTTAAAAGATGAAATTTTAAGAAAAATGGATTTTGACTTTGAATTGCTAAACAGGAAGAAGAAACTTGATTTTTAAAGAATGATTTTGATAGAATTTAAAATAATGCACATGTATGTCCTAAAGAGGGATAATGCAACATAATGGGTGTGGGGAACTAAGTTCGTGACTTCAATCTTCCTTTTCATAGAAGGAAATAAAAAGCGTGCTAAGGTTAGGAAGCCAAACTTGCTCTTTTCCCTTGTTCAAAGGGCAATGCCCTCAAAAAGCTAATCTATAAAAAAAAAACTAAATGACATGTTTCGCATACGGGATGGGGGAAAACTATCATGCAAAATGGAAAAGAAACCCTAAAAATGAAAAGTGTGTGAAACTTGTATCTAATGCATGAACGGCCTTAAGGGTCTAGCATTGGACTAGCCCTCGTCTAAAGGTTATCACTAACATTGGATTAGTGAGAAATCGAAAGGAAAGGCCACAACTAGTGTTGGACTAGTGTGACGACATTAGAGGGAATGAACCACAACTAGCATTGGACTAGTGTGGTGACGTCAATACATTTACATAATAAAACATGTAGACATGATAATAAAGCAAGTAAACACATAACACATAAGTATAATATCTAGATGCAAAACCCTAGAAAAGCGGTAACCTAAACACATAAGCACATAAAGATTATTACATTTAGGGCCCTAATTACAAATCTAAGGGGGGAAAGACGTAAAAGAAAACTAAAATAATTACCTATTCTATTACAACTTGGCCTTCAAGGGCCTCTTAATCACTTGCAAAGCAATTAAACGACATAAATGAAATTCTAACTAATGAAGCATTTAAAACCCATAAAACACATAGGAACACATAAGAACACATAATAGGGGAAAGAAGTTACCATCCCTTGATGTGATGCCTCAACTGAATCCTTAAATGAAGGGAATGGTTATCTAAGACTCAATGTCAACAAAAAGGGATCAAGGCACCAATTTAAAGGAAAATCAATCAAACATTCAAAGAAAAGATATCAAAACAAATTATGCAAGCAAATTGGACAAGACTGGAAGACATGGACACTAGAGTAGGTTTCTGGAACAAAAGAGCAGAAAATAGCAACAAAACCGAGAACAGAGGTTACAGCGGACGTAAGTCCAGCTGACCTAGTCCGTTACAGTAAAATCAAAGTTCGGAGGAACGCTGACAGAAAGCGGACCGAGCCGCGTATCTACCCGCGTCTCTTCCCATCTTCACAAAATCCAGGAAGATTCCTTCCAGTTTTTTCAACCAAAAACACAAATAAAATCATCAGAGATGGCAGGATCAATTTCAAGGCATAAATACTATCATTCAGATCATATCAAGACAAGTTAGACCCAAAAGGGTCGAATCTTAAGCATCAACGTCACACAATAGAAAGAAAAGGGCAGGAGAAGAACGGTCAGACAAGAAACGCGGGTGGTTACGCGGACTAACTAGCGCAACTACTCCGCATTTCTTCACATCTTCAAACATTCAAACGGAAACGCGGAGTGTTTAAAAAATTTAGTGCACTATTATGTGATCCCTCTCTAGTTTAAAAAATTATGGGATAATTTCAGAAACCTCCCTTGAGGTTTCTGACAATTTCACTCACCTCCCCTGAGGTTTAGAAAATTACACAAACCTCCCCTTAGGTTAAGATTTTGTAATAAAGTTAGTCCAAAGAAAAAAAGTAACATTAAAAAAATACTTTGAGAAGAGAAATGAAACTTCTATTCCATAAATACCCTTTATACTTATGCAAAAGTTATATTATAATGGAATGAAAAATATATTTATAAAAGTGAGGAAAAATAAGTGTAAATAGTAAAGAACCAAAAAATAAATAGCAATTAATTTTTTCTATAAAACTAGATCAATAACTAGTACTGAATTATAATGGCTATTTTTTTTTTTAGATTTTTACCATTTTGCATAGAAAGGCAACAAGAAACATTAATTTGTCATTTTCACTTGAAACAATAAAATTTAATGTGGGAAAACAATGGTTAGGATATTTAAGGGGAGGTTTCTAAAATTATCCTTATTGAAAACTAATGTAGGTAATTAAGTAGTTAGGACACTAATTAATTGTTAGTAATTAATTAATGAAAATAGTTGTTGATGATTTCTTTAATGATGAAAAATTATTTGCAATTACAAAATGGTACCAATTGATGTACCAAATATTTGTTTGCTCTTAGAAATTGATATAGCAAATAGCAATTTGTTTGAATTTTTCTCTAAAAATATTACCAAATATTTTCCTTATGATTATACTTGCAGTATTTGTTATTGATGTTAAAGGATATTCGTAAATTTCATCATGAAAAAATTAATTGCTACTTATTTTTTGGTTCTTTACTATTTACACTTATTTTTCCTCACTTTTATAAATATATTTTTCATTCCATTATAATATAACTTTTGCATAAGTATAAAGGGTATTTATGGAATAGAAGTTTCATCTCTCTTCTCAAAGTATTTTTTTAATGTTACTTTTTTTCTTTGGACTAACTTTATTACAAAATCTTAACCTAAGGGGAGGTTTGTGTAATTTTCTAAACCTCAGGGGAGGTGAGTGAAATTGTCAGAAACCTCAAGGGAGGTTTCTGAAATTATCCCAAAAATTATACATGACATACAAAATCCCCTCCATGGATGGGATCGTGGCAAGTGCCCATCAAGGGAGTCATGGGCTGAGCGGAGGGGTTGGACCATGGCAGGTTCAGGGATGGGGAGGATTTTTCTCTCCCCATTTTAAATAGGATGGGGGCCGGGGGTATCCCGTGACCAATATAAAGTATGCATCTATGGTGACACACACATATTCATATTATAACTACGTACTATCGTAAGTTGTTTAAATAAATAAATATTAAAAAAATTGTTAAAATAAATATGATTGATTGTAAGTTTAGATTTGCTATTAAAAGAAGAGAAATAAATTTACAAAAATCAAAATGACTTTTAACCTTGATTTTACATTAAACAATTAGTCAACAATCTAAAAAAGTGATTCACAATATTTTTTATTGATGTTACATATATAATAATGTCAAAATCAAAACTAAAAAAAAATATATGATTCACAACCACAGAGACAATCGTCTGGGGTAGGAGACAGGACAAGAGATAGGTGTAAAAAAAGGGGGGATGACATGGGGCAGATAGAGAGTTTAGAACATGGTCCCCCACCCCACTGCCTTCCCTATTCCCCCCTCATGGTTTGGTTAAAGTATCATTGTTAGTTTGAATCATTAAAATTAACAATCAATATTAAAGAATTGTTCTAAATTAATTGTAAGAACAATTTACTTCTTAGGACGTTCCTCCAAATTCAATAAAGACCAACGTGTAAGCATTCTTGCATCTTGTAGCTTGTAAACTGATCCAAATCCACCTTCTCCAGTGGAAAAAATAAACATATAACCCTCAAAAGCCGGAGTCTACAACCGGAAATATATAAATATATTCTCATTCTACAGTTCTCTGCTTTTTCTGACACATTGCTTGATACCAAATAAATCTTGGTCTACTCTAAAGTTATTCTATTCTCGATTTCGCAATCAATGGATAAACACATAATTCTCTAGTCCAAATGCATTCTGATTCTCAGACAATGATATATGATTTATTCCTTCCCAAATGCTGATTATATCGACTTGCCTATCACTCTACAGCGGACTCAAATGTAAGGAAACATTTTCGTAGACATGTCTAGTTTCTTGCAATCGTTGATGCTTCATTTATCGACCATGGTTCTGCTTTTTTGATTTATCAGCCTGTAATGACTCTTTGGGCCAGCCCTTTGGGACTCTGCCTCCTATTTATTAAGGAAAAAGTTGCTTTCGAGCCTGCTAATTAATTCAATCAGCCAGGCACTGTTGTATTCGCTTTTCCTTGTACATGATGACACCGAAAAAAAAAAAAAAGTGGAGAAGTAATACGTGAAAGGGCATATTAATATCATATGAAAATCTTGAATAATTTTATGGGGGCAAAACTTTTTAATTACAAAAGCAAAGCTTTGAAAACTTTTAAAATTGTGAAGTGTGATATATAATTTTCTATAGTTTGGGCGATACATATTTTACCTCATATTGTCTTATATTTGTATCATAATAGGACCAACAATTGGAACTTTTGGACCAGAAATTCCTTTTTTTTTTTTTTTTGGGTGCTAAGGGAAATGTGGATCAGAAATTCCAATAGACAAGTCTTACTTATTGGAAGTCAATTGTGGATCTAGAGCTTTATAAGTTGAGTTCTGTTCAATCCAAATTAATTCATGTTATTCTTATTATATTCGATGTACACTTGTACGATTTTGATATAGTTATGAATTGCATGCCAATTTAACTATGCAACATTAAAATTCAAGTATATATCTAAGTTGCACGAATTTAGACAAGAAATTGCAAAAATTACATTAATTGATTAGAATCAGAAAAAAATTCAAATCCATCAATTGTCAATTCTACAGAGTATTGTGTTGTGAGTGAGCCATGACCTCGACTACATTCACAGAGTACAACGAAAAAGATACAGAAGAAGATAATGCAATGATCTTTCCAAAAATTTTGGGCCAAAACACTTGAAATCTAAGCCGAAGATTATAATGAATCAGTCGCGGGCCTAAATTGTAACTTGGTATCAGATCGACAATCTGATTCAAGCTCATCAGGAATGCTCTGTAATTTGTTACGCTGGGAAATGATCGGAACATGTGGATCAGGAAGGGTACATAACAGAGTCACCACCAGCAGTATCGGAGACAGCTAGACTGTCAAAGAAGAGAAGTAGGAAATTGACAAATTATGATTTGCCAGGATGTAGTTGGACTGTTGGAGATGTAAATGATAGATAATGGATGGTCCACATTCCACACGGTAATGAAAGACCACGATAGTCGAAGGCAGACAACCTTCAATCAACACTACCATGAGACAGACGGGCTGACTTGTTTAGATCAAAACCTACTCAGTTTACAGTGCACATCAACACATTCAAAAATGAACATGCAAAATCTTTGACAAATTTTATCCGTCTACCTAGTTGACATGATTCGAAATGCCTTCAGTTCATAGACGGCTCTGGCAGCGGTTTAGTGCTGGTAGATGTTGTTGAAAATTTTATTTATGTTATTGTTGAATTTGTTTTTCAAATTGAGTCAATCATTTAGTGGCCTAGAGTTTAGGAATTTGTTGTACGTTGGAGTCTTTCAGTTTTTTGATTTAGTCAGCAGATTTAGTGGCTTATTGGTCTAGTCTTTAGGAGTAGTTGGGTTATGGAGAAAGTGCCAGATATGGGACCTAATCTTTAGGAATTTCAGTTGTGCATTTTGCCTATTTAAAGGCTTCAAAGGTTCTGAATAAAGATAGAAAAACAACTTTGGCCACACTACTACTATTATCTTTTCTGCAAATAACTTATTAGTGGCATCAGAGCCACAAGACTCCTAAGACCTGAGAGTGAAACACTTGACATTATCTACTCCTTCCCCACTATCCTATCCAAATGGCCAATGATTCAAATTTTGTGCAAGCCGCCATCCCTCACTTTGATGGTCACTATGACCATTGGAGCATGCTCATGGAAAATTTTTTACCGAAAGAATATTGGTCAGTGGTTGAATCTGGAATTCAAGAGCCACTACAGCAGGTGCAGCCATGACAGATGCTAAAATGTGACGCTGAAGCTAGAAAGCTCAAAGACTTGAAAGCGGGAACTATCTCTTCCAGGCTATTGATCGTCCCATCTTGGAGACTATTCTTTGCAAAGATACATCCAAGGATATTTGGGATTCAATGAAGAAAAAATATCAAGACTCTTCTAGAGTGAAGCGTACGCAGTTTCAAGCCTTGAGGAAGGATTTTGAAGTTTTGTAGATGAAGGATGGGGAATCATACAAGTTTTTTGGAGGACGATGGAAATTGCAAATAAAATGAGATGCTATGGAGAAGAGATTAAAGATGTTAACATAGTAGAAAAAATTCTGCATTCTATGACACGAGAATTTAACTATGTTGTTTGCTCAATTGAGGAGTCAAACGACATAGATGACCTCTCTCTTGATGAATTGCAGAGCTCTTTGTTAGTCCATGAACAGAAGATGAACCGAAGCTGAACAGCAGAGGAACAAGCTTTAAAAGCTTCTACCAATACTTGTTCCAATAGCTCAAGAGGAAGAGGCAGAGGCCAAGGAAGAGGAAGGGGAGATCGAGATCATGACAAATCTAAGGTAGAGTGCTTTAGATGTTGCAAATATGGTCATTATGCTTCTGAATGTTTCACTGAGCTACCAAATTATAAAGAAAGAGAGGAGAACTCAAATTTTGCGGAAGAAATGAATGAACCAGAAACTTTGTTGATGGCTATCCATGAAAGAAAGAAGATTGAGTCAAATATTTGGTATATGGATACAGGTTGCAGCAATCACATGAGTGGAAGTAAGTCTTCTTTTTCGAATCTAAATGAAAGTTTTCATTCTACTGTCAATTTTGGTGATCTCTCTACTGTGAAAGTGATGGGAAAAGGTGACGTTAAGATACAAACTAAGAATGGTCTTGTGGAAACAATTTCTAATGTGTTGTATGTTCCTGACTTGAAGAGTAATTTGTTGAGTGTTGGTCTAAGAAAAGGGGTATGTCATTGCAATTAAGAAAGGCTTGTGAAATTTATGATCCGATTGAAGGAAGTCCCATTGCAATTGTCCAGATGAGTTCTAATAGGTTATTTTTCAATGAAGATTGAAAGCATTCAATCTTGTTTGATGGCAGTAAAGGACACCTCATGGTTGTGGCATTTTCGTTATGGCCACTTAAGTTTTGGTGGACTGAGGGCTCGCAACGAAAACCATGGTGACAGACTTCTAAAATTACTGCTCCCTCCCAAGTTTGTGAAGAATGTGTTGTCAACAAACAACATCTTTCTCAGTTTCCTAAAGGGAAGTCTTGGAGAGCAAAGGATGTGTTGGAGGTGGTGCATTCAGATATTTGTGGCCCTATAAACCCATCTTCTAATGGAGGTAAAAGATACTTAATTACCTTCATTGACGATTTTTCAAGGAAAACGTGGGTTTATTTTTATAGGAAAAATCTGAAGCTCTTACTACGTTTAAAAGCTTCAAAGCTCTTGTGGAAAATGAAGCAGGCAAGACTATTAAGTCTCTTCGAACAGATCATAGTAGTATTGCTCAAAAGAATTTGAAGTTTTTGTATGCAACATGGCATTCAAGAGAACACAGCTGCATATACACCACAACAAAATGGTGTATTGATGGAAGAACAACAATTCTTAATATGGTGAGAACTCTATTGACAAGAGGAAGAGTTCCAAAGACTTTTTGGCCGGAAGCTGTCAAACTGAGTGTTCATTTTTAAACGTAAGTCCAACTTTGCTGTTCAAAACAAGACTCCTGAAGAGGCTTGGAGTGGAAGAAGACCAGCTGTAGATCACTTTAGAATCTTTTGCCTTCATGTATGCCCACATCCCGATGTGAAAAGAAAAAACTTGATGACAAAGCTAAGAAATGCATCCTTCTTGAGTGTAAGAACCTCCAAAGCCTATAAATTATTCAACCAATCACTATAAGAAGATTGTGACCAAGCTGTGGATGTTGTTTTGAAGAAGAGAGCACCTGGGATTGGGATGGCAGCCTAAACAAGTCCTTTATGATGATGATGCTAAACAGGAGCAAGTTCCAGCATTTGTCATGCCACAAAATTCTTCAGATACAACTCAAACAGTCACTGGAATTTCACAACCAGTTGCTGAAGTAAATGAAGAAAGAGCCCAGTCAGTTGGTCGAGTTAGAAGAAGGCTTGCTTGGATGGAAGATTACAAGGTAACTGGGTTAAGTAATCCAATTACTCATTTTGCTTTGTTCGAGATTGTGATCCTACAACTTTTGAGAGTGCTATCAAAGAAGAAAAATGGCAAAAGGCAATGGATGATGAAATCAATTCAATTAAGAAGAATGACACTTGGCAGCTGTGTGATCTTCCTAAGGGGCACAAAACCATTGGTGTAAAGTGGGTCTTCAAGACAAAACTAAGCAAAAATGGTGGTGTTGAGAAGTACAAAGCACGCCTGGTGGCAAAAGGATACAAGCAGCAATACGGGGTTGATTATATAGAAGTATTTTCTCCAATTGTAAGACATGACACGATTAGATTGGTGGTTGCATTAACAGCGCAAAATTTTTGGCCTATCTTCCAGTTAGATGTCAAATCAGCATTCTTGCATGGGTATCTGGAGGAGCAGGTATTTATTAAGCAACCCCCTGGCTATATTAAAGTTGGAAATGAGAATAAAGTTTTTAGACTGAAAAAGGCCCTTTATGGATTAAAGTAAGCTCCGAGGGCTTGGTATAGTCGAATTGAGACTTATTTTCTTAAGGTTGGTTTTATGAAATGTCCTTATGAGCATACTATGTTTGTTAAGATTGAAGATGGGGGAAAACTTCTCATAGTCTGCTTATATATTGATGACCTTATATTTACTGGAAATTGTGATACCATGTTTGGTGAATTCAAGAAGTCCATGATGAATGAATTTGAAATGTCTGATCTTGGTTGGATGCATTATTTTCTTGGCATAGAAGTAATGCAATCAGATGATGGATTTTTTCTCTCTCAAACAAAATATGTGGGAGAAATTTTGAACAGATTTCAGATGAAGGATTGTAATTCTGTAAGTACTCCAATTGAGTGTGGTGTGAAGCTACACAATGATCATGATGGGAAGAAGGTTGATAGCACACTTTACAAGCAAATTGTAGGCAGTTTAATGTATCTTACTGCAACAAGGTTAGATATAATGTATTCTGTGAGTTTAATCAGCAGATATATGGAATGTCCCATGGAGTTGCATTTGTTAGCCACCAAGAGAATCCTTCGTTATTTGCAAGGAACTCAAGACCTAGGGATATATTACAAGAAGGGTGAAAAATCTAATTTGGTGGGTTATACTGACAGTGATTATGCAGGAGATCAAGATGATGGAAGGAGCACTTCTGACTATGTTTTTGCTTGGAACAGGTGCAATTTCCTGGTCGTCAAAGAAGCAACCAATTGTCACTTTATCCAGTACAGTAGCTGAATTTGTTGCAGCTACGGCTTGTGCTTGCCAAGCCATATGGTTGAGAAGAATACTTGAGGAGTTGCAGTTCAAGCAATATGGGGCTACTATAATAATATGTGATAACAGCTCTACAGTCAAGTTATCAAAGAATCCAGTGCTACACGGAAGAAGCAAGCACATTGATGTGAAGTTTTATTTTTTGAGAGATCTTTGCAAGGATGGAACATTTGATTTGATGCATTGCAAGAGTGATGATGAAGTTGCTGAAATACTCACCAAGGCGCTGAAGAGGGAATCGTTTGTGAAGCTCAGAGGATTACTAGGTCTCTGCAACCTAGATTCAGTCAAGGTTGTAAACTGATGTTAGTAAACATCAGTTTAAGGGAGGGATTGTTGAAAATTTTATTTTTGTTATTGTTGAATTTGTTTTTCAAGTTGAGTCAATCATTTAGTGGCATAGAGTTTAGGAGTTTGCTGTACGTTGGAGTCTTTCAGTTTTTTGATTTAATCAACAGATTTAGTGGCTTATTGGTCTAGTCTTTAGGAGTAGTTGGGTTATAGAGAAGGTGCTAGATATGGGACCTAATCTTTAGGGATTTCAGTTGTGCATTTTGCCTATTTAAAGGCTTCAAAGGTTCTGAATAAAGATAGAAAAACAACTTTGGCCACACTACTACTGTTATCTTTTCTGCAAATAACTCATCAAGTAGATATTCGGATCGGCCCTGGAGAACATGGACTCGTTCGAGTACCGTAACAAGCACTCGTCCTACCACATAATAGCAGTCTTTTGATACGGGCACGCCTTTAGAATTTCCCCACTAGCGTCTGCTACACATTGTCCACAAGCATCTGGATTAACATCACGTCGACAAAGAAATAGGCCGTAGACCATGTTAGAGGTGTCCTGACCGGCAGTAAAATTGTAGAAGCCATCCCTGGCTGGCGAAGAAGCATTGGAAGACAGAGTGCAAAGGAGGAAATTGAGGTTCTTTGCATACGTGCTGCCAGAAATGGTGCTAGGATTATATGTACTAGTATTTACGCAGTGATGTCCAAGATCGGCATGAATCAGTCTCGTAATGAAGCTAATCAAACAAATTAGCAGCAACCACGAGAATAATATACGTCTGGAGATCATTATTTGTTCAGAATCAAGCAGATCAGAAGTGTATACAGTTGTGGATATATTTTTCTTTTTAGGCCCAAGACTTAATGCTTGATATATACTTGAGATTAGATAGAAATATGAAATGGGTTAGGGCCAGGAAAAAAGTTCCGTAGGAAGACTTTCACCTCTGAAAGATAAGCTAAGCTGGTCATCTCCTGCTTCCATTGACACGCCTACATACTGAATTTGTGAAGAGAGGAAAAGAGGAAAATAGCCAAAAGCCTAATGTCTTCGATGATATTGACGGGAGTGAAGAAGTGTGACGACGCTCAACAATTCCATGCATTGTCGTACTTACCGATCCAAGGACCGATTTATTGTAGAGTGGTTAGTCCATTAATTGCTGGCAAGACTGTAAGGGACATTTGAATTAGTAATCAGTTGAATTGAAACACAGTTTTGGACGATATATCTGCAAATTAGGACGGGATATTGGGATAGAGGGCAAATCAGTTATCGTGTCTCTTTTAAGTCAGTACAAGTCTTCCTCAGAGAATTTTCCAAAATTTCCTCACTCCACGGAAAATCTGAACTTTAGAAAAAAGGAAACTTCAACGGATGAGAATGGATGGTAAAGACGAGATGTTTTCTCCGATAATCTTAAATGCTTTGAAATAAGAATGATTTGGAGGCCAGAAGTGCCAGCTTTGAATTCCGTATAGGCCCACAAAAAAACATCAAAAAATTACTTCAGAAGCCTTTTAAAAAAAAGAAAGGGAAAAAGACTTGACTTACCTTAGTCACTTGCATTCTTAGGTCTAATCGCAACATCTTTTCAAAGTATTACTGTCATTAAAAAAATATCCGTTGTCCAAATTTACACATGATTTAAAAATCACATAATATTAACCTTGTTCCACTTACAATTAGAAAAAATTAAATATTGCGTAATCGCATCTTCATCGGCAGCTTCAAAGCTTAAGAGAAGAAAAAATTATATACTGTATGCTATATCCTAATATTAAAGATGCGAGTTGCACTAATGAACACTGCAATTTGTCTCCTATAATTTGTGGGCAATTTTTAAATTTTTTTTTTGTGAGTAAAAAGGTCGCCTGAAAAATTCTCTGATAATATTTAGACGTCTGATCATCTAATAATGTGCTTCGCTTAAGAACAACTATTCTCTCCAGCTTTGTGTAGTTGCTGACTCCTCTTCCTTCTTCTTCTCAGTATCGACTACTATACTCTCTCTCAATCTCTTTCACACACACCCAAAATAAAGAGGCCTCTATCATTAACTTTATCATTTCGGCTCCGTTAATTTTTTTTTTGTGGATTTGATGTGGAATTGTGGATTTTTTTTTTGAATTGTTGATTACTTTGATTAATCATGTGATTATATGGAAGTGAAATTGGAGGATGGTTTTTTTGGCTTTGATGTGGATTCTTTTAACTGCTGATTACTTTGATTATGCTTGTCATTATATTGAATTGAGATTGGAGGAAGGAATTATGAAAATTTTACTGAGGCAGAGAAAGTAGGATTACAAAACATATACTTAAAGCAATTGAACCAAGAAAACGTATACAAAACTTTGAATTTTTAACATCCCTTTAATTCATTTGATTATAAATAACTTTGAACTAGTACAGAAAGGTTTTCGTTTATTCAAGGCCAAAAAGCCTTTTTTTTTTTTACCAGAAACCTTTTGTAATTAATGATACATGACTATTTATGCGTTTTCTGCGACTAAAAAGTGAGGAAGAAAAATCATTTTAGGATTCTAGCATGTATAACTAATTGCTTTTATAACACTACTATTTTCTTTGTAAATTCTTTTAATGAATTCTTCACCCTTCTTGGAATATCTAAAAATGTGGTCATTCATTAAATGGTGGTGGTCTGGATTTCTCTTGAAAGAAAATCTTGAAACTCTTTGGTGCATTTTGATGACATGTCACGAGTCATTAGTTGGTTACTCCCCCCGCCCCCCTTCGGGGGGACAGATTTGTTGTGCCTTTTTAAAAATTTTAAATGAAAATTGATATATACATTAGGGATTTCTTGTATTTTTTGGGAAATTTTACTGAGGAGGGGTTGGCGTTCTGAGGTCATAATCAAGGTGGAAGGACCGTTAGCCTAGGGAAAAAGTCGCCGCAGGAAGACTTCGAATGTTTAGGTGTTCTTTCTGAAAAGAAAGTAACAAAAATTCTGTCAATTATTAAGGGAGTGAAAGATGAGGATGCCCGAGAATCCCATGCCTTGTCGTTAGACTCGTCATCGATCAAGGACCTACAACAGTTCTAGAACCAGAAGATTCTTAGGCCCTGTTTGGTTCTAGGAAACCAGTGATGAAAAGGAAAAGAATTCCCTAGAAAGGAGTTTCTTGTGTTTGGTAGCAGTGGAAAATAAAAAGGAAAGGAAAGGAAAGGAAACCGGGGAAATTGTTGAGGAAACTTAATACAAATTACGCCTAAAATAAGAGGGAATCACTTTACTCACAAAAATGTGAGGAAACGATGGAAAATGCAATATGCTTGGTCTATACACGGATCTAAATCCGGCTAAAAAGCTATTTCGGATCTAAATTAAAGCGAGTGGCAATGCTAGTGAAAGAGAAGAAACTTCCTCGTCTTTCTCCTCTCTCCTCTCCTCTCGCTTCGCGCAACCTCCAGCCTTCATCTCTCACCGATTTTCACTTTCAATCATCAATCCATGTCAAGGATGAATCATCAATTGATGTCCAGGGTGACTATTCACACTCTCCGAGTGACCTCCACTCTCAAAAATGAAATCCTTGAAAGCTCTATCTACTTCTCGTTCAAAGTTGAAAGCTAATTTTTCACCTCGAATTCTTGTTTGTTGGAAGGAAGGCTTCAAAAGCAGGATCTGTATCGTGAATTTTGACCCTTGAACCATACTCACCGATCCTACTGCCATTTGAGATTGTTTCTTAAAATATGGTAAAGGTTTATATTTTTCTCACATGATACCTATTTTCTTGGTTTAACATTATGGTTTTGCTGTCATTCTTGTTGGCATTTTCCTGGGGTTATTGGACCTAGCATTGTTTGTCTTTTGCCATGCATTTTTTTTTTGTGACAGTATTTGATTTGATTAGGGGTTAGAACACGACTTCACTTCAGGGGCTACAAATATGTTAGGCTTTGCTTGCCCGTGCTTCGATCTGCTTGTGCCTAACATCTTTTCGATATACTACTTAAATAAATTCAGTAAAATTTTGCAGCCCGTTTTCAATAACGTGAGATATGTTAGCATCAATATTCGGTGGGGATCCTTGCTTCCATGTCTTTGCTCATGTAGTTATATGTTGATTATGATTTGTTGTAGGAAAACAAATAAATTTAGGTGTCATTTTACAACAAACCTGCATAGTTAGCATATGATTGTTCAAACAGTTATAGATATTTTGGCAAATACTAATTGTCTCAATCTCTATTTTTTGAACAAAATCTCTTGTTGTCTCATGGGATTCCATTCTCTACTAGGGCCTAGAAGGACTGGTAAAAATTTAAAAATGAAAAAAGAAAAAGAGTGGACTTGAGGTAAACTAAGAAGACTTCTAGTTATATAGAAGAACATGGTAATGAGTTGGAAAATAAGAAAAGTTGAAATTTTTCTAGTTTTATCCTAATTTCCATCCCTCCGGTTTCTAAATAATAATGCATCAACCAATGTAATCCATGCGGTTCTTGACAAGCATTTAGTCCATTTGCATGCTTTGACATGATGACAAATACTTGATTTGATTGGCAAAATAAATCAATTTGCCAATTTTGGATTATTTTTGTGAAAAGGATTTGGGCTTGTTGATGATAACATTCATTGTAATAGGTGTTTAATACTAAAATTAATTGACTTGAATAGGCAAAATATTACGTAAGGTTGTAAACCCCCATGGATGGGGACGCTTGTTTCTTTACTTTCAGTAGACTATGTTGTTAATGTGGTCTAAGCTATTAAAAGTGTTAATTTACCTTTATGTTGGAGTTGTTTGACAGAGTTAATTTGGATGTTCAATTTCCAGTTCATGTGCCTATGTATGATGCTTTGTTTACTAGTGGGATGACTTGGCTCTTGAGCCAAGGGTGCTATTCTCTATCACACACACACAAGCATAGAGAAGTATTGAAAGCAAATCCAACTAGAGTATTACAGTCAATTTTTTCCCTCTTTCTTTCCCCTCTCACTCTTTTTTTGTGTGTGTGTGTGGAGAGAGCATTACATGAGTTATGAGTTGTGATGCTCACAAATTACTTATTCTTCAGTGAAAACCTCTATGGTGTCACTTTTTCAGAAAGAACAATTTTGGCTACTCACCTTTTTAAAGTGAATTGTTGGATGGTTGAAGCAGTCAAGCCTTTTAAATTCATGGCATCTCTGTAGTTAATGTTTTGGTGGATATTGAAGTTATATCAAGTCATATTAGATGTAGTTCTAAACTTAATGCTGTCATTGATGTTGATATTTCTCCAGTAAATTTCCTTTTTATTCATTTTTTTTAAATTAGTAAATACCCTAAAAATATTTCTTAGCTGCAAGTGAGAAATTCTTTTGTAAAAAAAGTGAGAAATTCTTTTGTAAAAGAATATTGCATTGTTTAATGAAGGAATAGCTGTAGTAATGTTAGGTCTTTGAGTGTTTGATTTGAAATGAATATGCTTTCTTTGTCTTAGTTCGATTTTCTAAGTTTGGGAACTTCACATGTGTATTAGCTTTAGGTATCTTGTGGTTTCAATTTTGTTGCAATAGATCCGGGTAGAATTTTGCATCATACGTTTTGCACAATATAAACCATTGTTGGAATGTATGCCCAAAACAACCGACTTGTTAAAATACATTCCTAATTAAAGTTTTATATTTTATGAACTTCCAATTTTATCATTTTAATATATATATATAAGCTGGTAAAGTCCTTAGAATATTTATTAATGTGATGATAGTCACAAGAGTTGCATTATTATGAAATATCAATCACATTTATAATAAATATTCTTAAATATCTAGTCATAGTATTAATGAGACAGGGACATCATTAATCTGGACGGAACTAGTACACAAATTTATTTAATGTAAGTAGTGGTTGTTCTCATCAACCATGGTATAGGGATATCTAGGCTAATGTGTAGATGAATTATGAGTAATAATTCATTTGGGTGATCCATTGAGACAATGTGTAGATCCCATTAGGATATGGTTTTGTGCCAATGGTTGAATCTCTTTGGGAAATTGTGTAAGTGATCCTAAACTTGAGATCACCATAGTATCTTGAGTGTGAATCACTACCTTTTGATTCTGTTTCTTGTTACTCACCAGGGGTGACTTAAAGAATAGAAATTGGGGGTAGTGTGAAGAAGCATACCGAGATAAGTGAGTGATCAAGAGAGGATTCACCACTCAATGAGTGGGAGGGATATATCAGGTGAATTAGTTGGAATGTAACTTGCAGTAGATTAATTTGGAGAGTGTCTTCAAGTTAATCTAATCTAAGGTTAATTCGGGAACTAGAAAATTAATTAGTCATAAGGGAATTGGCACTTGTTCCTTATTCCGACTAATGGATATCAATGGTGAAAGGATAATAATTACACGGTAATTTTCCATGGAAAGGTTAGGTCGGAATTTTCCTTGATCAATTCGAATACCGGAAGTTGTGATGTGTTGCTAGACACGCTCACAATTTATAATTATGAATGATTAATTATTGTAATTAATGATAAAATAAAAGTGTTTATTTTATCTAATTCTTTTAAGAATTATAATTCATAATTATTACCGGTGTATTTGGGACCTATTGGATCCTGCAGCAGGGTTGGGTTCTGGATTAAATTGTGTGTCCAAGTAGGGACTTGGAAATAAATACTTACGGGGTTTAATTATAAAGATAAATAAATCGGGTCACAACATACAGAGATAAGATAGATGGATTGTCTCTTATCGTAAAATAAGAGTGGGATAGAATCATCAAATGTTACGGTGGTTTGATTTTGAATCAAACCACTTGATATCCTCTCATACATTTTGCTCTCGTCTCTCTCTCTCTATCTCTCTCCTATTAGTAGTATCAGATACTACGATAGGTGAGTAGTAGATACTCGATAGTCGAGCAGAGAAAAGTTCTCGGAGAAAACTAGCGTAGGAAAAAAATACCGGAATGGTAGAGTGTGAGTGAAAGGCTAGCACCTCCCATTCTCACACACACACACACCTGAATGATCGTAGAGCGGTCAGGGTGATCCGGAGCTTTCAGGCGTGGACATGTGAGGCGGGACACGGACTCTTTGCTCGCAATTCTCAGCCCTCTCGGGTGAGGCGTCTTGGTGCTGGGATTAAGGTAATCCTCGAACCCCTTTGTGAAATCATGCTGAATTAGGGTGGGGTGAACTCCTCCTGGTGGGAGCTGGGGTAAATTTTTATTTTCCATGCTCCATGCTACCCAATTCCTGATGGTATCGAGCCATCTAGGATTTCAAATTATGATTTGTATATTGTTGTTCATGGATAATATGTATTTGGATGATGTATGTATATATGTGCTGGGTATTTGGTTGAAAAATTCTAGCTTTAACATGATTAAAGTAGTTTTGAAATCGAACAATTTTGATTTACGGATAGATTGTAAAATTGCTGATTTCATGTTTTCAGTTGTTGGAATTATTTTGGAATTGCCGTTAAGACTTCGTTGGTGCGCGAGAGCAGGAAGGACGTATGGTTAGCTCTTGAACAGCGATTCCGCGACGGATGTGATGAGAGCTTGCAGCGGATCGAGATTCGACTCGATCTGCGTAGTGATTGCGATGTTCTTTCGCGGATGCTTCGGCGTTTAAACATGGTGAGATCCGCGGCGGGTTGGAGGTCGATCGCGATCCGATTCCCGGCAGCAACCCTCAATTTCGATCCAGCGTGCATGTGGATCGCGAGATGTGGCGGATCATGGTCGCGATCCTTTCACGAAGTTTGAAGCGATACGTCCGAAATATCCGGGGATCCGCGGCCTGGTTTTAGCGGATCACCCTCGATCCAGTCCGTAAACCGATACGGCCGATCTTGCCAGTATGGATCCACTGGCGGCAGGGATCAACTTGCGGATCGTTCCTCGATGTCTTAGAAATTGATCCACCGGAGCATGGATTTGCAGGCGCTCGCGGATCTTCTGTAGGATCCTTCTGGAGGCGAAATTCTATGAAATAAATTTTTTGAAAATTTGAGTTTTAAATTTCTGGAAAATTTTCTACACTCTTGATCCATTTTAAATTGTTAAAATTTTACGATGTTTATCATTTCATATTTTATTGGGTCGTGAATTAATTTGAATTTAATTTGATTAATTCAAATAATATTCCAATTATCTAATTTTGTTAGAATTAAATTGACCTAATAAAATTAGTTTTACCAAAAGTTCTACGCATGTATGGTCTCAATATTTGTTTGAGATCTTGATATATATGTATATATCTAAATAATCCATGAATGATTATTTCTCCATTTTATTTAAAGTTGTTTAAATTCATATGAATGCATGGTGGATGGTTGTGGATAGTAACCCAATGTGATTGTGGAATGGTTGAATGGTTGTGTTTTTTTAATAAATAGGGACTCGTGTCCTGCCTTTCTCATTCTCTAATTGTAATTTCTTTCCTCATCTTCCGCTGAATGTAACTTCGAGGGTTTCGATATTCTACTTGTAATGTACAATAGATAGGAATAGATGATAGGAAATTATGTTTCTAGTGTAGAAATTGTAAATTGGAAGATAAAGAAAGGAGCAATGCAAAGGAAGGTGGAAATTGATTTACCTAGTCAAGTTAATTTCTAATGGTGAAGAAATTAACTTAGGAATATCCACAACCATCCACCCGGTTTATTTATGCTATATTTATTTCTGAAATATTTATATGCATGGATGTTGATGAGACCGCCAAATATTTTTCCAAAATCTCAAACTAAATTAAAATGTTTTTGGAAAAGGAATAAATCCCTCAAAACTAATATTAAATCAAGACAAGCCTTCCATCATTATAGTATAAAACAAAATGTGGTTATTAAGTGCTAGTTTGTTGGGATTCACCCAAAACTGCCTTACCTACTACATGTTTTTTTACTATAAGAAATGTTCTTGAGAATGATGGGTTTGATTTAACTAAAACTATGCTTTGTTGGGATTCACTCAAGACCATGAATTTTAGAGGTAAGGGTTAGGTTAATACATAAGATGTAAAATCAAGAGTTGATACTGCGGATCTAGAAAGGTTGTAATTGGTAATTTTCACCCTAAAATTATTTTGATTTGTTGAGATTCACTCAAGGTCAAAAAATAATTAAGACGTGGAGTTCTAGCCACTATGGATTTTAGAAAATCTGGATAAATTTTAGGGGTAATTGATTTGGAAAAATAAGTGGAAATAAAATCATAATTGGAAGTTTTATGATTTTATCAAACAAAAAGCCCAGCGATAAACTCTATCTTCTTTTTTGTTGTAGAATGAGTAACAATTTGAGCCTACGATACATCCTTTCGATTGAACTAAACGACAAACTTTCTCGATTGGCATGAAATGTTACTTCCGTTCTCACCCACCGAAAAAATCAGAGTATGTACTTGATGGGCTCCATGCCTATGAACCCAACCCAATGCACGGTTTGTTAAGAATGCTTACAAAGCATAGGGATGACAATAGAGCAGTTGCATGCGTCATGATAGCCTATGACTCCCAACTTGAAGCCACATGAACATGGGGGCATATGAAATAGTTCAACACCGAGAGAGTTGTTTGAACAACAATCTAGAGACGGTGAGATATGACAACCTCTAAAGAATGCCGGTGCAAGATGGCGGAGGACCGTTGCCCACACGTCTTGAAGTTAATTGGGCTAATTGAGAAATTAGTCAATTTGGAGGGTTTCAAGATGACGACTGAGCTAAATGTTGATTTAGTTCTTCATCTGCCAGATTCTTTCTCTTAGATTATGAACATCGGATGAACAATCGGCACATATTACCTCAAGCATGAACAAAAGCTGGCTACGAAGAAATCAAGAAGGTGAAGGGCTCACTTGGGTGCTTGTTGTTACTTCATCCATTAAAAGGAAGAGGCAAGAAAAAAGGTACTAAAAAGCCAATAACAAACACCGCCAAGAAGCCAAGGCGGTGAGACCAGTCCGAATTGGCAACCCTTCCGTGGGCCAGAATGGACATTGGAAGAGAAGGAGGCGTAAAACTATCGGAGAGTGCAGAAGCTTGAAGTTTAGTTTCCACGCTACATGATTGAGATAAATGTTTCTACTCCAAATCGACTCTTGGGTATTAGATGGGATGGTTCTCACATTTGCACATCTATCACGGGGTCTAAAAGGACATGTAGGAAAGGTTTGGTAGTGGAAAGTAACCCTACGATGTGGACAATGGAGCAAAAGTTCTTGCTTTAGGTAGGACTTATTACATTAGTTTACCCAGTGGGTTAATTTTAGAATTGTCAAAGCATTATTATGTTCCAACACTTACAACAAACATCATTTCTATTTCTGCTTTGGATTTAAATGGGTTTAAGATAACTTCGTGAGAATAAATGTTGTTCTTTTCAAAGAATGGTGTGTTTTATGGTTCTGAAAATTGGAATAACGGTTTATATATTCTAGATCTAGACAACAAATTCTCAATATACATGAAAAGAGAATGAAGTTAAGAAGGCTGGCCCGATTATGAAACTTGATCGACCTCACGGCCTTTGTAAGGCGAAGGTCATGTACACATGATGAAATGCATTTCAATTACAATAAAGGTGTAAGGGTTCTCGATTATGAATCATATGACTCCATTTGGATGACCATTTTGGGTTGACATCATCACAAGATTCATATGAAAAATCAAATGAATTCGGAAATGAAGTAGAGAAATGCAAGCGGTAAAAGTACAAAACACTTACATGATCTGATCTACTTGGAAAGGTGGAAGAACCTGGAGCGAATATTCGGTATTACTTGTGGTTATGGGGAATAGTTCCATTAATCGAGTCCCTCACCTAAAATTGAGTAGGAAGAAACAAAATTAGATACATGATCCCATTCCCGAGAGTGCCCCAAAATCGCTGGTGGGTCGATCCTCTAATCTTAATACCATACTTCCACACTGAGATTTATTTAGAAAGGCGGAGTGAGGATATTTAAGAATAGTTTTGAAGAAGTTCAAGATGTCCAAACAAACAGGATCATTTTGTGGAAAAAGGTTGACCCCACCGTAGTGATGGCTATGGCGAACGAAGCGTGGATGTTCAAGAGCCACGTAGGTCGGTAAAGAGTGCGCTCAAACTCCCAGAGATATGATTTTCTTGTGACTGGTCCACAGGAAGTGTGTGCTAGTCATACAAGATGGCGACCTACTACCTACCTAAGAGGTTACTGTCAGCAGGTCCCACCCTCCAATGGTTAGAGCCATGAACTCGAAATGGTTCCATGTATGACAACAAGATATGGACCTTGGTTGATCCACATGAAGGGATAAAACCAGTAGGGTGCAAATGGGTCTTCAAGAAAAAAAGACTGCATGGATGGTAATGTGATTACCATAAGGCTAAGCGGTGGCCAAAGACTACAAGCGAGAAGAGGAATCGACACGATGAAACTTTCTCACCGGTGAGCTATGCTTAAATCCATTCGATATGCTGTCTTGCATAGCAGCACATCATGACTATAAAATTTGGCAGATGGATGTAAAGAGCTGCATTCCTTATGGGAATGCGGGGAGGATATGTACATGACACAACCTAAAGGTTTTACATTGCCAAATTCCAATCAGGTGTGCATAGTGCAGAGGTCCATTTATGGACTTAAGCAAACATCAAGGGAGTTGGAACATCCGCTTTGAGAACAATCAAAGAAGTTTGGTTTTCTCAAAAATCGGATGAGTCTTGTGTTTACAAGAAGGTTAGTGGGAGTTCAATCGTTTCCTGATATTATATGTGGACATATTAATAATGAGGCATCCCAATGTTACAATCAAGAAAGGGGTTGGTTATCCAAGAATTTTTTTCATGAAAAGATTTGGGAGGCTGCCTACATCGGTGGTATTAAGATCTATAGAGATAGATCCAAAAGGCTGCTTGGTCTTTCACAATCTACATAATGGTAGATAGCAAGTGCTAAAGAGGTTTAGCATGGATCAATCTAAGAAGGGCTTTTACCTATGTCCATGGGATAACTTTCTAAGAGCATGTGTCCCAAGACACAAGTTGAGATTGACAAGATGCATAATATTCCATATGTTTCGCAATTGGATCAATTATGTATGCTATGTTGTGTACAAGACCAGATGGTCTCCCACATACGGTGTCACGAGCAGATTTGAGGCTAAAAAATCCGTGTGAAGGTCTTTGGACAGAGGTTAAGAACATTCTTAAGTACTTAAGAAGGACTAAAGATTTGTTCTTAGTATATGGAAATGGTGAATTGGAGGTCAAGGGCATACACAAATGCAAGCTTTCAACTCACAGGACATGACCGTAAGTAAAGTCTCGGTCAGGCTTCATCTTTAATTACCTCTCAACGGGTGCGCTGGCTGGAAGAGTTCCAAAGCGGGACCTGCAGATCTCTATGAAGGCAGGTAGGTACACAGGTACCAAGAAAAGGCAGCTAAGAGCCGCTTTGGATCAAGAAGTTCAGGTTAATACGAACTTAGTGGTTCCGAGCATTGTTAATCCAAGAAAGAACTCGCGATGATACAACAATGGGGCTATAACTGCAAAGGAACCCAGGGTCTCATCAACGGTCCAAACATGTACTTAGAAGATTTCACCTTATTAGGAAATCGCTGCTGAATGATGTAAAAGATAGAGAGGAACTCCCACCGAGGATAACATAGTTGATCCTCTTACTAAGGCACTCCATCTCAAAAGAAATATGATAGTCATGTAATTTCTCATTTGGACCAAGAGTTATAAATGAAATTGTTTTAGTGCAAGTGGGAGGTTGTTGGAATGTATGCCCAAAAAACAATGACTTGTTGGAAATACATTCTAAATTAAAGTTTTGTATTTTATGAACTTCAATTTTTATTTAATATATAATATAATCTGGTAAAGTCCTTAGAATATTTTATTAATGTGATGATAGTCACAAGAGTTGCTGACTATTATGAGATATCAATCACATTTATAATAAATATTCTTAAATGTCCCTAAAGTCAGTCAATGAGGCCATGCGAGGACACACACGGGGCATTTACTAGTACACAATTGGCCCCTACTCTAATGTAAGTAGTGGTTGTTCTCATCAACCATGTATAGGGATACCTAGGCTAATGTGTAGATGAATTATAGAGTAATAATTCATTGGAGTGATCCACCCGTAGATCCCATTGGATATTTCGCGGCCAA
Organism: Gardenia jasminoides; assembly: GCA_013103745.1. NCBI lineage: Eukaryota > Viridiplantae > Streptophyta > Magnoliopsida > Gentianales > Rubiaceae > Gardenia > Gardenia jasminoides. The sequence goes on from CM023095.1 coordinate 1,646,896, forward strand.
TGGCTGAATCTCTTATGGGAAATTGTGTAAGTGATCCCTAGACTTGGAGATCACCATAGTATTCTGAGTGTGAATCACTACCTGTTTGATTACCGTTTCTGTTAAGTCACGGTGACTTAAAGAATAGAAATGGGGGAGAGAAGCATGGAGAGATATGAGTGATCAAGCAGAGATTCACCCACCCAATAGTGGGAGCCTGATATCCAAGTAAGGCCACTACCCAGTTGGAATGTAACCTTAGTAATACCGACATACATTAGATTAATTGAGAGTGTCTCAAGGTAATCTAATCTAAGGCGCTAATTCCGGGAACGTAGAAAATTAATTAGTCATTAAGGAATTGGCAATTTGTTGCCTTATTCCCCACGACTAATTGGATATCAATGGTGGAAAGGATAATAATTACGGTAATTTTCCATGGAAAGGTTAGGTCGAATTTCCCTTGATCAATCGGGTCAATCTAGGTAGTTGTGATGTGTTGCTAGACAGCTCACAATCTATAATTATAGAATAATTAATTATTGTAATTAATGATAAAATAAAAGTGCTTATTTTATCTAATTCTTTTAAATTATAATTCATAATTATTACCAAGATTATTTGGGACCTATTGGATCATAGAGATTGGGTTACGGATTAAATTGTGTGTCCAAGTAGGGATTTGGAAATAAATACTTCGGGGTTTAATTATAAAGATAAATAAATCGGGGTCAACATACGAGATAAGATAGATGGATTGTCTCTTATCTGTAAAATAATAAGAGGATGAATCCATCGGAGGTTACGGTGGTTTGATTTTGAATCAAACCACGATACTCATCTCTCTCTATCTCTCTCTCCCAATTAGTAGTATCGAGATACTCACGATGGGTGGTGAGTGAGTAGGCTCACGATAGTCGAAGCAGAAAAAGTTCTCTCTAGAGAGAAAACTAACGTAGGAAAAAATACCGAGATAGTGGAGGTGTGAGTGAAAGCTAGCACCTCCCATTCCTCACACACACACACACACATCGTAGAGCGGTCAAGAGGTGATCCGTGAGCTTTCTCATGGACATCGCAGTAGAGGCAGACACCACGGACTCTTTGCCGTGGAATTCTCAGCCCTCTCGACGTCTCCTGGAGGCTTCATCTGCGGATTAAGGTAATCCCCTAACCCCAGTGAAATCATACGCATTAGAACTAGGGTGAATCACGGTGGGAGGACCTGGGGTAAATTTTTATTTTTCGCTGTGCCTGCTACCCCAGTTCCTAACACCCACTACATAAACAAACACTACTCCACCACCATATTAGTATTAGTTTTATAATAATTAATAATTTTTCAATGAATTTTTGAAATCATTTTAATTGGATGTCCTTAATTAAGATTAGAAACTCCAATGTTTTATGAATTTATTTTAATTGGTTATTCTTAGTTATGATAGTAAATCATTTGGAGTTAAAAATAAAACAAGAATAATCAATTTTCAAAATATCAAAATATTATTTAGTTGAAATGAGTTTAGTTATTTCTTTTGATTTTTCATTTCCATTTCCTTTATAAAATCCATAATCCAAACAAAGAATTTACTTTCTTTGAAAGTCTTTTCCATTTCCCTACTACTTTCCTTAGTCAACCAAACAAAAGAAAAGATTAGGAATTTCAGAGAATTCACTTTCCATTTCATTACTTTTCTTTCCTCACCGGTTTCCTAGAACCAAACAGGGATGCTTGTGCAGGCATTGGTTATATCAATCAATATATCTAGAACAGTTCTAGAACCAGAAGATTCTTATAATAATTAATACTTGTAAAGTTACAAATTGAAAGAATAAAATAATCACTTCAAAACTTTGAATTTTAACGTCCCTTTAATTCATAATTATAGATGACGTTGAGACAGAGTAGGAAGGTTTTCGTTTATTCAATGCCAAAACGCCATAATTTCTACAAGAAACCTTCGTAATAGATGATTCATGACTATTTATGATATTTCATAAAACCACAGGGGAGGTTTCTGAAATTTTCCCCAACTACAAACTAGATTTTCTAGGCCACACCTTCCCCATCTCCCATATAATTTGAGACTCTTATGCCCATTAGCACCCTAAACAATTTTTGGGTTCCTGATTCCTGCTCTCTACTAGGTTGTCATTCGCGGGGACTGCCGGGAGGAGAAAAAGATGCAACAAAAGTACTAGATTCTTTCCTCTATTTTTTAAAATATTTTAAGCAATAATAAAAGTACTTTTTTTTTTTTGAGTGTCACCATAATTGCCGTGCTCTACTAGCAGTACAGGACATAGATAGACTAATGAGCAAGGGGAGTTGGAAATTAACAAGTTAAGATGTGCCGGAATGTAGTTGGACTGTTGGAGATGATCATGATAGATAATGGAGATGACCATGATAGATAATGGAAAGTCCAAGTTCCACACGGTTTATGAACATTGAACTAGAACACAATAGCCAAGTCGGCCACCTTCAATCAATACTACCATGCTACAGAAGCACCCCACTTGTTCATATCAAGTCTTGCTCAATTCACGCTACAAAACAGTAGATTCAAAAATGAATGTACGAAATCTTGACAAATTTTGCCTACGCACCTTGTGAACATGATTAGAAATGCTTTCAATTCAACAGCAATTTATCTGGGATATAATTCAGTAATTGAAACTTCATTAATAGACGAGCTTAGTATCGACTTGGTGCTGGTAGATGTGTCAGATTCTAGTAAATCTCTAGGCAAGCTCTGTGTTCTACTACGACCAAAAAATGCAGGCGGATTTGGGGCAGGTAAAGTTATAGAGTAACTACTCAGCATGAGAACTATTGAAGACATAGTTGGCCTTTGTTCAATTTTGTCTTGTACGCATAGCAAGCCAATATGGATGCTTTGAATAACTTCATTTCTTGCATATGAATCTCCGAATGTTGGATCTACCAATGCTAATGGTGTTCCATCCCTCCATTGTCTCCAAGCCTGCAACATGTATTGCAAGTGATGATATTGGAACTAATTTTCTCTTAAAATGAATGCAAGATTTCTTGGATGAGAATACTAAGAAAATGAGAAGTTTATCTTGCACTCACATAGCTTAGAAGGTCATCTCCTCCATGAGCTTGATAGAATTGATTGTTCTTCTTACCACTTATAATTTCTAAAACCAAAACACCAAAACTGAATACATCTGACTTTACAGAGAACAGGCCATGCAATACGTACTCAGGAGCCATATAACCACTACAAATTAGAACCATTTGGAGAACACTTCAGACTTCAATAATTAGGAATGTTAAAAGCTCATAATGATCATAATTAGAAATATTTAGGCTTCAATAAATAAATGTAGAGAACGTATTAAAAAAATATTAGAGGTTTAAAGATGGTAGGATTGTTCCATAACTGAAATTATGGAAACATGTAGTATAACAAGAAAAGAGTGCAGAACTTACAATGTGCCTGCAATTTTACTTGTGTTTCCTTCAGATTGATCAACTCCAAAAAGTCTTGCCATGCCAAAATCTGCAATCTTTGGATTCATATTTCCATCTAGTAACACGTTACTAGCTTTAAGATCGCGATGCACAATTCTAAGTCGAGAATCTTCATGAAGATAAAGAAGTCCTCTTGCTATTCCACCGAGAATTTTGTATCGTTTTGACCAATCCAACAATGGTTGCTTTTTAGGGTCTACACAATCATCAAAATGACAAGTCTTATTAGTTTCTTTAACTGTAAAATTTAATTTCAACAAGAGACTCGGCAATCAATTCCAAAATAAACCAGGAATATTTGACTTGAAGCTAACCAAAGAGAAAGTAGTCAAGGCTTTTGTTGGTAACGAATTCATAAATGAGTATCCTTTCCTCTCCTTCGAAGCAAAATCCCAGCAGTCGGACCAGATTTCTGTGTTGAAGCCTGGCAACCAGGGCAATTTCATTTTTAAATTCTTCTATACCTTGAGCTGAGCTTCTTGATAGCCTTTTCACAGCTATCTCTTTTCCGTTAGGAAGCGTACCCTAATTGTCAATGAACAAAGGATTAACAAATTTCGAATAAAACATATCATATCACAAATTGTCAGTTTACTGGAAAATGACTGAAAATCTTGTACCTTGTACACAGGACCAAATCCACCTTCACCAATTCTGTTACTATTAGCAAAGTTGTTCGTGACTGCTTGAATTTCACTGAACTTATACTGTAAGGATTCTGTGATTGAGATTGCACTTGCACCTAGAGCAGAAATAGTATAATTAAACTTAGTGAATTTAATGAATTTACCCTTGAGAATAAATATCTTTTCAGCAACTGGGTCTGTTATCCTTATAATTTACCCGTTACTTCGTCAATGGCATCATATCTCTTTGTGGATCTCCTTGACATACAGAAGCCCACGATAAATAGCAGAATGCCAGAAGAGATTGGGACGACAATTGCAACAATTGTTCGTGTTGAGATTCCTCCGCCCTCTGAATAATTAGATAAAAAGTTATTTAGCTCCAAAAATGTGCTTGTGTTGTACTGGAGGTAAGGATCTAAAGAGCGAAAATGTTCAGATTTGTGTATCCCTTTAAATTCTTTAACGAATAAGACAAAATCAATATCGAATCTGTGGAAAATCAACTGATCAAGGGAGATTTTTTTTTTTTTTGGTTGTTTTCTCCGTACTATTCTCTTGGTTGGCACCAAACTATTGAATGTTTCGATTTTCTCCATTTCCTTAATTCGAGAAAGAAGTTTTCCCAAAAAAAAAAAAAGAAAAGAAAAGTTTAAGGATTTGTCTTCTACTGCCTCATTTAGGAGGCAACTGGCAACGCAAAATTCTACCACTTTCACAAGCCACAGAACATGACGATTATGACGACTTGGTCGACTCAATAGCTACTAGTGTGAAAGAGTTGAATTGCAACCTAAGCCTAATGATATTGCAATTATGAGGTCAAAATAACTTGAATCTAGTAAGCACGGCAACTTACCTTTACTTGTAGAATAGGAATGAGAAGGTGGAGAAGGAGGAGGAAGAGGAGCAAGATTTGGTGCAGGCGCGGGTGCTGGGCTTGTATAATTGTAAAAGCGGAAGAGTTCATACCTAATATAGCAGCTAGGAAGAAAAAGTCTACCGCCCCGACGATTATTACAGCTTCTGGGTATAAAACCAATGGCAGTTCTAAGGCAATCCTCGCAGCCCGGACTGGGAACATCTGGAGTACACTGTCCGAGGGCGTATATACTCCTCTGGAATGGGGAAAAATTAGCTTCTTGGACTGCAATTTTCTTTCCTGAACGATCATTTGCAGCCTGACTTGCTATTTTATCCATCATTTCTCCTAAGACCTGGTTGAACTTGTCTGGTTCAGTGGCATTGCGCCCATTGCAGATCCAAAAGATGATACTCTGATCCGCCCTGGAGAAAATGGACTTATTCGAATACCGTAACAAGCAATCGTCAGACCACAGAATAGCTGTCTTCTGATATGGGCACACCTTCAAGATTTCCCCGCTGGCATTTGCTACACATTGTCCACAAGCATCTGGACTAACATAATCTGGACAAAGAAATAGGCCGTAGACCATGCTAGAGGTGTCTCGGCCAGCAGTGAAGTTGTAGAAGCCATTCCTGGTTGTCAAAGAAGCATTGGAGGACAGAGTGGAGAGGAGGGAATTGAGATTCATTGTGTACGTGCTGCCAATGGTGCTGTTGGGATTATACGTAGTGTTTACGCAGCGATGTCCACGTTCGGCAGCATGAATCAGTCTCGTATTGAAGCTGATCAAACAAATCAGCAGGAAGCATAAGAATGATATACTTGTGGAGGTCATTATTTGATCAGAATCAGGCAGACCAAATGTGTACACAGTAGTGGATTTTTGTATTTAGACCAAAAATTTAATGCTTGATCCTTGGGAAGAGATAGAAATATGAAACGGATTAGGTCCAGGGAAGCATGTTCCATGGGAAGACTTCCACTTCCGAAAGGTAAGCTGGTCATCTCCTGCTTCCTCGAAAGTTTACATACTCCATTTGTGAACAGAGGAAAGGCGGAAAGTAGCCAAAAGCCTAATGTCTTTGACATTGACTGGAGCGAAGAAGTATGAGGACGCGCAAAAAATCCATGCTTTCTGGTACTCACCGATCAAGGACCTATTTTTTGTAGAGTGGTTAGTCCATTAAAAATTGCTGGCTAGCGTAAGAGACTTTTGAATTAGGTTTTCTATCAGTTGAATTCAGACCTTTTGGACAGTTTTCTGCACATTAAAACTAAAAAATTTGATTTGAGGCCGCCAGGTCAATTGTCGTATCTCGTTAAGCCAATACAAGCCAGCTTTAGAAAATTTTCCAAACCTAACCGACTCTAAGGAAAATTCTAACTTTAGAAATTCTGTACCTTGAAAGTGGATAATAATAGATGGTAAAGACAAGGTATAACGTTCCAACCATTAAAATGATCAGCAATGATATTATTTTTAAAAAAAAAAAAGACATATTCCCAAAGAATTAATTAAAAATTTTAAAATAAAAGGCCTTGTGCACACATGATTTAAAATTTCATGTTACTAAACTTGTTCCTCTGAAAACTAGGAAAGTAAATATTGCGTAGTTACATCTTCATCCGTAGCTTCAAAGCTCAAGAGAAGAAAAAATGCATGTCCTGTTTACATATAGAAATGGCCAGTGGACCGTGGATATAGCAGTATTTTGAATTTTTTTTAATGTTTTTGTAAACAACAACATAGAATAATTGCTAAGAAAAGAGACTGGAAATCGATCGCCCCGGTTCATAGCCTTGTTGCAGCCAAAGTATTAAAGACCAGGGAAAATCACCTTTTACCCTCCTATGATTTGGTACTTTACTATATAATCACTCTCTAGTTTAACAAATTATAAATAGTATACATAATCCCCTCATGGTTTGACTAAAGTGTCGCTAATAGTTTGTTTCGTTGAAAACAGAGTTAGACTAATAAAATTAACCAATTCATCTTTTCGTTGCTTTTTTTTTCTTTTCTTTCTCTTTTTTTTAATTCGGTAAGAGAACAGATTATTTTAAAAAAATTGTACTTTGGCTAACAATAGCTTAACAAAGTGCTTGGTTTCGACTGGGGAGCCCATTTAGACGCAAAATGGATACTGTCATTGATTTGAGATATTCTTAAGGCGTGCAAAATATAAGGAGCTCGAGATTGAGCGGAAAAAAATAGTAAAACGAGAAAAAGAGAGAAAATAGAAGCATGGATTTAAACAAACCAAGAAGAGAGAGAGTAGCCAAGTCTTTCGTTTGGAACAGGCTCATAGAGAGGAGACTTTTCTTCTCCTTCCAGACAGTAGCCCAGCACTAGGACCAAATTCCTGTGCTGAAGCTTTGTATTAGCAGAATTTCATTTTTTTAAGTTCTTCTACACCTCGAAGGAACTTCTGGACGGCCTCTTCACAGCTATCTCTTGTCCATTAGGAAGTGTAGCCTTAATGCGGATCAGAAAAAGAAAAAAAGAAATTTACCTCTTAGCACGTTCCTCCAAATTCATCAAAGACCAACGTGCAAGCATTCTTGCAATGAATCACCTAATATTCTTGTAGCTTGTAAACTGGTCCAAATCCACCTTCTCCAGTGAAAAAAATGAAACATATCACCCTCAAAAGTAGGAGTCTTACAACTGGAAACGTACAAGTATTTTCTCATTCTAAGGTTCTCTGATTTTGCTGACAAAATTTGTAAATTCATAGTTAATATAATGCTTGATACCAAGTAAACTTTGTCTCTCCCAAAAGTATTCTTTTCTCGATTTTGCAATCAATGCTTAAACACATTATTGTCTATTCCAATGATAAGTCATTTATTCATCCCCAAATGCTGATTATTTGACTTGTCTATCACCCTATAATGGACTCAAAGGTACAGAAACATTTTCTAGACATGTCTAGTTTCTTCACTGTAAATGATTCGTTCAGTAATTGATGCCTCCTTTATCCACCATGGAACTGCTTTTTTTATTTTTCAGCCTGTAATGGCTCTTTGAGCCAGCTCTTTGCGACTCTGCCTCCTATTTATCTATCTATTATCTATTATTATTATTATTACTACTACTATATTAAAAGTATGATGAGTCTTAGTGGAAGTTGTAAGTACTTTTGATCTTAGTTTTTGTTATGGCTATATTACCCCCAATCTTTTAATTAGAGTTATTGCATTTTGATTGTGCTAGTAATTAAAAATATAAAATATTTCAAATGATTAAACTCAATAATAATAATAATTAAAATGAAAGACTCCCTCTTAAAACCATTTAGTGACTCCTGCACTTTATCTCCAATTCTTATGTGTGTCAAAATTTCCTACTCAAAATAGTGTGACCAATTACATTAACCATAATTTTAAGATTGTAAAAAAATTATTAGTGCCAAAAAATAGATGTTTTTAGAATAAAAGAGAAATATATAAGAAGAAAAAAGTTTGTATTCATTTGAGATAATTTTGATATGAATATCACAAGATAAATGTATAATTATATACTTTTTATCATAATGAAGAAATACTAAAAGAAAATTAAAAATAAAAGAATCTAATTGTTTCAATGAATTGAACGTCAATTGATAATGAAACAGTCAATCTAACATAATTAAACAATATAAATCATTTATATTAAGTATTAATCATAATATCATCTAGAAAAAATGACAATGATCCAAAATACAAATATCATTACCTTTTCCTCAAAAAGAAGTGTTCTCAAGTTATATAGGAGTCCTTACTTGTACTTTTTTAATGAAATCTACTAAAAAAGTAAAATACAAATAAAGTAAAAACTAGAAAGAAAAATAGATGCACAACTATTTCTAAACAAAATTTCAATTTACAAGAATGAATAGGAATAAAGAATCAATTAAATATATTAGATTACCTATATTCCATTATTTATAAAGAAGTACAAAGAGTCATATGCATAGACTTCACATCTATTCAATTTTAAAAAATGCTTCTGATTTAATACTGAACTATTTCATGAATCATTAATAAATTCAATTCACATTACATAATGATAGAACGCAAACATGTATGCAAGATTTGAGTTTCATTATGAAAGTTCAATCCACTCACTCAAATAGAAAGAAATAAATAAAAACTATTCATATACTTCATATAAATTGGTTAGACCATTCTCACTCTATAGTTCTACTATAACAATTTATTTTATTTAGCCAGGGGGTGAAGAAATCCATAAACAAAGATATAGATATTGGCATATTGTTCAAGACATTGATATTAAAATATTTAGTAATTTAGTCAAATCATATCTGTTCAAAATCTTAGTTTGATGGTTCTAATTCATATATTTGATTAGAAAGTATTTTGTTGGAGTATAGAAAGAATAGGGAATTGGAATAAATATATAATATGATACTTGAGTTGAATTTACATAATGAATAAAATGTATTCATTTACTCTAATGCCCTTTTAGAAATAAACATCACAATTTAACCATTTATGTTGCTAATATATTTATTTGTTATGTTCATGCTCAACGTCTAAATTTATTTTTTCTCACTCAACAATATTATTTTGTATGTAAAAATTGTGATAGTCTAATTTAAATGTAATGATATTAAAAATGTTGAATAATTTTGGTAAGATATGATAGCATCAATTCTTTGTGACGACTAAAAGAAAAACAAAATTAAAAAAATTTTAGTGTGAAGTTGAGAATCAAAATTATAAAAAATATTTTAGTATCTTATGATATTACATACTGGAATGATAAAATCACATGCAAAGCACACAAAATATTACTAGTTAAGTAAAAAGTTGCTTCCAAACATGCAAATTAATTCAATCAACCAGGCATTGTCGTAGCCGCTTTTCTGTCTACACGATGACACAGAAAAATGAGAAAAAAATGGGAAGTGCAGAAATAATACCGTGAAAGGGCAAATTTAATACCATATGAAAATCTTGAATAATTTTATAGGGGCACGCTTTTTAGTTCCAAAAGCAACGCTTTGAAACCTTTCAAAATTGTAAAGTATGATATACATACCTACATACATACGTACGTACGTACATATATCTATGTTTTTTTTTTTTTTGTTCTAGATCTTGGGCTCCATATTTTTTTTCTTTTATCAATCTTCATAGGGAAGGAGAAGAGAAGATATATAAGCTTGGGCTCCATATATTGTACCTCATATTGTCTTATATTTGTATCGTAACAGGACCGACAATTGGAAATGTGGGCCAGAAATTCCAATAGACAAATCTTAGTTATTGAAATTCAATTGAAAGATCTGCTATACGACAAAATTGTACGCCAATTTGATTGTGCGACTTGAAAATTCAAGTGTATATCTAAGTTACACGACAAAAAATTGTAAGGATTACATTAATCAATTCGAATCAGACAAAACTCAAATCCATCAATCGTCAATTCTATGGGCCGCCAGTGGTAGACTGGTAGTCTTCTCCATTGACAAAGTCAAATGCACCTCCAAACGTACTCTTTCAACGACAAGAACATGGAGCATTCCGGTGGCATTGGGTCAATATGGACATTCAAATAATAATTTAAAAAAGGGTTAATCACACTTATTACCCTTAAAGTATATCCCATTTCTCACTATACCCCGTAACCTTTTTTTTTTGTCTCATTTTAACCCCTATTGGACAAAATTACCCCCTATTATTTTAAACTCTTTATTTTTTTCTCTTTCTCTTTTTTTTCCCCTTCTTTCCTCCTTTATTTTCTTTGTCTCTTTCTTCTTTCTTTAATCCTTCCTTTTCTCTACAAGAAACTTCACTTTAGTGATTGAAGCTAAAAAAATAGGAATTGTAAAGATCTATCTTCTCTCTAAATGATTACAAAAATATTCAAATCACTTCTCCAAAATACCATTTTTTTAACCTTTCAATTCTTTTGCTTGTTCCCCTTTACATTTCAGTTTCTTATTTTATTCTCTAGAAAATATCACAAAATGAATTTGAGACCTAATTAATAATCATTAATTACAATTTGTGACAAATAAAATCATTAGAAATTAGCTTTTGATGCCTTTTAAAGTTTTATCTAAAAATTCAATTACAAATTCAAGATAAAATTTTTTCATTGAGATGAAATTTTCTATTGGAAAGGATGGAAGATAATATAAGGAAGAAAGAAGAAAGAAACAAAAGAGGGGGAAAAGGAGAATGGAAAAAATATAAATAAAAAGTTAAAGTAATAGAAGGGTAATTCTGTCCAATAGGGGGTTAAATGATAAAAATTAAAGATTAGGGGGTAAAGTGAGAAATGGGGTATACTTTAAGGGGATTAAGTACAATTAACCCTTAAAAAAAAGTCAATATATGATCGGGAACATTGATGCCACTATCTTTTCAATTTTTTAAAAAAATATAACTTTTATTTTTTTTTCTAGCAAATGAGTGGTTGGAATTTAAGAATCAGAGACATGAAAGGATGATTTCAACTCAGGAGACTTAATTTTTAATGTCTCAACTTTAATCACTAAACCAAAACCTCTTTGGCTAAATTAAATTTAGACCTACAGGAGGCAATAAAACATTTGAAAATACATAATCGGATGAAACAAATTAAATATTGATGCCAATAAATGTTAAACATGTGAAGAAAAAAATCCTTTTTTGCACATTGGCTTGTACTTAGACTAGCAGGCAATAAACATATGGAAATACTTAACTTCGTGAAAAATTTTACAGTTTTGATAAAAAAAAAAAAGAAAGGCTAAAAGAATTCTCGTGAGAAAGTATTGTGTTGTCAATGAGCCATGGCCTCAACGTACACACCGAGCACAACTGAAAAAGACGCAGAAGAGAATGTCAACTGTTCGAAAATTTTGGCCCAAAAAACATCAAATCTAAGCCGAAGATGATAACAAATCAGTCGTGGACCCAAATTGTAACTTGGTATCAGATTGATAATCTGATTCAAGCTCATCAGGAATGCTCTGTAATTTGTTACGCTGGGAAATCATCGGAACATGTGGATCAGGAAGGGTATATAACAGAGTCACCACCAGCAGTATCGGAGACAACTAGACTGTCAAAGAAGAGAAGTTGGAAATTGACAACTTATGATTTGCCAGGGTGTAGCTGGACTGTTGGATATGGAAATGTTAGATAATGGATGGTCCACATTCCACAGGGTAATGAAAGACCACGATAGTCAAGGTAGACAACCTTCAATCAACACTATCATGAGACAGACGAACCGACTTGTTTAGATCAAAACCTACTCAGTTTACAGTGCACATCAACGCATTTAAAAATGAGCATGCAAAATCTTTGACAAATTTTGTCCGTCTACCTAGTTGACATGATTAGAAATGCCTTCAGTTCATAGACGGCTCTGGTAGCGGTTTAGTGCTGGTAGATGTATCTGATTCTAATTGACCTCTAGGCAAGCTTTGTATTCTATATGTAGGCGGACTTGGGGCAGGCAGCGTTAGAGTAACCATTCAGCATGAGAACTACTGAAGCAATGGTTACCCTTCGCTCAATTTCATGTTGTACACATAGCAAGCCTATATGGATGTTCTGAATAACTTCATTTCTTGCACATTAATCTCCGATTGTTGGATCTACCTATGCTAGTGGTCTTCCATCCCTCCATTGTCTCCAGGCCTGCAACACATATTGCCAAATGATGACATTGGAATTAATTTTCTCTTACAGGGAATACCAGAGTTTTCAAATGAGAATACCAAGAAAATAAGATGGTTATTTTGCACTCACATTGTGAATGCAAGAGTTTGTGAAAAGGGTAGAACTCATATCTAATATTACAACTTGGATAGAAAACTCTACCACCCTGGGTATCATAGCAGCAGAAGGGTATATAGGCAATAGCATTTCTAAGGCAAGTTTTGCAGTCAAAACTCGAAAGATCAGGAGTACATTGTCCAAGGGCATATAATGTTCTCTGAAATGGCTGAAATGGGGTATAATACTCTTCTTGAACAACAAATTTCTTGCCTGAACCACCGTTTGCAGCCCTACTGACTATTTGATCCATCGAACTTGCTAATTTCTGGTTGAATTTTTCTGGATCAGTGGCATTCTTTGTATTCCACAAAGCAAGTCTGAAACTCTGATCTACCCTGGAGAAGATGGATTGATTTGAATAACACACTAAGCACCGCGGCATACAAAATAATGGCAATCTTTTCATCGGAGCATCGCTTTAGAATTTCTATACTAGCATTTGCCACACATTGTGCACAAACATCACCTTGATAGAGAAAGAGGCCATATACTGTGTTAGAAGTTTGATGACCAGCAGTGAAATTATAGAAGCTGTGGTTGTTTGTCAAAGAAGCATTTGAACATAGAGTTGAAAGGAGGAGATTCAGGTTTACTCTATAAGGACTGCCTGCAGCACATTGTATGCATGGTTCAAAATTATTGTCGCCGCCTGTACCGTTCCACCGATTTTGGCATATCGGTTGCAGTTTCGGCGAGACACATATTTTAAATCATTTTATTATTCTAAAAATTGTAAATGATCATTCAAAATATAAAAAAAATATATGCAAAAAAAAAACCAACAAGAAAATTAGTTGACTCCGATTCGACTCGGGTGACTCGGCCATTTTTTGGTATCTCAGAGCCTAGTTTCAATGATTTCTCGGCGAGCTGGTGTCTCGAAGTCAAATCGGAACAGTAAAACCCGAAACGGAGACGAATCGGCCGAGTCATCTCGGACTTGGCCCAATCTTCAATCCATAATTGTATGTAGTATTTTGGTAGTGAACTCTATTAAGTGTGGCTTTGTATCCCACATCGGATATTTTATAAAGAAGTCTCTACTCTTGGTGGTTATAAATAAAGTGAGTTTAAGTACATTTAAGATGTGCTAAAGTATCGGTCCATGTGCCAAGGGTATCGGCCCATGTGCCTTAGACACCAATCTAAAAGAGTTTTAAGAGGGCCCATGCTCCAATGTTAAGAGAGGTTTTGGTTAGTCATCAAACCAAAAAAGCAAGTTCGTGAATTCTTGGTCCGTTAAGTCTTTTGTGCTATTTTGGCTCTTTTGTGTTTTCTGTTTGGGTGCTTTTGGGTTTAGGAATTATTTCCTAACATTTTGTATCCTTTCTTTTGTATTTTCTTTTATTATAGTAAATCTTTTTATTATAGTAAATCTGCTACCCCTTCACCCGTGGACGTAGGTCAATTTGACCGAACCACGTAAATTTGGTGTCTTTCTATTTGATTTATTTATTATGTTATTTGTTTGATTTATTTATTATGTTATTTGTCTTTGTTGGGCTACCAAGAACTCTTTGTCAATTTCCTGGGACCAGCCTAACAAAATCCAAGATAGCTAATGTCAGGAACAGAGCTGACTCTTAAGTTGAAGCTAAGCAAACATAGTAAGAGAGACAGAACTCTCCAGGTCATGGTAAAGGCAAGAATCTGATGTATATGGCTACTAGAGTAGCGCTCAAAATCTTCAACTTGCATTCCTCTAATAGCTGATATAGTTACTATTGGCCAGTGGAAAATAATGAAGCGACTATAGGCCTGGAAAATTGGCACAGGAAGACTACTGAAAGCAGGTGATGATCAGCATTTCCAAAACGTGGCATATACTTCAATTGTGAAACCAAGAAAAAGTAAGCAAAGGTGTGCCCCCGTCCGTGACATTATGGGATTCTACCATTGACTCTGTGGACTGAAAAGTTGTGGATGGGAAACGATTGCAACGTTGTCATGGATCAACACAGTTTCATTGGAAAGTCCGAAACCTAGTAGTGTAACGTTAAATGCATGCTAACATATACATTGATTTTGTTTCTTGATGGTAAACTGAAGCTCTTGGAGTGGAGACATGTAGTACATTAGGACTGCCTTCGAGTCAATTCTCGTTTTCTCCTGCACGTGCTTTGTAATCGTTGGCAATACGAGTTCTTGAAGATTATTACAATAATATGTCCGACAAAAAAAATCTGCATCTACAAGTTCTAATCTTAAATGGTTATTCCATAATGGCTTGCAAAGATCCCATGTAGCATATCTCTCTATAAATATTTTTTAAGGCAAGGGAAGGGTTGGATTCAAGAATGGGAGAAGGGAAAGGGAGAGTTGAGCCAAAATCTTCTAATTTCAGAAGCCCCATGCACAATATCATTTCCAATTTTAGTTAAAAAAAAAATTGTCCTCAGAGAGTATCATTCTCATTTTTCTTTTTTCAAACGCCATTTTCCAGTGATATCTCAAAGATTACAAACATCAAGAAAATGGTTGCTGTCAAGCAATTTTAAATCTCAAAGGATGAAAAAGTAATGGACTGCGGAGAGGTAATACTGCCGCCATATATATGAAATTTTTCATCATAATATATACATGACAATTTTTTTGTGACTAAGGAACTTGCAGCCGCTACTCAAGAGTGCGCACTGGGAAAACGTTGTGCTTGTGCCACCAACAACTAAAATTTTGCCAGGCCACACCTTCCCCATCTCCCATATCATTTGAGATTCTTCTGCCAATTAGCACCCTCAACAATTTTTGGGTTCCCCATTCCTTCTCTCTACTAGGTTGTCATTCACAGGGAGGAGAAAAAGATGCAACAAAAGTACTAGATTCTTTCTTTTTTTTTAAAAAAATCTTTTTAGCAATAATAAAAGTACATTTTTTTTAGTGTCACAAAGCCGTGTTCTACTAGCAGTACAGGACATACATAGACTAATGAACAAAGGAAGTTGGAAATTAACAAGTTAAGATGTGCCGGAACGTATTTGGACTGTTGGAGATGACAATGATAAATAATGGATAGTCCAAGTTTCACACGGTTTATGTACATTGAACTAGAACACAACAGTCAAGTCGGGCCACCTTCAATCAATACTACCACGCTACAGAAGGATCCGACTTGTTCATATCAAGTCTTGCTCAATTCACACTACAAAACAGTAGATTCAAAAATGAATATACGAAATCTAGACAAATTTTGCCTACGCACCTTGTGAACATGTTTAGAAATGCTTTCAATTCAACTACAATTTATCTGGGATATAATTCAGTAATTGAAACTTCTTTAATAGACGGGCTTGGTATCGTCTTGGTGCTGGTAGATGTGTCAGATTCTGGTAAATCTTTAGGCAAGCTCTGTGTTCTACTACGACCAAAAAATGCAGGCGGATTTGGGGCAGGTAAAGTTATAGAGTAACTATTCAGCATGAGAACTACTGAGGCCATAGTTGGCCTTTGTTCAATTTCGTCTTGTACGCATAGCAAGCCAATATGGATGCTTTGAATAACTTCATTTCTTGCATATGAATCTCCGATTGTTGGATCTACCAATGCTAATGGTGTTCCATCCCTCCATTGTCTCCAAGCCTGCAACATGTATTGCAAGTGATGATATTGGAACTAATTTTCTCTTAAAATGAATGCATGATTTATTGGATGAGAATACTAAGAAAATGAGAAGTTTATTTTGCACTCACATAGCTTAGAAGGTCATCTCCTCCATGAGTTTGATAGAATTGACTGTTCTTCTTACCACTTATAATTTCTAAAACCAAAACACCAAAACTGAATACATCTGACTTTACAGAGAAAAGGCCGTGCAATGCGTACTCAGGAGCCATGTAACCACTACAAATTAGAACCATTTGGAGAACGCTTCAGACTTCAATAATTTGGAATGTTAAAGGCTCAAAATGACCATAATTAGAAATATTTAGGCTTCAATAAATAAATGTAGAGAATGTATTAAAAAATATTTGAGGGTTAAAGATAATAGGATCGTTCCATAACTGAAATTATGGAAACATGTAGTATAACAAGAAAGGAGTGCAGCACTTACAATGTGCCTGCAATTTTACTTGTGTTTCCTTCAGATTGATCAACTCCAAAGAGTCTTGCCATGCCAAAATCAGCAATCTTTGGATTCATATTTCCATCTAGTAACACGTTACTAGCTTTAAGATCGCGATGAACAATTCTAAGTCGAGAATCTTCATGAAGATAAAGAAGTCCTCTTGCTATTCCTCCTAGAATTTTGTATCGTTTTGACCAATCCAACAATGGCTGCTTTTCTGGGTCTATACAATCATCAAAATGACAAGTCTTATTAGTTTCTTTAGCTGTAAAACTTAATTTCAACAACAGACTCGGCAACCAATTCCAAAATAAATCAGGAGTATTTGACTTGAAGCTTACCAAAGAGAAAGTAGTCAAGGCTTTTGTTGGTAACAAATTCATAGATGAGTATCCTTTCTTCTCCTTCCAAGCAAAATCCCAATAGTCGGACAAGATTTCTGTGTTGAAGCCTGGCAACCAGGGCAATTTCATTTTTAAATTCTTCTATACCTTGAGCTGAGCTTCTTGATAGCCTTTTCACAGCTGTCTCTTGTCCATTCAGAAGCGTGCCCTAATTGCCAATGAACAAAAGATTAACAAATTTCGAATAAAACATATCATATTACAAATTATCAGCTTACTGGAAAATGACTAAATCTTGTACCTTGTACACAGGACCAAATCCACCTTCACCAATTCTGTTACCAATAGCAAAGTTGTTCGTGGCAACTTGAATTTCACTGAAGTTATACTGTAAGGATTCTGTGATTGAGATTGCACTTGCACCTATAGCAGAAATAGTACGAACTTAGTGAACTTAACGAATTTACCCTTGAAAATTATAAATATCTTTTCAGCAACTGTGTCTGTTATCCTTATAATTTACCCGTTACTTCGACAATGGTGTCATATCTCTTCCTGGATCTTCTTGTTACGCAGAAGCCCACGATAAATAGCAAAATGCCAGCAGAGATTGGGACGATGATTGCAACAATTGTTCGTGTTGAGATTCCTCCGCCCTCTGAATAATTAGATAAAAAGTTATTTAGCTCCAAAAATGTGCTTGTATTGTACTGGAGGTAAGGATCTAAAGAGCGAAAATGTTCAGATTTGTATATCCCTTTAAATTATTTGACGAATAAGACGAATTCAATATCGAATTTGTGCAAAATCAACTGATCAAGGGAGATTTTACCTTTTTTTTTTTGGGTTGTTTTCTCCTTACCATTCTCTTGGTTGGCACCAAACTATTGGATGTTTTGATTTTCTCCATTTCCTTAATTCGAGAAACAAGTTTTCCCCAAAAAAAAAAAAAAAATCAAGGATTTCCTCTTCCATTGCCTCATTTATGGGGCAACTGGCAACGCAAAATTCTACCACTTTCACAAGCCACAGAACATGATGAGTATGACAACTAGGTGGACTCCATAGCTACTGGTGTGAAAGAGTTGAATTGCTAACTAAGCCTAAAGATATTGCAATTATGAGGTCAAAATAACTTGAATCTAGTAAGCACGGCAACTTACCTTTACTTGTAGAATTGGAAGGAGAAGGTGGAGAAGGTGGAGAAGGAGGAGGAGGTGGACCAAGATTTGGTGCAGGCGCGGGTGCTGGGCTTGTATAATTGTAAAAGCGGTAGAGTTCATACCTAACATAGCAGCTAGGAAGCAAAACTCTACCGCCCTGACGATTATTACAGCCTTTGGGTATAAAAGAAATGGCATTTCTAAGGCAATCCTCGCAGTCCGGACTGGGAAGATCTGGAGTACACCGTCCAAGGGCGTATATACTCTTCTGGAATGGGGAGTAATTAGCTTCTTGGACCGCAAATTTCTTTCCTGAACGATCATTCGCAGCCTGACTTGCTATCTTATCCATCATCTCTCCTAAGACCTGGTTGAACTTGTCTGGTTCAGTGGCATTCTGCACATTGCACATCCAAAGTAGACACTCTGATCCGCCCTGGAGAAAATGGACTGATTCGAATACCGTAACAAGCAATCGTCAGACCACAGAATAGCAGTCTTCTGATATGGGCACACCTTCAACATTTCCCCACTGGCATCTGCTACACATTGTCCACAAGCATCTGGACTAACATCATCTAGACAAAGAAATAGGCCGTAGACCATGGTAGAGGTGTCTCGGCCAGCAGTGAAATTGTAGAAGCCATTATTCCTGGCTGTCAAAGAAGCATTGGAGGACAGAGTGGAGAGAAGGAAATTGAGATTCTTTGTGTATGTGCTGCCAATGGTGCTGTTGGGATTATATGTAGTACTGTTTACGCAGTATTGTGTAAGTTTGGCAGCATGAATCAGTCTCGTGTTGAAGCTGATCAAACAAATCAGCAGGAAACACGAGAATGATATACTTGTGGAGGTCATTATTTGATCAGAATCAGGCAGACCAAATGTGTACACAGTTGTGGATTTTTGTATTTAGGCCAAAAACTAAATGCGTGATCCTTGAGAATGAGATGGAAATATGAAATGGGATAGGGCCAGGGAAAAAGTTCCCTGGGAAGACTTCCACTTCTGAAAAAGGGGTTACGTACCCTATTTGTGAAGAGACTAGAGAGAGAAGAGGAAAGCAGAAAAGCCTAAAGTCTTTGATACCGACAGGAGTGAAGCAGTGTGGGGACGCACAAAAAGTCCACGCTTTGTGGCACTCACCGATCAGGGACCTATTTTTTTTTTATAGAGTGGTTAGTTCATTAAAAATTGCTGGCTAGCGTAAAAGACGTTTGAATTAGTTTTTTTTTATCAGTTGAATTCAAACTTTTTGGACAATTTTTCTGCAGAATGAAACTAAAAAATGATTTGAGGCGGGTCAATTGTGGTGTCTCTTTATGCCAGTAAAAGTCTTCCTTAGAGAATTTTCCAGAAAATTACCTGCCTCGAAGGAAAATTCTTCTAATTTTAGAGATTCTGAAACTTGAAAGTGGATGACAATAGATGGTAAAGACAAGATGGAACGTTCCAATCATTAAAATGATCAGCAGTGATATTATTATTTTCAAAAAATTAAAAAGACATATTCCCTCACAATTATTTAAAAGATGGTCCCCAGACCGTCGACACGACAGACAGCATTTTGATTTTTCTTTTTTTTTTCTTTTTTTGTAAACAAGAAAATTGAACAATTGCTAAGAAACGAGACGGAAATATATCGCTCAGGTTCATAGGCTTGTTGCAACCAAAAGGATTAAATATTAGGGAAAATCACCGGTTACCCTCTTATAATTTAGTGCACTATTATGTGATCCCTCTCTAGTTTAAAAAATTATACATGACATACAAAATCCCCTCCAGGGATGGGATCGTGGCAAGTGCCCATCAAGGGAGTCATGGGGTGAGGGGAGGGGTTGGACCAGGGCAGGTTCAGGGATGGGAGGATTTTTCTCTCCCCATTTTAAATAGGATGGGGGCCGGAGGTATCCCGTGACCAATATAAAGTATGCATCTATGGTGACGCACATATATTCATATTATAACTACGTACTATCGTAAGTTGTTTAAATAAATAAATATTAAAAAATTGTTAAAATAAATATGACTGATTGTAAGTTTAGATTTGCTATTAAAAGGAGAGAAATAAATTTACAAAAATCAAAATGACTTTTAACCTTGATTTTACATTGAACAATTAGTCAACAATCTAAAAAAGTGATTTACAATATTTGTTATTGATGTTACATTTATAATAATGTCAAAATCAAAACTAAAAATATATATATATGATTCACAACCACAGAGACAGTCGTCTGGGGTACGAGACAGGACAAGAGGTAGGCGTAGAAAAAGGGGGGATGACATGGGGTAGATAGAGATTTTAGAACATGGTCCCCACCCCACTGCCATCCCTATTCCCCCCTCATGGTTTGGTGATGGGTGAATATTTGTATGTGTTAATTGGGGTTATTTGGGCTTAAAATATTCTTTTAATTGTGCAATGAAGTGGTTTACTGCTTATATTTGAATTTTGTGGTAGTTGTAGGGTCTTTGGAGTAAAAGTTGGCATTTATTAAAAATTCAAAGGCGGTTTCTCCAAGACGTGCATGTTTGAGAGAGGATGGTTGCAAGCAGATTTGAAGTTCTCATGGGGCCGACTCATATTTCCTGTTTGGTGGTGTTGGAAGGCTGTTTGGGAGTCACATATTTCCTTATGGGATAGATTTAGGAGAATAGTGGAGTTGGAGATCCACGTCTGCGAAATTGAAGACCAGGAGAAATTCTTGGCGGTGGAAGGTTTCCTTGTACATGCAAAGTCCAAAGCCTACTAGGAAAGAAGGTGGCGGCTGACTTCCCACGTGGTGATGGAATTGGAAGCCTCTTCATCCATATATATATTCGTAGCTTTTGGGGCTGTGGGAGACATCTTTGGAGCATAGCATTACTTTAGCCTTTTTCTTGTTTTCGTTTTTTTTCCGTACACTAGCATTGTTGGAGTTTTCTTGCTTTTTCCTTGTTGCACCGTCACTTAGCATTAGACCAGCACTACTCTTTCAAACAATTGAGTTTTGCTTTCGTTTCCCGATTTTTCCGTCTTTTGCTATCAAGCTTCTGAACCAGCATTCGACTTATTTTCCAGTAATTATTCATAGCTTTCAAGTGAAGATTTTTCCTGCGTTAATTCAAGTGTTTTCTTATTCCTTAATTACAAGTTACATGGAATCAACAACTTGCATGGAAAAGATGTCAAGGCGTGGCTAAATTCTTATCTGGTTGAGGAATAATCAAGGCTCGGGGCACCATAACTGTGAGATCATTTTGATTATTAATTTTAATTTATATGTTCATGGGTATTTAATTATTCTCTATTTTCAATTAATTATTATTTGGGTTTATTGGGTAATGTGGCTAGTTATTCAATTGTCTAAATAATATAAAGTCAATTAGTGTTAAAAGTGCGTCTTTAAGCAACCTAATTAGTGGCACTGAGACGGTTTCATCGCATAAGTGGTCTAATTTGTATTGGGAATAATTAATCTAGTCTCAGTTAACCCGCATGTGTGTTAACCATCTAGAATTGGGTCTTTCTAATTCCTAATGCTGTGACTACATTAAATCCTATGAGCGTCTCTAGGGTTGTCTAGTTCACAAGATGGTAGTCTATGAGCGTCTTTGGGCTACTATAAAATTAAGGAAAGATTGGTGGTTGGAGCGACCCATATATAATTATTCATGGCATGTAAATATCTGTTTGGGTCTATGATCGGTTGTGTGCACCGGTGTCAAGATTAATTCCTTGACTAGACTGTTGAATTCATTGATATTTGCTTTATTTGATTCTTGCCATTTTGATTAAATTGAAATTGCAGTTTTTATTTCTTTCTCTTTTTAATTAATTGCTCTCTTTCCAAAAACCCCCTATTTTTCCTGTGTGATTTGTCCACCAATTCCCTGAGGAGACGACCCTACTTGCCCTATTCTCAAATTACTGTTGTTGGCATTTAGGCTTGTATTTTAACTTTATTTTTGGAGGTTTGACACCCACCATTTGGTTAAAGTATCATTGTTAGTTTGAATCATTAAAATTAACAATCAATATTAAAGAATTGTTCTAATGTAAGAACAATTTACTTCTTAGGACGTTCCTCCAAATTCAATAAAGACCAACGTGTAAGCATTCTTGCATCTTGTAGCTTGTAAACTGATCCAAATCCACCTTCTCCAGTGGAAAAAATAAACATATAACCCTCAAAAGCCGGAGTCTACAACCGGAAATATATAAATATATTCTCATTCTACAGTTCTCTGCTTTTGCGGACACATTGCTTGATACCAAATAAATCTTGGTCTGCTCTAAATTTATTCTATTCTCGATTTCGCAATCAATGGATAAACACATAATTCTCTAGTCCAAATGCATTCTGATTCTCAGACAATGATATATGATTTATTCCTTCCCAAATGCTGATTATATCGACTTGCCTATCACTCTACAGCGGACTCAAATGTAAGGAAACATTTTCGTAGACATGTCTAGTTTCTTTCAATCGTTGATGCTTCATTTATCGACCATGGTTCTGCTTTTTTGATTTATCAGCCTGTAATGACTCTTTGGGACTCTGCCTCCTATTTATTAAGGAAAAAGTTGCTTTCGAGCCTGCTAATTAATTCAATCAGCCAGGCACTGTTGTATTCGCTTTTCCTTGTACATGATGACACCAAAAAAAAAAAAAAAAAGTGGAGAAGTAATACGTGAAAGGGCATATTAATATCATATGAAAATCTTGAATAATTTTATGGGGGCAAACTTTTTAATTACAAAAGCAAAGCTTTGAAAACTTTTAAAATTGTGAAGTGTGATATATAATTTTCTATATTTTGGGCGATACATATTTTACCTCATATTGTCTTATATTTGTATCATAATAGGACCAACAATTGGAACTTTTGGACCAGAAATTCTTTTTTTTTTTTTTTTTGCTAAGAGGAAGGTGGATCAGAAATTCCAATAGACAAGTCTTACTTATTGGAAGTCAATTGTGGATCTAGAGCTTTATAAGTTGAGTTCTGTTCAATCCAAATTAATTCATGTTATTCTTATTATATTCGATGTACACTTGTACGATTTTGATATAGTTATGAATTGCATGCCAATTTAACTATGCAACATTAAAATTCAAGTATATACAAGAAATTGCAAAAATTACATTAATTGATAAGAATCAGAAAAAATTCAAATCCATCAATTGTCAATTCTACAGAGTATTGTGTTGTGAGTGAGCCATGACCTCGACTACATTCACAGAGTACAACGAAAAAGATACAGAAGAAGATAATGCAATGATCTTTCCAAAAATTTTGGGCCAAAACACTTGAAATCTAAGCCGAAGATTATAATGAATCAGTCGCGGGCCTAAATTGTAACTTGGTATCAGATCGACAATCTGATTCAAGCTCATCAGGAATGCTCTGTAATTTGTTACGCTGGGAAATGATCGGAACATGTGGATCAGGAAGGGTACATAACAGAGTCACCACCCGCAGTATCGGAGACAGCTAGACTGTCAAAGAAGAGAAGTAGGAAATTGACAAATTATGATTTGCCAGGATGTAGTTGGACTGTTGGAGATGTAAATGATAGATAATGGATGGTCCACATTCCACACGGTAATGAAAGACCAAGATAGTCGAAGGCAGACAACCTTCAATCAACACTACCATGAGACAGACGGGCCGACTTGTTTAGATCAAAACCTACTCAGTTTACAGTGCACATCAACACATTCAAAAATGAACATGCAAAAGCTTTGACAAATTTTGTCCGTCTACCTAGTTGACATGATTCGAAATGCCTTCAGTTCATAGACGGCTCTGGCAGCGGTTTAGTGCTGGTAGATGTTGTTGAAAATTTTATTTATGTTATTGTTGAATTTGTTTTTCAAATTGAGTCAATCATTTAGTGGCCTAGAGTTTAGGAATTTGTTGTACGTTGGAGTCTTTCAGTTTTTTGATTTAGTCAACAGATTTAGTGGCTTATTGGTCTAGTCTTTAGGAGTAGTTGGGTTATGGAGAAAGTGCCAGATATGGGACCTAATCTTTAGGAATTTCAGTTGTGCATTTTGCCTATTTAAAGGCTTCAAAGGTTCTGAATAAAGATAGAAAAACAACTTTTGGCCACACTACTACTATTATCTTTTCTGCAAATAACTTATCAGTGGCATCAGAGCCACAAGACTCCTGAGACCCGAGAGTGAAACACTTGACATTATCTACTCCTTCCCCACTATCCTATCCAAATGGCCAATGATTCAAATTTTGTGCAAGCCGCCATCCCTCACTTTGATGGTCACTATGACCATTGGAGCATGCTCATGGAAAATTTTTTACGGTCGAAAGAATATTGGTTAGTGGTTGAATCTGGAATTCAAGAGCCACCAGCAGGTGCAGCCATGACAGATGCGCAGAAAACAGACGTTGAAGCTAGAAAGCTCAAAGACTTGAAAGCGAAGAACTATCTCTTCCAGGCTATTGATCGTCCCATCTTGGAGACTATTCTTTGCAAAGATACATCCAAGGATATTTGGGATTCAATGAAGAAAAAATATCAAGACTCTTCTAGAGTGAAGCGTGCACAGTTTCAAGCCTTGAGGAAGGATTTTGAAGTTTTGTAGATGAAGGATGGGGAATCTGTTACAAGTTTTTTTGGACGGACGATGGAAATTGCAAATAAAATGAGATGCTATGGAGAAGAGATTAAAGATGTTAACATAGTAGAAAAAATTCTGCATTCTATGACGCGAGAATTTAACTATGTTGTTTGCTCAATTGAGGAGTCAAACGACATAGATGACCTCTCTCTTGATGAATTGCAGAGCTCTTTGTTAGTCCATGAACAGAAGATGAACCGAAGCTGAACAGCAGAGGAACAAGCTTTAAAAGCTTCTACCAATACTTGTTCCAATAGCTCAAGAGGAAGAGGCAGAGGCCGAGGAAGAGGAAGGGGAGATCGAGATCATGACAAATCTAAGGTAGAGTGCTTTAGATGTTGCAAATATGGTCATTATGCTTCTGAATGTTTCACTGAGCTACCAAATTATAAAGAAAGAGAGGAGAACTCAAATTTTGCGGAAGAAATGAATGAACCAGAAACTTTGTTGATGGCTGTCCATGAAAGAAAGAAGATTGAGTCAAATATTTGGTATATGGATACAGGTTGCAGCAATCACATGAGTGGAAGTAAGTCTTCTTTTTCGAATCTAAATGAAAGTTTTCATTCTACTGTCAGTTTTGGTGATCTCTCTACTGTGAAAGTGATGGAAAAAGGTGATGTAAAGATACAAACTAAGAATGGTCTTGTGGAAACAATTTCTAATGTGTTGTATGTTCCTGACTTGAAGAGTAATTTGTTGAGTGTTGGTCAGTTGCAAGAAAAGGGGTATGTCATTGCAATTAAGAAAGGCGCTTGTGAAATTTATGATCCTGATTGAAGAAGTCCTATTGCAATTGTCCAGATGAGTTCTAATAGGTTATTTTCAATGAAGATTGAAAGCATTCAATCTTGTTTGATGGCTGAAGTAAAGGACACCTCATGGTTGTGGCATTTTCGTTATGGCCACTTAAGTTTTGGTGGACTGAGGGCTCTGCAACAGAAAACCATGGTGACAGGGCTTCCGAAAATTACTGTTCCCTCCCAAGTTTGTGAAGAATGTGTTGTCAGCAAACAACATCTTTCTCAGTTTCCTAAAGGGAAGTCTTGGAGAGCAAAGGATGTGTTGGAGCTGGTGCATTCAGATATTTGTGGCCCAATAAACCCATCTTCTAATGGAGGTAAAAGATACTTAATTACCTTCATTGACGATTTTTCAAGCAAAACGTGGGTTTATTTTTTATAGGAAAAATCTGAAGCTCTTACTACGTTTAAAAGCTTCAAAGCTCTTGTGGAAAATGAAGCAGGCAAGACTATTAAGTCTCTTCGAACAGATCATAGTGGAGTATTGCTCAAAAGAATTTGAAGTTTTTTGTATGCAACATGGCATTCGAAGAGAACTTACAGCTGCATATACGCCACAACAAAATGGTGTATTGGAGCGGAAGAACAGAACAATTCTTAATATAGTGAGAACTCTATTGACAAGAGGAAGAGTTCCAAAGACTTTTTGGCCGGAAGCTGTAAACTGGAGTGTTCATGTTTTAAACAGAAGTCCAAATTTTGCTGTTCAAAACAAGACTCCTGAAGAGGCTTGGAGTGGAAGAAGGCCAGCTGTAGATCACTTTAGAATCTTTGGCTGCCTCGCTTATGCCCACATCCCAGATGCGAAAAGGAAAAAACTTGATGACAAAGCTGAGAAATGCATCCTTCTTGATGTAAGTGAATCCTCCAAAGCCTATAAATTATTCAACCCACTGATGAAGAAGATTGTGACTAGCAGGGATGTCGTTTTTGAAGAAGAGAGCACCTGGGATTGGGATAGGCAGCAGCCTAAACAAGTCCTTTATGATAATGATGCTACACAGGAGCAAGTTCCAGCACTTGTCATGCCATAAAATTCTTCAGATACAACTCAACCAACCAGTGGAATTTCACAACCAGTTGCTGAAGTAAATGAAGAAGGAGCCCAGTCAGTTGGTCGAGTTAGAAGAAGGCTTGCTTGGATGGAAGATTACAAGGTAACTGGGTTAAGTAATCCAATTACTCATTTTGCTTTGTTCGGAGATTGTGATCCTACAACTTTTGAGAGTGCTATCAAAGAAGAAAAATGGCAAAAGGCAATGGATGATGAAATCAATTCAATTGAGAAGAATGACACTTGGCAGCTGTGTGATCTTCCTAAGGGGCACAAAACCATTGGTGTAAAGTGGGTTTTCAAGACAAAACTAAGCAAAAATGGTGGTGTTGAGAAGTACAAAGCACGCCTAGTGGCAAAAGGATACAAGCAGCAATACGGGGTTGATTATACAGAAGTATTTTCTCCAGTTGCAAGACATGACACGATCAGATTGGTGGTTGCATTAGCAGCGCAAAATTTTTGGCCTATCTTCCAGCTAGATGTCAAATCAGCATTCTTGCATGGGTATTTGGAGGAGCAGGTATTTATTGAGCAACCCCCTGGCTATATTAAAGTTGGAAATGAGAATAAAGTTTTTAGACTGAAAAAGGCCCTTTATGGATTAAAGTAAGCTCCGAGGGCTTGGTATAGTCGAATTGAGACTTATTTTCTTAAGGTTGGTTTTATGAAATGTCCTTATGAGCATACTATGTTTGTTAAGATTGAAGATGGGGGGAAGCTTCTCATAGTCTGCTTGTATGTTGATGACCTTATATTTACTGGAAATTGTGATACCATGTTTGGTGAATTCAAGAAGTCCATGATGAATGAATTTGAAATGTCTGATCTTGGTTGGATGCATTATTTTCTTGGCATAGAAGTAATGCAATCAGATGATGGAATTTTTCTCTCTCAAACAAAATATGTGGGAGAAATTTTGAACAGATTTCAGATGAAGGATTGTAATTCTGTAAGTACTCCAATTGAGTGTGGTGTGAAGCTACACAGTGATCATGATGGGAAGAAGGTTGATAGCACACTTTACAAGCAAATTGTAGGCAGTTTAATGTATCTTACTGCAACAAGGTTAGATATAATGTATTCTGTGAGTTTAATCAGCAGATATATGGAATGTCCCATGGAGTTGCATTTGTTAACCACCAAGAGAATCCTTCGTTATTTGCAAGGAACTCAAGACCTAGGGATATATTACAAGAAGGGTGAAAAATCTAATTTGGTGGGTTATACTGACAGTGATTATGCAGGAGATCAAGATGATGGAAGGAGCACTTCTGACTATGTTTTTGCTTGGAACAGGTGCAATTTCCTGGTCGTCAAAGAAGCAACCAATTGTCACTTTATCCAGTACAGTAGCTGATTTGTTGCAGCTACGGCTTGTGCTTGCCAAGCCATATGGCTGAGAAGAATACTTGAGGAGTTGCAGTTCAAGCAATATGGAGCTACTATAATACTATGTGATAACAGCTCTATAGTCAAGTTGTCAAAGAATCCAGTGCTACACGGAAGAAGCAAGCACATTGATGTGAAGTTTTATTTTTTGAGAGATCTTGTCAAGGCTGGAACAGTTGATTTGATGCATTGCAAGAGTGATGATCAAGTTGCTAATATGCTCACCAAGGCGCTGAAGAGGGAATCGTTTGTGAAGCTCAGAGGATTACTAGGTCTCTGCAACCTAGATTCAGTCAAGGTTGTAAACTGATGTTAGTAAACATCAGTTTAAGGGAGGGATTGTTGAAAATTTTATTTTTGTTATTGTTGAATTTGTTTTTCAAGTTGAGTCAATCATTTAGTGGCCTAGAGTTTAGGAGTTTGCTGTACGTTGGAGTCTTTCAGTTTTTTGATTTAATCAGCAAATTTAGTGGCTTATTGGTCTAGTCTTTAGGAGTAGTTGGGTTATAGAGAAGGTGCCAGATATGGGACCTAATCTTTAGGGATTTCAGTTGTGCATTTTACCTGTTTAAAGACTTCAAAGGTTCTGAATAAAGATAGAAAAACAACTTTGGCCACACTACTACTGTTATCTATTCTGCAAATAACTTATCAAGTAGATATTCGGATCGGACCTGGAGTTCGAATACCGTAACAAGCACTCGTCATACCACATAATAGCAGTCTTTTGATACGGGCACGCCTTTAGAATTTCCCCACTGGCATCTGCTACACATTGTCCACAAGCATCTGGATTAACATCACCTCGACAAAGAAATAGGCCGTAGACCATGTTAGAGGTGTCCTGGCCGGCAGTAAAATTGTAGAAGCCATCCCTGGCTGGCGAAGAAGCATTGGAAGACAGAGTGTAAAGGAGGAAATTGAGGTTCTTTGCATACGTGCTGCCAGAAATGGTGCTAGGATTATATGTCCAAGATCGGCATGAATCAGTCTCGTAATGAAGCTAATCAAACAAATTAGCAGCAACCACGAGAATAATAGACGTCTGGAGATCATTATTTGTTCAGAATCAAGCAGATCAGAAGTGTATACAGTTGTGGATATATTTTTCTTTTTAGGCCAAAGACTTAATGCTTGATATATACTTGAGATTAGATAGAAATATGAAATGGGTTAGGGCCAGGAAAAAAGTTCCGTAGGAAGACTTTCACTTCTTCACTTCTGAAAGATAAGCTAAGCTGGTCATCTCCTGCTTCCATTGACACGCCTACATACTGAATTTGTGAAGAGAGGAAAAGAGGAAAATAGCCAAAAGCCTAATGTCTTCGATGATATTGACGGGAGTGAAGAAGTGTGACGACGCGCAACAATTCCATGCATTGTCGTACTTTCCGATCCAGGGACCGATTTATTGTAGAGTGGTTAGTCCATTTATTGCTGGCTAGACTATAAGGGACATTTGAATTAGTAATTAGTTGAATTGAAACATTTTTGGACGATATATCTGCAAATTAAAGCGGGATACTGGGATAGAGCGCAAGTCAGTTATCGTGTCTCTTTTAAGTCAGTACAAGTCTTCCTCAGAGAATTTTCCAAAATTTTCTCACTCCACGGAAAATCCTACCTTTAGAAATAAGGAACCTTCAAACGAATGAGAATGGATGGTAAAGACGAGATATTTTCTCCAATAATCTTAAATGCTTTGAAATAAAAATAATCTGGAAGCCAGAAGTGCCAGCTTTGAACTCCGTATAGGCCCAAAAAAAAAAAAAAAAACATAAAAAACATTACTTCAGAAGCCTTTGAAAAAAAAAAAGAAAAGGAAAAAGACTTGACTTACCATAGTCACTTCCATTCTTAGGCCTAATCGCAACATCTTTTCAAAGTATTACTGTCATTAAAAAAAATCAGTTGTCCCTATTTACACATGATTTAAAAATCACATAATATTAAACTTGTTCCACTTACAATTAGAAAAAATTAAATATTGCGTAATCGCATCTTCATCCGCAGCTTCAAAGCTTAGGAGAAGAAAAAAATTATATACTGTATGCTAGATCCTAATATTAAAGATGCGAGTTGCACTAATGAACACTGCAATTTGTCCCCTATACTATGTGGGGAATTTTTTAAATTTTTTTTTTTTTGGTGAGTAAAAGGTCGCCTGAAAATTCTCTAATAATATTTAGACGTCTGATCATCTAATAATGTGCTCCGCTTAAGAACAACTATTCTCGCCAGCTTTGTGTAGTTGCCGACTCCTGTTGCCTCTTCTTCTCAATATCGACTACTATACTCTCTCTCAATCTCTTTCACACACACACACAAAATAAAGAGGCCTCTATTATTAACTTTATTATTTCGGTTCCATTAGTTTTTTTTTTTTTTTTTGGATTTGATGTGGATTTGTGGATTTTTTTTGAATTGTTGTTTACTTTGATTAATCATGTGATTATATGGAAGTGAAATTGGAGGAAGGTTTTTTCGGCTTTTATGTGGATTTTTTTAACTGCTGATTACTTTGATTAAGCTTGTCATTATATTGAATTGAGATTGGAGGAAGGAATTATGAAAATTTTACTGAGGGAGAGAGTAGGATTACAAAATGTCATCTTCTTTTTTTTTTTTCCCTTGATTATTATACTTAAAGCAATTGAGCCAAGAAAACGTATACAAAACTTTGAATTTTTAACATCCCTTTAATTTATTTGATTATAAATAACTTTGAACTAGTACAGAAATGTTTTCGTTTATTCAAGGCCAAAAAGCCATATTTTTTTACCAGAAACCTTTTGTAATTAATGATACATGACTATTTATGCGTTTTCTGCGACTAAAAAGTGAGGAAGAAAAATCATTTTAGGATTCTAGCATGTATAATTCTTGCTTTTATAATACTACTATTTTCTTTGTAAATTCTTTTAATGAATTCTTCAACCCTTCTTGGCATATCTTAAAATGTGGTCATTCATTAAATGGTGGTGGTCTCGATTTCTCTTGAAAGAAAATCTTGAAACTCTTTTGTGCATTTTTGATGACGTGTTACGAGTCATTAGTTGGTTAGTCCCCCCCCCCCTCTCTTGACAGATTTATTGTGCCTTTTTAAAAATTTTAAATGAAAATAGATATATACATTATAGACTTTTTATTTTTTTTGAGGAATTTGACAGAGAGTTTGTTGGGCTTGTTTGTCCAGCCCATATGATGGACCACTCAACAAGACCCAAAACCCATAACTTTTTTATTTGGCTTTCTCAAGCCTTATAAATTGGAGGAATAGACGCACACAAGATTCATCAAAAGCTTCAGTCGCCATTTTTCTTGGAGAAACGAAGAGATGAAAAATTGGGGAAAAAAAAGCTTGGAGAGAGAGATTTTTTGCCACTTCTTGGTCTTGATCGGATGACGATTTAAATTCTAATTGAGATGAAATTTTATCTACGTGATCCTCTCACCAAATTCTACTCACCTACCGGTGTCAATTTTGGATTTCCTTTTCGTGTGGTAACATCTTTCTAAACCCACTTCTTGACAGTTGTAGTTTTTGGGAGATGAAATTATTCTAGATTTACTTGGTTGATATTGGCGATGTTTCTGTCATTTGGATACTCCAAATAGATCTATGTATACCCATTATTATTGCGATAGTGGAGAATTTTGACTGAACTAGATTTCCCGATTTGGTTTTCCATGTAAAAATTTTGGTGTCCTGTGCCGTTTATTTTTGCTGCATTTTATTATTACAGTTGCTATCGTTGTTTGGTGATTTTGGTTTATTTCTATTTTAATCAATACTTGGGAAAATAGTGAATTGTCTTGGAATAATTCTGATATATTTTTGCCTGCACCAGTATCCATTTCCTAACAAAGTGGTATCAGAGCAGTCAAGTTAGGCTGATTGTTGTACTAATTAAAATGGAGGATTTGGATAGTGGTTGCATGATAAAGTTAAATGCAACTAATTATTCAATTTGGAAGCCTAGGATGGAAGACTATTTATACTGTAGAGATTTATTTGATACTGTTCTATGATATACGGCTAAACCAAGTGATATGAGTGATGAAAAATGGGCTGTTATGCACAGGAAAACTTTTGGTAATATTAGAAAGTGGATTGGTCAGACAATATTTCAACACTTTGCTAATGACACCAGAGCTGATATACTGTGGAAGAAACTTGAAAGCATGTATGAAAGGAAAATTAGTTTCAATAAAGCCTCTCGCCTACAGCAAATTACTCGGATGGGATATAAAAATGATGCAGATATGACTGAATACTTGAGTAATTTTCAGGGCTTAATAAACCAAGCAGTTACGTTGAATCTGAACTTAGATGATGAGGTGCAGGCTTTAATACTGTTCAGTTCATTGCCGAATAGTTGGAAAATAATGGTAGTTTCCGTCAGTAATTTAGCTCCAAATGGTGTGTTGACTATGGCCATAGCAAAAGAGGCCGTGATGAATGAAGAGCTCAGGAAGAAGGAACAATGAATTATCAGTGAGTCCCAATCTTTGGTGACAGAAAAGAAAGAAGGAAGGGGGAGAAGTAAGAGTAGAGAACCCCATTATAGAAATGACAAATCCAGAAAAAAGTTTGAATCGTGAAAAAATGATGCATGCCACTATTGCAAAAAGAATGGGCATTATATGAGAGAATGTAGAATTCTCAACGAGACCAAGTTGAGAAGAAAGGAAAAGGCAAGATGAAGGAAAAAAATGAAGAGGGGACTACAGCAGTTATGATAGCCCATGATGATATATTTGTGTCCTATGATGATGGTCATGTCAATGTTACTTGTCATGACAGTGATTGGGTAGTTGATTCAGGTGCAACCTACTATGTTACCCCTCATAGGCATTTCTTCTCAACCTACACCGAAGGAGACTTTGGCTATGTTAGGATGGGAAATGAGGTCTCATACAAAGTTATTGGCATGGGAGACATATACTTGGACACAGATACCGAGTGCCAGTTGGTCTTGAAAAATGCTCGACATGTTCATGATATTCGTCTTAATCTTGTTTTCACAAGAAAACTTGATGATGAGGTCTATCATAGTTCACAAGGTGAAGACAAATGGAAGGTTAACAAAGAAAGTCTCATTGTTGACAGAGGAAAGAAGTAGAATACCCTCTACTTGGTGCAAGCAAAGTTAGGGAAGGGAGAAGTGAAAGCAATTAGTGATTCCTCCATTGACCTTTGGCATAAGCGATTTGGACATATGAATGAAAAGGGGATTCAGACACTTGTTCGCAAACAACTCCTACTTGAAATAAGAGGTAATGCACTTAAATCTTGTGTTGACTGCATTTATGGAAAACAACACAGAGTTGCATTTCAGAATTTTTCTTCATCTAGAAAGTTAAATCCATTAGAGTTGGTGCACACTGATGTTTGCTATATGAAGGATAGATCTCTTGGTGGTACTGTTTATTTTGTAACTTTTATTGATTATTTTGCTAGAAAAGTTTGGTGTTTTGCTTTGAAATCCAAAGATCAGATTTTAGATGTATTCAAAAATTTTCATAACAAAGTTGAAAGGGAAACTGGCAAACAGTTGAAGTGTGTACGTGCTGACAATAGTGGTGAGTACAGAGGACCTTTTGAAAGCTACTGCAAATCCCATGGGATCAGACTAGAAAAGACAGTACCAAAGACTCCTCAAGAAAATGGAGTAGCAGAGAGGATGAATAGATCCATCACTGAACGGGTCAGATGTATGCTCTCCAATGCTAAACTGCCAAAATCCTTTTGGGGTGAGGCAATAAGGACCGCAGTTGATTTGATCAATTTTTCTCCGTCAGTTCCTTTGGATGGTGATATCGCAGAGAGAGTATGGACAGGGAAGGATGTGTCCTATAAACACTTGAGAGTTTTTGGTTGTCGGGCATTCGTCCATATTCCCAAAGATGAAAGGTAAAAACTTGATGTAAAATCAAAGTAGTGTATTTTCTTGAGTTATGGGCATGAAGATTTCGGTTACAGATTATATGATCTTATTGAGAAGAAGGTGATCAGAAGCAGAGATGTTGTCTTCCTTAAAGATCAAACCATTGAAAACATTGATAAAGATGACAAGTCAAAATTCTCAGATGATATTCCTATTTATTCAGATCCAGTTCCAATATCGGTTGATTCTGATCATGGGTGAGATAGAGCAGAGAGAGGAAGTTGATGGTGAAGATCCTGTTACTGATGAATCTGAACAAGAGATGCTGTTAAGTCCTTAATTGTGCGCATAATTTATGAAAATTTCCCTTTTATTGTGCCAAGATAATTGTGTTAATTGCTTGATTTTACTCATATTTGATTCTTGGCATTTATTTAGGTCATTGGAATTATTTGGAGCTTACAAAGTGCAAATTTGGTGGAAATTTCAGAACTCCCAAGGAAAAGGCGTGGACGAGCTGTATTTGGATGTGAAGAAGGACTTCTGAAAAAAATCCTGCGCGCCTAAGAGTGATTGAAGACTTTATTTTATTTTATTTTTAGGAATTGGTAAAAGACAATTTTATTTTAGGGAAGTTGTAATTGGTTTCCCTATTTTACTTTATTACTGCTTTTTAGTAAGTTAGACTCCAATTAGGACTGAAATTCCTAGTTAAATAGGGAATCTTAGGTTTTCTTATATAGGATGAGCCAAGCCGTCGCTTGGAGAAGAGGAGGAACTCCAATCAATATCTAGAAAACAAAAACTCCTTCGTAGGTTGCTTCCTCTTGTTTCTTCCTTTGGTTAATCGTGGTTGAAAGTTTCTCAAACAATTCTTGGATGCGATTCTCCATGAGGAGCGGCTAAATCTCTTATCTACTCAAAGGGTGACTCGAAGGCGCAGTTCATATCATTTGTGAGATCTAATCGAGTTTTATTATTTCTTTTAATTTGTTACTATTCATACATTTTCTGGATTAATTGATTGAGGGTTATTTTGTTAATTGAGTATCACAGCCAGATATTTAATTTAACCTAATAGCCTACTGTCAAATTAACTAATTGAATACGTAATCGTTCATTTAGTTAATAATTAGTGGCAACCACCATAATTGGTTTTATGTTGGGGAAACGTAAGATCTAGCTTAAATGAACCCTCTTAGCGTGTTCATTGGTTAGGGTTGGGTTTTTCTATCTTTTAATGCAATTGGATAATTAAACTCCTATGGTCGTACCTAGGGTTGTTATCTGGTTAGAGAAGCAGTTAACGGTCGTACCTTGGCTGTCGAAAAAGTAAGGAAAAGCTGGTTGTCAGAGCTTGTTGGCAGCTATAACTAACCTAATGACAAATGAATGAAATATCTTTGCATATATCAATGATCAGTTGATTGGACTGTGCCTGAGAAGTTATTCCTTTGAGTAGAATTTCATTACCTGTTATTTCTATTAAATTATTCTCTGGTGATTTATTTAGTGGTATTTTCATTTTTCATTTCCTCATTTTGTTTATTTTATTTCCAGTTCTATCACATCCAAACCCCCATTTTCCTGTGACTTAGAAAGAAACAATTTTCTACCCGTTCCCTGAGGAGACGACCTTACTTGCCACTACTACAGATTAATATTTTCTTATAGTCAATTCTGGTATATCGGGTTTAGTATACTCCTTGGAATCAGGGTGAAGCCAGTAACCCATTGCACATCCGGAGTCCCTGCTCCGAATTATCCTAATTAATTGTGGTGGTAATTAGGATTTTAATATTTATTATTGCACAGGTTCGCACTCAATTTTGCGCCGACGGTGTTTTGTTAATTTGTTTCTTTTTAAGTTATTTTCTATTTTTTTTTTGGATATTTTTTCTTTGATTTGTTGTTGATTTATGGCTTACAATACTCTTCCATTTGGTCATGGACAAAATGTCAATTATGGAGGAGTTCATGAGGTAAATGTCCCATCCATTCAACAACAATTATCTGAATTAACGTGTCTTGTTCGACAATGGGCGTGAGACAACGGCAGGTCAAGGCATGTGGAATGCAAGATATAAACCATCCCACACTATTGCCCAATATTGCAAGGTGAGAGAGTTGGCGGTGAACATGGTAACATGCCCATGCCCCGTAAGGTATGACCCATATGCCAACACATATAATTCAGATAGGAGGATCATCCTAACATGAGCTACGGTGGAAATTGGCAACAAAGCTTCTTTTGAATCATCATCAAGAATACCAGCCATCACACCTATTTGAGAATCAACCATTCTCATCCGATTCTGTACAACTCTTGAGAATATCATTAAAACATTAGCCTCTAACACTTTGCAATTTCAAAAAACCGAGAGCATTCAAAATTTTCAATGAAAACGGAGGCAAGCATTTGAAATTTGGAGAATCGAAAATCAAATGGTAGGTGCAATAAGCGTATTAGCATCTCAAATTCAAAATTGCTCTCGCACCATTGTCAACTCCGATCCAAATATGAGTGCAACTACCTTGAAATGGTGAAGAATCGCAGATTCAAAAGGAAAGATCTAAACATGCGGTTGAAGAGGTTGTTGAGAAAGATGTAACGAGACCTCAACTTCAAATCTCTCCTCAAATCTCTCCAGTCGAAGAGTGCACTAATCAAAACCCAACTGTGGTGATATCTTCTTCATCTCCTAGCCAACAGACTCTTAACTCTAATTTTATATTTTCCACTAATGAGATTGATTTTGTCATACCAGAAACTTTTGAGTTTCATGACAGGAATAAGTTAAGAGTTGCGATAACTATTAAGCTTTTAATTAGTCACGATGAAGAAATAACTGAAGAACAAAAGTCATTGCTTGCTTGTTTGGAGTTATTCTCTAGTCAAGGAAAGAAAAGAGCTTGTGTGCGTAAAGATTACTCTACTTATGAAGGGTATGAAGATTATGTAGAGAAGAAAGCAGTGAAATGAGCTACAAGATTTTATCCTCCTTGAGCAAATAAGGCTTTATGTCTAGCCAAAGACATTAAAGAAAGGCGCTACTTGGGAGGCAACCCAAGAATTCTGATTTTTCGTTATTTCATGTTGTTAAATTTTGATTTTTTTCCCATATTTCGAGTTTTTATTTCTTATGCTAAGCCATTTTCTTGTTTTAATGCAAAGTTTGTGTTCGTAGGCCTTGGATGTATGTGCCAAAACTTGGCTCAATGGAGTTTTTCGTTTGGTTTGGATAAGACTTTCAAAGAGGCGTGCCTACGTCTTGGAGGAAAGCCTTGATCACATTTTATCTACACAAATTTTTTGGACGTATGGTTTCTGTTATGGGCGTGCCTCACGCTTATAAAGAGGAAAGGCTTGACCAAGGGTTAAAAAAAAAAAAAAGAGTCAAGTAGGGTCAAAAGCCCTAAACCTTATTCCTTTCCCTTTTTGGTTTTTCTTTCTCTTTCTTTTTCCTTTCACATTCCCCTTCCGCCCCTCCACCATCTTCTGTGGATGCACGCCTTCAGCACTTGGAAGAGCAGATTCGGCATATTGATGATCGCTTGGCCGCTATAGAGCATCACAATTCTCACATGACACGGACCATGGCCGCTTATTTTGACTTTATGGGGTTCCAACCCCTTTTTCCTCTCCAAACTTTAGTTTTGCTCTTCAGGAAGTCCTCCGTTATTCCTTTATTTTATTACATTGAGGACAATGTAGTGTTTAGGTGTGGGGGAGGAGTATTTTGGCTTTGCTGGTTTGAGTTTTAATTTTTTTTTCCTAGTTTTTCAAAACTTTAGTTCCAGTTTTTGTTTGTTTTCAATTCTAGTTGCTTGTTTGTGTTTTATTTTTCGTATTTTTCATGTTTTTCCTTTTTATGTTTAGTGAGTCTTATGTGATTGAGATGCAAATAGGAGTAGTGTAATGGCATTGGTATGAATATTCTATTTACTTGCAATTGAGTTGAATGATGGATGTTCTTGACATGACATATAGCCATTTGTGAGTTTTTGAGTTTAAATATCTTATTATTCAAATTTTGTTCTTCATCGTTTGTGAGTGTACTTATCACATCGAGTTAGATCATTCTAGAACTTGCTATGATATACATGTCGAGACCACATTATTGAGTTTGATGCATGAAGATGATAAGGGCAATTAGGTTTAACCCTTTTGAGCTTTTTAAAGACCTGTCCCTATTATCTATTCCCTAGTTGACCAAGTTGGACGTTAAACCTTTTCTTTGTTTAAAACACATTTTATCACCCTTTAACCTTTTTGTTCTAAACCTCTTTGTTTGAACCCTATGTCAAAGGAATAACTTAATGTTCTTTTGCATGATGATATCACAAGTGAAGGAAGGTGATTATATCTATAGCTAGCAAGTGCTTTTATGTTCATATGTTATCAGTGTCTTGTTGCAAAAAAAAACAAAAAAAACAAAAACAAAACAAAAACAAAAACAAAAAAAAAACAAAAACAAAACAAAAACAAAAAGAACAAAAGAAAAAAAAAACCCCCCTTTAAAAAAAATGAAAAAAAAAATGTGTGAAGCACTCTTGAAAATAAGTGCTGTGTTTTGATAGGAAATTGTTGTGTATGCAGTTGCTATGCTTGGAAGTTGTTGTGGTAATTAAGAGATGACTAGGTGAATGGGTATGTCATTCTAATTCATGCAAGGGATAATGAGTTGTTCTCTTTGACATTTATGCAACCTAAATTACCTTTTTGTCCAACCTTTACCTTAAGCCCCGTTACAACCCTTGTAAAAGACCCTTTGATTCTTGCATTTGAATTCATGTTCAGTGGTGGAGATGTGATAGATTAGCAAGCTTATGGCAATGTCTTTCTATGGTGTTAATTTGAGCGTACATGTCCCTTTTTAAACATCTTGAGTGCTGAGTGCATACACTATTTTTCATGTGAGGATTGTCAAGTTTTGAACATCCTAAATTTGATGAGATTGTTGAGAAAGATGGAGTATTTGTGCTAGTCTATTATACTATTCTACATTTGTTATTTTGAGTCTGAGTTTGGATTAGAGAATGCTTGAGGGCAAGCATCGTCTAGGTGTGGGGGAATTTGTTAAGTCCTTAATTGTGCACATAATTTATGAAAATTTCCCTTTTATTGTGCCAAGATAATTGTGTTAATTGCTTGATTTTACTCATATTTGATTCTTGGCATTTATTTAGGTCATTGGAATTATTTGGAGCTTACAAAGTGCAAATTTGGTGGAAATTTCAGAACTCCCAAGGAAAAGGCGTGGACGAGCTGTATTTGGATGTGAAGAAGGACTTCTGAAAAAAATCCTGCGCCTAAGAGTGATTGAAGACTTTATTTTATTTTATTTTTAGGAATTGGTAAAAGACAATTTTATTTTAGGGAAGTTGTAATTGGTTTCCCTATTTTACTTTATTATTGCTTTTTAGTAAGTTAGACTCCAATTAGGACTGAAATTCCTAGTTAAATAGGGAATCTTAGGTTTTCTTATATAGGATGAGCCAAGCCGTCGCTTGGAGAAGAGGAGGAACTCCACGCAATATCTAGAAAACAAAAACTCCTTCGTAGGTTGCTTCCTCTTGTTTCTTCCTTTGGTTAATCGTGGTTGAAAGTTTCTCAAACAATTCTTGGATGCGATTCTCCATGAGGAGCGGCTAAATCTCTTATCTACTCAAAGGGTGACTCGAAGGCTCCATATCATTTGTGAGATCTAATCGAAGTTTTATTATTTCTTTTAATTTGTTACTATTCATACATTTTCTGGATTAATTGATTGAGGGTTATTT
The DNA here is from genome assembly GCA_013103745.1 of Gardenia jasminoides. Lineage (NCBI taxonomy): Eukaryota > Viridiplantae > Streptophyta > Magnoliopsida > Gentianales > Rubiaceae > Gardenia > Gardenia jasminoides. Next base: position 1,686,782 of record CM023095.1, read on the forward strand.
TGTTAATTGAGTATCACGGATATTTAATTTAACCTAATAGCTCATCAAATTAACTAATTGAATAATGTAATCGCTCATTTAGTTAATAATTAGTGGCAACCACCATAATTGGTTTTATGTTGGGAAACGTAAGATCTAGCTTAAATGAACCCTCTTAGCGTGTTCATTGGTTAGGGTTGGGTTTTTCTATCTTTTAATGCAATTGGATAATTAAACTCCTATGGTCGTACCTAGGGTTGTTATCTGATTAGAGAAGCAGTTAACGGTCGTACCTTGGCTGTCGAAAAAGTAAGGAAAAGCTGGTTGTCAGAGCTTGTTGGCAGCTATAACTAACCTAGTGACAAATGAATGAAATATCTTTGCATATATCAATGATCAGTTGATTGGACTGTGCCTGAGAAGTTGTTCCTTTGAGTAGAATTTCATTACCTGTTATTTCTATTAAATTATTCTCTGGTGATTTATTTAGTGGTATTTTCATTTTTCATTTCCTCATTTTGTTTATTTTATTTCCAGTTCTATCACATCCAAACCCCCATTTTCCTGTGACTTAGAAAGAAACAATTTTCTACCCGTTCCCTGAGGAGACGACCTTACTTGCCACTACTACAACAGATTAATATTTTCTTATAGTCAATTCTGGTATATCGGGTTTAGTATACTCCTTGGAATCAGGGTGAAGCCAGTAACCCATTGCACATCCGGAGTCCCTGCTCCAGTACTCAGAATTATCCTGTAATTAATTGTGGTGGTAATTAGGATTTTAATATTTATTATTGCACAGGTTCGGCACCTGTCAGACGCCACCAACTCCACCATCACCACCACAAGTTGAGATTAGAAGATCTACTAGAGAGAGAAGACCTTCTAGCAAGTATAATCCTAATGAGTATGTATTGTTGATAGATGGAGGGGAGCCAGAGTCCTACAGTGAGACTCTTGAACATGAGAGGAAAGAAGACTAGTTGCAAGCTATGCAAGAGGAAATGGTATCTTTGTATGAGAATCACACCTATGATTTGGTAAAATTGTCTAAGGGCAAGGAAGCATTAAAAAACAAATGGGTATATCGGCTGAAGACTCAAGAACATACCTCACAACCAAAGTACAAAGCAAGATTGGTTGTGAAAGGATTCAGTCGGAAGAAAGGTGTAGATTTTGAAGAAATTTTCTCACCTGGTGTAAAGATGTCGTCAATTCGGATTGTTCTTGGCATTGCAACTAGTTTAAATTTGGAGATAGAATAGCTTGATGTGAAAATAGCCTTCCTACATGGTGATTTGGAAGAAAAAATCTACATGGAGCAACCAGAGGGGTTCAAAGAAAGTGAAAAAGAGAACCTTGTATGCCGTCTCAGGAAAAACTTGTATGGATTGAAACAGGCACCAAGGCATTGGTACAAGAAGTTTGACTCCTTCATGATAGACCATGAGTACCACAGGATCACATCTAATCACTGCATTTATGTGAAAAATTTTTTAGATGGTGATTTTATTATTCTCTTCCTGTATGTTGATTGTTGGTCGTGATACTATGAAAATTGACATGTTGAAAAAGGAGTTGAACAAATCCTTTGCAATGAAGGATTTAGGTCTGACTAGACAGATTCTTGGGATGAAAATATCTCGAAACAAGTAAAATGAAAAACTTTGGTTGTCTCAAAAAAAGTACATTGAAAAGGTACTTGACAAGTTTAATATGAGTAAGACTACGGAAGTCTCTACTCCACTTGCAGGTTATTTCAAACTAAGTATCAAGCAGTGTCCTACAAGTGAGAAAGACAAAGAAGACATGAAGAAAGTTCCTTATGCCTCGGCCGTTGGTAATTTAATGTATGCAATGGTGTGCATCAGGTCAGATATAGCTCATGCAATTGGGGTAGTCAGCCGGTATTTCTCTATTCCTGGTAGAGAGCATCGGAATGCTGTCAAATGGATTCTTAGGTATCTCAAGGGAACTTTCAAATTGTGTTTGTGTTTCGTCAATGGCAAGACCATGCTAGATGGGTACACTGATGCAGATATGGCAGGTGATCTTGACAATAGAAAGTCCACATCTGGGTACTTGATGACTTTTGCAGGGGGAGCGGTGTCATGGAAAAGCAAGTTGCAGAAGTGTGTTGCCCTATCCAGTACGGAGGCAGAGTTTATTGTAGCCACTGAAGCATGCAAGTAGATTCTTTGGTTGTAGAAATTCCTTCAGAAATTGGGCATGAAGCAAGAGAAGTACAGTGTTTACTGTGACAGTCAGAGTGCCATTCATCTGTATAAGAATTCTACATTTCACTCTCGGTTCAAACATATTGATGTAAGGTATCACTGGATTCGAAATGTGCTGGATTCCAAGTTATTGATACTTGAGAAGATTCACACAAATGACAATGGTACTGATATGTTGACTAAGGCGTTACTCAGGGAGAAATTCTTGTTTTGCAGACACGAAGTAGGTTTGGTGGAGCCCCCCAAATGAGTTGGAGAGGGAGATTGTTGGGCTTGTTTGTCCAACCCATTTGGTGGGCCAAACAATCAAGACCCAAAACCCATAACTTTTTATTTGGCTTTCTCAAGCTTTCTCGGGCCCGTCGGCCCCATGCGGTGCCCGCGTCAATTCATCAAAAGCTTCCGCCGCCATTTTTCTTGGTGAAACAAAGAGAGGAAAAGTTGGGGAAAAAAAGCTTGGAGAGAGAAAGATTTTTTGCCACTTCTTGGCCTTGATCGGATGGCGATTTAAATCCCGATTGAGATGAAATTTCATCTACGCGATCCTCTCATCAAACTCTACTCATGTACCGGTGTCGATTTTGGATTTTCTCTTCGTGTGGTAATATCTTTCCAAACCTACTTCCTGACAGTTGTAATTTTTGAGAGACGAAATTATTCTAAATTTACTTAGTTGATGTTGGCGATGTTTCTGTCATTCAGATATTCTGAATAGACCTGTGTGTGCCCATTATTATTGTGATAATGGAAAATTTTGACTGAATTAGATCACGTCATTTTTCCCTATTTGAATTTTTCATGTAAAAATCTTGGTGTCCTGTGCCATTTATTTTTCCTACATTTTATTGTTCAGTTGATATCGTTGCTTTGTAATTTTAGTTTATTCCTATTTTAATTAGTACTTGAAAAAAGAGTGAATTGTTTTGAGATAACTCTAATATATTTTTGCCTATACTGGTACCCCTTTCCCAACATAGCTTGACGTTTATAAGGTCATAATCAAGAGTGGGAGGACAGTTAGCCTAGAGAAAAAGTTGCACGGGAAGACTTCTGAATGGTTGGGTGTTCTCTGTGAAAAGAGGAAAGTAACAAAAATTCTGTCTTTGTTATTAAAGGGAGTGAAAGACTGAGGATGTGCAATAATCCCATGTCAATCAATATATCTAGAACCTAAAGATTATAATAATAATTAATACATGTAAAGTTACAGATTGAGAGCATGAAATAATCACTTCAAAGTTTTGAATTTTAACGTCCCTTTAATTCATTTAATTATAGATGACTTTGAGAGAGAATAGGAAGGTTTTCGTTTATTCAAAGCCAAAAAGCCATAATTTCTACAAGAAACCTTCGTAATTGATGATTCATGACTATTTATGCTTCTTGTGCGACTGAAAAGCGAGGAAGAAAAATCATTTTAGGATTCTAGCATGTATAACTCTTGCTCTTATATATTACTACGGTTTTCTTTTTAAGTTCTAGTTTAATGAATTTCTTCAATCCTTCTTGGAATATTGAAAAATGTGGTCATTCCTAATATCATGGTGGTCTGGATTTCTCTTGACTGAAAATTTTGAATCTTTTTGGTGCATTTTTTATGACATGTTACGAGCCATTAGTTGGTTACCCTCGTTCTCCCCATCCCCTCCCCACCTCCCAAAAAAAAAAAAAACCAAGGAATAAGTTTTTTTTTCTTCCTACCAAATATCATAGATACAAAAAAGAAAAAAAAAAAGGACTGGTTTATTTCTCGCCACAATCTCGGGAATTGACATTGCAACAAGGCCAAACAGTGCAGTTGTTCTTGACCCACCACTAGACCTTGAACACTTGGTGAAAAAATTTTCAGTCAAATACCAATAGATGCATATTATTATAACTCACGGATATTAACCCTATTGTATTGATTGAGATGTTTCCAACAAATATATCTCAGCCCTTTTAATTTCAAATTCTGAACTAAATTTCATTCTCTAAGTCTGCCAATAAAATTTTAATTTGAATTTTGCCGTGTACCTTTAAAGGCGTTCATCCGTTGTTATATAGTGATTTTTTAAAATTTTAATCTTTTCTTAAACGAAACGACATCACTTGGTGATTTTTTTTTTTTTTTTTTTGGGTCCTCATGGCTGTTGTAAGTGAGCTACTTTTTTTTTTCACTGGGCCTGAGACTGGCTATCATAGTTGGAGTTTTGGAACACGAGCGTGTCTTACGTTACACATGTCCATCCCTGGGATCTGCCTTACCAATAGGATCTGACTTGACTTAAGGAAGAGGGCCTACTTCAACCGGCTTACCGGATCTCTAATATAACTGTCCAAACTCTGGATAACGGGTGGTACGTACTATAGACGTTCGAGTTCAACTTCCATTTTTTCCGCTCCACCTCTACCTATGGTCTCCTTTCTCTCCACTCTAGTCTAGATTGAATTCATATCCGAGTGATTCTATCAAAAAATATGGTATATAAAGTGAAAAAATATGGTCTATTTCTTTTTGTATAGATTCTTTCTTTCTTTTTTAATTGATGAGGAAAATACCATATCGCAAAATATTGGATGAATCATTTTCAAGCAACAAATTGGCTTACCTCTTTTATTTCCCAACATCCACCTCGCTTATTACTATCAAGCAAGTCGATTCCTTTGTCTCACAATCATTTTATAATATATACTTTACTCTTTTAGACAAACTAATTAATTTTCTAATTGTATATCCATTACTAGAGATGCGATCAAAGTCAATTTTCATTGGATATCAACAAGGATATCCAAAGACACGGGTAATGCATTTCAATTTTTCTTATTATATATTTTTCCCACACAACAGATGCTTCAAACAATAACACAACTATGCAGGCAATTCCAGCTCACATTAGACCACAACTTAGATATTAGTGGAGAAAAACAATGATCTTGAGAAATAGAAATCATACTTGGTTTATCAAACTTGACACAGATTTCCAATTATATGGATGGCCAAAAATCATAAACGACCATCGACTACAAGTAGGGGTGACAATTTCCGACACGACATGAATCTAACATGAAATTAATAGGTTTGGGTTAAGTTTTCGCGGGTTAGGGTTGAACCCGATAAACCTGAAAAGAAAACAAGTCGGGTTCGGGTCAATCCTCAACCCGCCAACCCATTTATAAATTAAAAATAATTTAATAAATATATTAAATACTTTATTTAATTAGAATGGCATATTCTTTTCTTCCCAAAGGCATTAATCACTAAACTCTAAAAAATATTGTTTTAACTGAATTTGTTTGGCTTGTGTGAAGTTGAAGTTATTATGTTTGGATAGATAATACATTACATTATATCTACTTTTATGATGCCTTAGTTTACTTCAGATTTGACTTGAAATTGTTTTATAAAAATTTTATTATTTGATTATTATTTTCTTCCCAAAGCCATTAATCACTTAACTTAAAAAATATTCTTCTAACTGAATTTGTTTGGCTTGTGTGAAGTTGAAGTTGTCATATTTGTATAGGTAATATAGTACATTATTTTCTACTTTTAAGGTGTTTAAATTTACTTCAAATTTGATTTGAAATCATTTAATCATGATTTTTATTATTTGATTATGTAATTGGTTTTTAGGTCTTGTATGGAATTGATTTTGTTAGGAACTATAGCGATAAAATAGTAAATTAAAGTTATTATATTTCAGGTCATTTGGAGTCATTGGGGTTGAGCAGCCAACCTGAAAATTTCGTGTTCAGGTAGACCCGCCAACCAGCGGTAGGTTGGCGGGTCAGGTTCGGATCAACAGATTCTATGTTATAATTGGATCTCAATCCGATCCGCCAACCCATTTTTGACCTAATTACCACCCCTAACTACAAGATGTCTCAATGATATGATTCTTTCATGTTAGATGTATGCTTTTCAGAATAGGAATATAGGGAAGAAATGACTGCCTAATTGAGTATGAATGGGATATGCTTTTGAATAATCATCAATCTTCTTCAGATTGTAGTAAGTTTATTACATTATTCTTTACATTAATATTAATAATACGAATTTCATCTATAATATCATACAACATTAACTAATTACTTCGTTAGCTATTTTCTTGCAGTCTTATTCACAGAAGAAGAGAAACTCATGACAAGATTCTCTTTTTAAATAATTCTCATATATGAAGACCTTGAACACTTGGTGAAAAATTTTTCAGTCAAATACCAATAGATGCATATTAATATAACTCACGGATATTAACCCTATTGTATTGATTGAGATGTTTCCAACAAATATATCTCAGCCCTTTTAATTTCAAATTCTGAACTAAATTTCATTCTCTAAGTCTGCCAATAAAATTTTAATTTGAATTTTGCCGTGTACCTTTAAAGGCGTTAATCCGTTGTTATATAGTGATTTTTTAAAATTTAATCTTTTCTTAAATGAAACGACATCAATTGGTGATTTTTTTTTTTTAGGTCCTCTAGCTGTTCATTAACTTTTCTTTGAAGTGATCAACATGCTAGTTTAAGTACCTACGGCTCTGGTGCACCGACTTTACTAGCTTTTTCTAGCACTACTTTTCGACTACTCCGATATATTTGGATTATCCGCATCGACGACTTTATATCTGTTATCTTATTGGGACTTGGGAGCCAATACAAGTATATTTCATATTGCGCTAAAAGAAACAGATCGATTATCTTGGATGCAACTTGGATGTAGGCAAGAAAAAGCCTTTCCTTTATGCTTTACGCCTTCAAATCTATCCCGAGCACGCACATTCTCTCCTCCACAACCCCCCTCCTCCCCCAATCCCTGCGTCTCGATTGTGCTTGCTCTATTTCATATGGGTGCAGCTGAAAATTCAAAGCTGCTTTCCTTCTATTGGAGATTTAGATGATCATCGCCACACGGTCTATGGTGACAAATGGAAATCATCTTAGACAGCCCTAGAGGGATGCTAGGAATAATGTCTATACTTTTGAGATAGTAATATGCTTTGTCAAAAGTAAAAATCTATCAGACATACGGGTACTTAAGAACAAATAAGAAATAAGTTGGTCACTTTCCGGTGGTTTAAAAAAAAAAAGAAATTAATAACTTGGTCATAGCCTAGTTCATAGTTCTTCTTATGTTTGCTTCAAATTGATCAAGAGAAAGGTCTTGCCATAGCAAAATCTACAATTTTTGGATTCATATTTATATCTGGAAATACATAACTAGTTTCTGATCTCATGAACAATCCTAAATGGGAATCTTGGTAAAGAATGAAGATAAAAGTTGTCCCCTTGTGTTGTCCTGACCAGTCCAGAATGGAATGGCCCTGATTTTATTCAAGTCACTTGACGTGCCTTTTGGAGCAATTCAAGTAATGCATTGAAGTATATTTTAATTTCAGGAATGTAGTTATGAATCTTTAGGGTTGAAATTGGACCATATTATATATATATGGTGAACTGATGCAATGATACCATGTATACCTTTTGTTCCCTTTATTTATTTATTTATTTTTTGTACGTTTTACGTAAGTATCTGTGGTGATTTAAACCAATTATTATTAGCCCTTTCGCATTTAGACTTGTTTTCTGACCCCCAAAAAACAAACACGTTGGGAATTTTTTTTTTTGTTTAAATGTACTTATCCAAACTGGAAAGAGTCCAGATTCTCTGTCCAAATTCTGTCATTCCTGTCCAGTTTAAAATGACGTTGTTTTAGCAGTTTCATTAAGTAAAACTCTAGAAGTTCCATTAAATAAAACGATGTCGTTTTAACCTGGATACGTTATTTGGACATGGAATTTGAACAGAGGGTCCAAAGTGAACTGGAAAGACAAAGTAGCAGCTGTATGCGATAAAATTTCAAGTCTGCAAAAAGACAAGAAAAATATACAACAAATATGAAATATAAATTTAAAAGGAAAGCGAGTACAATCTCTGAGATTTTCTCAAATTTGTAGAGAGACGTCTTCGATTCTTCTCTTCGAACGCTAATCCAAGGGATTTGTAGCTTGATCTTGGATCAACCATTGATTTTTTCAAACCTTGATATGGAAGATTTAAAGAACTTGACGAACATGAAGAACACTTCAAATCATGATATGATGAAGATTTGAAGACTCTTGGAGATTCAAGTCTCGATATGAAGAAGACTTGAAGAATTTGAAATTGCAGAGCTTTCGTGACTTTGAAGCTTCAAGAAGACTTGAGATATGCGATGCTTGATGCTTGATCTCTCTGATGTGTGATGTGATGCCTCAACTTTGGTGGAGAGACACCCTATTTATACTTGTAGGATATGGTAGAGTTTGAAAACTCATGCACCACTTTACTTGTCTTGCAAGATGTGTAGTCACATAAGGACTGTATCACCTCGAATATTATCCCTTCATTTTATAAGGAGATAATGCTCACATGTATTTTCTTGATTGGCCAATTCGTAAAGACATATGACATGGCGAGATTTGATTGGCCAAACCCTTGCAGTATATAAGACATATATAAGGACTAAATAACTCTAAATATTATCTCTTTAATAAGAAATAAATAAATATTATCTCTTTAATAAGAAATAAATATTTAGATATTCATCCAAATTTGCTTAGTCATAAAGCATGAGACATGGCACCATTCGATTGGCCGAGACACTTCAATATTTTCATTGGTCAGAGCACCTCAACTTGACACTTGGAAAGATATAATTGGTCGTCAAATAACCAAATTTCCACGTGTGCATGACATGTGGCAATATTTAATTGGATAAAAATATGCCATGAATATAATTTATAGACCAATGAAAATTTAGGAAATTAATTAAAATTCCATTGTCTACAGCAGCAAAGTCCGAAACTTAAAATCGGATATGTGCCAGACCAGATTTAGCCATTGGGCGTAACCCAGCTATCGGTCTCTCATGATACTCACTATTGTGACAAATGCAAAGAGAAAATTCCAAAAGTATTATGAAAAAAAAAGTTTTTCTATAAGAGAGATTGTTTGTGAAGGTAGTTCTGCACAATTAAGAGGGTGTTCGCATTTCTTGAATGCGAGCTCAACTGAGTTTGCATTCCACAAGTGCGAGCTAATGTGATTTCAGAAATCAAAAGAAAAGTGAAAAAGAAATGAATTTGTAGGAATTAGAGCTCGCATCCACTATTTACTTTCACATTTTAAATTAAAAGAAAGCTCCCATTTCAATTGCCAGAAGAACGGTCTTCTGGACGCAGCTCCCAAATTTGCAGAGTTTGAAGACTGCCCCCTCGGATACTCATGCTTGAAGTTGCTACTCGAACACAGGATGAGAATAAAGCTTGGACAAAGAGATCGTGAGCACCTTCTTAGTTGCCGTTAGTGGATTGTACATGTATACTATCAATTTTATGTCAACATTCTTCCTATGTCAGTTTAGACAGCTACACCGATTGCATATGTACAATGCTAGATACACCTTTTTTTTTTTTTTTTAGTTAGACAGCAACTTTTTCTAGCTTACTGCTACTCTAACCTATTTGAGGGGACCTAACTAGGGGGCCCCAACTGGGTCTACTACTCTAACCTACGTGGGGGACCTAACTAGCAGAGAGCCCAACTGGGTAAATGTATAGGTTATAGTTATGTTATGAATTTACTTGATAGACCAACAATAATATTTTTATAATTTTTCTTAATTTTATTAATTCTTTTGTATTTATTAATAAATTATGTGTGTGTGTATATATATAAATACAAATATACACACTCAAATATATGTATGAATATTTTAATTTTATCATATTATTGTATGTTTTATTTTTTATATATTTAAAATATCAAAATTTGTGAATGCCTCAGGACTTTTGCCTTGCATGGGCGGACATAAAACACCCTGTCCAATGCTTTTGCATTTTAAAATCTTGATTTAGCATGCATATCTAAGAAGATTTTATAACATTTACGGCAATATAAGAAAGAGATTTGGTGTCTTTAGAATTTCAAACTATATTGTTACTGATAAAAACGGATAAAGTAATCAAACAAAAAGGCTTTATGGTCAATTAGTACTAAATTTTATAACGAATGTTAGCATCTAAATTTATCTGAGAATTTATTTTTTAATATATATTTTTTTCATTAAATGCGAGCTCTATATAGCTCACATTAAACGAATGTGAACTATATACAATGCGCATTCAATGAATGCGAGCTCTATAGAGTTCTATAGAGCTCGCATTTAACGAATGCGAGTTTTGAATATAATTAAAATTTTTTTATATCCCTTGAACTTGCATTCAGTGAATGCGAGCTATATTGAGATCGCATTTTCTGAATGTGAACATCAATGAAAGAAATCCACAACCTTTGCAGAAAATTTTTAAATTTCATCACAAAGTTAGAAATTTCTCCAAATGCAAACAACTCCTCGGACTTCTTGTCCCACAAGCACAAACAAATTAAACCAACTCGCCTTAGGAGCGGTGATCACCAAGTGAAGCATAAGATGCAAGTATGACTGTAGGTTAGAAGTTCAAATCTTTATGCCTGCAATTAAATTCAAGGGATGTACCGTAATGCATCCATAATCTAAAGGGGGAAACCATTCTTTCTATCCCCTCCCCCTTCCCTTCGGCCCAGTTGGCCTCCTCTAGGATGGAAGCAGTTTAGGAGTTTATGACGGGGGAAAAAACAGCACAAGCGATTTTAATGAGAAATTGACATGTGAGAATTACTTTTATTTTTTGAATATGTAAATTACTGAAACTCAACTAACCCGAATCTACAATTATGAAAACAGGAATTTTTGAATGTAAATGAACATGTTTTCATTACCAGCATAGAGTACTTTATTTGTTTATTTATATTTTAGCCATGTTTTTCAATTCCTTGCTTGCCTCTATCAAAATTCCCCTTTATCTAGGATATACTTCAGTAATTGGATCCTCATCTCCAGACGGCCATGACGGCAATTTGATTCTGGTAGATTTGTCTGATTCTGGTTGGTCATTAGGCAAGTTTTGTGTTCTACTACGTCTGAAAAATCCAGGCGGATTAGGCGTAGGAGCCGTGACAGAGTAGCTATTCAGCATAACAACTATCGAAGCCATGGTTGGCCTTCGTTCAGCATCATCTTGAACGCAGAGCAAGCCTATATGGATACTCCGACTGACTTCATTTCTTGCATAGGAATCTCTAATTGTTGGATCCAGCAATGATTCTGGTGAGCCATTCCTCCATTGCCTCCAAGCCTGCAGATGGCCAGATTCAGAATTTTTGAACCTTGGAATGACTATTATCAGTTGTAAGTATTAGTGGTATGATATTTATTTTGCACTCACATAGCTCAGAAGGTCGTCCACTCCATGTTCTTGGTAAAAGCTAGAATTCTTCTTGCCACTAACAATCTCCAGAACTAAAACTCCAAAGCTATATACATCTGACTTGATAGAGAATTGACCGTGCAACGTATACTCAGGAGCCATGTAACCACTTCAGGACAGCGCCATTGTTTTGATCAACAGCAATATTAGGTTTTTATTAATAGGAAGTGTGAAGGCATATATGACAAGGCTGTTATGCAAACTTACAATGTTCCAGCGATTTTGCTTGTGTTTCCTTGAGATTGATCAACACCAAATAGCTTTGCCAAGCCAAAATCTGCAATCTTTGGGCTCATATTCTTATCGAGTAATATGTTGCTCGCTTTCAGATCACGATGTATAACTGTAAGGCGAGAATCTTCATGAAGATATAGTAGTCCTCGTGCTATTCCTCCAATGATGTTGTAACGTCTTGTCCAGTCCAAAATTGGTTGCTTTTCTAGATCTACACAATCATCGAGCATGATAGTGAGTGAGTGACTACTAAGCAATATGCAATTCAATCTTTTTGTAGAATGTTCTTCTAGAAATCCATAACTTATTATCAGGTATTCAAAGAGTCTTTTTGAAATCGGTCAGTGTAAAAGAGACCATTAGAACCAAAATGGATCATATTTAAAGTCCCGTGCATTTAAACTAACCAAACAGAAAGTAGTCAAGGCTTCTGTTTGGAACAAATTCGTAGATGAGTATTTTTTCTTTTCCTTCCAAGCAATATCCCAAAAGTTGAACTAGATTTCTGTGTTGAAGCCTAGCAACAAGAGCAATTTCATTTTTGAATTCCTCTACTCCCTGAGCAGAGCTTCTTGATAGCCTCTTTACAGCTACATCTCGTCCATTTGGCAGTATCCCCTGATTGAGGGCAAGCACACCAAATAAAGCAAAGAAAAGAAAGCCAAAAAGACAAATACTGATCATAATGAATTAACAAGATATCTTTCAAGGTTTCTTGAAATTGGTTGAAGTTTTTGTACCTTATATACAGGACCAAATCCACCCTCACCAATTCTATTACGAAGAGAGAAGTTGTTTGTTGCATCTAGAATCTGACTAAGATTATATTGTAAGCATTCTTTGGTTGAGAAATCAGATCCACCTACAGCAGGAATGGTACATTTAAGTGAGTTGCTGCTCTTGGGGAGTGGCAAATCTGTTTAACTTAAAATGCTCCCAAGTCTCAACCTTAGTATAAGAATCTAAGTTACCTGTTGTTTTGACAATGGCATTGTATCTCTTCCTTGCTCTCTTTGCTAACGAGAAAGTCACGAGAAATAATGCAGTGGCAACAAGGATGGGGACAACAATGGCAACAATTGTTTGATTTGAGATGTGCTCATTATCTGTATACATTGGCAAAAGTTGTTTAACAAGAAATGCAGATGTTGTAGGTATCCTTCTTTTTATAGCAGTGATTAAATATATAACACGATAGCATCAAATCAAAAACTGATGCTGAGGGCCTAGCCTATAGAGATGAAGCTAAGTAGAACAGGAAATGGTGTTAGTTGCTTTAATGATCTGTTGATGCTTAACGTGTTTAGTTGCCTAATGACCTTGTGATCATTAAAAATAATTAGATAAATGTGGATTTTTCTGCTTGTGTATTTCATTTTTCACTTTTACTTTTCAAGGAGCAAGGATGGCGAATATTCAAATCACCAAGACCCTCAGATGAATTTCATAATTAAATCACAACAACAATTATAAGAACACCATTAGTGAGCTCTGAATCATACCTTTTGTACTTGCAGGAGTAGAAAGAGGAGGTGGACCTTTTGCAGGAGTAGGACGAGGAGGACTTTGTGCAGGCGCAGGAGTTGGTGCTGGGGTTACAGGACTATTATAAAAAGGGTAGAGCTCATATCTAATATTACAACTAGGATAGATAACTCTACCACCCTGGGTGTCATAGCAGCAGAAGGGTATATAGGCAATAGCATTTCTAAGGCAAGTTTTGCAGTCAAAACTGGAAAGATCAGGAGTACATTGTCCAAGGGCATATAATGTTCTCTGAAATGGGGTATAATACGCTTCTTGAACAGCAAATTTCTTGCCTGAACCACCGTTTGCAGCCCTACTGACTATTTGATCCATCGAACTTGCTAATATCCGGTTGAATTTTTCTGGATCAGTGGCATTCTTTGTATTCCATAAAGCAAATCTGAAACTCTGATCTACCCTGGAGAAGATGGATTGATTTGAATAACGCACTAAGCACCGGGCATACAAAATAATGGCACTCTTTTCATCTGGGCATCGCTTTAGAATTTCTATACTAGCATTTGCCACACATTGTGCACAAACATCAGTGGTAACATCACCTCGACAGAGAAAGAGGCCATATACCATGTTAGAAGTTTGATGACCAGCAGTGAAATTATAGAAGCCGTGGTTGTTTGTCAAAGAAGCATTTGACGATAGAGTTGAAAGGAGGAGATTCAGGTTTGCTCTATAAGGACTGCCTGCAGCACTGTTAGGATTGTATGTAGTATTTTGGCAGTGAAATCCAAGATAGCTAATGTCAGGAACAGAGCTGACTCTTAAGTTGAAGCTAAGTAAACAAAGCAGGCAACATAAGAGAGACAGAACTCTCCAGGTCATGGTAAAGGCTAGAATCTGATGTATATGGCTACTAGACTAGTGCTTAAAATCTTCAATTCGCATTCATCTAATTAGCTGCTATACTGGGAAACAATGAACGACAATAGTCCTGGAAAAGTGGCACAGGAAGACTTCTAAAAGCAGGTCATGATCGGCGTTTCCAAAACGTGGCATATGTGAAACCAGGAAAAAGTAAGGAAAGGCGTGTCCCCGTCCGTGGCGTTATGGGATTCTGCCATTGACTCTGTGGACTGAAAAGTTGTGGATGGGAAACGATTGTAACGTTGTCATGGATCAACACAATTTCATTGGAAAGTCCGAAACCTAGTAGTGTAACGTTAAATGCACGCTACCATATGCATTGGTTTTGTCTCTTGATGGTAAACTGAAACTCTTGGAGGGGAGACATGTAGTACATTAGGACTGCCTTCGAGTCAATTCTCGTTTTCTCCTGCAGGCTTTGTAATCGTTGGCAATACGAGTTCTTTGAAAATTATTACAATAATATGTCCGACAAAAAAATTCTGCATCTACAAGTTCTAATCTTAAATGGTTAATCCATAATGGCTTGCAAAGATCCCATGTAGCATATCTCTCTATAAATATTTTTTAAGGCAAGGGAAGGGTTGGATTCAAGAATGGGAGAAGGGAAAGGGAGAGTTGAGCCAAAATCTTCTAATTTCAGGAGCCCATGCACAATATCATTTCCAATTTTAGTAAAAAAAAATTGTCCTTAGAGAGTATCATTCTCATTTTTCTTTTTTCAAACACCATTTTCCAGTAATATCTCAAAGATTACAAACATCAAAAAAATGTTTGCTGTCAAGCAATTCTAAATCTCAAAGGATGAAAAAGTAATGGATTGTGGAGAGATAATACTGCTGTCATATATATAAAATTTTACATCATAATATATACATGATAATTTTTTTGTGACTAAAGAACCCGCAGCTGTTACTCGAGAGTGCACACTGGGTAAACATTGTGCTCGTGCCACCAAGGACTAAAACTAGATTTTGCGAGGTCACACCTTCCCCATCTCCTATATCATTTGAGACTCTTTTGCCAATTAGCACCCTCAACAATTTTTGGGTTCCTCATTCCTGCTCTCTGCTAAGTTGTCATTCGCGGGGAGGAGAAAAGATGCAACAACTAGATTCTTCCCTCTATTTTTTAAAATCTTTTTAGCAATAATAAAAGTACATTTTCTTTTGAGTGTCACAATAATTGCCGTGCATCTATCTACCAATCTATCAAGCAAGGATAGATCCAAACCCAACTACGGTAACTAGCTAATCAATACCTAATCAATGAGATCTATTTCCTGGGGAAAGACTCATTTTTTAAACTTGCTTGCTCAATTGACAGCTTGCCTAAGAAAACAACCTGCATACCAGAAAAATTCACTAATTTCACTACTAGCAGTACAGGACATAGATAGACTAATGAACAAAGGAAGTTGGGAAATTAACAAGTTAAGATGTGCCGGAACGTAGTTGGACTGTTGGAGATAACCATGATAGATAATGGATAGTCCAAGTTCCACACGGTTTATAAACATTGAACTAGAACACAATAGTCAAGTCGGGCCACCTTCAATCACTACTACCACGCTACAGAAGGACCTGACTTGTTCATATCAAGTCTTGCTCAGTTCACGCTACAAAACAGTAGATTCAAAAATGAATATACGAAATCTTGACAAATTTTGCCTACGCACCTTGTGAACATGATTAGAAATGCTTTCAATTCGACTGCAATTTATCTGGGATATAATTCAGTAATTGAAACTTCATTAATAGACGGGCTTGGTATCGACTTGGTGCTGGTAGATGTGCCAGATTTTGGTAAATCTTTAGGCAAGCTCTGTGTTCTACTACGACCAAAAAATGCAGGCGGATTTGGGGTAGGTAAAGTTATAGAGTAACTATTCAGCATGAGAACTACTGAAGCCATAGTTGGCCTTTGTTCAATTTCATCTTGTACGCATAGCAAGCCAATATGGATGCTTTGAATAGCTTCATTTCTTGCATATGAATCTCCGATTGTTGGATCTACCAATGCTAATGGTGTTCCATCCCTCCATTGTCTCCAAGCCTGCAACATGCATTGCAAGTGATGATATTGGAACTAATTTTCTCTTAAAATGAATGCAAGATTTCTTGGATGAGAATACCAAGAAAATGAGAAGTTTATTTTGCACTCACATAGCTTAGAAGGTCATCTCCTCCATGAGCTTGATAGAATTGACTGTTCTTCTTACCACTTATAATTTCTAAAACTAAAACACCAAAACTGAATACATCTGACTTTACAGAGAAGAGGCCGTGTAATGCGTACTCAGGAGCCATGTAACCACTACAAATTAGAACCATTTGGAGAACACTTCAGACTTCAATAATTAGGAATTTTAAAGGCTCATAATGAAAATAATTAGAAATATTTAGGCTTCACTAAATAAATGTAGAGAATGTATTAAAAAATATTAGAGGGTTAAAGATAGTAGGATCGTTGTATAACTGAAATTATGGAAACATGTAGTATAACAAGAAAAGAGTGCAGAACTTACAATGTGCCTGCAATTTTACTTGTGTTTCCTTCAGATTGATCAACTCCAAAAAGTCTTGCGATGCCAAAATCAGCAATCTTTGGATTCATATTTCCATCTAGTAACACGTTACTAGCTTTAAGATCGCGATGTACAATTCTAAGTCGAGAATCTTCATGAAGATAAAGAAGTCCTCTTGCTATTCCTCCTAGAATTTTGTATCGTTTTGACCAATCCAACAATGGTTGCTTTTCTGGGTCTATACAATCATCAAAATGACAAGTCTTATTAGTTTCTTTAACTGCAAAATTTAATTTCAACGAGAGAGTCAACAATCAATTCCAAAATAAATCAGGAGTATTTAACTTGAAACTAACCAAAGAGAAAGTAGTCAAGGCTTTTGTTGGTAACAAATTCATAGATGAGTATCCTTTCTTCTCCTTCCAAGCAAAATCCCAATAGTCGGACCAGATTTCTATGTTGAAGCCTGGCAACCAGGGCAATTTCATTTTTAAATTCTTCTATACCTTGAGCTGAGCTTCTTGATAGCCTTTTCACAGCTATCTCTTGTCCATTAGGAAGCGTACCCTGATTGCCAATGAGCAAAAGATTAACAAATTTTGAATAAAACATACCACATTACAAATTGTCAGCTTACTGGAAAATGACTGAAAATCTTGTACCTTGTACACAGGACCAAATCCACCTTCACCAATTCTGTTACCAATAGCAAAATTGTTTGTTGCAGCTTGAATTTCACTGAGGTTATATTGTAAGGATTCTACGGTTGAGATATCACTTGCACCTACAGTAGAAATAGTATAATTAAACTTAGTGAATTTAATGAATTTACCCTTGAGAATTATAAATATCTTTTCAGCAACTGTGTCTGTTATCCTTATAATTTACCCGTTACTTCGACAATGGCATCATATCTCTTCCTGGATCTCCTTGTTATGCAGAAGCCCACGATAAATAGCAGAATGCCAGAAGAGATTGGGACGACAATTGCAACAATTGTTCGTGTTGAGATTCCTCCGCCCTCTGAATAATTAGATAAAAAGTTATTTAGCTCCAAAATGTGCTTGTTTTGTACTGGAGGTAAGGATCTAAAGAGCGAAAATGTTCAGATTTGTATATCCCTTTAAATTCTTTAACGAATAAGACAATTCCAATATTGAATCTGTGCAAAATCAACTGATCAAGAGAGATTTTTTTGATTTTGTTGTTTTCTCCCTACTATTCTCGGTTGGCACCAAGCCTATTGCATGTTTCGATTTCCTCCATTTCCTTAATTCGAGAAACGAGTTTCCCAAAAAAAAAGAAAAAATTCAGGATTTCCTCTTCTACTGCCTCATTTATGGGCAATTGGCAACGCAAAATTCTACCACTTCCACAAGCCAGAGAGTATGACTACCAGGTTGGCTTAATAGCTACCAGTGTGAAAGACTTGAATTGCTAACTAAGCCAAAAAGATACTGCAATTATGAGTTCAAAATAACTTCAATCTAGTAAGCTCTGCGACTTACCTTTAATTCTCGTGGAATTGGAAGGAGAAGGCGGAGAAGGAGGAGGCGAAGGAGGACCAAGATTTGGTGAAGGCTCGGGTGCTGGGCTTACAGAATTGTAAAAGCGATAGAGTTCATACCTAATATTGCAGCTAGGAAACAAAACTCTACCGCCCCGACGATTATTGCAGCATCTGGGTATTTGACCAATGGCATTTCCAAGGCAACTCTCGCAGTCATCACTGGAAACGTCTGGAGTACACTGTCCAAGGGCATATATTCTGCTCTGGAATGGGGAATAATTAGCGTCTTGAACCGCAAATTTCTTTCCTGAACGACCATTCGCAGCCTGACTTGCTATTTTATCCATCATCTCTCCTAAGACCTGGTTGAATTTGTCTGGTTCAGTGGCATTTTCCACATTCCACATCCATAAGAGAATATTCTGATCGGCCCTGGAGAACATGGACTCATTCGAATACCGTAACAAGCACTCGTCATACCACATAATAGCAGTCTTTTGATAGGGGCACGCCTTTAGAATTTGCCACTGGCATCTGCTACACATTGTCCACAAGCATCTGGATTAACATCACCTCGACAAAGAAATAGGCCGTAGACCATGCTAGAGGTGTCTCGGCCAGCAGTGAAGTTGTAGAAGCCATTCCTGGTTGTCAAAGAAGCATTGGAGGACAGAGTGGAGAGGAGGAAATTGAGGTTCTTTGTATATGTGCTGCCAAAAGTGGTGTTAGGATTATACGTAGTATTTACGCAGTAATGTCCAAGTTCAGCAGCATGAATCAGTCTCGTATTGAAGCTGATCAAACAAATCAGGAGGAAACACGAGAATGATATACTTGTGGAGATCATTATTTGATCAGAGTCAGGCAGATCAAATGTGCATACAGTTGTGGATATATTCTTGTATTTAGGCCAAAGACTTAATGCTTGATCCGTGCTTGACCCTTGGGAAGAGATAGAAATATGAAACGGGTTAGGTCCAGGGAAAAAGGTTCCATGGGAAGACTTCCACTTCCGAAAGGTAAGCTGGTCATCTCCTGCTTCCTCGAACGTGTTACATACTACAGAGGAAAAAAGGAAAGTTGCCAAAAGTCTAATGTCTTTGATATTGACGGGAGTGAAGAAGTATGGGGACACACAAAAATCCATGCTTTGTGGTACTCACCGATCAAGGACCTATCTTTTGTAGAGTGGTCAGTCCATTAGAAATTGCTGGCTAGTGTACGAGACGTGTGAATTAGGTTTTTTATCAGTTGAATTCAAACTTTTTGGACAGTTTTCTGCACATTAAAACTAAAAATTTGATTTGAGGCGGTCAGGTCAATTGTCGTATCTCTTTAAGCCAATACAAGCCATCCTTAGAAAATTTTCCAAAATTAACCGCGACTCTAAGGAAAATTCTAACTATAGAAATTCTGAACCTTGAAAGTGGATGATAATAGATGGTAAAGACAAGATATAACGTTCCAACCATTAAAATAATCAGCAATGATATTATTTAAAAAAAAAAGACATATTTCCAAAGAATTAATTAAAAATTTTAAAATAAAAGGCCTTGTGCACACATGATTTAAAATTTTGTGTTACTAGTAAACTTGTTCCTCTGAAAATTAGGAAAGTAAATATTGCGTAGTTACGTCTTCATCCGTAGCTTCAAAGCTCAAGAGAAGAAAAAAATGCATGTCCTGTTTACATATAGAAATGGCCGGTGGACCGTGGATATAGCAGTATTTTGATTTTTTTTTTTTTATGTTTTTGTAAACAACAACATAGAATAATTGCTAAGAAAAGAGACTGCAAATCGATCGCCCAGGTTCATAGCCGTGTTGCAGCCAAAGTATTAAAGACCAGGGAAAATCACCTTTTACCCTCCTATGATTTGGTACTTTACTATATAATCACTCTCTAGTTTAACAAATTATAAATAGTATACATAATCCCCTCATGGTTTGACTAAAGTATCGCTAATAGTTTGTTTCGTTGAAAACAGAGTTAGACTAATAAAATTAACCAATTCATCTTTTCGTTACTTTTTTTTATTTCTCTTTTCTTTCTCTTTTCTTTTTCATTTGGGAAGAGAACAGATTATTTTAAAAAAATTCTACTTTGGCTAACAATAGCTTAACAAAGTGCTTGGTTTCGACTGCGGAGCCCATTTAGACACAAAATGGATACTCTCGTGGATTTGAGATATTCTTAAGGCGTGCAAAATATAAGGAGCTCGAGATTGAGCGGAAAAAATAGTAAAATGAGAAAAAGAGAGAAAACAGAAGCATGGATTTAAACAAACCAAGAAGAGAAAGAGAGTAGCCAAGTCTTTCGTTTGGAACAGGCTCATAGAGAGGAGACCTTTCTTCTCCTTCCAGACAATAGCCCAGTACTAGGACCAAATTCCTGTGCTGAAGCTTTGTATTAGCAGAATTTCATTTTTAAGTTCTTCTACACCTCGAAGGAACTTCTGGACAGCCTCTTCACAGCTATCTCTTGTCCATTAGGAAGTGTAGCCTTAGTACGGATCAGAAAAAGAAAAAAAGAAATTTACCTCTTAGCACGTTCCTCCAAATTGAACAAAGACCAATGTGTAAGCATTCTTGCAATGAATCATCTAATATTCTTGTAGCTTGTAAACTGGTCCAAATCCACCTTCTCCAGTGTAAAAAATGAAACATATCACCCTCAAAAGTAGGAGTCTTACAACTGGAAACATACAAGTATTTTCTCATTCTAAGGTTCTCTGATTTTGCTGACAAAATTTGTAAATTCATAGTTAATATAATGCTTGATACCAAGTAAACTTTGTCTCTCCCAAAAGTATTCTTTTCTCGATTTTGCAATCAATGCTTGAACACATTATTGTCTATTCCAATGATATTTTATTTATTCATTCCCAAATGCTGATTATTTGACTTGTCCATCACTCTATAATGGACTCAAAGGTACAGAAACAGTTTTCTAGACATGTCTAGTTTCTTCACTCTATATGATTCGTTCAGTCATTGATGCTTCATTTATCCACCATGGAATTTCTTTTTTGATTTTTCAGCCTGTAATGGCTCTTTGAGCCAGCTCTTTGCGACTCTGCCTCCTATTTATTAAGTAAAAGGTGCTTCCAAGCCTGCAAATTAATTCAATCAATCAGGCATTGTTGTAGCCGCTTTTCTGTGTACATGATGACACAAAAAAGGAAAAAACCAAAAAAAAAAAAAAGGGAAGTGCAGAAGTAATACCGTGAAAGGGCAAATTTAATACCATATGAAAATCTTGAATAATTTTATGGGGCAAGCTTTTTAGTTCCAAAACCAATGCTTTGAAACCTTTCAAAATTTTAAAGTGTTATATACATACATACTACATACATACATGTCTATATATATATATATATATATATATATAATTTTTTTGCTGGATCTTGGGCTATATGTATTTTACCTCATATTGTCTTATATTTGTATCATAATAGGATCGACAATTGGAAATGTGGACCAGAAATTCCAATAGACAAATCTTAGTTATTGAAATTCAACTGAAAGGTCTGCGGCTTAACAAGTTGAGTCCTATTCAATTCAAATCAATTCATGTTATTCTTACTATATTTGATATATACTCGTACAATTTTGGTATAATTATGAATTGTAGACCAACTTAATTGTGCGACTTGAAAATTCAAGTATATATCTAAGTTACACGAATTTAGACAAAAAATTGTAAGAATTACATTAAACGATTCGAATCAGACAAAATTCAAATCCATCAATCGTCAATTCCACGGGTCAGTAGTAGGGGTGAAATTGTTTCGAGCTACTTGACTTGACTAATCAAGTAGCTCGATTTCGAACTCGACTCGAGCTCGGTCGAAGTCGAGTTCGAGTCGAGCTCGAGCTACTTGACAACAAAATTGAGTCGATCTCGAACCGGAGAATACACTACTCGAGTACTCGTCGAGCTACTTGACTCGATGAAAATTAATTTAAAAATTAATATATTATATTTATTAATTTACCATTTTTAGATTTGTTAGTTTAAAATATAACAATATTTACCAACATGGTGATAATTTTATATAAGGGTTAATAAGTCATTTCATCCTAAATTCGAGTACTCGAGCTCGATTGGCTTGTCGAGCTCGAACTTATTATTGGTAATTCGAGCTCGAGCTCGAGCTCGGTTTTACAAGCTTGTTCGAGTTCGAACTCGAGTCCCTGGTTTTGAGTTCGAGCTCGAGTATATGGATACTCGAGCTCGACTCGACTCGAATTCACCCCTAGTCAGTAGTAGTCTTCTCCATTGACAAAGTCAAATGCACCTTGAAACGTATTAGGTCACGCCTTCACAGTCTCAACGACTAGAAGATGGCGCATTCGGTGGCATTTAGGTCAATATGAACGTTCAAATAATAATTAAAAAATGTCAATATATCATCGGGAACATTTATGCCGCTATCCTTTTTATTTTTTTAAAAAATATTTTTTTCTTTTTTTTTTCTAGCAAATGAGTGATGAAATTTAAGAATCGGAGACATGAAAGAATGATTTCAACCCAGGAGGTTCAATTTTTAACGTCTTAACTTTAATCACTAAACTAAAACCTTTCTAGTTAAATTAAATTTAGACCTATAGGAGGCAACAAAACATTTGAAAATACATTATCAGATGAAACAAATTAAATATTTGTGCCAAATGCCAATAAATGTTAAACATGTGAAGAAAAAAATCCTTTTTTGCACATTGACTTGTACTTAGACTCGCAGGCAATAAACATATGGAAATACTTAACTTCATGAAAAATTTTACAGTTTTGATAAAAAAAAAGAACGGATAAAAGAATTCTCGTGAGAAAGTATTGTGTTGTGAACGAGCCATCCTCAACGTACACACCGAGCACAACTAAAAAGACGCAGAAGAGAATGTCTGTTCGAAAATTTTGGCCCAAAAAACATCAAATCTAAGCCGAAGACGATAAAGAATGAGTCGTGGGCCTAAATTGTAAGTTTGTGTCATATCGATAATCTGATTCAAGCTCATCAGGAATGCTCTTGTTACGCCGGGAAATGATCGGAACATGTGGATCAGGAAGGGTACATAACAGAGTCACCACCAGCAGTATCGGAGACAGCTAGACTGTCAAAGAAGAGAAGTAGGAAATTGACAAATTATGATTTGCCAGGATGTAGTTGGACTGTTGGAGATGTAAATGATAGATAATGGATGGTCCACATGGACCACATTCCACATGGTAATGAAAGACCACGATAGTCGAAGGCAGAGAACCTTCAATCAACATTACCATGAGAGAGACGGACCGACTTGTTTAGATCAAAACCTACTCAGTTTACAGTGCACATCAACAAATTCAAAAATGAGCATGCAAAATCTTTGCCAAATTTTGCACTCACATAGTGAATGCTAGAGTTTTTGAATGAGAATACCAAGAAAATAATATGGTTATTTTGCACTCACATAGCTTAGAAGGCCATCTCCTCCATGACAAGAAAATAATATGGTTATTTTGCACTCCCATAGCTTAGAAGGTAGGGCTGCAAACGAGCCGAGTTTTGGCCTTATCGAGCTCGACTCGACTCATTTTTCATCGAGTTCGAACTCGACGAACTCAAAAAATGAAACTCGAGTTCAAGTTCGAAAAAAAAATAAATAATTACTTTTATTTTTTAAAAAAAATAAATAAAATAATTATTTTTCTTAATAAATAATAAATATATTAGGGATATATATGTAATTTCACTATTAGAATAAAAATAAAAAATAATATATATATAGCTATCGAGCCTGAGAGAGTCCAACTCGAACTCGACTCAAATATGGAAACGAGCCGCTCGAGCTCGACTCGAGCTTGATATTTTCGAGCTCGAGTCAAGCTCAAATTCGAGCCACTCGCGAGCGGCTCGAATAGAAGGCCATCTCCTCCATGAGTTTGGTGGAACTGACTGTTCTTTTTGCCACTTATATACAATTTCTAAAGTTAAAACACCAAAACATCTGACTTTGGAGAGAATAAGGGTGCTTTTGATAAAATTGAAGTCTGAAAACTGAAGTCTGAATTCATTAAGTGATTGAATTATTAAGTGCTAAATCTAATACATTTGAATGTATATCACATTCAGTGATAAGTGAATAATTTTTCACTTATTTTTGGGAGCAATTTTTACCTAGAAAATTTAGTGCCACTTAATTCATTTAGATGTTCTATTTTCAATTATCAAACGATCTGAATGTGTTAGGATCTGAATCCATTAAATTTAAGTGCTAAATTGTGTTACAAACGGGGTTTAAGCCTTGCAATGCATACCTAGGAGCAATGTAACCACTACGAATTAGAACCATTTAGATTACACTTTAGGCTTCAATAATTAGTCATTTAAATACTGATGGTGACAAAATATAGAAAACATAATCAAATATTAGAGGCTGAAAGATAGTGAGACCATTGCTACAATTATGTAAATATGCAGCATAACAAGATGGGGTGACAGAACATACAATGTCCCTGCGATTTTGCTTGGGTTTCCTCCAGATTGATCAACTCCTAAGAGTCTTGCCATGCCAAAATCAGCAAGTTTCGGATTCATATTTATATCTAGTAATACGTTACTTGCTTTAAGATAGCGATGTACAATCCTAACTCGAGAATCTTCATGAAAATAAAGAGGTCCTATTGCTAGTCTTCTTATAATTTTATATCATTTTGACCAGTCCAATAATGCTTTTCGGGTCTATGCAATCATCAAACATCACAAATCTTGTTAGTTTTTTAACTAAAAAATTTAATTTCCACAAAAGACTTAGCAACCAATTCAAAAAAAAAAAAAAAAGCTTTTACCAATCAAGGACCTATTATTGTAGAGTAGGTTAGTGTAAGGGATGTTTGAAATAAGTTTTATTAGTTGAATTGATAATATTTGCACATTTTCCGGCGATTAAAACTGGAAATTGGGATTGAGGACAGGTCAATTGTCGGGTCTTTTTAAGTCAGTACGAGTCATTCTTAGAGAGCTTTCAATAATTACCTAAATACAAGGAAAAATCTGCAATTAGAACTGATGAACCTTCAAGTGGATGAGAATGGCCTGAAAAAGACTGGATGTTCTCTGCAATAATCTTAAATGATTTATAATTAGAATAATTTGGAAGCCAAAAGTGCCAGATTTGAATTCCCTATGAAAAAAAAAATGGTAAATTCCATCAAAAGTCTTTTTTTTTTAGGAAAAAAGAAAAGAAAAAGAATTGACATGCTAGGGTCACTTGCATTCTTAAGCTTAATAGCAACATCTTTTCAAAGTATTATTATCATCACAACAACATTGATTTTCCATATTTGGACATGATTAAAAATCTCATAATATCAAATTTGTTCCACTTATACAATTAGAAATGTAAACGTTGCGTAGTCACGCCCTCATCCACTGCTTCAAAGTTCAAGAGAAGACAAAAGCACGTATTGTATACTTGTACAAATGGTAGCTGGACCACCGGTATAGCAGTATTTTGAAACAACATTTTTTTTTTTGGCGAAAAGGAAAAAAGAAAATTGCTAAGAGAAGAGACTTGAAATCTATCGTCCAAGTTCATAGCCTTGAAAGTTGCAAGCAGAAGTGTATAAATTGCCCGTTTCTTCCTCTATCTTGGATCTAATTCAGTATTTGATGCTTCATTTACAGATCCTTCATCAGCCTCCAATTGCTCTCTCCGCCAGTTCTCGCTCCTGCTTGGGACAAAAAATGCAGGTGGATGAGGTGTTGGCATAGTGTGAGAAGAGCTATTGAGCATGAGAACTACTGTGGCCATTTTAGGCCTTTCCTCAACGTCTCCTTGAGCACAGAGTAAGCCAATATGGATACTCCGGATGACTTCTTCTCTGGCACAAAACTCTGCTACACTAGGATCCACCAAAGCCAGTGGTGTTCCATTCATCCATTGCTTCCAAGCCTTCAAGTTAGATCAGTAAAATTTGTGGTAATCTCAAATTAGATATTGTTGTCGATTTAATGTGAAGACTAATCCAAAAATGAGTACACCGAGGCTCCAACTTTGTGATGTTTATTATCACTTACATAGCTTAGAAGTCCATCAGCATTATTTGGTTGGTCGAAGCTGCTATTCTTCCGTCCGCTAACAATTTCGAGGACTAAAACACCGAAACTGAACACATCGGACTTTACAGAGAAATGGCCGTGCAATGCGTACTCAGGAGGCATGTAACCGCTACAAACCAGAACACAAACATAACCAGTTAGGGAACAAACTAACACCCATTATATTGGTACACAACTATGTACACAGTACTTGTTCAATCTGTCTCATGGTTTACTTTGATAGAAAATCAAAATTCCTTACTCTTAGAAGAGAATTACGTGGGGATTTACCAAACCACAGTAATTGCATGCACATGAAACCTTCCTTTATTTCGTAGTTGAACCCTCTCCCATCACATTTTGTTTTGGTTTCAAAATTGGATATAACCTATAAGATGGTATCTTTTTATCGATTTCCAGAATGGCTATAAGATGGTAACCTAATGCATCATGTGTGAGTAATATGAAGCCAATTTGTAGTGCAAATGACATGACCGCATAGAAGAACCTCAAATATACTAGATGAATGTATGCATAATTTTCTACAAACACAAGTACTACAAGATCGGGGTGGAGTATTCACAATGTCCCGGCAATTTTACTTGTACTTCCTTTAGTCTGATCCGCTGCAAAAAGCCTTGCCATGCCAAAATCTGCTATCTTTGGATCCATATTTGCATCTATTAAGACATTGCTTGCTTTTAGATCGCGATGGATAATTCTAAGGCGGGAGTCTTCATGTAGATAAAGAAGTCCTCTTACTATTCCTTCGATGATCTTGTATCGTGTTGACCAATCCAATGTCTGTGGCTTTTCTGTGCCTATATTATCATGAAAACAAAGAAAGCTTCCCTGTTAATCTCATGAACTTTGACAATGCTTTCCACAGTATCACTATCTTTCATCAATTCTGTTGCTTTGATGTTTTAAGGAAGTATTTCTTCATAACGTGGTCACTTAATCGAAGGAAATTAGAAGGAAAAAATAGTAAAAGGAGAAAAAAGAGAAAAACAGAAGCACCGATTAAAACAGACCAAAAAGAGAGTAGTCAAGACTTCCATTTGGAACAAGTTCATAGATAAGAGCCTTTTCTTCTCCTTCCAGGCAATATCCCAGGACTCGAACCAGGTTCCTGTGTTGAAGCTTTGCGACCAGTAGAATTTCATTTTTAAATTCATCTGCGCCTTGAGTCGAACTTCTAGATAGCCTCTTCACAGCTACCTCTTGTCCATTAGGAAGAGTACCCTTAGAATGTACGAGGAAAAAAGAATTGTAAAAACAATTTACCTCTTAGCATATGCCTTGAGAATTCAGTGAAGACCACAATATATAAGCAAGAAACATTCTTGCAATGAATCACGGAATATTATGGTACCTTGTAAACTGATCCGAACCCACCTTCTCCAATCCTGTTATCAAGATCGAAGTTGTTTGTTGCAGTCTCAATATCACTTAGGTTATACTGTAATGGTTCTACGGTTGAGATATCAATCTCATCTAGATATGAAATATAAGATAGGGTCAACTAAGAAGGAAATGAAGTATACATGGAACTGTTTCTATGCATTCTGTTTTGGGTTAATCACAATTTTTCCCATTAAGATATATCTTGATTCTCACTTTACCTCTGAATCTTTATTCTGTGTCACTTAAGCCCCCAAAAGATTTTAAAAAAACTATAATATTTTTTTTTTCCTTTTTGGGTCTCTCTTCTCCTTTTTAATCCATATTAATTTTCCTTTTTCAAATGTTTATTTTTAAAAAAATAAAAAAAAATTCTCTAATAAAAAATTTAGGATGTTAATTGTCTAATTTACAATATTGAAGAAACTACATATATTTTTGCAAATCAATTTCATCAATTTTCTTATAATTAGACAATTCAAAATCAATTACCCATTTTTATAATCAGACAATCACATGTTAATTATTAGACATTTATTTTGTTTTTTTCTCTAACGATTTTTTGCTTATTAGGATTTTTTGTTATTTTTTCAAATATTCAATTGTTAGTGTATTCTCTAATATATATATATATATATATATATATATATATATACTAATTTCATGTGAAAATTTATCACCACAAATTAGAGTAGTCAAAATCAAATCACTTGTTAAAATTTATTGTTTAAAGGAAGTAGAAATTTTAAAATAAAATCTTAACATAATAAAGGTATAGTTTTATCTCTTAGGGAATTAAATAATAAAAACTAAAGATTAGGGAGTAAAGTGAGAACCAAGGTATATCTTTGGGGGATAAATTGTAATTCATTGTTATATTTTCCATCTTTAAATTTACCAGCATTTTTGGTTATGGTTTTGTATCTCTTCCTTGATCTACTTGCTACGAAGCAGCAGACCAAGACGAACAGCAAACTTGCAACAAGGGATGATGCCACAATAGCGAATATGATCCAAGCTGAGATTCTCCGCCTTTTCTCTGCATTCACAGTAAGTGTTTAATTAGCTAAAGATTTCTGCAGTCATTGTAGGTAATATAAATTCGTGAATCACAATGGAACGTTCAAGTTTTTTTTTGGACAGTGTCGTATTTAGCTGCAGACTCTGAAACAGAAGCGAACCTTTACGGCTTGCTGGAGGAGAACTGGAAGGAGGAGGCAGAGGCGGACTTGGCGGTGCAGGGGTTGAGATATTGTAATAGCGCCAGTTCTCAAATCTAATATTACAGCTAGGCAAGAGAATTCTAGCTCCAAGGCGACTGAGGCAGCAACTAGGCAGCACAGAAATAGCATCTCTAAGGCATGAATGACAATCAGCGCTGGAAAGATCTGGCGTGCATTGTCCAAGTGCATATAAGCTCTGAAGATCTGAAAATTTGGCTTCCTGAACAGCAAAATACTTGCCTGAATCAAGAATTGAGGCCCTCCTCGCTATCTCATCCATCGTGCTCAATAATACCCGATTAAACCGATCGGTGTCGCTGACATTGAGGGCGGCATACTGAGTTATCACCACAGTCATATTCAACCTGGAGAAGATGGATTCACTCGAATAACGTAACAAGCACGTGTTATACCAAAAAATGGCAGTCTTTTGATTCGGGCATATCTCTAGCGCGTCCCTACAGGCCGTGCTCACGCATATCTCACATACATCACTGCTAACATCGCCTCGACACAGAAAGAGGCCGTAGGCTGTGTTAGAGATGTCTCGTGGGATGCCGCCGGAAGTCGAATTATAGAAACCGTTAGCAGCCCTTGAGGCATTTGAAGATAGAGTGGTAAGGAGGAAATTTAGGTTGGATTGGTACGTGCTGTTAGGAGCAAAACTGCCATCACATCTTTTATCAAGAAGCGCATCGGGTTTGTCATTGTCTTGCGCTCTAGTCGTAACAATAAACAAACAAAGCGTGCAGCACAAATACAATAAATTTTGGGACGACACTGAGATGAACATGAAGGCGGACATCTTATGTTGGGGTAGTGTTGAATTTGTACTTCCAGGAGGTCTTCAGATGTTGATCGTATATACCTGTTCCAGGTTAGAAAAACTGTGGTGAGGACACTTGTACTGTACTCATGGGGTACAAGGGGCTGTAACCTGGAAGTTTCATTATCTTCTGCACTTGAAATGGTCTATCACTTATTTAGCTATGAAAAGTGTAACAATTTTTAAAATAATAAAATGATTTAAAATATGCGTCTCACCAAGACCGCGACCGATATGCCGAGTCCGATGTGGAACGGTATAGGCCGCGGCCGCGACCGCGACCGCGACTTTGAACCATGGTTGTCACAGCAACTTGGAAGAATTGAAATTCCATTTCTAAGGCATACCAAGCAGTCAAAACTCGAAAGATCACGTGTGCACTGTGCCAGGGTATATAACCTTTGAAATGAGGAAAAATTGGCTTCTTCAACAGCAAACTTCTTGCCAGAACCATCATTTGCTGCCTGATTGGTAACCTTATTCATCAGATTTTGCAGTAGAGGGTTGAACAGGTCTGGTTGAGTGACATTCTGTAAGCTCGACAAGAAAATCCAAAAGCTTGCGTCCCCCCTGGAGAACATGAAATCATTTGAATACCGTAATAAACATTCATCATACCAAACGATTGCAGTCTTTTCTTTGGAGCATATATTTAGGATCCTATTACTTGCATCTATCACGCACTGTTTATAAATATCATTGCTAAGATCACCTCGACAGAGAAAGAGACCATAGACTCTGTCAGAAATGCAACATAAGAGAAAAAGACTTCTGGGGACCATGCCCAAGGCAGGCATCAAATTATACTAGCATCAATGCGATCGTTCAACTTGGAATCTAGGTTGATGTATTCAGGTTTTTGAGCTTATGTAGCATAATTAATTATGAACTGGTGTACTATATGTAGAGAGGAAGTGTTAGATAAGACATGCTACCATAGCGATTATGAATAATTCTGCAAATAGAGTCATCAGTCAACCAGTCAACTTTCCGCGCAATGCTGAACAGTCATTGCTATAGTGAGAGTGACTATTTACCGGTTGAAATTGTTGAATCAGTTGGTCTCATATTTAGACGCTCCTTTCTAGATGGAGATGGACTTTTCACTTTCGCCCTCAGCTCTCTCTCTCTCTCTCTCTCTCTCACTCTCTTTCGTGACGAGTTTATACTACCAGATATAGTATAAAGATTTCTTTTTTTAATTAATGGGTCTAGATACATGTTACCTTATAAACTATTCAAATTTAATCTCACATCTGGTTTGTGTGTAGAATTGTTAAGAGGCAATAAACATCTGAAAAGACTTGACCACACGAAAGAATTTACAATTTTCATCAAAGGAAAAATGCTAAACACCTCCTGTGCCAGTGTACAAATTAAAACTTATTAAAAGATGAATATCTCTGAGAAGTACTAGATAACGATTGATTGGGATACGCCCCAACATATCAAAAAGGTTGTTTCTTGAGACAGTATTGAGGCCACAATTAATGGACCAGCTCAATGTACATACCGGGATCAAAAAATGCCATCTGTCCTAAACTTTTCGGGCCAAAACCTCCAACCCTAAAGTACAGATCAGGATGAGCCAGTCGTGGACGCAAATAATAACTGGGTGCCATAGCTCTCTGATTCAAACCCATCAGGAATGCTCTCTGATTTATTGCGCCTGGAAACTACCGGAAATTGAGGAGTTGGAAGGGTAACAGCGTCACCACTGAGCATATAAACCACGGAAGCCATCATAGGTCTTCTATCAGCATCTTCTTCAACGCATAGCAATCCAATTTGGATGCATTTTAGGACATCGTTTTCGACACACGAGTCTCGAATTCTTGGATCCAACAAGGCCAATGGCGTGCCATGTTTCCATTGCTGCCAAGTCTGATTCCCAGTTCACAATTAGTAAACAGCAAAATTCAGTCAAATGATAGTGCATAGGCGGTGATTTGATGGTACAAAAAGAGTAAGAGTAGCATGTAGAAGTGGTGCTAAGATTGTTACTTGCACTCACATAACTCAGAAGGTCTCGAGAATCTTCTGATTGGTAGAAGCTGCTGTTCTTCTTGCCAGCAATAATTTCCAAAATCACAACCCCCAAACTAAACACATCTGACTTCACAGAGAATTGGCCAGTCGTAACGTACTCAGGAGCCATGTAACCACTACAAATTATAGCAATTAGCATGACTATTAGTATGAGAAGACAATGTCAATGTGTTCAAGAAGCATATGATAGTATTATGTGGTTTTTTTTTTTCCCTTTCCTTCAAGAGAAAAAAAGAAAAAAAGAAAACTGACCATTTTGAGTTATGAGATTAAAATCATAAGGACCATCTTCAACATTAAGTGAATTTTGTAACCTCTGATATTCTAGTTCTATCACTCAAGGCGGTATACAATTCTACAACACAAATAATCACTCATATAGATCATTGTTTGGATGCATATAAACTTACAATGTCCCAGCAATTCTATTTGTGTTTCCTTCAAATTCATCGACTCCACAAATCTTTGCCATGCCAAAATCTGCTATCTTCGGATTCATCCTCTCATCCAGTAATATATTGGCAGTTTTAAGATCACGGTGAACAATTCTAAGACGAGAATCTTCATGAAGATAAAGAAGTCCTCTTGCTATTCCTGCAATAATCTTGTAACGTTTTGACCAGTCCAACAACCGTTGTTTTTCTGGATCTTTCGAATGCCATCAAAAACAATATCCCGTCTCAGTTTTAGCCTTTAGGAACCACAAAATCAAGCAATACACGGACAAAGATCTTGAGCAAAATGTTTATTGCCCTTCATTGAGCTAAGATGATGGACATCAAAGAAGTTTGACGGGCTTAGCTGGGATTGCCCATTTTTTCTTTTTGTGTTTTTTGTGGGTGAAAAGCTAGGATGGCATTGTAATACTTTTTATGGTAAATTACATATAACCCCCTGTGGTTTTAACTATTGCCATATAACCTCCCTAGCGTTTCAAAATATCCATTTCACCCCCTACGGTTTGATGTAAAGTGAAAAATTTACGTAAAATGCCCTATGTAACGTCATTAATTGAAATGATAATAGTATCCTTATTTAAATGTTAAATCAATAGATGGATTAACAATTTATATAAAAATATAGGGAAATTACATGGACAATTGTAAAAATCACAGGGGGTAAAGTACATATTTATATAAATCATAACGATGTTGTATTGATATTAAGATTTCATCACAAGCGCTTTTAGAAAGCATTTGATACAAATGCCGTAACTGATTATACATTCTGTCCACTTTCTACTTTACATAAAATCATAAGGGGTGAAGTGTATATTTTAAAATATTAGGAGGACCATATGACAACAGTCGAAACCATAGGGAGATTATAAGTAATTTACCCTACTTTTCAGGATATGATATGTAATGTACATAAGATTTAAAAGTAATTAAAAAAGTAAAATAATATGAATTAAACTTTCCTACACTAACCGTGGTTTCAATATATGCTAATTTGTTGCGTATGTAGAATTTGAAATTCAATTCAAGATACGATTAATCCAAAAAATAAACATGTTTAAAGAACATTTTGTAGAATATTTGGCAGAATATCACTATCAAAACAGATCTAGACGACAATATTTGTGAATGCACAATCACTGTCAGGAAATTAGACAAAAGAAAAAAGATAGGAGGAAAAAATAGTTAAGCATGCATGGTACATGTCTAATTCGAAACCTACCAAAAAGGAAGTAGTCAAGGCTTTTATTTGGAACAAATTCGTAGATTAGCAGCTTTTCCCCTCCTTCCAAGCAAAATCCCAGAAGTCGAACCAAATTTCTGTGCTGAAGCTTGGCAACTACTTCAATTTCGTTTTTAAATTCCTGTGCACCTTGCCCTGATCTTCTAGATAGTCTCTTTACAGCTATGTCTTGCCCATCTGGTAGTTTACCCTGCGAAATTATATGGACAGGAAATTCAGAGGTTGATTGGAAACATCATGACTTATTAGTCCGTCCGAGGGAATGTGCGTATGCGAAATTGTTGGAATATGCCAACTTTTCCTACAGATTTTTCTAAATTTTAATAAATTGTGTTTGGTTTTAGAATAAATTAGTTAGTAGAAAAATAAGTCTTATTGTTAGGATATTTGTTAACCAAATATCATCTTGATTTGTTAGCAAATATTTTAACCAAGACATGATTATGTTATCAAGTAACTTTTGTCGAAATTTTTTAGAGAATTGTTAACTAGTTTGTTTCATGTAATCACTATAAATAGGGTGTTGATGAATGAAGAAATGAAACTCATTTTCCATCCTTCAATATCTTTTGTGAGCTATTTTTGTAACTCTAAATGTTGTTTCTTAGTTTATGCCCCAAAAACCAACAAAGTGGTATGAAGAACCTAAATCTTAAGGGCCTGTGACTTCTTCTGAGAGTGAATGAATCCAGTGAGAATCCTCTTTTCAATATAAAATTATACACATAAACTTTTTACACCAAAATGTCAGGAAACAATTTCTTATCCAACCCTCCAAATTTCATCGGTTACAACTACTAAATTTGTGCTGTCAAAAAGAAATCCTATCTGGTGGCCAGTGATTTTTGAGATAAGGTTGAAGATGATCTTGTTTCGGAATTGTCTAAAGATCCAACAATTGCAAAAATGAGAGCCTATAGGGATGCAGTCAAAAGGAGATCAAAAGTCTTGATGTGCATTCACTCAGCAGTTTCAGATGCAATATTCACAAAAATTATGACTTGTAAAACTACAAAGGAAACTTGGGACGCACTCAAAGTGGCTTTTCAAGGTAACGACAAAACAAGGCAGATGCAAGTCTTGAATCTGAGGAGAAAATTTGAACTCCTTAGAATGAAAGATAGAGAAAATTTTAAAGAGTACTCTGATTGACTCTTGAATATTGTGAATAAAATCCGACTGATTGGAGAACAACTACTAGGTAGCAGAGTTCTGGAAAAAGTCTTTGTAAGTTTACCAGAAAGGTTTGAAACCAAGATTTCCTCTCTTGAAGATTCAAGAGATCTCTCTCAAATGATCTTGCCAGAATTAGTCAATGCCTTAGAAACTCAAGAACAAAGAAGAGCCGTAAGAAATGAAGAAATTGCTGCAGGTGCTTTTCAGGTAACAAACAAGGATCACATTCAATAAGGTGACAAAAACAAACAGAAGAAAAATGGCAAAGATGAAAAGAAAATGAACAAAAACCCTCCATGTCCATATTGTAAGAAAACCTCATATCTTTCAATATATTGTTGGGTCAGACCTGACATTCAATATAGGTTTTGTAAGCAAATGGGACATACGGAGAGAGTTTGCAAAAATAAAGAAAAAGGAAGACATCAACCTCAGATGGTTGATGAACAAGAAGAGAAGCAACTATTTGCGGCCACTTGTTTTGTAAGCAATAATTCTAGTGCTGAAATGTGAGTAATAGACAGTGGTTGCACTCATCACATGACATATGACAAGTCCATATTTAGGAATCTTGATAAGTTACAAATTTCCAATGTGAGAATTGGAAATGGAAGTTTTATTGAGTTAAAAGGTAGAGGCAGTGTTGCTGTTGATTATGGTTCGAGTACCAAAATTATTTCTGATGTTTTATATGTACCTGAAATTAATCAAAATCTATTAAATGTTGGATAGTTATTAGAGAAGAATTATTCTATCATTTTCAAAAATAGGATTTATGTTATCTATGATCCTGTTGGGAATGAGCTTTTCATAGTAAAAATGAGAGGAAAATTTTTTTCCTTTAAATTTGTCAAAAAATGACAATTCTAAGATGCAGTGCCATGAATCAAAAAATTCAGATGTTGATATAATTCAGGAGGAGAAAACTGGCCAACCAATTGAAGAAGCCTATATTGTGAAGATTCATGAGAAATTACCCAAGAATGTTGGTGCTGGCAAAGTTGATGAAGAGTCATACAAAAACTTTAAGGATTATTTTATATCTCTTATAACACTCATTTTATGTGTTACAAATTTCTTATTCAGGTTTGTCTACCGTGCATGGAAGTCTTCTTTCAATTTCAAAGAAGATATTTGGATATGTCAAGAATGCTATTGCTGATTTGGAGTTTGGCATAAGAAACCAAAAGCAGTGGTTTGTTGATGCTCAACTTGGAAGCCAAAAAAGAAATCTGTTGCAAAGCCTATTTTTAGTTGCAAAATTTCTTATAAGAGTCTTGTCCAAAATAAGGTCTAAAGATTTGGTAAGAAAATTCAAAATCTGTAGCAAAAGTGGCAAGGAGGAGTGTTGGAATATGCCAACTTTTCCTGCAGATTTTTCTAAATTTTAATAAATTGTATTTGGTTTTAGAATAAATTAGTTAGTAGAAAAATAAGTCTTATTATTAGGATATTTGTTAACAAAATATCATCTTGATTTGTTAGCAAATATTTTAGCCAAGATTTGATTATGTTATCACGTAACTTTTGTTGAGATTTTTTAGAGAATTGTTAGTTAATTTGTTTCATGTAATCACTATAAATAGGATGTTGATGAATGAAGAAATGAACCTCATTTTCCAGTCTTCAATATCTTTTGTGAGCTATTTTTACACACTAAGTGTTGTTTCTTAGTTTATGCGCTAAATTCCAACAGAAGTGTTGTATGATTCTTTAAAGCTTCATTTGCACATATTGATATACACGTACCTTGTACACAGGGCCAAATCCACCTTTGCCTATTTTGTTATCGACTGAAAAATCGTTTGTTGCAATTCGAATTGCACTTAAACTGTACTGTAGTGATTCAGGATCAATTTGTAAGCTTTCTTCACCATCTACACAGAAGACATAAAAATGACTGAATTTTACTTATTTAATTTCTTTGTTTAAGGGAAAAAATTTCTTTAAATCAAAGATAATTATGTTTTGTTGTGATGCATTGTAATCCTTATATTTTTACCATATTCCTCTTGTATTTCCGCACCACATCCCTTTCTTGATCTTCTCCTGAGGTATACAAAGAGCACCACAAACATCAACACAGAGAAAGTGGTCGAAACAGGAATTCCAATAGCGGCTTGTTTCGATAATCGTCTTTTGCCTGCAATGCCAAGAACGATAGAATTAAACTAGGCAGAAATGCCTTTCGCCACCTGCTCAATGGATTATGGAACTCCAGCACTCTAAATCTTTAGATTCAAACCAAAAAAAGAACAAAGAAAAATGAAGTCTGGCATGCAAAGTTCAAAAATCTTGACTTTTGAGATTAACAGAACAGTTGGATCACCGTCAATCACTATTTAGTATTTACTCAACAACTTTTTATGTTGTGTTTTGTCACAATTCTGCAGCCAATCGTTTGCCATAGTTGATTATGATGGCACTATTTACTATTTTAAAAATAAAAATTTTTAAAATACAGAAGTTTAACTTTACCTGCAGGAGGGGATGCAGCATCAAAATGGGAAACAGGTGTTGGCTGAGGGGCTGGGTCGGATGTACCTTGACCATTTAGAGCTGATGCGTTGTAAAACTGGTACAGGTCGTACCGAATTATGCAGCTAGAAGAGACAACTCTGCATCCCAGGCTACTGGGGCAATATTGGGGCAGAGATCCAACAGCCTGCCTCAGGCAAGTGTCGCAGTCCATACTGGAAAGATCGGGTGTGCACTGTGCTAGCGTGTACACACTCAGAGAGCTGGAAAAATTGGCTCTCCCCACGGCAAATTTCTTCTCGGGTCGAGTATCGTTGGCAGCTCGACCCACAACCTCGTTCATGGCAGTTGCCAAAACCTGGTTGAACTGGTCGGCCTCATCAGAACTAACATTCATCACGTTCCTTATTATACTTGATCCATTGAAGGAGGGAACAGAGAGGAACGACTGATTCGAGTAACGCAAAAGGCAGAATTCGTACCAACCAATCCCGACCATCTTACTGCAATGATTAAGGAAATCCGTGGAGGCCGCAGAGACACAGTCGGTGCAGACATCACTGTTGACGTCACCCCGACACATGAATAAGCCGTAAACTGTATCAGATGGGTCGCTGCCGGTGGAGGAGATGTTATCGAAATCCCGGGTGCGAGATTCAACAGCGGCGGAAACTAGGAGTTGGTTGAGGTTTTCTCGATACGCGTTGACCTCAGAGAGATTGGCACCTTGGCAGTAGCTAAGTAGTTTCCAAGAGTGAGAGTCATCCCCCGCCGCATTTGTGCTTAGCCGAAGCAGCATCCAACACCACAACCACAGAAGAGACGACATGATCCTACTGCTTTATTGATCAAGTAATGGTACTCGTTCTTCATGTTCAAGCTCTGGGGTGGCCTTCCTTTGTGTTAAATATCATTTACTTGCGCGGAACAAGCAAATTGCCATGGAATAATTAATTGGACATGATTTTTTTATTGGCACATCGTTGACTCTTTTATATCACGACTATTGTGACAGCAGTGTGCCTTTTACTGTAGAGATGGTGTATTTTTGAATTAGATGTGAAAATTAAATGTAGGACATCAATTTTAATGTGTCAAAAAAATTGTTATTTATTATTTTATTATGCTATTATTTACATTTGTTGCATTAGTGTTTACATCCCTCTGTTATCACTGCACATAACAGTAGAGAACCATGATGCATAGTAGCAGTATTATAGTGTTATTATACTATAATTAAAAAAAAAAAAGACCATTTCAAGCTAGCCAAATAAACTCAAGTCTTAACTATTGGAGTTGGTCCAGAC
Organism: Gardenia jasminoides; assembly: GCA_013103745.1. NCBI lineage: Eukaryota > Viridiplantae > Streptophyta > Magnoliopsida > Gentianales > Rubiaceae > Gardenia > Gardenia jasminoides. The sequence continues at coordinate 1,725,259 of CM023095.1, forward strand.
CCATGTCTTCTTCTTTTTTCTTTTTTTTTCTTTTTTTTTTGGCACTAAATAAACCCAAGTCTCAGTAGACAGCCTAAGTCATGAGTCAACCAACGGGGCGTGTGAACGTCCCTTTCCGATTTTTTCCTTTTTCACTTCTAAATTGTGGCGACGAAATAGTCAAGACAGAAACCCAAAAACACGTCCATGAATATTCCCTTACGAATTTTTCACTCTCTTCGCATCTAGATTGTGGCTAAGGAATTTAGTAAGTACTCTTTTTCATTTTTTTTTTATAAAAAGCATATTTCATTTGATTTACAAATCGGTTCTAATACAAGATTAAACATGCACTTAAAAATAACAGATCTATAATTAAAAATTGCACAAAACTAAAAAATACAAGAAAATTTTAAATTATTTACTAATAAGATAAAACTCAAAAATTGCACATCTAAGTTGCACGAAATTAGACAAGAAATTGCCAAAATTACATTAATCGATTCGAATCAGACAAAATTCAAATCCATCAGTTGTCAATTCGAATCAGACAGGGTATTGTGCTGTGAATGAGCCACGACCTCGACTACATTCACAGAATACAACGAAAAAGATACAGAAGATATTGCCGTGATCTTTCCAAATATTTTGGGCCAAACCACATGAAATCTTAGCCGAAGATGATAATGAATCAGTCGTGGGCCTAAATTGTAACTTGGTATCAGATCGATAATCTGACTCAAGCTCATAAGGAAGACTCTGTAAGTTGCTACGCTGGGAAATCATCGGAACATGTGGATCAGGAAGGGTATATAACGGAGTCACCACCAGCACTATAGGAGACAGCAAGACTGTCAAAGAAGAGAAGTAGGAAATTGACAAATTAGGATTTGCCAGGATGTAGTTGGACTGTTGGAGATGGAAATGAGAGAAATTTCTAAAAATGTTATGATTTTTAAATTTTTTCTGCAAATAGGGTGATTTGGGTGTAGGTTTCAAACCAGTGAATTTCGCATTTGAAAAATGTGAGTTCCAGTGATCTCGCATTTCCCAAATGTGAGTTCAGTGGAAAATGGAAAATGAAAAAAAGAAAATGAAAAGAAGAACTCGCATTCTATCCTTGGGAAATAAAAAAAAAAAGAAAATGATTACAACTCGCATTCGGTGAATTCAAGTTCTCTTAAATATCGTAAATTGCATCCCCTGGATGGTTGAAGTTTACTTCAATTTTTAAAAAAAAAGTAATTTGAATTGCAGTTGAAACTGGCATTTGAAATAAGAAAAATATTTTTGTTGAAGTTGTATTCTAAGAAGGCGTGTTTACTTTCCAAATTTTCATTGCCTAAATGCGACTTCACTTATAAGTAAAATTTATAAAAAAAAAGTAAATTTTTTGAAATCGCATTAGAATAAGAGCATGCCGGACTAGAAGACTCCAACCATTTTGGACATGCCCACGTCCAGAAGGATAGCTGGTTTTGCAAAAAAAAATGTCTCCGTTTTTCATTCCGATTATTACAATGATTATTAATTTTGTTTTCTTTCTCTTTGTGGTTTAAGGAAATACTTGATTGTTAAAAAAAAAAAAACAAATTTTTTCCCCTCTTTATTTTTTCTTCTTTACTACTGATGATTAATTTGTTATGTAGTGAACATTGTGCGTAATCCCCAAACCCCAAACCCTAAACCCTAATAAAATCGAAACCCTAAACCCTACAACTCTAAAGATTAGTAACCGTAATGCCGAAACCACAAACCCTAAAACGGCAACGCCAAGGCCCTAAACCGTAAACCCTAAACCCTAAACCCTAAACCTACAACCCTAAACCGTAAACCCTAAACCCTAAACCGTCCTAAGCAATGTTAATGTCTATTGGATTGAATGCGAGTTGCCAAACTGTCCTAAGCAAACTGGATTGATGATATTTATTTACCAAATTCCTTTGTTGCCACCAATGTAAATTTCTCAGTACTTGAAATTCAGTTTGATGTGTCTAACTTACATGGTTCAACTTGAGAAGAGTCTCATCATAGTTAATTGTGAACAGTTGATTCTGATTTGATTTTGGAATATTAGGTAAAGATGATTTGATTGTCTTCATTGGTACCAAAAAAAAAAAGGGCTCATGTAGTAATTGTGAAGCCAAAACAAAATTTCCTTGTATGATCTGTAGATAACTATACACATAATTGTACCACATGGGTTCATAGTTTTTCATTTTACTAGAGAAACAAGTTTAATTGTATGCTATCTACGATCAAATACAAGTGGAGTTACACTGAGGTTCTCACAATTACTTGACATTGTTTTCGTCAATATAATCCCTAAAACCCGCAAGCGGGCAATTGTTTATAACCTTATAACATCATAACCCACAAGCGGGTTAATGTGTTACCAAAAATTCCTTAAATAACGGGAAACTAGTTACCAAACACCCTCTTAGGGCTACAAATGAATCGAGCCGCTCGCTAGTCAGATCGACTAAAACTCCCTGCCAGCTGATAGGGTGCAATTTTAGGTGTTTATTGTATTAATATTTCCTAGTTATTCAGACTAAAAAATTGCATTCTTTGATAGATTCTACTGATTTTGTGTAATTGGTGGTCAAATGCAAGAAATTGTGAAAAAGGGTGCTAAATGGCTGAAATTTCAGAAGAGATCCCGACAGTTAGGCACGGGCACGCTTAACACGGGTGGTCTTGGCTGAGGTGTTGAGATCTCAAGTCTACATGGCAGTTTCCAAGAATTGGGGATTCCAAATTCAAGACTTTTTCTGGGATATTTATTACCTTTTTATATTTAGTAGTTAAGCCCTATTAGGAGACTATTGTTGGATATTTGTTATTAGGAAGTATTTTGGATTAGGAACTTCCTAAAAGTTTGGGATTCCTAATTGTAAATTGCATCCGTTTCTTTGATTGAGGAGAAAAAGAGGGAAAACTGGCCACTGAAGATGCATCCTTCTTGGACTAGTAATTGGAGAAGATTTCGGATATAAACGAGAAAAAAAGAACTTGGCTGTGAAAAAAAGAAGGACTTACTATTGGAAGGTGACCAATACCTTTGATTAGTCACGGACAATTTGCCTGCGGAAGAAACTTTGGGGAGACAAAACGATAACATTGCTTTTCGTCTTTTTCCTTGGCTATTGTTTTTCTTTTGAACATTGGATAGCCTTGGTTTCTTTGGCTTTTTCTATATTCAATTGAACGAAAATTCACACATGGCTTTGTTGATTTCCATTGAAGTCTTTGGTGGAATTTCTCACGTCATGCGTGGCTAAGTTTCTTGTCTAGTCAAAGATCAACTCAACGATGCAGTCCAACATATCTGTGAGATCTAATCGATTTGTCATTTGTTCGTTTAAATCTTTAGTATTTATACGTTCTCTGTTTTATGATTATATGATTGTTTTGTTAATTGGATGTTAAAAGCTCGATATTCATATTAACTTGATAATCTACCGCCAATTTAATTTGCTAAATCCGTAATTGTTTAGTAAATTTAACATTAGTTGGCAACTGACGTGTACGCATGTTAGGGGGACGTATGATCTAATCTAAATAAACCCTGGTAGTGTGTTTGTTGGTTAGGGTTTGGGCTTTTCTAATTCTTAGTGCAATTGAGAAATTAAATCCTACGGGCGTACCTAGGGTTGTTTCTTAATTAGGGGTATTTAACGGGCATACCTTACTTACCTAAAACCTAAGGAAGAGTTGGTCGTTTGAGAGGTTTCCGGCGACTATAACCAGCCTATTAAGGAATTAAATGAATTAATATTGCATCGATGATCAGGTATATGGACTGTGTCTGAGTAGTTGGATCTTTGGCTAGAACTCATCTCTCATATATTCTATTCTCTTTTATTTTAAGTTATTTGGCTTTGTTATTTGATTTTTAACTAATTCTTATTTGTCTCAAAAATCCCCCCATTTCCCGTGCTTGAGAAGAAACAAATTTTCCCCAATCCCTGAGGAGACGACCCTACTTACCGCTACTACAAGTTAATATTTTCTTAGAAATAAGTCTGGTGTATCCGGTTTAGCATACTCCTTGGAATCGGGGTGAAGCAAGTAACCCATTGCACATCCGGAGTCCCTGCTCCAGTACTAAGAATTGCTCTAAAATTAATTGAGGTGGTAATTAGGATTTTAAACATTTATTATTGCACAGGTTCGGCACCTGTCACCAGCAAACACAATTTTTTCAAACTCAAACATGAATATACTAAACTCAATAATTTTCAACTCTCCCCAATGAAAATACAAGATCATTTTGAGTTACTTATGCCATGTATAATAAACTCGATAACTTTCGATAATTTACACGCTATGTTAGTAAATTTTTTCTACCCATTTTTTCGGTTTATGAAGCAATAGTTGTGGCTTATATCTCTTCTTGTATTGATTAATTTGTGTAACATATTTTGTGGATAATTTAGTGACAGTAATAGAGTTTATGTAAAAGTATCAGTGAAAATTCTTCAGTAATTTATAGGGTAGTTTTATTCCTTTAATAAGTGGTTACAATTTACAACTGTTATGCAGTTGTAATACATGATACATAAATGTCGTAATACACGATAAAAAAAAAGGGACAGAATTAGCAGCAGAAACAGAAAAAAAATATGCAACAGAAATGGAAAAACAAAATTTGCATCAGAAATTGGAAAAAAAAAAAAAGCAACACAAACGGAAAAAAATAATTGCATCAGAAATGGAAAAAAAAAAAAAGAAAAATCAGCACAAATGCGAGTTGCGAGTTTCACACGTGGAAAATATAATCTTTCCGCTTTTTTTTTCGTCCGAAATTACCGTAACTCGCATTTGACAAATGCGAGTTTCACTGAACTCGCATTTGTCAAATGCGAAAATCACAATGTCAAAAACTCTTTGCAAACAACCCCTCTTGTAGAAACTTTTTTTTTCCAGCACATTTTTAGAATTTCCTCTGGAAATGATAGATAATAGATAGTCCACATTCCACAGGGTAATGAAAGACCACGATAGTCAAGCCCGACAACCTTCAATCAACACTACCATGAGACAGACGGACCGACTTGTTTAGATCAAAACCTACTCAGTTTATAGTGCACATCAACAAATTCAAAAATGAGCATGCAAATCTTGACAAGAGTTTTTGAATGAGAATACCAAGAAGATCGGATGGTTATTTTACACTCATATAGCTCAGAAGGCCATCTCCCTCATGAGTTTGGTAGAACTGACTGTTCTTTTTACCACTTAACAATTTCTAAAGTTAAAACACCAAAACATCTGACTTTACAGAGAATAAGCCTTACAGTGCGTACTTAGGAGCAATGTAGCCACTACAGTTTAGTATCATTTAAATTACACTTCAGGCTTCCATAATTATTAATTTAAATACTGATGGTGTCAAAATATAGAAAACATAATCAAATATTAGAGGCTGAGAGATAGTGAGATCATTGCTACAATTATATAAATATGTAGCGTAACAAGATGGGGTGACAGAACATACAATGTCCCTGCGATTTTGCTTGTGTTTCTTTCAGATTGATCAACTCCAAAGAATCTTGCCATGCCAAAATCACCAAGTTTCAAATTCATATTTATATCTAGTAATATGTTACTTGCTTTAAGACCGCGATGTACAATTCTAAGTCGAGAATTTTCGTGAAGATAAAGAGGTCGTATTGCTAGTCCTCATATAATCTTATATCGTTTTGACCAAACCAATAATGATTGCTTTTCTCGGTCTACACAATCATCAAACATCACAAGTCTAGTTAGTTTCTTTAACTTAAAAAATTTAAAGTTAGTTACAGTAACCCCCCCTAAGGTTAAGGCAAACTACCAATTAATCCCTATGGTCTGAAAAATAACAGATATCGTCTTCAATTCACAAACATTTAACAAACGCGACCCTACCGTCTATAACTTAGAGATTCTACTAGAGTCGGCCAAAAAGTAAAGTGACCACCGAAAAATGTTCTTTAAGTCCCACATCCCATCAACTACCTATTGTTTAATTCCGAAAATACCTTTTTTCATTAGTCCTTGGTTGTGTAAAATCACTTTTTTTTTTGTTGTTAATAGAAAAAATATCTTTCACTTCAATAAAAATCTCAAAAAAAAAAAAACCTTAGTTGTGCATACATAATTGTAGATATTCACTTTCACGACAATATATCAGCTTTTCTAAGTCCAATACATGTAATATACACTAAAATTTAATAATCAAGAAAACAAAACATGGACAGTGCATGATACAAAAAAAATCCCAAACATCCTTTTCAATAAATATCATAAAAATGTTTTCCAAATCATTGAAAATTGTTTCCATTGACAAATTACCATGTAGGTGAGTAAAATTTTCACTTAAAATGCCATAAGTTAGCCATGCAAGCCATGGTTAGTTTAAAGATGTACCATCCTTCCAAGCCTTTGTCACTTCAACAAGCCAAACAACACTACTACGATCTTCTATTTTGTTTCAATTACCGGCGGGATTAAAAAATAAAATATTTGAATAAACGAGGAGTAGAATGATCAAAGTATAAAGACTAAAGCTTTGAACCATGTGGAGAAAAAAGAGTTAATAAAGGGGGAGATAGTGTAGAAGTACGACGATGATGATGGCTGATAATTGCTGGAGTAGTACCAAACATATGGGAGACATCTCTAACTTTTCCCACAAAAAAGGGCATTTGCATACTTTTAAAAATAATTTTTTTGTATTAAAATTTGATCAAACAGGTTTGAGGGCATTTCGTCATTTTCCTTACTTCCGTTAAGCATAAGTGATAGAAACTATTATGAGGGGGTATCTGTTATTTTTTAAACCACAGGGATTGGTTTGTAGTTTGACCTAATCTCCAGGGAGGTAAATGTAATTAACCCAAAAATTTAATTTCCACAAAAGACTCAGCAATAAATTCCAAAAAAAAAAAAAAAAGCTTTTACCAATTAAGGACCTATTATTGTAGAGTAGGCTAGTGTAAGGGATGTTTGAAATAAGTTTTATTAGTTGAATTGATAATATTTGCACATTTTCATGCGGATTAAAACTGGAAATTGGGATTGAGGACAGGTCAATTGTCGGGCCTTTTTAAGTCAGTACGGGTCATTCTTAGAGTTTTCCATAATAACCTAAATACAGGGAAAAATCTGCAATTAGAAATGATGAACCTTCAAGTGGATGAGAATGGCTGGTAAAAGACTGGATGTTCTCTCCAATAATCTAAATGATTTATAATTAGAATAATTTGGAAACTGGAAGTGCCAGATTTGAATTCCCTATGAATAACAAAATGGTAAATTCCATCAAATATCTTATTTTTTTAAGGAAAAAAGAAAAGAAAAAGAATTGACATGCCAGGGTCACTTGCATTCTTAAGCTTAATAGCAACATCTTTTCAAAGTATTATTATCATTACAACAACATTGATTTTCCATATTTGAACATGATAAAAATCTCATAATATCAAACTTGTTCCACTGACAATTAGAAATGTAAACGTTGCGGTAGTCACACCTTCATCCACTGCTTCAAAGTTCAAGAGAAGACAAATGCATGTATTGTATACATGTACAAATGGTAGCTGGACCATCGGTATTATAGTATTTTGAAACAACACTTTTTTTTGGCGGAAAAAAAAAAGAAAATTGCTAAGGGAAGAGACTCGAAATCTATCGTCCAGGTTCATAGCCTTGTAAGTTGCAAGCAGAAGTGCATAAATTGCCCGTTTCTTCCTCTATCTTGGATCTAATTCAGTATTTGATGCTTCATTTACAGATCCTTCATCAGCCTCCAATTGCTCGCTCCACCAGTTCTCGCTCCCGCTTGGGACAAAAAATGCAGGTGGATGAGGTGTTGGCACAGTGTGAGAAGAGCTATTGAGCATGAGAACTACTGTGGCCATTTTAGGCCTTTCCTCAACGTCTTCTTGAGCACAGAGTAAGCCAATATGGATACTCCGGATGACTTCTTCTCTGGCACAAAACTCTGCTATACTAGGATCCACCAAAGCCAGTGGTGTTCCATTCATCCATTGCTTCCAAGCCTTCAAGTTAGATCAGTAAAATTTGTGGTAATCTCAAATTAGATATTATTGTCGATTTAATGTGAAGACTAATCCAAAAATGAGTACACCGAGGCTCCAATTTTGTGATGTTTATTATCACTTACATAGCTTAGAAGTCCATCAGCATTATTTGGTTGGTTGAAGCTGCTATTCTTCCGTCCGCTAACAATTTCGAGGACTAAAACACCGAAACTGAACACATCGGACTTTACAGAGAAATGGCCGTGCAATGCGTACTCAGGAGGCATGTAACCTCTATAAACCAGAACACAAATATAACCAGTTAGGGAACAAACTAACACCCATTATAGTGGTACACAAATATGTACACAGTACTTGTTCAATCTGTCTTATGGTTTACTTTGATAGAAAATCAAAATTCCTTAGTCTTAGAAGAGAATTAAGTGGGGATTTACCAAACCACAGTAATTGCATGCACATGAAACCTTCCTTTATTTTGTAGTTGAACCCTCTCCCACCACATTTTGTTTTGGTTTCAAAATTGGATATAACCTTTAAGATGGTATCTTTTTTATCGATTTCCTGAATGGCTATAAGATGGTAACCTAATGCATCATGTGTGAGTAATGTGAAGCCAATGTGTAGTGCAAATGACATGACCGCACAGAAGAACCTCAAATGACAAGACCGCATATAAGAACCTCAAATATACTAGATGAATGTATGCATAATTTTCAAACACAAATACTACAAGATCGGGGTGGAGTATTCACAATGTCCCGGCAATTTTACTTGTACTTCCTTTAGTCTGATCCACTGCAAAAAGCCTTGCCATGCCAAAATCTGCTATCTTTGGATCCATATTTGCATCTATTAAGACATTGCTAGCTTTTAGATCGCGATGGATAATTCTAATGCGGGAGTCTTCATGTAGATAAAGAAGTCCTCTTGCTTTTCCTTCGATGACCTTGTATCGTGTTGACCAATCCAATGTCTGTGGCTTTTCTGTGCCTCTATTATCATGAAGACAAAGAAAGCTTCCCTGTTAATCTCATGAACCTTGACAATGCTTTCCACAGTATTACTATCTTTCATCAATTCTGTTGCTTCGATGTTTTAAGGAAGTATTTCTTCGTAATGTGGTCACTTAATCGAAGGAAAGTAGAAGGAAAAAATAGTAAAAGGAGAAAAAGAGAAAAACAGAAGCACCGATTAAAACAGACCAAAAAGAAAGTAGTCAAGACTTCCATTTGGAACAAGTTCATAGATAAGAGCCATTTCTTCTCCTTCCAGGCAATATCCCAGGACTCGAACCAGGTTCCTTTGTTGAAGCTTTGCGACCAGTAGAATTTCATTTTTAAATTCATCTGCTCCTTGAGTCGAACTTCTAGATAGCCTCTTCACAGCTACCTCTTGTCCATTAGGAAGAGTACCCTTAGAATGTACGAGGAAAAAAGAATTGTAAAAACAATTTACCTCTTAGCATATGCCTTGAGAATTCAGTGAAGACCACAATATATAAGCAAGAAACATTCTTGCAATGAATCACGGAATATTATGGTACCTTGTAAACTGATCCGAACCCACCTTCTCCAATCCTGTTATCAAGATCGAAGTTGTTTGTTGCAGCCTGAATATCACTTAGGTTATACTGTAATGGTTCTACGGTTGAGATATCAATCTCATCTAGATATGAAATATAAGATAGGGTCAACTAAGAAGGAAATGAAGTATACATGGAACTGTTTCTATGCATTCTGTTTTGGGTTAATCACAATTTTTCCCATTAAGATATATCTTGATTCTCACTTTACCTCTGAATCTTTATTCTATGTCACTTAACCCCCCAAAAGATTTTAAAAAAATTATAATATTTTTTTTTCCTTTTTGGGTCTCTCTTCTCCTTTTTAATCCAAATTAATTTTCCTTTTTCAAATGTTTATTTTTAAAAAAATAAAAAAAATTCTCTAATAAAAAATTTAGGATGTTAATTGTCTAATTTACAATATTGAAGAAACTACATATATTTTTGCAAATCAATTTCATCAATTTTCTTATAATTAGACAATTCAAAATCAATTACCCATTTTTATAATCAGACAATCACATGTTAACTATTAGACATTTATTTTGTTTTTTTCTCTAACGATTTTTTGCTTATTAGGATTTTTTGTTATTTTTTCAAATATTCAATTGTTAGTGTATTCTCATATATATATATATATACTAATTTCATGTGAAAATTTATCACCACAAATTAGAGTAGTCAAAATCAAATCACTTGTTAAAATTTATTATTTAAAGGAAGTAGAAATTTTAAAATAAAATCTTAACATAATAAAGGTATAGTTTTATCTCTTAGGGAATTAAATAATAAAAACTAAAGATTAGGCAGTAAAGTGAGAACCAAGGTATATCTTTGGGGGATAAACTGTAATTCATTGTTATATTTTCCATCTTTAAATTTACCAGCATTTTTGGTTATGGTTTTGTATCTCTTCCTTGATCTACTTGCTACGAAGCAGCAGACCAAGACGAACAGCAAACTTGCAACAAGGGATGATGCCATAATAGCGAATATGATCCAAGCTGAGATTCTCCGCCTTTTCTCTGCATTCACAGTAAGTGTTTAATTAGCTAAAGATTTCTGCAGTCATTGTAGGTAACATAAATTCGTGAATCACAATGGAACGTTCAAGTTGACGACGGCAAGTTTTTTTTGGACAGTGTCGTATTTAGCTGCAGACTCTGAAACAGAAGCGAACCTTTACGGCTTGCTGGAGGAGAACTGGAAGGAGGAGGCAGAGGCGGACTTGGCGGTGCAGGGGTTGAGATATTGTAATAGCGCCAGTTCTCAAATCTAATATTACAGCTAGGCAAGAGAATTCTAGCTCCAAGGCGACTGAGGCAGCAACTAGGCAGCACAGAAATAGCATCTCTAAGGCATGAATGACAATCAGCACTGGAAAGATCTGGCGTGCATTGTCCAAGTGCATATAAGCTCTGAAGATCTGAAAATTTGCCTTCCTGAACAGCAAAATACTTGCCTGAATCAAGATTTGAGGCCCTTCTGGCTATCTCATCCATCGTGCTCAATAATACCTGATTAAACCGATCGCTGTCGCTGACATTGAGGGCGGCATACTGAGTTATCACCACACTCATATTCAACCTGGAGAAGATGGATTCACTCGAATAACGTAACAAGCACGTGTTATACCAAAAAATGGCAGTTTTTTTGTTGGTTTTTGGGGCATAAACTAAGAAACAACACTTAGTGTTGCAAAAAATAACTCACAAAAGATATTGAAGGCTGAAAATGAGCTTACTTTCTTCATTCATCAACATCCTATTTATAGTGATTACATGAAACAAACTAGCTAACAATTCTCTAAAAAATCTCAATAAAAATTACTTGATAACATAATCAAATCTTAGCTAAAATATTTGCTAACAAATCAAGATAATATTTGGTTAACAAATATCCTAACAATAAGACTTATTTTTCTACTACTTAACTTATTCTAAAATCAAGTACAATTTATTAAAATCTAGAAATATCTGTAGAAAAAGTTGGCATATTCCAACACTCCTCCTTGCCACTTTTGCTGCAGATATTGAATTGTCTTGACAAATCTTTAGACCTTGTTTTAGGCAAGACTCTTGTAAAAAATTCTGCAACTGCAAATAGACCTTGCAACAGATTTCTTTTTTTGCTTCCAAGTTGAACATCAACAAGCCACTGTTTTTGGTTTCTTGTACCAAACTCCAAATCAGCAATAGCATTCTTGACATATCGGAATATCTTCTTTGCAAATTGAAAGACAGGTTTCCATGCACAGCAGACAAATCTGAATAAGAAATTTGTAACACATAAAATGATTGTTGTAAGAGACATAAAACAATCATTATAGTCATTGTATGGCATTTCATCAAATTTGCCAGCACCAACATCCTTGGGTAACTTCTCATGAATCTTCACAACATAGGCTTCTTCAATTGGTTGGCCAGTTATCTCCTCCTGAATTGTATTAACATCCGAATTTTTTGATTCATGGCATTGCACCTCAGAATTGTCATTTTTTGATAAATTCAAAGGAAAATTTTTTCCTCTCATTTTTACTGTGAAAAGCTCATTCCCAACAGGATCATAGATAACACAAGTCCTGTTCTTGAAAATGACAGAATAATTTTTCTCCAATAACTGTCCAACACTCAACAGATTTTGGTTAATTTCAGGTACATATAAAACATCAGAAATAATTTTGGTACCTGAACCATAATCAACAGCAACACTGCCTCTACCTTTTACCTCAATAAAACTTCCATTTCCAATTTTCACTTTGGAAATCTGTGACTTGTCAAGATTCCTAAATATGGATTCGTCATATGTCATATGATGAGTGCAACCACTGTCTATTAGCCACATTTCAGCACTGGAATTATTGCTTACAAAACAAGTAGCTACAAACAGTTGCTCCTCCTCTTGTTCATCAACCATCTGAGCTTGATGTCTTCCTTTTTCTTTATTTTTGCAAACTCTCTCCATATGTCCCATTTGCTTGCAAAACCTACATTGAATGTCAGGTCTAAACCAACAGTATATTGAAAGATGTGAGGTTTTCTTACAATATGGACATGGAGGATTTTTTGCTTTCTTCCTTTTTATCTTTGCCATTTTTCTCCTGCTTGTTTTTGTCACATTGTTGGATGTGATCCTTGTTTGTTGCTTTAAAAGCACCTTCAACAATTTCCTCATTCCTTATGGCTCTTCTTTGTTCTTGAGCTTCCAAGGCATTAACTAATTCTGGCAAAGTCATCTGGGAGAGATCCCTTGAATCTTCAAGAGAGGAAATCTTGGCTTCAAACCTTTCTGGTAAACTTACCAAGACTTTTTCCACAACTCTGCTATCTGGAAGTTGTTCTCCAATCAGTCGAATTTTGTTCACAACATTCAAGAGTCTATCAGAGTACTCTTTAATGTTTTCTGTGTCTTTCATTCTAAGGAGTTCAAATTCTCTCCTCAGATTCAAGACTTGCATCTGTCTTGTTCTATCATTGCCTTGAAAAGCCACCTTGAGAGCATCCCAAGCTTCCTTTGCAGTTTCACAAGTCATAATTTTTGTGAATACTGCATCTGAAACTGATGAGTGAATGCACGTCAAGGCTTTTGATCGCCTTTTGACTGCATCCCTATAGGCTCTCATTTCTGCAATTGTTGGATCTTCAGACAATTCCGGAACAGGATCATTTTCTACCATATCCCAAAGATCACTGGCTACCAAAAAGGACTTCATTTTGACAGCCCAAATTTGGTAGTTGTCACCTGTGAAACTTGGAGGGTTGGACAAGAAATTGTTTCCTGGCATTTTTTATGTTGAAGGCTTAAATGTATAATTTTATACTAAAAAGAGGATTCTCACTGGATTCACTCACTCTCAGAAGAAATCACAGGCCCTTAAGACTTAGGCTCTGATACCACTTTGTTGGTTTTTGGGGCATAAACTAAGAAACAACACTTAGTGTTGCAAAAAATAACTCACAAAAGATATTGAAGGCTGAAAATGAGCTTACTTTCTTCATTCATCAACATCCTATTTATAGTGATTACATGAAACAAACTAGCTAACAATTCTCTAAAAAATCTCAATAAAAATTACTTGATAACATAATCAAATCTTAGCTAAAATATTTGCTAACAAATCAAGATAATATTTGGTTAACAAATATCCTAACAATAAGACTTATTTTTCTACTACTTAACTTATTCTAAAATCAAGTACAATTTATTAAAATCTAGAAATATCTGTAGAAAAAGTTGGCATATTCCAACACTTTTGATTGGGGCATATCTCTAGCGCGTCCCTACAGGCCCTGCTCACGCATATCTCACATACATCACTGCTAACATCGCCTCGACACAGAAAGAGGCCGTAGGCTGTGTTAGAGATGTCTCGTGGGATGCCGCCGGAAGTCGAATTATAGAAGCCGTTAGCAGCCCTTGAGGCATTTGAAGATAGAGTGGTAAGGAGGAAATTTAGGTTGGATTGGTACGTGCTGTTAGGAGCAAAACTGCCATCACATCTTTTATCAAGAAGCGCATCGGGTTTGTCATTGTCTTGCGCTCTAGTCGTAACAATAAACAAACAAAGCGTGCAGCACAAATACAATAAATTTTGGGACGACACTGAGTTGAACATGAAGGCGGACATCTTATGTCGGGGTAGTGTTGAATTTGTACTTCCAGGAGGTCTTCAGATGTTGATCATATATACCTGTTCCAGGTTAGAAAAACTGTGGTGAGGACACTTGTACTGTACTCATGGGGTACAAAAGGCTGTAACCTGGAAGTTTCATTATCTTCTACACTTAAAATGGTCTACCACTTTTTTAGCTATGAAAAGTCGTGGAGCTCTAGGATTGGAATTTGGAAGAGCTAATGGTTGAATGCTTTATTCGACGTATATGTTTGCCAAACTTTTGTCTTTTTATAGAAAAACTCAATTTGAGCATTTTATTTGCTTTAAATAGCAATTTCATTTTGAGTGTGCGTGTGATAAGTTCTCACTGGAATCTTTAATTTGTAGTTGTGGATTGTCTTGGTAGTGTCTGTAAGTCTAAGAGGATGCCCGGAAACGCATTGAATTTTGTAGGAGACAGTACCCAAAAACTTATTGGATCTCTAGACGGAGTACCTAGAAATTATCAAACTCGCCAAGAGGAGTACATGAAAACCATTGGAACCTCATAATGGATAAATATTAGGAGAATTGGAATTTGGACCTATGTACACTATGATTTTGTAATGAATTTCCAATTTTGCTGATCTTTGGCTGCTTATGCAATTTCGATTGTCAGGTTTTATTCCAAGACCATAATTTAACTTCAAGGTAAAATTATTGATAAAAAGACAAATCAGCATAAGATTATGGATTTTTGGTGAATAGTTAATATAGCTATTTTATGGCCAATTTTCCATTCAAATAATGAGTAATATTTCAATTTTTCTGATTAAAAATTCAAGTAATATCTCTTATAGTGATAAAGTTATACAGTATATAATTGTGGGCCATTGACCTCAATCCTAATTTCAACATCAAGTTTTGCATACATAGCCTTACTCCTTTATGTACACACGATTGAAAAGATTAATTTTTTAAAATAATTGTACACCCTCATGTGTTGCCTGCATTTTCTTAATAGAATTTTCAATTCTATTAAAAAAAAAGATGAATGTTAATATAACTCTTTAAAGTAGATCGGTATAATGTTAATATAACTTTCTAAAGTAGACCGACATATCTATCTAGCTCCAAAATAAACAATGTCCCAATTAATTTGTTTCAAAGAAGCCATTCTATCAATTCATGTTTGGTCCATGACAAAGCTTTAGTACTAAATTGAAAATATTTAGAGACTTTGAAGTAATTAGCCTGTCGCATAGGCAAAAAAGAATAAAGTATTTTTCACATAATTTGAGAAAAGCTTTGCTACTTTTTAAATCTTCCACACTTAATTAAAGAAGAACATCTTTTTAAAAAAAAAACTCATTTAGGTAGGAGGTTAGTTGTTTTGGAGTTCCTTAAACATTTATCGGATTTCATTAGAACAATTTTGAATTGAGAAAATGGCTTATTTGGAATGCAGATTCCAGTTTGGAGGGCTCAATTAGAACTTATTCATCTTTGGGGTTAATCAACACTTAAATCTCGGACAGGTTAAGATTTAACCCCGGAAAATTCAAACTGCAGCCCACCCTTAATACCTCCAAGTCAATCCCTGTGTGCACTATAAGTCTTGAGAGTGTGTACAAATTTTCAGAGTTAGGAACGTGAACGCATAAAATTCTACAAATTCTGAGTAGACACGACTTGTGCATCTGACCATACATGTCACTACCACGACAGAAATGATTGAGCAGTAAACTGAATTATTAAATCAGCAAAATTTGTCATTTTTTTATTTTAAGATAAGAAAACAAATATAATTTGATTAAGATAGACACAAATCAAATTAAAATCTGTCTGTAAAGAAGGCAGGACAAGCTTAGGAGAAATATCAAGCCAAATACGTACATGAGTTTGAAATTGATAGACAAGAGGCTTTTGTTTTTGTTTGTTTTTTTTTTGTATAAATCACAGGTATCTGAATCCATTTTACGGTCTGCGAGTAATCTTGTTCGAGCTACTGTCAGCCTCCTTTTGTGGGGGAGCTCTCCCAACATTATTTTTTTCATACAAGAGGCATTTTTTGACCAACTAGATGAGCAGCCTTATTAAAACGTCTAGGCATGCATCCAAGGAACATTCCAGTCCGAAGCACTTTGATTAAGAGACAGTACTATCTTCAAAGAAGAAAAAGAACCCAGATGAGCAGCCACATTAAAACGTCTAGGCATGTATCCAAGCAACATTCCAGTTCGAAGCACTTTGATTAAGAGTCGGTGTATCTTCAAAGAAGAAAAAGAAGCTAGATCCAACTGAGTCATTGAAAGGGTAAAAGGGAATTAAACCACCACTCGACCACTACCTAGACAAGGACCTTGAAATGTTCCACGTCACCTAGTCATGTGCATAGATTTTGTCTTCTTGGTTGCCGAAAGTGCATTGTCATGTCCACTGGGCCCAATGGTAAGTCTTCCTCGCTGACGAAGTCAAATTCGCCTAGAAACGTATTAGTTCACGTTTTGGTCTTAAAGACAAATATAATGATGGGTTTCGTGGCATTTAGTCCAATATAAACACTCAGTGATGAAATATTGATGCTTGACACTTTTTTAAGTGTTGCTTCGCGGAAGTTGTACCACTAAATCCTACTTGGAATGGCCCTTGAACAAGAAAATGTGGCACGTTCATAAGCAACAGTGCACCATGTAGAACAGTAATGTCATTCCAGGCAAATTTGTGATCTTTTTATGATTAGGAAATTGTTTCTGTAGCACCCGTTTCAGAACCAAAATATTGCGTGTAATTTATAAAGCTTCCACCAGATTCTCCCAGGCTTTTGCCCTTCTGGCATTTTTCTAGGTTCTGCTGTGACAAAGAAATGGAGGCTGATTAGGTGCTGGCAGGGTAGCAGAATGACTGTCAAGCATGAGAACTACTGAAGCCATGCTAGGCCTCTGTTCTGCATCTTCTTGAACACATAGTAAGCCAATATGGATACATTCAAGGACTTCATTTCTAGAGGAGGAGTCTCCTACACTGCTATCCAGCAGCGCAACTGGAGTTCCATCCCTCCATTGCTTCCAAGCCTGCATTATTAATGCAAGCGAACATTCAATTAAGAGCGTGATGATATTTCCGTTAATTCTTGATTGAATGTCATGATATTGAAGCATAAGAATTCTCAAATGAAGGTAGGATGGTATGATGTTTATTTGCACTAACATAGCTCAGAAGATCTTCAGCACCATCTGATTCGTGGAAGCTACTGTTCCGCTTGCCGCTTATAATTTCCAGAACTAAAACACCAAAACTGAATACATCTGATTTTATGGAAAACTGACCACGCATTGCGTACTCAGGAGCCATGTATCCACTACAAGCCAAATCAATTGATCTGTTAAACATAGTACTAAATATCTTGAAATATTTGACATTAAGCATTAGGATATGACTCAATCTATATGTTTCACTAATCAAACTTGCTTATTGAAGAAGAGAATTGTAGTTTAGGATTAACTGCTGGTATGTCGTATGACAAGAGATAAGGGTAAACAACTTACTATGTCCCGGCAATTTTGCTTGTGCTGCCTTCAGATTGATCAACCGCACAAATCCTTGCCAAACCGAAATCTGATATCTTGGGATTCATACCTTCATTTAGCAGTACATTGCTAGGTTTAAGGTCGCGATGAACAATTCTAAGGCGTGATTCTTCATGAAGATAAAGAAGTCCTCTTGCTAATCCTCCTATGATCTTGTATCGTCTTGACCAGTCCAGCACTGGTTGCCTTTCTGGGTCTTTAAATAGATGGACAGTTTTGCAGATCAGTCTTGTAAATCAACATTGTGTTTGAAAGCGACAAGGAAATGAAGTGTCTAGATTTGTTCTCAATTTGCAAGAAAAATTAAGCAGGACGAGAGAGAGAGAGGGAGGGAGGGAGGAGGGAGGGAGGGAGAGTCTGTAAGTTAAGGTATATAGATCGAAGCTAACCAAAGAGGAAGTAGTCAAGGCTTTTGTTGGGAACAAATTCATATATGAGTAATTTTTCTTCTCCATGAAAACAATATCCCAGCAGCCGAACTAGATTCCTGTGATGGAGGTTGGCAACCAGTACTATTTCATTCCTAAATTCTTCAAAACCTTGCAATGAGCTGCTAGAGAGCCGTTTCACCGCTATATCTTGTCCATTATGAAGTGTACCCTGAGTGTCCAGTTACAGTAGAAAATCCATTAACACACTTACATAAAAAGTACAAAGGAAGAAAGGTGATACCAACGGAAACCACAAAATGATCAAATCCTCTTGCACTCTTGAAATCTAGCTCTCACTGTACCTTGTAGACAGGACCAAATCTCCCTTCCCCAATTCTGTTACAGGCAGAAAAGTTGTTTGTGGCTGCTTGTATTTCACTGAGATTATACTGTAAGGATTCAGCATCTAAGATTTCACTTCCGCCTACATGAGAAGTAGTACATAAATCCAGATTGTTTAGTTTATCATTTTATGAGCAATACTCTATGGCAGAGAGGATAGAGCTCTCATCTTCTAGTACTGAGGATACTAATGCTTATGACTTACCAGTTGCTTCCACTACACGATCACTTCTCTCCCTTAATCTTCTTCTTAGGAAAAATAAGGCCACACAAAAGAGCAGCACAGATACGATGATTGGGATAACAATGGGAACAATTACTTCTCGTGATATTTTCCCTTTTTCTGCATCAACAAAATTATGCAACTCAAAAGTCTGCACTGATAGCTAATTCTGCGCTTCATGCCTATAATGAAAATTGACAGTGTTCAACCGTCACACACTCACACTTACTATGTCGAGGTGTTAAGAGTCATGATACTTTTTAGATGAGGATGATTAAGAGTGCCAATTTAATTTCTTATGCAAGCAATCATACCATGGATTCGAGCCAAATGTATTGTCAACATGCAAGTGAACAGAAGAAGGAGCGTGTTCCTCACTGCTTGACCTGAGACACCAGACTTATTTTCATGCATAATATGGAATACCTCACCAATGTAAAGTCACTAGCTGTTAACGTATGTTCCCCTGAATCCTGACGGTTTGAGATAATGTAAAAGAAGAACCTTCTCATGCTTTTACAAAATGAGCTGACAAAAAGAGAAATGACAATCAAAATGAGGACATTTGATGCATCTGCATGCCTACAAATGAACATGCTTCATTCAGCAAGCTCTGAAGGTTACCTTTACTGCTTGAAGGAGTACTCGACGGCGGCAGAGGAGGGGATAAATTTGATGCAGGTGTTACAATGTTGTAAAACCGGTAAAGCTCATACCTGATATTACAGCTTGGAAAGATAACTCTACCTCCTTGACGGTTGTAGCAGCAATTTGGAAGATTTGAAACAGCTTTACGAAGGCATTCCATGCAGTCAAAACTCGAAAGATCAGGTGTGCACTGTGCCAGGGTATATAACCTCTGAAATGTTGAAAAATTGGCTTCTTCAACAGCAAACTTCTTGCCAGAACCATCATTTGCTGCCTGATTGGTAACCTTATTCATCAGATTTTGCAGTGGAGGATTGAACAGGTCTGGTCGAGTGACATTCTGTGAGCTCCATTCGATAATCCCAAAGCTTGCGTCCACCCGGAAGAATGTGGATTCATTTGAATACCGTAATAAGCATTCGGCATACCAGATGATTGCAGACCTTTCTTTAGAGCATAGCTCTCGGATCCTCTTACCTGCATCTGCCACGCACTGTTTACAAATATCACTGCTAACGTCACCTCGACAGAGAAAGAGACCATAGACTCTGTCAGAAATGTTATGGCCAGCAGTGGAATTATAGAACCCGTTGATGGTATGAGAAGCATTAGAAGATAAACTGCTAAGCAGGACGTTCAGGCTGGCGCTATAAGCGCTACTAGCCTTGGGATTGTAGGTTGTATTCTGGCAGTGACTTCCAACGAAATTCGAGCTTGTTACTCTCTTGCTGAAGATGAAGAAGCCAAGAATGCAGCATAAGAGAAAAAGACTTCTGGGGATCATGTCCAAGGCAGGCATCAAATTATACTAGCATCAATGCGATCGTTCAACTTGGTATCTAGGTTGGTGTATTCAAGTTTTTGAACTTAATTATAGAGAGCAAGTGTTAGATGACTCCGCAAATAGAGTCATCAGTCACGAGTCAACCATTCAACTTTCCGCGCAATGTTGAATCGGCTTTGCTATGATAGCTCGCAAGTGGCTGTGGCATTAATGAGAGTGACTATTAATTTGGTCAAGCACGTTGTATGAGAAGTAATGGTCGGAAAGCGGAGTCATTTACGGGTTGAAATAGTTGAATCATTCTCAGATAAACTGGCAAGCGGCAACTTGATTTGCGTACACGGGAGACATTCCTATCAGTTGGTCTCTTATTTAGACGCTCCTTTCTAGTCGAAGGTTCCATTGCTGACTAAATTGGGATGGAGATGGATTTTCCACTTTCTCCCTTAATTTTTTATCTTTTTTTCTCTCTTTTTTTTTTTTTTTGGGTCATGAAGAGTTTATACCGCCAAGTATAGTATAAAGACTTTTTTTTTTTTTAATTAATGGGTCTGTCGCGCCCCATTTTTTGAATGGAAAGGAGAGGGGGGAAGGAACCACCCTCGTCGCTTCGGGTTTTTTAGTTAGAAAAATGGCTTTTAGTTAAAAATTGATTTTTGAAAAAGAAATGGAAAGGGGTTATGGGACTACAAAAATGCGACGATTTGGACCCAAGACAAAAGTCTAAAAAAGGGTTTTAGAAAAGTTTGGAGTCGCCACTTGGTATGGAGTTTAGGTGTACCAAGTCACCCAAAAATTTTAATTAATGAAAATAAACTAAGAAAACCCTTTTAGACGACTCCTGTCTTTGAAAACTAGAGAAAAGGGTCGGGGTCACAAAGTTGAAAAAAGGAAGGAAAGATTCTATGTTACTCGTCTCTAAGGCACCCTTCTAACCTAGCCAAAGCTAGTTGCAAGATTTAGTTAAAAATTTTCCTAATTCTAACTTTAAATTTATCACATTTGGATGTTATCTATATGGATGCAAAACCTAAACCTAATGTTGGATCGAGAGGGGCAAAATGTCTCCTTGAGGTGTGATTGGAATTGAGCACATTAGTTGTGTCATCCAAATTTGATCCCTCGAGGAGGTCACGAAGAATGCAAATGATGAGACTCAAACAAACGGAAAAATACCGTTTTCAAAAGAAACACAAATTTTTATAAAATCTCAAGGGAAAAGAAATTGGATTCTTGAAAAGATCAATTTTAAATGCAAAGAGGAACTTGAATTTCCAAAAGATGCAACTTTAAGAAAAACGGTTTTTTTGACTTTGAATTGCTAAACATGAAGAAAGAAACTTGATTTTTAAAGAATGATTTTGATAGCATTTAAAATAATGCACGTGTATGTCTTAAAGAGGGATAATGCAATCATAATGGGTGCGGGGGACTAAATTTGTGACTTTAAATCTTCCTTTTCGTAGAAGGAAATAAAAGCGTGCTAAGGCTAGGAAGCCATACTCGCTCTCTTCCCTAATTCAAAGGGTAATGCCTTAAATGCACTAATCTATTTTTTGACGAAAAAAGAAAACTAGATGAGATGTTTCGCATACGGGATGGGAGAATAGTAACATGCAAAAATGGAAAAGAAACCCTAAAAGTGAAAAGTGTGTGAAATTTGTATCTAATGCATGAACGGCATCTAAGGGTCTAGCATTGGACTAGCTCTCGTCTAAAGGTTCTCACTAACATTGGATTAGTGAGAAATCGGAAGGAAAGGCTACAACTAGCATTGGACTAGTGTGGTGACGTTAATACATTTATACAATAAACATGTAGACATGATAATAAAGCAAGTAAACTCATAAAACACATAAACACATAACACATAGGCATAATATCTAGATGCAAGACCCTAGGAAAGCAAGTAAACACATAATCATGCAAGCATGCAAAATAAGCATATAAAACCTAATTATTACATTGGGGGAACCTAAATACATTCTAAAGGAAAAAAAAATTGGAATAATAATCTAACTATTACATTTTCTAGAATAAATACACTTTTTGCAAAATTAAACCTATCTATTACAACTTGGCATCCAAGGCCTCCAAATGATTTACCCAAAAATTAAATGACATAAATAAAGACTAGACATGAATAAAAGCAAAGGAAAACTTAATTTAAAACATGCAAGATCATGCAAAAACACATAAAAAGCACATAATAGGGGAAAGAAGTTACCATCCCTTGATGTGATGCCTTAACTGAATCTTTAAATGAGGGGAATGGTTATCTAAGACTCAATATCAACAAAAGGAATCAAGGTACCAATTTAAAGGAAAAATCAATCAAAAATTCAAAGAAAAGGTAGCAAAGCAGATTATGCAAGAAAATTGACGAGACCAAGACATGAACACTACGTAAAGTTTCTAGAACAAAAGAGCAGAAAATAGCAAATGTAATACGTAAACAGAGGTGATGGATGGTTACGCTGGATAGAGCACAAGCAACCTAGTCCGCGATACAAGCAAAATCAAAGTTCGAGGGAAACGCTGAAAAGCTGACTCACGCCGCCAAGGCTCTTCCCATCTTCAAAATATCGAAGATTGCTTCAGTTTTCGACCATAACACAAACAAAATCTTCGGGCAAGGGGATCTATTCAAAGCATTAAACATCATTATTCAGATCATGTCGAAACAAGCTAAAACCGAAGAAGGCCAAATCTTAAGCATCAACATCATCAAATAAACAAAAGGGAAGGAAGAATCGCAAGAACGCCGGTAGTTACGCTAGACCGGCTCGCGAACAACCCGCCGCTTTCTTCACATCTTCAACATTCAAACAAACACGGATCGTTCACGGACGGCCGCAAGAGGTCCGCTTTCTTCACATCTTCAAACATTCAGAGGAAACGCGACAAGACAAGTTATCCGCAAGTAGTCTCTGCTTCTTCACATCTTCAAAACGCGGAAGAACATTTTTCCAGAAATTTTCGAAAACCCAATGTAATCATCACGTAAGCATCAAACGCCCTGGTTTTAAACGTAAAATAAATCTATTAGCCTTACCAAGGCTATCTAAACGTAACATACTCATATAACAACAAATAAACATCATCAACTATTATAAAACATCAAAAAACATAGTCAAGACCTTGGTTCCACCAAAGGTCACATTTCTAGCAATTTTCACTGTGAAAACAATAGATAGAGTATAGGAAGACTACCCGATCTAAGCTTGAGAAGAACGAAAAGGAATCACTAAAATTCAGAAAATCTTCACTAAAAAAGGAAACCCTAGTTCTTTTCTTTCTCTTTTCTCTTTTTTCTTTGATTTTCAATCGATTTCTCTCCTTTTCTCTCTCTCACCTCCCTCTCTCTCTTTCACTCACCAAATTTCAGCCTTTTTCGAAAAAAATCCACTCATAAGCTATTTATAGCCACAAAACCTAGTATGAAGGGTTTGATAGTTTGGGTTTTCTTGGGTTAATCTTGATCATTGATGCTTTTATTTGTCTTAAGGATCAAGGGTGATTTGGGCATTAATTAAACGATTACTTGATGCCAAAGACACAAAAAATACAGCTGGAAATGAGGAAGGAAAGGTTGGAAAACGCACAGATTTTTTTTTCGAGTTACTGGACCGGTTACTGACTCATCCCACAGAACTGGTCCATGCTTTTGACTTTCTCCTTTTTTTTTTTTTAAAGAAAAACCTACAAAAATAAGAAAGATGTGTTAGAATATTCAAAAATAAATAACTAAACATTAATAGATAAAAACATAATGAAACAATTGAAATAGTCAAAATTTGGTGTCTACAGGGTCTAGATAGATGTTACCTAATAACCTATTCAAATTTAATCCCACATCTGGTTTGTATGTAGAATTGTTAGAGGCAATAAACATTTGAAAATACTTGACCATACCAAAGAATTAACAATTTTCAACAAAGGAAAAATGCTAAACAATTTTCTTGAGACAGTATAGAGGGCTTAATTAATGGACCACCTCAACGTACATACCGGGATTAAAAAATGTCATCTGTCCTAAACTTTGTGGGCCAAAACCTCCAACCCTAAAGTACAGATGAGGATGAGCCTGTCGTGGACTCAAATAGTAACTTGGTGCCATAGCTCTCTGATTCAAACCCGTCAGGAATGCTTTCTGATTTATTGCGCCTGGAAACTGCCGGAAATTGAGGAGTTGGAAGGGTAACAGCGTCACCACTGAGCATGTTAACCACAGAAGCCATCATAGGTCTTCTATGAGCATCTTCAACGCATAGCAATCCAATTTGGACGCATTTTAGGACATCATTTTCGACACACGAGTCTTGAATTGTTGGATCCAACAAGGCCAGTGGCGTGCCATGTTCCCATTGCTCCCAAGCCTGATTCCCAGTTCACAATTAGTAAACAGCAAAATTCAGTCAAATGACAGTGCATAGGCGGTGATTTGATGGTACAAAAAGAGTAAGAGTAGCATCTAGAAGTGGTGCTAAGATTTGTTATTTGCACTCACATAGCTCAGAAGGTCTGGAGAATCTTCTGATTGGTAGAAGCTGCTGTTCTTCTTGCCAGCAATAATTTCCAAAATCACAACCCCAAAACTAAACACATCTGACTTCACAGAGAATTGGCCCGTAGTAGTGTACTCAGGAGCCATATAACCACTGCAAATTATAGCAGTTAGCATGACTATTAGTATGAGAAGATAATGTCAATGTGCTCAAGAAGCATTTGATAGTATTTTGTGGTTTTTTTTTCTTTTCTTCAAGAGAAAAAAAGAAAACTGACCATTTTGAGTTATGAAATTAAAATCATGAGGACCATCTTCAACATTAAGTGAATTTTGTAACCTCTGATATTCTAGTGCTATCACTCAAGGCGTTATACAAGTCTCAAAAAAAATCATGACTCACAAAGATCATTGTTTGGATGCGTATAGAACTTACAATGTCCCAGCAATTCTATTTGTGTTTCCTTCAAATTCATCGACACCACAAATCTTTGCCATGCCAAAATCTGCTATCTTCGGATTCATCCTTTCATCTAGTAATATATTGGCAGTTTTAAGATCACGGTGAACAATTCTAAGACGAGAATCTTGATGAAGATAAAGAAGTCCTCTTGCTATTCCTGTAATGATCCCGTAACGTCTTGACCAGTCCAACAACCGTTGCTTTTCTGGATCTTTAGAATGCCATCAAAAACAATATCCCATTTCAGTTTTAGCCTTTAGGAACCACAAAATCAAGCAATACACGGACAAAGACCTTGAGGAAAATGTTTAATGCCCTTCATTGAGCTAAGATGATGGACGTCAAAGAAGTTTGACGGGCTTAGCTTGATTGCTTTTTTTTTTTTTTCCGGGTGAAAAGCTAGAATAGCACTGTAATACTTTTTAGAATGCTATATGTAATGTACATAAGATTTAAAAGAAATTAAAAAAGTAAATTAATACGAATTAAACTTTCCAACACTAACAGTGGTTTCAATATATGCTAATATGCTACGTATGTAGAATTTGAAATTCAAGTTCAAGATGAGATTAATCCAAAAAATAAACATGTTTAAAGAACATTTCGTAGAATATTTTGCAGAATATCACTATCAAAACAGATCTAGACCACAATATTTGTCAATGCACAATCACTATCAGGAAATTAGACTAAGGAAAAACGATAAGAGGAAAAAACAGTTAAGCATGGTACATGTCTAACTCGAAACCTACCAAAGAGGAAGTAGTCAAGGCTTTTATTTGGAACAAATTCGTAGATCAGTAACTTTTCCACTCCTTCCAAGCAAAATCCCAGAAGTCGAACCAGATTTCGATGCTGAAGCTTGGCAACTACTGCAATTTCGTTTTTAAATTCCTGTGCACCTTGCCCTGATCTTCTAGATAGTCTCTTTGCAGCTATGTCTTGTCCATCTGGTAGTTCACCCTGTGAAATTATATGGACAGTTGGAATTGAGAAGTCGATTGGAAACATTTTGACTTATTAGTCCGTCCGAGGGAATGTGCGTATGCGAAGTGTTGAATGATTCTTTAAAGCTTCTATTGCACACACTGATATACACGTACCTTGTACACAGGGCCAAATCCACCTTCGCCTATTTTGTTATCGACTGAAAAATCGTTTGTTGCAATTCGAATTGCACTTAAACTATACTGTAGTGATTCAGGATCAATTTGCAAGCTTTCTTCTCCATCTACGCAGAAGACATAAAAATGACTGAATTTTACTTATTTAATTTCTTTTTTTAAGGGAAAAAATTTCTTTAAATCAAAGATAATTATGTCTTGTTGTGATGCATTGTAATCCTTATATTTTTACCATATTCCTCTTGTATTTCCGCACCACATCCCTTTCTTGATCTTCTCCTGAGGTAAACGAAGAGCACCACAAACATCAACACAGAGAAAGTGGTCAAAACAGCAATCCCAATAGCGGCTTGTTTCGATAATCGTTTTTTGCCTGCAATACCAAGAAAGATAGAATTAAACTAGACAGAAATGCTTTCGCCACCTGCTCGATGAATTACGGAACTCCAGCACTTTAAATCTTTAGATTCAAACCAAAAAAAAAAAAAAAGGAAAAATGAAGTCTGACCTGCAAAGTTCAAAAATCTTGACTTTTGAGGTTAACAGAACAGTTGGATCACCGTCTATCACTATTTACTTATTTAGTATTTACTCAACAACTTTATGTTGTGTTTTGTCACAATTCTCCAACCTATAGTTTGCCATAGTTGATTATGATGGCACTATTTACTATTTTAAAAATAAAAATTTTTAAAATAAAAAAGTTTAACTTTACCTGTTGGAGGGGGTGGAGCGTCAATAGGGGAAACAGGTGTTGGCTGAGGGGCTGGCTCGGATGTATTTTCACCATTTAGAGCTGATGCGTTGTAAAACAGGTACAGCTCGTACCGAATCGTGCAGGTAGTAAAGGCAATTCTGCATCCCTGGCTATTGGGGCACTCAGACTGCACGCTCGAAATTGCACCTCTCAGGCAATTTTTGCAGTCCTCCCCGGAAAGATAAGGTATGCACTGTGCTAGCGTGTACACACTCTGAGAGCTGGAAAAATTGGCTCTCCCCACGGCAAATTTCTTCTCGGGTCGAGTATCGTTGGCAGCTCGATCCACAACCTCGTTCATGGCACCTGCCAAAACCTGGTTGAACTGGACTGCCTCATCAGAACTAACATTCATCGGGTTCCACCCATAACCCACTTCCTCTTGGCCAAAACCTGATTGATTCGAGTAACTCAGGAGGCACTTATCGTACCAACCATACCCAACCATCTGACTGCAATTATTAAGTAAATCCTTGGAAGCATTAGAGACACAGCCGGCGCAGACATCGATGCTGACGTCACCCCGGCACATGAACAAGCCGTAAACTCTATCAGATGAGTCGCTGCCGGTGGGGGAGATTTTGAAATCCCGGGTGCCAGAGTCAACAGCGGCGGAAACTAGGAAATCGTGGAGGTTGGCTTGGTAGGCCTTGACCTCAGACAGATTGGCACCTTGGCAGTAGATAAGTGGTTCCCAACTGCTAGAGTCATCCCCCGCCGCATTTGTGCCCAAGCTGCTTAGCCAAAGCAGCATCCAACAGCACAGCAGCAGAAGACGGCACGATCCCACTACTTTATTGATCAAGTAACAGTACTCGTTCTTCATGTTCAAGCTCTGGGGTGGGCCTTCCTTTGTGTTAAATATTCATTTACTTGAGCGGAACAAGCAAATCGCCATGGAATAGTTGGACATGATTTTTTTATTGGTACATCATTGACCCTTTTATATCACGACTATTGTGACAGTAGTGTAGTTTGTACGGTAGAGATGGAGTATTTTTGAATTAGATGTGAAAATTAAATGTAGGACATCAATTTTAATGTGTCAAAAAAATCATTTTTTTATTTTATTTCGCTATTATTTACATTTGCTATATTAGTGTTTACATCCCTCTGTTGTCACTGCACATAACAGTAGAGAACCATGATATATTAGTGATAGTATTATAGTGTTATTATACTATAATTAAAACAAAAAAAAAAGGACCTTTTCAAGCTAGCCAAATGAACTCAAGTCTTAACTATTGGAGTTGGTCCACACCCATGTCTTCTTCTTCTTTTTTTTTTTATTTAAATTTTGGCACTAAATAAACCCAAGTCCCAGTAGACGGCCAAAGTCATGAGTCAACAAAACGGCGTGTCAACGTCCCCTTCCGATTTTTTCCTTTTGCACTGCTAGATTGTGGCGACGGAATAGTCAAGACAGAAACCCTTAAACGCGTGCCTGGATATTCCCTTTTGATTTTTTTTTCCTTTTCACTTCTAGATTGTGGAAGAGGAATTTAGTGAGTACACTTTTTTTTTATCTAAAAAGCATATTTCTTTGATTTACATATCTGTTCTAATGTCAAATTAAACATGCACTTAAAATAACAGATCTGTAATTTAAAAATTACACAAAACAAAAAAAATACAAGAAATTTTTAAATTACTTACTAATAAGATAAAACTCTAAAATTCTCTTCCGTGCATATTGCTATCGTCAAATCTGCTAAGCAACTGCTTTCAGCTCCAACAATGATGATGAGATCTGATGAGATTCATTCATGATCCAAAAAAATTCTGGATTTAAAAAATATTAGGAAACAACAAAATAAAGATAAAAACAGAAAATGCTCCCTAGGAACCCTTAAAAGAAACAAAAAATTCTCATTAGAAATTCCTAAGGGAAATAGAGAACTCTGGTGGGTGTCAAACCTCCAAAAATAAAGTTAAAATATAAGCCTAAATGCCAATCACCGAATTTGAGAATAGGCAGTGAGGTCGCCTCCTCGAATAGGTGGACAAATCACAATGGAAATAAGGGTTTTGGAAAGAGAGTTAATTAAAAAAGAAAGAAATAAAACTGAAATTTCAATTTAATCAAAATGTCAAGAATCAAATAACACAAATATCAATTAATTAAAACAATCTAGTCAAGGAATTAATCTTGGCACCGGCACAACCGATCATAGACCCAAAATAGATATTTACATGCTCATGAATAAATTAGTTATAGTGGTCGACCAACCACCAATCTTTCCTAATTATAGTAGTCGTAGACGCCATGACTACCCCTCTGGAACCGGACAACCCTAGATACC
This sequence comes from Gardenia jasminoides, assembly GCA_013103745.1. Lineage (NCBI taxonomy): Eukaryota > Viridiplantae > Streptophyta > Magnoliopsida > Gentianales > Rubiaceae > Gardenia > Gardenia jasminoides. Next base: position 1,754,619 of record CM023095.1, read on the forward strand.
ATGGATTTAATCACGTCCACAAAGATTAAGAATTAGAAAGACCCAATTCTAGATGGTTAACACACACGGTTACGAGGCTAGATTAATTATTCCCACGATACAAATTAGACCACTTATGTAGGCGGTGAAACTGTCGTTGTCACCATTAGGTTGCTTAAAGGACGCCGCCAACACCCCTAATTGACTATATATTATTTAGATAATTGACTAACCGCCACATTACCCAATAACCCAAATAATAATTAATTGAAAACAGAGAATAATTAAATACCCATGAACATATAAATTAAAATTAATAATCAAAACGATCTCACAGTTATGGTGCCCCGGGCCTTGATTATTCCTCAACTAGAAAAGGAATTAGCCACGCTTTGACATCGACACCATGCTATTTGAAAAATCCATGAAATTCGGACGGCAGTTGAAACAATCAAATAAGCGAAGAAAGAATTTACCAAACCAATTCTACTAACAAAACTATTGAATGAATATAATTTTTTATACTACGGATTAGTCAAACGGAAAGGACGAAAACTGACAGACACAAGCAAAAGAAACGGAAAGGACGAGAAAACTTGAATGGTCAAAAGTGATCCTATTGCTACCAGTTCGTACTGTTGGTGGAAAAGGACGAAAAGCAATGGAAAGCTTCACAACGCTAGTCTACGGAAAAAGACGAAAACAAGAAAAAAAGAACTAAAATAATGCTATGCTCCAGGATGTCTGCCAATGCCCAAAAAGCTATGACTATATATACGTGGAGGAGGAGACTTCCAATTCCAATTCCAATTCCATGTAGGAAGTCAGCTGCCACCTTCTTTCCTAGTAGGCCTTGGACTCTGCATGTATAAGAAAAAACTCTCCACCGCCAAGAATTCTTCCTGGTTTCCAACTTCTAATCCCAATTGAGCTACGGACGCCACACGAAAACTTTTCCTTGCTTCACACGACTTCCAAATCAGCCCAGCTACCCTCCTCTAGCACACGGCCCTGAAATAATCTTCCTGAATTTTGCCAATAATTCTCACTCTCACACCAAAGGCCTACAATTACCACAAAATTCAAATATAAGCAAGTAAACCCATTCCTGGCACAATAAATGGTAGAAATTAAGCCCAAATAACCCCAATTAACACATACAAATATTCTCCCATCAAATCCCCCCACACTAGAACCATGCTTGTCCTCAAGCATTTCAGAGCTCAGATAGGCAACTACAAATGCTAGCATATGGCAGTTCAACAAAGAGATACAAATATCTCCCCCTCAAACAATGTTATCAAAATCAACACATGCAAGAATTAACCCTCTCTCTTATATGGTGATGTATTTCACTCGCCACTCTGAAATGAAAACGTAGGGTTTACTCTCATCACATGATGAAATGATGTTACCATATGTATAATATGTCACATCGCCACCCTAATGCTAAATTCAATGCAAAAATCAAAGGGTCTTAACAAGGGTTGTAACTGGGTTTGGTGTGGGTTAGAAAAAGGAAATTTGAAGCAAGCATGTCAAAGGAAATACCATTGACCCGCTTCATGAAAAACACAGCTTTTACCCATTATCTATGCGTAAGGATATTCAACAGCTTCCAACCGACAAGCAAGCTACTAGAAGTGTCCCATTTTTGTAATTACACTTCACAAATCACCCCATCAGGTGTATTCGCTTCTTTTTTTTTCTTCTTTTTTTTTCTTTTGTTTTTTTTTTTTGTTCTTTTTTTCTTTTTTTTTTTTTTTTTTTTTTTTCCATATACAAGACGCCTTTAGAAGCTTTCCTCGCCTTCAACACATTTTCTTATCTCTGTCTTTCTAACCATTTGCTTAACAAACTTAGCTCGCACAATATCATTCAACCATGTCATGCAATGCACATGGTATCCCAGACATGAGGTTCAAAACAATCGGGTTTAACAAAGAGAGGATTAGGGTAACATAATGGCTATATAACCAAAAAAAAAGGTCTAGGCTCAAACAAAGTTCATTATGGAATAGAACGGGAACAAGGATTTAGATGCTAAAAGTGTGTAACCTAAGTGCCCTTATCATTTCCATGCACCAAATTCAACAATTAAGATCTTGATATGCACAACATAGCAAGTTCTAGAACATTCAAATCACATGGAACAACACTCAATGAAAGAAAATAAAGCAACTATAAATAAATTGCTCATTAGCTCAAAAGCTCACAAGAATGGTTCCAACTAGTCAAAACTTGCCAAGTACATCATTCAACAACATTATCTCAAGGAGAAAAGACATTGCATCATATCATATCACTGCCCAAACTTGCAAAAGCAATTGCCAATCTCATCATAGCATCCCATGTTAACCAAAAGAAAACAGAAATTTTTTTTTTTTTTTAAAACCTTCTAAGGCGTGCACGCCTAGAGGTATTAGTCTTCCTGATGCACCACCAATTCTCCCATTTTCTCGCTTTTTTCATTGTTTTTTTTTTTTTTTTAACCTCAAAACTAGGCAAAACTAAAGCAAAAACTAAACAAAAGAGAACTAAAACCAAACCCCCCACACTGTAAACTCTACATTGTCCCCAATGTGGAAGGAGAAAGCAAAAATGAGGACAAATGAAAAGAAACTTCCCTAAAGAGGGGAGAAATCGCAGCATCTAGGAGGGAGGAGGATGAGGAGGGTGGAAGCCCATATGTGCAAAGAAGGCAGCCAGATTCTCAGATTGCATGGTAGAGAGGACATGCAAGTTGGCAAAATTCTGATTCAATGAATCCACCTTGGTATGCAAGCCTAACGCTATTCTCCAAGTGCTGGAGTCGGGCATCCAATAGAAGAGGGCTGTAAGAAGGACCAAATGGATCATTAGCGACGGGAACCTCGACCCGTGGAGCCCATCACCGCCAGGAGTAAACCGGTAAGGTCTCCCACCATCCGATTATGCCCATATCGCCCAAGCTTCAAATCTAAAGGTTCCACCGCGAGCAATGCTAAGTCAATATCCCCAAGAGATCCAAGACTACCGGATAGCAAGTGAGTGATCAAAGAGCCCATGATTAAAGGTTTATTAGGTTTACGGACCATAGACTCGTGATCCGAGAAGCCACCCAACAAAGTTAACTGAACTTTGTTCCGATGCACCGTGAGAGTAGAATTCCAGGAGAGTGTGCTGACGCATCCTCGCGCCGTAAAAGTTATATGCCAAGAAGCTGGATGACCCTGAGGACGGGATCACCGAGGAAAGAAGCACGAGATTGGCTGGGATCATAATGACGAGTGTGTAGACCACTCCCGCCATATCTCTATATAATTACTAGCAAAGTAAGGCAAGGAAATCACGTGCACTATTAATATATACCCCATCGAGTGGTCCCACCCGATCAACCCCAAGTGCACATTAAATTATCTGAGACAAACTAAAGTTTGACCCATGAGGCTGAACTGATAATCTCGGTATCCAATGCAAAGTCAAGCATCTTGGTAAACCGAAAAGTAGCATAAAATTCATAGTGAGCTCTTCATAAACCGCGGGTGGTAATATACATGAAAGGTGCTCAACCGCGTTAAAGAACCGCTTCCACATCATGAACAATATTTAACCGCTCCAAAGTCCAACATCAAAGCACTTGCAGGAGCAAACGAACGCCCAATAAGGGTATGTAAAACCTTGGCATCGGTTAAATCAGCAAAAATATCAGCCAACCACCCAGAGACAAAATACTCTTCAAATACCCAACCGGGACCGGTAGGGCGGTTGAATTGGGCCTCCTCTTTCGGGCCGGAACCCGAGGCCTCGTGGATGGGTGGATTTTCGAGCATCGCTCCTTCTTAGAGGCATAGTGGGTCCACGGGAAACAAAACCAACGACAAGTGAGAGGCAAAGAACTGAAACACGTTGGTGCCAGCAACCGCCAAGCTAGCTAGTAAACTAAGCTAACCACAAACAATCGACGAGCTAAGAATTTTCCACTACAACCAACACAACAAGGCCCACAATACTAACATTCCACAGTCAAAATATACTCAACAAGCATAGTGTAGGGGACAATGGAGATGCTCAGAACCCCACAATTAAAAGAATCCAACAATGATTGACAAATCAAAGCAACAAAGCCCAACAATCCAGCCACAGTATGCAACAAGTCAAAGAGTCAAAAATTCCCAACGGCACCCCCACAATTGAAAATTTCCAGATAGCCACAACAACCACCAGTCAAAGAAGATATAAATATGCACCCAATATATGACTCCACAAAGAAACTAAGAGTGATGCCCCCACTGGGAAGAGAACGGCTTACTTGTATGTACCAAAACGACGCTGCCACTAATGGATGGAAGCAGATCGGGCTCTGGATCGGCCAAAGCTATGCGGACCAAATCATACAGCCATGAAGATGAAGCACGTTGGACAGCCACCACGGGAGAGCGTGAGGCGGCGGTTCTCATGGATGATGGTTCCGGGAGTAGCGAGGTGGTGCTATAACTCCAAAGAATGCTGAGTCGGCGTGTTCGAAAGCACCGGAGAAAACAAAGCCATGGAAAGCAGAATGGGAAACGGACAAGGATAAGGCGACAGCAACCAGCGGGTTGGCGTATCGGGCGAAGCAGCTCGTGGGCAGTCAACAATGAAGGTGGTGGATCGCTCACGCACCGCAGAGTCGATCGCTCGAATGAAATGGCCAAACAAACATGACGCGGAGTAAGCCCTGAGCAGAAAGCCGGTATAGAGGATGAACCGGCTGGTGGTGGGAAAGCACAACCAGAAAGAAGGAAGATGGAAGGACCCAGGCGCTAAATTGAAGTTGACAATGGCGGCGCCGAGGAACCGATGAAGAAGACCGGTCTCCTCGATTGGTCGATGGTAGGTCAAAAAAAGGAAAGAAAGAAAACAAAAGGAACGAAACAGAAAGAGAGAAAGGAAAAAGAAAGAAAGAAAAGCCAAGAAAAGAAAAATTGGTCAAAAGTGGAAGGGAGACCAAGCTTCAAGGCATAGGCACGCCTTGAAGCTATGAGTCTCTCGATGAAAAGCCCTGAAGCTTGGTCGTCATTTTTTTTTTTTTTTTGACAAACCACCCTAACAAGACATAGGCACGCCAACAAATAACTAGTCTCTCGATCACTCCATGGAAAACGTTGAGATGGCTTCAGGCGCGTGGGCACGCCTTGTAAGTAATAGTCCTCGATTCTCAACCGGTGGTTCTGACTTCCCTTCGATAAGTGGCACTGATAACCGAAAAGTCTCTCGATCAGCCCCTCAAGGTACATTCCATGCTTTCTAGAAGGCGTGGCACGCCAGGTAGGGAGTCTTCATTCCAAAACCACTCATACCTATTCAAACAAAAGTAAAATACCATAAATAAGAAAAAAAACGAAGGAAGTAAACATCTAACAAAAAATCTTGGGTTGCCTCCCAAGTAGGCGCCTCTTTGCCTTTGGCTAGACGATTCCAATTGGAAAAATCATTCATAAACTGATCCATCAAATGGACTTCTTCAATTGTGCCAATATCAAACATCAACAAAGGTTTTAAACGGTGACCATTAACCTTAAAACTCTTGTCGCCTCAAACTCTTGATTTCAACCACACCATCGGGAAAACATTAACCACAACATATGGTCCAATCCAACGGGATTTTAACTTACCCGGCATGAACTCTTCAACCGTGGAATTGAACAAAAGTACCTTTTGGCTGTAAAACATTTTTCACTAAAAGCGTTGTCATGAAAATGCTTTGTACCGCTTCTTTGTACAAACGGCATTGTCATATGCTTCAATGGTATTTCCTCCAACTCCGGAGTTGGAGCTTCCTCTCCTTACCCTCTCTATTGTGTAAATTGCATCTTTGACAGCCCAAAATGCCCGATGTTCTATAGCCACGTAAATGACACATCTTACCAAATACCAACCTATACGGGACATCCCACAGGTGTTTTGATGTCATTCCTATATGCCCACAAGGCATCATCGATGTCGAGCAAGGCTAGGATTAACCGCTTTCTCCGAATGCTCTTAATCTCTCGATTTGAGACTTCGACTTTACCCATTGGTTATGCGGGTGGTAAGTGGTACTCACCGATGGTTCACCCATATTTTCTCATAATGGCTTTCAATGGTGCGATTACAAAATGTGTCCCTTGGTCACTTATTATAGCTCTTGGCACCTCAACCTACTAAAGATGTAGGATTTAAGAAATCTGCAACAACTTGAGAATCATTAGTCCCGTAGCCTTTGCTTCTACCCATTTTGACACATAATCTACTGCTAACAAAATATACAAAAATCCAAAAGAGCTAGGAAAAGGTCCCATAAAGTCCATACCCCAAACATCAAATATGTCACAAAATAACATAGGTACTTGAGGTATTTCATCCCTTTGGGACAAACTCCCATATCTTTGGCAGGTTTTTCACAGCTTTACAATATGTAAGTTATCACGGAACAATGTGTGCCAGTAAAAGCCAGTCAAGGATTTTTCTAGCTTGCCTTCATAGTCCAAAGTGACCACCACATGCATAATTATGACAATGAGCAAGAATAGAAGGAATTTCATTTTCGACACACACTGCCTCAGAATAATTTGATCGAGCCTATTTTCCACAAATATGGCTCATCCCAAATGTAATATCGAGAATCACTGGGCTATCTTATCCCTTTTACTCTTATTCATGCCAACAGAAATTTATAAGTGACCAAAAGTTAATAATATCCAAGATACCAAGGTTCCCTACCTTTGATAAGAAAAAGATGTTCATCGTGAAATACCTCTATATGGGTACCGCTTCCTCCTCTAATCAATCGACTCAAGTGGTCCTACGAGTTGTCCACCCCTCTCCCGATCCTTGATCTCCCAATCAAATTCTTGTAACAAGAGCACCCAACGGATGAGCCTTGGTTTTGATTCTTTCTTTGATGCGAGATACTTCAAAGTGCATGATCGAGAAAACAATCACTTTTGAGCCCAAATATGATCTAAATTTCAAAGCGAAAACAATGGCTAAAGCTCCTTTTTCATGGTGGTGTAGTTGCATTTGGTTCAATAACGCCAGGTTTTGGAGGCGTAGTATATGACATGACTACATTCCACTCAGCTGTCCAAGCACGGCCTACTGAAATATAGTGACCTGGGCCACACATAAGCTCAAAAGATAGCTTCCAACGGGGTTGGATAATAGGTGCCATAGTCAACATGCCCTGAAGGTGTGTCAAAGGACAATTTACAATCCTCTCCAATTGAAAAGACACCTCCTTTGCAGTAGGTTTAGACAATGGTTGAGCAATCTTTGAGAAGTCTTTGATGAATCGCCTATAAAAAGCCCTCGTGATGACCCAAAACTACTTAACATCCTTGACATTAGTAGGTAAGGTAAACTAGTGATCAAATCAATTTTAGCCTTGTCTACCTCAATACCCCTTGATGAAACAACATGGCCCAAAACTATGCCTTCCTAACCATGAAATGACATTTCATAATTAAGAACCAAGTGTGTTTCAATGCATCTTTTCAATACTTTGTCAAATGGTCGGCATTGGTCAAAAGAATCACCGACATTACGATAAAATCATCCATGAAAATTTCAATGCAATTCTCAATCATATCAGAAAAGATACTCATCATGCATCTTTGAAATGTTCCAGGAGCATTACATAAACCAAAAGGCATACGGCGATATGCAAAAGTTCCAAAAGGCGTGTAAAAGTGGTTTTACGTTGGTCCTCTTGGGCAACAATGATTTGGTAATACCGAATAACCATCTAAAAAAAAAAGCAAGACTTACACGCCAACCTTTCAAGCATCTCATCAATGAATGGGAGTGGAAAATGGTCCTTCCTAGTTGCAGCATTCAACTTCCTGAAGTCAATACACATCCTCCACCCATTTTGCAATCTCATTGGCACCACCCATTTCTCTCATTTTTAACTAATGTGATCCCAGCCTTCTTAGGAACCACATGGACGATGGTTTAACCACCGGCTATCGAATAGGAAATATAATTCCTAATTCTAAGAGCTTGAGAATTTCCTTCATCACCACTTCCTTCATTGGGTTAAGCTTTCCTCCTGTGTTTCTACGGGTTTTGCATCGCCTCCAATAGAATATGATGCATGCAAATGGATGGATTAATGCCTTTAATGTCTCCAGTAATGTCCAATTCCACCGCTGGTTTATATTCCTTTAAGACCATTATAAGTTTTTTTCCTCTTGTACGCGCATCCAAGTCATTGGCTATGATTACTGTGCAAGGTCTTGTTATCTCCCAAATATGCACATACTTCAAGTGATTGGGCAATTCCTTTAATTCCAAATTAGCCTGTTTGTTCAACGTAAGGTAAAATTCTCTCATTAGAAGTGGGTAGAGGTAGAAAGAACTTTCAAACCTGTCGGAAAGGATGTAATGAATGGAGTGACATGATTGCGTTTTGACTTCCTCCCTTCCATGTCATCTACCTCCAAGTCTGCTTTTGCCTTGTTGTAAGACAAAATCCAACTTGTCTCCATGATTCCTCAAAATTCTCTTGCACAATTGTGTTAGTAATGCCAATGAAATTCACAGATTCGTATCCTCGATGCTTCATGACATCAAAATATTAAAGGTGACTATTTCCCCATCAAACTCAACGGATAAGGTTCCTTCATGTACATCTATTTTAGTCCTGTCGCTACGTAAGTAGGGTCTACCGTAAGAATCACGCTGAATTGGTAGAGTATTCATCATTCATGTCAACAATGTAAAAATCAAAGCGTGAAAGATGAATTCATTTACTTTTACTAGAACATCTTCAACTATGCCCCGGGTGGTAGACATTAGACCTATCGCTAGTTGAACATTACCCAGCAATCTCTTTGAGAGGTCCTAAACTCAATGCTTTAAAAATTGAAAGAGGCATGACATTTATTGAAGCACCTAAATCAAGCATGCTTTTTTCAATTCTTTGATTGCCAATTATGCATGGTATAGTGAACATACCTGATCCTTGCACTTTGAGGCAATTTCCTTTGGAGAACCGTTACATTCTCCCCACCTTCACCTTGTCATCTAGACTCAGGTTTGTTGCGATTAGTGCACAAGCCCTTCTAAAATTTTGCATATTTAAGGTTACTGATCATCCAACAAAGGATATTGATCTCCACTTTCCGAGGTGTCCAAGATTTCTTTCTCGATTCTTCCTTTTTAGTCTTTGTCAACCCGCCAGAAAAAATAAGGAGGAATGTCAACTTTCTTTGGGACCCATTGGATTGGTCTCTTCTTCTTTTCAACCTGTCGGACACTTCCTCTTCTGCGCTGCACGCCTGGCAGAGATCACTTGCCCTTACCACTCCGTGGGTGCATTGCCTAGTAATCGCATTTTCCCTTTGGGTTAAGAATTACTTGAGCGGTAACTTCCCTTTATTGCTATTTTCCAGGTTACTAGGGAAGTTGCCATTTGGGACATTTGTGCTTCCAAATGCCGTCCCAAAGACGAAGTTTCTTGTTGAAATCTATTAGACTCTTGTTGAAATCTATGACGACTCTTGTTGTGAACCTGACTCGCGGCTTTGAGCCGTGATTTCACCATATCTTCCGTAGAGACATACCAGGTTGGAGTTATGTATGTGCTGTTGAAGTTGCGGTTTACTGGTTGCATTGGTGGCTTTGGTTGGAATGGCTGTTGGAAACCAGGGGGTTTTGAAGCATAGCTAAAATTGGGATGATTACGCCACCCTGGGTTGTAGGTAGGTGCAAAAGGGTCATTCCTTCTTTGGGGTTGTCCAGAAAAACCCCCCATTGCATTGGCTTGCTCAGGTGTATCTTCTTGAAGAAGTGGGCACATGTCAGGTCCTTATGCCACTGGAGGCTGAGCAAACACAGATACCACAAGCCTTCCTGTGCAGTTGCGGTTGCCCAGCGCCATTTGACGAACCAAGAGGTAAGCTCGATAACTTACCCTACAGGTCGAGTGGTTCACTTCATTTACCCTTCTCATTGCCCCATCAGCTCTCACTCCAAATTGTTGGGAGTTTTCAGCCATGGTGGAAATTAACAATTTAGCTTCATCGGTCTTGTTAACAAAGCCCACCTGGCTCCACGTATCTATCATGCTCCATCCATTGGTGACAATCCCTCATAAAAATATTGTATTAAAAGCTGGTCCTGATTTGATGGTGTGGACAACTGCAATACGCTTGCTTAAAGCGCTCCCAATATTCATATAAAATCTCACCAGTTGCTTGTCGACCCTTATTAGTATATTTCTTTCCTTATGTTGGGCTCTAGAAGCAGAAAAATTTCTCAAGGAATCGCTCTTTAGTTCTTCCCATGTAGTGATTGATCCAGATGGTGGGTAGAATAACCAATCTTTATGTTCTATCAAGGCCCTCAACTTAATTTGATCTTCGACTCTTGAGGTTTCATTGTAGAGCACACCACGTGGAATTCCTTCAATTGTTTATGTGGAATTCTTCTTTGCCACTGAACCGCGAAGTAGGAAGTAAGTGAATAAGGCCAGTTTAAGTTCAAAGCCTCAATGCAGTTGGGGTATGTTATGCATGTATAATGGTTGTTATTCACACTGGAGTTGCTAACTCCCTCAAAGTCCTGGGGCTGCCATTGCTACTGGTAATGTTCACTTCTTCTTCTTCAAATTTACTTGATGAATCTGCGCAAACAATTTCTTGCTCAATTCTCGAAGTGGCTATTGAATCTTGGTGCCTCGTTAATTTTGCCTCTTTGGTCAACCTTCTTTGTTTTCTCTCTGCGGATCAAATTCAAGTTTTCTTGTAAAGATCGAGCATAAAACAATGAAAATAAATCCCGTGCAATAAATCACTTAAAACACCAATATTCATTTCCACTCAGCCGTAAAATTTGGTGGGTGTCAAACCTCAAAAATAAAGTTAAAATATAAGCCTAAATGCCAATCAACGTGTAATTTGAGAATAGGGCAAGTAGGGTCGTCTCTCGAGGAATAGGTGGACAAATCACAGAGAAATAAGGGGGTTTTGGAAAGAGAGCAATTAATTAAAAAGAAAAGAAATAAAACTGAAATTTCAATTTAATCAAAATGTCAAGAATCAAATAACACAAATATCAATTAATTAAAACAATCTAGTCAAGGAATTAATCTTGGCACCCGGTGCACATTAACCTGTTGATCATAGACCCAAAATAGATATTTACATGCTCATGAATAATTAGTTATAGTGGTCGTCAAGTCCTAACCACCAATCTTTCCTTAATTTTATAGTAGAGCTCCGTGAGACGCCATTTCATAGACTACCCTCTTGTGAACTGGACAACCCTAGATACGCTCATGAGGTTTAATGTAAAGTCAGCATTAAGAATTAGAAAGACCAATTCTAGATGGTTAACACACATCGCTGGTTAGTCGAGGTTAGATTAATTATTCCCATACAAATGTAATTAGACCACGGCGGTGAAACTGTCTGCTTTGTCACCAATTAGGTTGCTTAAAGGCTTACACGACACATACCCCTATTGACTATATATATTTAGATAATTGACTAAGCGGAAAAATTACCCAATAACCCAAATAATAATTAATTGAAAAAGCAGAATAATTAAATACCATGAACATATAAATTAAAATTAATAATCAAACGATCTCAGCTTATGTGCCTAGAGCCTTGATTATTCTCAACTAGAAAAGGAATTAGCCACGCTTTACACACACCATGCTATTTGAAAATCCATGAAATTGGACGGCAGCTTGAAACAATCAAATAAGCTTAAGAAAGAATTTACCAAACCAATTCTACTAACAAAACTATTGAATGAATATAATTTTTTATACTACGGATTAGTCAAACGGAATGACTAAAGCAGACACAAAGCAAAAGAAACGGAAAGGACGAGAAAACTTGAATGGTCAAAAGTGATCCTATTGCTACCAGTTCGTACTGTTAAAAGGTGGAAGGACTAAATGGAAAGCTTCACAACGCTAGCCCACTGGGAAAAGACGAAACAAGAAAAAAAGAACTAAAATAATGCTATGCTCCAGGATGTCTGCCAATGCCCAAAAAGCTATGACTATATATACGTGGAGGAGGAGACTTCCATTCAATTCCAATTCCACGTGGGAAGTCACTGCCACCTTCTTTCCTAGTAGGGCCTTGGACTCTCACATGTATAAGAAAAACTCTCCACGCAAAGAATTCTTCCCGGTTTCCAACTTCTAATCCCAATTGAGCTACTGAGCCACATAAAACTTTTCCTTTCACACGACTTCCAAATCAGCCCAGCTATCCTCCCCTAGCACCCGTAGCGCGGAAATGTAATCTTCCTGAATTTTGCAAATAATTCTCACCACTTTCCACATTTCAAAGGCCCACACCACCACAAAATTCAAATATAAGCAAGTAAACTCATTCCTGCACAATAAATGGTAGAAATTAAGCCCAAATAACCCCAATTAACACATACAAATATTCTCCCATCAAACTCTCACTTAAGAAAAACTTTATTGAAAAAACACAATAAAATGAAATGCATGGGTGATCTCCCTCCCAAAGAAGAGGAAAAGCAAAAAGTAGAGAGGTTTGTAAGAAAGTTTAGAGAGAAGGTGGAGGAAGTTTAGATATCAAGTCCAGAATCTAATCAAAATAGAAACTATCCTAAGAATGGAGATACAATTATCGTGGAATTTGGTATTGATGGGATTCATACTAGAATTTCAAAAAAGTGGGAAGAAGATTTATTCTTTTGTTGCCGAGGCAAGGTGTTATTAACCCAACATATAATGCACAAGTATCAGTTGGTCTCTTCTACGCTTCTTTCCAGTCGGAGGTTCCATTGCTGACTAAATTGGGATGGAGATGGACCCCCCCCTCTCTCTCTCTCTCTCTCTCTCTCTCTCTCTCTCTCTCTCTCTCTCATGAAGAGTTTATACTACCAGGTATAGTATAAAGATTTTTTTCAATTAATGGGTCTAGATACATGTTACATAATAAACTTTTCAAATTTAATCTCACATCTAGTTTGTATGTAGAATTGTTAGAGGCAATAAACATTTGAAAATACTTGACCATACCAAAGAATTTACAATTTTCAACAAAGGAAAAATGCTAAACAATTTTCTTGAGACAGTATTGAGGCCTCAATTTATGGACCACCTCAATGTACATACCGAGATTAAAAAATGTCATACCGTCGTAAACTTTTTGGGCCAAAACCTCCAACCCTAAAGTACAGATGAGGATGAGCCAGTCGTGGACGCAAATAGCAACTTGGTGCCATAGCTCTCTGATTCAAACCCGTCAGGAATGCTCTCTGATTTATTGCGCCTGGAAACTACCGGAAATTGAGGGGTTGGAAGGGTAACAGCGTCACCACTGAGCATGTAAACCACAGAAGCCATCATAGGTCTTCTATCAGAATCTTCTTCAACGCATAGCAATCCAATTTGGATGCATTTCAGGACATCATTTTCGACACACGAGTCTCGAATTGTTGGATCCAACAAGGCCAATGGCGTGCCATGTTCCCATTGCTCCCAAGCCTGATTCCCAGTTCACAATTAGTAAACAGCAAAATTCAGTCAAATGATAGTGCATAGGCGGTGATTTGATGGTACAAAAAGAGTAAGAGTAGCATGTAGAAGTGGTGCCAAGATTTGTTATTTGCACTCACATAGCTCAGAAGGTCTCGAGAATCTTCTGATTGGTAGAAGCTGCTGTTCTTCTTGCCAGCAATAATTTCCAAAATCACAACCCCGAAACTAAACACATCTGACTTCACAGAGAATTGGCCAGTCGTAACGTACTCAGGAGCCATGTAACCACTACAAATTATAGTAGGTAGCATGACTATTAGTATGAGAAGCCAATGTCAATGTGTTCAAGAAGCATATGATAGTATTATGTGGTTTTTTTTCTTTCCTTCAATAGAAAAAAAGAAAACTGACCATTTTGAGTTATGAAATTAAAATCATGAGGACCATCTTCAACATTAAGTGAATTTTGTAACCTCTGACATTCTAGTGGTATCACTCAAGGCGGTATACAAGTCTACAAAAAAAATCATGACTCATAAAGATCATTGTTTGGATGCGTATAGAACTTACAATGTCCCAGCAATTCTATTTGTGTTTCCTTCAAATTCATCGACTCCACAAATCTTTGCCATGCCAAAATCTGCTATCTTCGGATTCATCCTTTCATCTAGTAATATATTGGCAGTTTTAAGATCACGGTGAACAATTCTAAGACGAGAATCTTGATGAAGATAAAGAAGTCCTCTTGCTATTCCTGTAATGATCTCGTAACGTTTTGACCAGTCCAACAACCGTTGCTTTTCTAGATCTTTAGAATGCCATCAAAAACAATATCCCATTTCAGTTTTAGCCTTTTGGAACCACAAAATCAAGCAATACACGGACAAAGATCTGAAGCAAAATCTTAATTGCCTTCATTGAGCTAAAATGATGGAAGTCAAAGAAGTTTGACCGGCTTAGCTTGGATTGCTTTTTTTTTTTTTTTTTTTTTTTTGGTGAAAAGCTAGAATAGCATTGTAATGCCTTTTAGGATACTATATGTAATGTACATAAGATTTAAAAGAAATTAAAAAAGTAAAATAATACAAATTAAACTTTCCAACACTAACAGTGGTTTCAATATATAAACATGCTACGTATGTAGAATTTGAAATTCAAGTTCAAGATGAGATTAATCCAAAAAGTAAACATGTTTAAAGAACACTTTGCAGAATATCACTATCAAAACAGATCTAGACCACAAAATATTTGTCAATGCACAATCATTATCAGGAAATTAAACAAAAGAAAAAGGATAAGAGGAAAAACAGTTAAGCATGGTACATGTCTAATTCGAAACCTACCAAAGAGGAAGTAGTCAAGGCTTTTATTTGGAACAAATTCGTAGATTAGCAGCTTTTCCCCTCCTTTCAAGCAAAATCCCAGAAGCCGAACCAAATTTCTGTGCTGAAGCTTGGCAACTACTGCAATTTCGTTTTTAAATTCCTGTGCACCTTGCCCTGATCTTCTAGATAGTCTCTTGACAGCTATGTCTGGTCCATCTGGTAGTTTGCCCTGTGAAATTATATGGACAGTTGGAATTCAGAAGTCGATTGGAAACATTATGACTTACTAGTCCGTCTGAGGGAATGTGCGTTTGCGAAGTGTTGAATGATTCTTTAAATCTTCATTTGCACAAATTGGCTCCAAATTTGTAAAAACAAGTTAGATGAAAACCTAAAAATAGTAAGAGAAATCAATAAAGTTTGCAATCATAATATTTTCTTAGAGGATTTATTGTAAGAATTTAAAGTAAAAAAAATTAGAAAAATAGTAATACCTTCATATGGTGAAGAAAAATTAAGAAAATAGTTTATATCTTTAAATTTGAAATTTGCAATTGCAATATTTTCTTAGTGTTTATTGTAATGATTTAAAATAAAAATTTGTAATTGCAATATTTTCTTAGGTTATGTATTGTAAGGATTTAAAATAAAAATTTCAACACAATTTTCAACTATATGGTGAAGAAAAATTAGGAAAATATTTGATAGCTTTAATTTGAAATTTACAATTGCAATATTTTCCTAGAGTGTGTATTGTAAAGATTATAAATAAAAAATTCAACATTTTTTCTGTGTATATAATGAACAATAAATTAGAAAAGTAGTTGATGATGTCTTCGCTAGGGTAAATTTGTCATTTTACTCAAAACCGTTACTTTTAACCGTTTCCATCTAATTTTTACTTTAATTCAAACTAGAGGTACGAAAGGTATAATTTAAAACTACAGGGAACTTTTCTGTGTATTAGTCCAAGTACAGAGGGCTTTTCTATTGTTTACCCTTCTACAAAGCTCTAATTGCACATATTGATATACACATACCTTGTACACTGGACCAAATCCACCTTCGCCTATTTTGTTATCGACCGAAAAATCGTTTGTTGCAATTCGAATTACACTTAAACTATACCGTAGTGATTCAGGATCAATTTGCAAGCCTTCGTCTTCAACTACACAGGAAACAGAAGAGTGATTAATTTTACTTATTTACTTCAATGTTTAAGGAAAAAATTTATTTAAAGCAAGGGATAGTTTCAGAAACCTCCCTGACATTTGGAATAATTGCAGCCACCTCTCTTGAGGTTTATAAGATTACAAAAACCTCCCCTAAAAATTATGTTCTGGTAACAAATGATGATGTATGCAAAAAAAAGTCTAATGAATATCCTATATTGACCCTATTTGATTTACAAAACAAATTAAATGATAAAAGAAACCAAATATTAGTGTTACTTGCTAAGTAAAAAAATTTTGAGATAGTTCCCTACAATAAAATTTAGGTCATATTTTAAGGCATCATGTTTTATTATTCTTTGCAAAGTCATTTGTGAAGAAACTATTTTTAATACATGTATCCCTCCTAGTTGGCTATTTATAAAACTAAGCAAAAAAATCAATTTAAATGAACCGGGAATATATTAAGTGAGATGAAGTTAGAGATTTTGGACAAAGAAATATTTGCAAAATGCAATTTTTTTTTTTACTTTATACCTACTTTTCATTTAAGATTTATATAGTTATTAAGGTTATTATAGTCTTTTTCTAACATTAAGGGAGATAAGTGTAATTTTCTAAACCTCAAGCGAGGTGACTGCAATTGTTAGAAACCTCAAGGGAGGTTTATGAAATTGTCCCTTAAATAATTGTGTTTTATTGTGATGCATTGTAATCCTTATATTTGTACCATGTTCCTCTTGTATTTCCGCATCACATTCCTTTCTTGATCTTCTCCTGAGGTAAGCAAAGAGCACCACAAACATCAACACAGAGAAAGTGGTTGAAACAGCAATTCCAATTGCGGCTTGTTTCGATAATCGTTTTCTGCCTGAAATACCAAGAACGATAGAATTAAACTTGGCAGAAATGCCTTCGCCACCTGCTCAATGAATTATGGAACTCCAGCACTTTAGATCTTTAGATTCAAACTCCAAAAAAAAAAAAAAAAGGTCTGACCTGCAAAGTTCAAAAATCTTGACTTTTGATGTTAACAGAACAGTTGGATCACCGTCTATCACTATTTAGTATTTACTCAACAACTTTATGTTGTGTTTTGTCACAATTCTCCAACCTAGTTTGCCATAGTTGATTATGATGGCACTACTTACTATTTTAAAAATAAAAATTTTTAAAATCAAAAGGCTTTTAACTTATATCTCTCTTGGAGGGGCTGGGTCGGATGTACCTTCATCATTTAGAGCTGATGCGTTGTAAAACTGGTACAGCTCGTACCGAATCGTGCAGGTAGTAAAGGCAACTCTGCATCCCCGGCTATTGGGGCACCCAGAGTGCACGCCCGAAACAGCATCTCTCAGGCAATTTTTGCAGTCCTCCCCGGAGAGATCAGGTATGCACTGTGCTAGCGTGTACACACTCTGAGAGCTGGAAAAGTTGGCTCTCCCCACGGCAAATTTCTTCTCGGGTCGAGTATCGGTGGCAGCTCGATCCACAACCTCGTTCATGGCACTTGCCAAAACCTGGTTGAACTGGTCTGCCTCATCAGAACTAACATTCATGTAGTTCCACCCATAACCCACTCCCTCTTGGCCAAAACCTGATTTATTCGAGTAACTCAGGAGGCACTTATCGTACCAACCATACCCAACCATCTTCCTGCAACTGTTGAGTAAATCCTTGGAAGCGTTAGAGACACAGCCGGCGCAGACATCGACGCTGACGTCACCCCGGCACATGAACAGGCCGTAAACTCTATCAGATGGGTCGCTGCCGGTGGGGTAGACTTTGAAATCCAGGGTGTGAGAATCACCAGCGGCGGAAACTAGGAAATCGTTGAGGTTGGCTTGGTAGGCGTTGACCTGAGAGAGATTGGCACCTTGGCAGTAGATAAGTGGTTCCCAACTGTTAGCGTCATCCCCTCCGCATTTGTGCCCAAGCTGCTTAGCC
The DNA here is from genome assembly GCA_013103745.1 of Gardenia jasminoides. Lineage (NCBI taxonomy): Eukaryota > Viridiplantae > Streptophyta > Magnoliopsida > Gentianales > Rubiaceae > Gardenia > Gardenia jasminoides. Next base: position 1,772,525 of record CM023095.1, read on the forward strand.
GAAGCAGCATCATCCAACACCACAACCACAGAAGAGACGACATGGTCCTGCTACTTTATTGATCAAGTAATGGTACATTGGTACTTGTTCTTCATGTTCAAGCTCTGGGGTGGCCTTCATTTGTGTTAAATATCATTTATTTGAGCGAAACAAGCAAATTGCCATGGAATAGTTGGATATGATTTTTTTTATTGGTACATCATTGGCTCTATTATTTCAGGATTATTATGACACTAGTGTGCTTTTTACGGTAGAGATGGAGTATTTTTGAATTATACTATGTGAAAATTAAATGTAGGACATCAATTTTAATGTGTCAAAAAAATTTTATTATTTTTTATTTTAGCATGCTATTATTTACATTTGTTTTATTAGTGTTTACATCCCTCTGTTATCACTGCACAAAACATAGAGAACCATGATATATTAGTAATAGTATTATAGTATTATTATACTATAATTAGAAAAAAAAAAAAAAGACCTTTTCAAGCTAGCCAAATAAACTCAAAGTCTTCAAAAAAAAAGACCTTTTCAAAATCGTGGAATTTGATATTGATGGCACTGATACCCTGTTGAATTTATTTCCCACATATAATGCACGCGTAAGCAAGAGTATTATCCCTTCCATGAAATATCTCCGAGCTTACATTGGGCAAATGGCTCTAAAGATTTGCTATTGTGGGAATGGAACCTTGTTTTGAGGGCCAGTAGACCGGTCCAAATTAAAAACAAATGTGTTAATTCTATATTTGGACTCTATTGGTGTCTAACCCTGTGAAATAGCAAAATTTTACCAAGGAACCCCAGTATCATCATTAGTATAAAAATGGAATTGAAACTAAAATATTCAGAAAGCCTTCTAGGTCTGCCCTCTCATTTCCTCCTTTATTATAGACTCCACATCCACAGTCACCAACCGACCAATAATGGCCCTGCAACCATTCAATGCACGTAGATAAAGCATGCACATCAAATTAACAGTTTTTGTCATGTTTCTTTCATAAATTGAAGATTAGGAGTTTGTTTTTGAACTCTATTGGCATTGAATTGGCCCCAAGGACGGACATAAAGGGGGGCGGGCAGGGGTAGGCGCTCCTTCCCCCACCCCCTCTTTCTCTCCCCAAAAAAAACACAAAGGTTTTAAAATTTTAAAATTCTCATTATAATTTTAATTGTTAACTAAAATTATATCATTCCCCCCTCCCAACCCCCAAAAAAAAACATAATTATAGTAATCCTTCTTGTTTTGTTTAATTTCTTTGGTAAAGTATCCTATACCAATTAACAATTAGTCGCCCTATGAAGGTACGCCATTATTGTGTACATTACCATGCGATTAGTATTGTTGCAGTAGCAATATGAAAATATTAAGTTTTTTTAACCAAATTTTTTATGATAAACTAACTCTTTTTTTTTTTTTTTGCATTACTAACTTTAAAATAGCAACTAGTGTAGAACTACACATATTATACAGGAATTCAAAGACAAAAAAAAAAAATACTCTACTATTATACAAATTGAAGAAGTTTCAAACATGGATTGAACATCTCATATTGATAGTAAATAAAATGGTATAGAGTCTCATTTTCACATTTTCTTTATACTTTATCTTTATTTTCTAAAATTTTCTTATTCCTAATATAGTCTATAAAACTTTCATTTTATATGTAATTTGCTTCATTTGCTGCACAATTTTTGTGCTATTATGTCATTGATAATACGCACCCAAAACTAAAATCCTGGTTCCGTCACTAATTGGTCCTTTATTTCTCATTTTAACCATCAAAAAAGTGCACATCAATTTATTTTTGGCATCTCCAGTACTCGGATGATCACATAAGAGCTGATAGTCTCATAATTTACATACCTTGAGCAGGTTTTGTGAATTAATTAATACAAAACTTGGATGAATAACCGTTGTTAGTAAGCACTCTTTGGCAACTGGAATGCTAGCTCCAGAAGGCCAAAAGTTGCATTTAGATACCCTCAAGCGATAAAACATGCAAGATCTCAGAATAATGAGAAGGAAATTGCTGCTCTTGAAACAGGATGGAAGAATGCCAGGCTATAATTTTCAGGGTTGATGCTGCACATTTAAATGCGTGCCGTCCATCATTAACCCCATGAACATTTGTTTCGCATAAGTTTCTACCAGGAAAAGAAATTGTAACTGAGACAGAGATAGAAGAAGATTCAATTAGCATGAGACTGTGACAGAAGACATTCAACTAGCATCAAAAAGAAAAAAAAAATGTTGAAAGTGGAATGCATGAGAGAGGAGAAAATCCAACTATTACAACAGGGCTTTCATGTACTATTATGGCAAAATCTGTAAGAAAAGGGGAACGGAACCAAACTAGCTTGACAGAACACCTTGGCAACTAATTTGAAAATATCATAGGTGTAGTTGTCCAGCAGCTTGCTTTCGCAGAAGCTGAGGAAAGCTTAAAACCATCAAAATAGGATTACAAAACCTACCCTTACAAGCCCAATTTTGCCTAGGATCAGAAGTTTAAAAATAATGGAAAGAAAATCAAAAGGAAAACAAGAGCAGGAAAAATATGAAGAGATTAACATACACAAATGTCACATATGCAGTATTCCTTGATGTGAGGATTTTTTATCCATTTCAAGTGCGTCAAACTAGATATAAGGACAATTGGAAAATTGTCTTACATATAAAACATCCAATACAAATGGAATTAAGTAGAGGGTTAATCACAAATAATCCATTTAAAGTATATTTCATTTCTCACTTTACCCCCTAACAATTTTTCTGTCTCACTTTATCCCCTAATGGACAAAATTACCCTTTTATTAATCTCAACTCTTTTCTCTCTCTCTCTCTCTCTCTCTCTCTCTCTTCCCTTTCCCCCTTTTTCTTCATTTATTTTCTATGGCTCTTTCTTCTTTCTTTAATTCTTCACTTTTCTTATAAGAAACTTTAATGTTAGTGATTGAAACTCAAAAAAAAAAAAAAGGAATTGTAAATATCTATCTTCTCCTCAAATGATTACAAAAATATACAAACCACTTCTCCAAGACACCTTTTATTTAACCTTTCAATTCTTTTGCTTTTTCCATTTTCCATTTCAGTTTCTCATTTTATTCTCAAGAAAATATCACAATATGAAATTATGACCTGATTAATAATCATTGAGTGCAATTTGTGACAAATGAAATCTTTAGAAATAAACTTTATTGCCTTTTAAAGTTTTATTTAGAAAAGCAATTACAAACTCAAAATAAAATTTTTTGTTGAGATGGAGTTTCTGTTGAAAATAATGGAAGAAAGAATAAAGAAAGAGAAAAGGAGACAAAAGAGGGGAAAAAGGAGAAAAGAAAAAAGATAAATTAAAAGTTAAAAAAAGGGAAGATTAATTTTGTTCTATAGGGGTTAAGTGATAAAAATTAAACGTTAGAGAGTAAAGTGATAAATGGGTACATCTTATGGGGATTAATGATAATTAATCCTTAAGCAGCTCTTATATAAGTGTTTTCAAATCACACGGCCGCATTTACTTGTATTCTATTTGGACATCAAATCTCCACGTGTTCCACCTGCAAACCACCAATACGTTGTTCAAAGTACACTTAACTTTCAATGGTAGAATTGAAACGTAAATTAATGTTAAGTTGTAATAACAGTTTTAAGGTACTTCTCTAGGTGATCAAGTGCAATTTAGTCAAGCAGCACCAAATTTTACCCAATAAAAAGGAAAGAGAGATGAGGAACCATCAAAAAGTCAATAATGAAAAAGTCTAGAGTGCCAAAATGATGAACCGAATATGAAATTACATATGCCTTTTCAATCCCAATCTAGAAAGAACATTTGCAGAAAGGCTTGTTACCTCACTTTCAACCCTCGTCATGGGCAATGCCTCTCAATAACGAAGGAAACCATCCAATAAATGGCCGTACCCTCTTTGCCTTTGATAGAAATGCAAAAAGGACATCAGCTAACTTAACTAGCTTTTTGGGTGATGCCCAAAAAATAAAAAATAAAAGTCAATAAGAATCACGATAAGTTGCTTTTTTTTTTTTTTTTTAAAGAATCATGGGCGGATTTCAAGTTGACCATTTCCATCAGCTAATCAACAGGAAGGTAAGTTTCCACTGTCAACTAATTATGGTTAATTTACCAAACAGATAGGGTTTTTTTCTTAGTAATTTCAGCCTCATGTACTCGTCAAATTGCTAGCTTGCGCACAGGATAAGATCGAGAAGACCAAAACATAAATGCTGATAATGACATAAAATACAAGTCAATTTCTCTGGTTTAACTCTATAGTGAACGGTCCTCACCTCTATAAGAATTTGTCAAAATTTCTAACTGATCTTCGTCAATCGAGCACTTTCTTGCTTGCTTTTTATTTTTTTTTCTTCTAAGACATTTCTTGAGTTAACTTATTATGTGTGAAATAATAAGCGGTAGGAACTAGGAAGTACTTAGTTTGTTTGGATTGTGTATTATTTGTTAAATTTTATCTGCTTGCGTCATCAATACAATTTCCAATCATATTTTTATCTCACATACATTATATTAAAAAAGTGTCACTGTATTTCTTTCAAAATATTATTCCAAATAATCTATTATCCAACTATATTTATAATTAAAAAAAAAGACCAAGTAAGTCCATCAATTAAGAAACACATGGGAGAATACTGGAGATCTAAGCTACGAAGCAGAGAAGCATTACAGTACCCTTCTCTTGCTCAGGCCAAGGTTCGATTCATACCCCTCCCCTTCCAAATATATGCCCTGTCAGGTACCGTATCTTGCCCCTTCCAACACTCTCCGAAGGTGTTCTAATAAGTTCAGGCTGGCGCGATAAGCGCTACTAGCCTTGGGACGGTAGGCTGTATTTGGCAGTGACTTCCAATGAAATTCAAGCTTGTTACTCTCTTGCTGAAGATAAGGAAGCCAAGAATGCAACATAAGAGAAAAAGACTTCTGGGGATCATGCCCAAGGCAGGCATCAGATTAACTAGCATCAATCCGATCGTTCAACTTAGAATCTAGGCTGGTGTATTTAGGTTTTTGAACTTATGTAGCATAATTATGAGCTGGTCACTACAACAGATTTGATCTTATGTTACGAAAAGTATTATAGCCAAAGAATTAAAAATCGACGTTTTTAATAATTAACTACAAAAATTTTTCATAGTCAACATCGTCACAAAATCCACGTCACAAAAGGTATTCGGTGACGATTTTCCAAAATCGTAGCCAAAAGTTCAACTATTTCATATGGCTTCCCTTTTCATAGTCCAAAAGATTACCTTTTATGATGAAATTGTCCGTTGGTAAAGATCCTTTCTTTTTCTTTTTTTTTTGTAGTGAATAATGCATTTTCGTAGCAACAAATCTTAAATTTTACCTCAAATCCATCGACTTTTTGACAAAAATCTTATGTTTAACTACGAATTTTTTGTAGTCAATTGCTTCGATATTGCTACAATTCTTTGTGGTCAATTGCTTCTATATGTAGAGGAAATGTTAAGTGACACACGCTACCATAGCTATAAGCTACTACGAATAATTCTGCAAATAGAGTCATCAGTCAACCATTCAACTTTCCGAGCAATGTTGAATCGGCTTTGCTATGAAAGCTCGTACGCGGGTATGGCATTAATGAGAGTGGCTATTTGGTCAAGCACGTTATACGAGAAGTAATGGTCGGAAATCGGAGTCATTTACCGGTTGAAATAGTTGAATCATTCTCAGATAAAGTGATAAACTGGCAAGCTACAACTTGATTTGCGTACACGGGAGACATTCGTATCAGTCGGTCTCTAATTTAGACGCTTCTTCCAGTGGAGGTTCCATTGCTGGCTAAATTGGGATAGACCTCTCAGTCCTCTTCCCCCCCACCACCCCCCCTCCCCACCCCGGCCCAAAAAAACACCGAAAAAAATCTCTCTGCCCCTTTTTGGACATCTTTTATACCAATGAAAAAGTCAAAGTCTTTTTGTTTTTTTTCTTTTTGACATCTTTCATTACTGGCCTTCTTTCGTCCAACACTTTCTTCCTTTGATTCTTCCTTTTCAGACATTTCTTTAGTAAACATATTATGTATACCATCAGTAAGAAGTAATGTCTATTAATTGAGGGGCCCCAGGCTTAATGGTTAAAGTTAAAATCCCACAAATTAGAAGTTCTAAATTTAAATTCCCGTTTTCCAAATTCCAAAAACCCAAAAAAGTAGCGAGTCAATCAATTGAACGGATAGGAGAATAAAAGGAGACCTAAGCTAGGATTGCAGTGCCTTGCCAAGGTTGATTCATAGCCCTTTCCCAAATATATGCCCTGTTAGATACCATGTGTTTGATTTTCAACTTTTTTAATTCCTTAACCAAAGATGTAGAATAAATTTAAGAATCGTCTCTTTCACATTACTGTTTTAATTTTTTATAGATTAATTTTTCCTACACTATCAGTATAATAATTCTTTACACATAGTTGTAGATTTATGCCATATGTGCGAATAAAAAATCTGTATAATTAAAATTTATATACTGTTAATGTAAAAAAAAAAATTATTGGGTCTAAGTACATATTTCAAATCTAAAATTCTCGTTTTTGCACATTGGCTTGTATTCGGACTTGAGGCTGCAGGAGGCAATAAACGTGTGGAATGAACACTCATATCTAATTAACTTTGCTATTCATGTACTTTGATTCGAAGCTTTTAGATGTGATTATTGTCAAAATATAAACAGATAGAGGTCAAGTTATATTTTTAATTATTTTTCCCTTAAAATGGTAAGAAAAGAGAAGATGAAAAATAAGTAGCTATATCAAAGCATGGTTTTATCCATTACTCAATGTAAAAAATTCATCATTCTGTTTTTTGTTTCATTATCATCTTCTATTTCAAATGCCCTTGTCGATAAAGAAGTTGACTTAATCAAGTGTTCATACATTGATGGACAATTGAATATTTAAAACTAGATAATCAAGCAAAAAGAAGAAATAAAAAATGTTGAGATCCGGACGCGGAATACACGACTATTGAGAAATCTTTTTTTTTGCCAGTAGATAGAAACACTATTGAGAAATCAAGTACACAACAATTTCATGATAAACAAGCCACAAGCATGAAATACTAGCGACACAAGATTTAACATGGCTCTACTCCACTATTGAGTCTACATCCACAGAGAGAAAACCCATTCTTTATTATAAGAGAAAAACTCCATACAAGAATACAATTGGAGACCAAACCGAATCTCTTGTTCAATTTCTCTCACCCCATGTATAAGGCTACATGTTGCCCCTTGTGTGTTTCTTGTATGTCCTGTTCTTGTAGTATGCCAAACCCCACCTATTTATAAACTGTATTACTTAGCCAATAGGAAATAACTGCTAGTTCCAATTCTATACAGAATAGGAAATAACGTCTAATTCCTAAACTCATACAAATAGGAAATTCCTTAACTACTATTTCAAGTAACTAAACCAATTAGAACTCTACCTAGTTACTTCCACATAAACAAGGAAACCTACCTAAAAGAAATTAAGCCAATTTCCTAACAAATATATATATACTGTACAACCTAGGCTCGGGTCGGGTTCGGGTTGGCGGGTCGGGTTGAGAGAATGGTATAACACAAAACCCACTGCCCCGAACCCGACCCGCCAACCCGAAACTACCCAACCCGAACACGACCTGATAAGGGTTGGCGGGTCGACCCGAAAATGACCCGAAGTGACCTGAAAATAACCCGAAGTGACCCGAATTTTTTGACCTTTAACAGGTCAAACGGGTCAATCCGTTAATGACCCGACCCGACCTGTTTATTTTTCGGGTCAGTCGGATTCGACCCGAACCCGCCAAGCCTTGATCCAAACCCATTATTTTCGTGTTAGATTCGTGTAGGGTTTTCGGGTCGTGTCAGAAATTGCCACCCCTAGTACAACCCATATCTCTTTAAACAACACTCATTGTACGACAGACATTCTATCTACAAGTTTGTCCCGCAATAAAAAATTCCGGCGCTACCACTGAATTCAAGACACAATAGCAACACAGTAAGATGATTGATAGTATGGAAAGAAAAAGCCATGGTGGAGAATTTGTACGTGATATGTACTTGAGTGCAGCAATTCTTCAGCTCAGAATGCCAACTGGGGTATTCAGGTGTTTTAACTTGTATCTATGAGAAATAATGGTCAGAGATTTAAGTTGAAATAGTTCACACGTAAAATGGCAAACTGTAACTTAGTTTGTGTTACGTGAGAGACATTAATCTTAGCTTTCAAATAGTGGCTAAAATGTCACGTCCGAGCCCGTATGTGTCGATCAAGTGACATTCACCGTACCCTCGAATCACCATCAAGGAATACAAGGGTATATGGATTATGACTAACTAATACAACCATGATGAGAACAAATCCTCTATTTATTGTACGGTAAAATTAAATGTGCTATTGTCTTACATACTGAATGAATTCAACAACTCATAAACGAATATAAATACTATCGCTTGACGAACAAGTAAGACAACAAAAGAAATATTTTTCCCTAATTCTAAACAACTAAACATCAATAAAAGTCATCTTCAGACTCTTCCTCATATATTATCTCATAATCCTCAAGATCTACAAAAACGTTAATAAAATGGGTTCAGCAATAATCACCCAATAGATAGTAATACACCTTTGTTAGATCATGTAACCATTGTTCTCATACCAAAGCAATTTCACATACCCCGCATGTAGAGCAAATCAATGATAAACTTCAGTTACGTACATATAAAAACAAATGACTGGCAGTCATAACTTGATATTTGTGGAATACATAATCATGCTTGAAAATTCATGATACTAAAAACATTTCACATAATCTCATAACAAGTACATGCAACATTCGGTTTCAGAGTATTCAACCTTAGAGATTAAACCCTTTCAAGGAGGGTGACCAATAGGTTTCATGATTACCGATTGGTCACTTAACATGACATAAGTCAATCGGCCGGACTCTATATCGACTCCATGACTAAGTCAATCGGTCGGATTTTATACTGATTCCATAACTTCATACATTGTCACAACACACCATTAGTACTAATATTGTCTCAAAGTAGAAGTACAAGTCTATTAACTTAAATTCCTACAGTAGTTCTTCCCAATTCAATTACAACCTAAAATCTGATACCACTAAAAATGTCACGCCCCGAGTCCGCATGTACCAGTCATGTGATATTCGCCGCACCCTCAAGTCACTTTCAAGGAATACAAGGCTACATGGATTATGACTAACTGGTACAACCATTATGAGAACAAATCTTCTATTTATTGTACGGTAAAATTAAAAGTGCTATTGTCTTACATACTGAAGGAATCCAACAACTCAGAAACGAACATAAATACTGTCACTTGACGAACGAAACAGCTGATCATCAATAAAAGTCATCTTTAGGCTCTTCCTCATACACCATCTCATAGTCCTCAAGATCTGCAAAAATGTTAATAAAATGGGTTGAATGATAATCGCCCAATAGATAGTACTACGCCTCTGTTGGATCATTAACCATTGTTCTCATACCAAAGCATGTTTACATACCCCACATGTAGAACAAATCAATGATAAACTTCACTTACATACATATAAGAACAAATGAGTTGCAGTCATGACTTGAGATTCGTGGAATACATAATCATGTTTGGAAAGTCATGGTACTAAAAACATTTCACATAAGCTCATAATAAGCACATGCAACATCCGGCTTCTGAGTACTCAATTTAGAGATTAAACCCCTTCTATGAGGGCGATCAATAGGTTTCATGATTATTGATTAGTCACGTTATATGACATGAGTCAATCGATCGGACTCTATATCGACTCCATAACTAAGTCAATCGGCCGAGTTTTATAATGACTCCATGACTTCATACATGATCAGAACTATAGTTCCAACTGTCAATTCCATGACTGTGTAGAGTTTTGAAAACTTGTTTCATGCATCACATACATAACTCGTTTCATTTCATAAAACATGCCACTCAACCGTGACATTTTCGTGTAAAGCATCTTAAATAACAATACATGATCCACTTTTTATTTAAAACATAAAATTGAGATCATAAAAGTTTCACATGAAAACATTTGCAAAATACAGATGGATACAACACTTATCTCAAACTGACTGTTCATGATCCACTTTTGACAGTTGACGTTGCAACTATATACATAGACAAGTATCCTAATTAGTTGCTATCATAATTACGTATGACCTTAAGATACCTTAGAATTCATGCCTGGTCAATGTATAATTAATCTCGAATAATTTCCTAAAATGGAATTCCTGCTTATTGCTAACTTATTAGTTAGTAAACTATTTCCTTTTTTTCCATAATATCTTTAGTTAATTAATACCTCAATTATTCACTATTGATTAGCTACTTAATCCTTTAACTAATTATTATTAATTAATCAATTATTTAATTAATTACTATTAATTAATTACCTCAATTAATTAAAAATTTAACTAATTATTATTAACTAATAAATAATTTAATTAATTACTATTAATTACTCATTTAATTAATTACCCTTAATTAATTAATAATTTAACTAATTATTATTAATTAATTAATCATGTAATTATTTTCTATTAATTAAAAACTTAATTAATTACTATTTATTAATAAATCATTTAACCAATTAATATTATCAATTAATCATTTAAATAATTATTATTAATAAATTAATCATTTAACTAATTATTATTAATTATTTATCTATTTACTAAGTAGTAATTAATTAATCATTTAACCAATTAATATTAGTTAATCATCTAAATAATTATCATTAATTAACTAATCATTTGACTAATTACTATCAGTTAATTATTTATTTAACTATTTTCTATCAACTAGTTAATAATTTAATTAATTACTATTTATCAATTATTCCTCGATTGATTATTAATAATTAGCAATTTAATCAACTCATTAATTAATCATGATTACTATTGTTAATAGTAGTTTTATTTTTTATTGGGCTATTTTATTCTATTGGTATTGTTAGTAATTCTGGACCTCACTAAATAACTTTGTTGAAGTCTTTCTAAATTGGGCCAAGTAGTCGGCCCAACACCTAACAGATTATTAAACCCAAACAAAACCCAATCTCTTTAATTCTCATAGGCCCAACTCTTGAACACAATCTAATTTGGTTTTGGTCCAAACCCAAGTCCGACCCGTAGGAATTTTCTTGATCCAATCTAATTCCGAAAACCCTACTTGGTTTCTTGGATCCGACCCATTTGAAAATGGATCATCTTCTTCTTCCTAACTTTTTTTTTCCTGAAATTTTTTTCTTCAATGCAAACCCTAATCTTGCTTTTTCCTCAACCATTCCACTGCCATGCGGCCTCCTTCCTTGCTGCCAACAATTATCACCTGAGTGGATTCCAGTTGTCGAAACCCCCTATATATTCTGCACCGATTGGGTCGGCATCTGACTGCACCCGTATGAAGATTGAAGAAGACGATGTTGATGCTTGATTTTTTTTCCTTTAAGAACGACGCCGTTCCATTAAAATGGAACGACGCCGCTTTCTATGTGAAGTGAATAATAATAATAATAATCAGATGAAGCCCTAAAAGGGCTTCATCGACTTTCTTAAGCAAATCAGGAGGAGCAGCAGCAAGCGTGAAGCCAAGCCTCCATCCAAGACAAAGTCCTCCAGCCTTCCGGTCCAGCGGTCCAGCCTCCAAGGCAGCTTCACTTCTCCCGGCTCCAACTTCTCTCCATCTTCTCTCCAACTTCATTCAAGCCTCCAAGCTCCAAGTCCCCAAGACAAAGTTTTAGCTTAGTTTTTCAATTTAAAACTTTAAATTACAATCTTCATCTTTATATTTTGTTAATTACATGTTTGATGTTTAAATTAGTTTTGAATTTTGAGTATCTTGATATTAATTTTGATTAAGATTAATTTTTATTTATTTTATGTTAATGTAATTTAAGAATTTGAAAGATTACATTAAGAAATTTATGGATATTAAATTTAAATTAGAAATTAGTTTAGAAATTGTATAAATTTTAGATTGTATTTAGTTGTAAGATTCAAGTACCTCATACATTTTAATAGCTCAATTATTTATAATTTTATTGAATTTAATCTCAATTATTTAATTGTGATTTGTGACAGAAAATGGAGAGATTCTTTAAACCTAAGCGAATCCGTGAAGTGGTCAATCTTCAAATGAGCCTAATATTAGTGAACCAGTTCAAAATCAATCTCGTGTGGAATTGAATTTAGATGATATTGTCGAATCCCGATTACGAAAACCAATTGAGAAATTTGATATTTTTCTTCAAGACCATGTCCGAAGAGAGTATTTGACTAGGGGACCTTGCCAACCGATTGGCCATATGTATCCAAAAACATCATTTGGTAAACAACATAGAATTTTTCAAGATGTTTGTTATAAAAAGTTTGTATGGTTAGAGTATAGCATATCAAAAGATGCGGCGTTTTGCTTTTGGTGCTTTCTTTTCAAAACACAAAATAAGGTCGATATCAGAGGATGCCTTTACAAAAATGGGATTCAAGAATTGGAAAAAGGCAATGGAAAGATTCAATGAACATATTGGAGGTGTGAATAGTTGTCATAATGATGCTAGAATACAGTTTGAAAGTTTTCAAGATCAAAGGCATAGTGTGTCAAATATGTTACGAGCAAATGGGCGCGAAATAGATCTTGCATATCGCACCCGTTTAACTGCTGCTTTGGATGTGACCCGCTTTCTTTTGAAGCAAGGATTGTCTTTTCGTGGAAATGATGAGTCAACTAGTTCTTCAAATAGAGGCAATTTTCTTGAATTGTTTGAGTGGTATAGCCAGCGAAATAATGAGATTTTTGAGGTTGTAAATCAGAATGCTCCTGGAAACAATCAACTGACTTCTCCAAAATTCAAAAAAGATCTGACACATGCTTGTGCCTCAGAGATCACAAATGCTATAATCAATGATATTAGAGGCAATTTTTTTTCTCTAATGGTTGATGAGTCTCGAGACAGTTCAGTGAAAGAGCAAATGGGAGTTGTTTTGAGATATGTGAACAAAGAAGGGCGTGTGATTGAACGTTTCCTTGCAATTGTACATGTGTCTGACACCACATCTCTTTGTTTGAAAGATGCAATTGATTCTTTATTTGTGCAACACGGATTATCATTATCCAAATTGAGAGGTCAAGGATATGATGGAGCTTCAAATATGCGAGGTGAATTCAATGGTTTGAAAGCCCTTATATTACAAGAAAATCCCTATGCGATGTACATTCACTGTTTTTCTCACCAACTCCAGTTAGTTATTGTTGCTGTTGCTAAGGGAAATGTCACTGTTAGTGAATTCTTTGTCTATGTCTCTATGATTGTCAATTTAACTGGAGCATCATGTAAAAGGAGAGATCAATTAAGACAAATAGAACATGATAGGATTGTTACACTTTTAGATAGTGGAGATATTACTCATGGAAAAGGCAAAAATCAAGAAACTAGTTTAGCAAGACCAGGAGATACTCGTTGGGGATCACACTATCTAACATTACTTCGTCTATCCTCTATGTGGCTTTCGGTGATTGAAATATTAGGAAATATACAAGATGATGCCACCACTCCTGACAATAGAGGTATTGCCAGAGGTTTGATTGATAGAATGAATGATTATGAGTTTGTTTTTGCGTTGCACCTGATGAAGTATTTATTGGGAATCACAAATGACTTGTCACTTGTTTTGCAACAAAGGGATCAAAATATTGTCCAAGCAATGAGTTTGATTGATACTGTGAAATCTCAATTGCAAGACTTTAGGGAAGAGGGATGGCAAATAATTTTAGATGAAGTCAACAATTTTTGTGAGTTGAATATGATCCCCGTGCTTGATATGGAAGACAATATAGCAATCCGTGGCAATGCCAGTCGCAGCGCAGAGGTCAAACCATCACTAATTATCATCATTATCGCGTGGAGATTTTTTGTGAGGTATTATTTTTAAAATTATTATTTCTTTACATTTGTTAGTGATTTTCTTTGTTATTAATTTTATTATCGTTGTGATGTCGGTTGTTGATTTAATTATACAAGAGATGAATAATCGTTTTCGGAACTTAGTGGAATTGCTTAGTTGCATAGCATGTCTTGATCCAAAAGTTCTTTCTCTCAATTCAATGCGTAAACTACTCCTTGTCTTTTTTGATTTATATCACGAAGACTTCTCAAGTAATGATTATTTATATCTTGAGTCTCAACTTCGAAATTATATTTATAATGTGCGACGAGATCTTTAATTTTTAGAAGTTGGAGATTTAGGAAGTCTTGCTCAACAAATGGTTACAACTGGTAAAAGTACAGCTTTTCCATTGGTTTATCGTCTGATCGAGTTGGCATTAGTTTTACCAATTGCGACTGCTTCTGTTGAAAGAGTATTTTCTACAATGAATACTATGAAGACTGATTTGCATAACAAAATGGGAGACCAGTGGATGAATGACTGTCTGATTGTATACATCGAGAAGGATATTTTTGCAACAATTGAAAATGAGCAAATATTGCAGCGTTTTCAACGGATGAAGACTCGTAGAATGCAATTGCCTCCCCTTTGCCATTCAAGTGCAACAAATACCACTACTTCAAGTGTTAATCAATAACAAATTTTTAGGTATGTATAATTATATGTTTTTTATTGTTTTTATAATTATTGCTTCGAAATTTTACTTATTAAATATATTTATTTCGTCGCAAAAAAAAAATTAAATGTAGTTTAGCCCCCACCAAAATATATTTCTGGGTCCGTCCTTGGCTGGCAGCCACTATAGCTGCTGCTGATTTTTTTTTTTCCCCCAAGCTATGGCCACTGCTCCATTGGCCGGTCCTTTTGCCAACGACTTGAGGGGCGAGAAGGGTCCAGCGACCCTCCTTGTTCTTGTTCCTCCATGGCCGAAACTTCAAGCTTCAGCCATGCTTCATCTCTTTTTTTTTTCCTTCTAGTTTCCTACCCAGCAGAATCTTTTTTTAAAATTTCATCCCCACAGTTCATCGTTTTCTACAGCTATATCCAACATACAACCCCAATATTTTTCCTTTCAGTCAAGATTAAACCTAGTATACATGTAACTAACAGATGCAAATATACCAGTCCAAACATGAATTCGTTACTAAATTTTTACTACTAAATCATATGAACATGTGGAGATACGAGGAACAAATTCTATATTTAATCGTAATTTAATAGAGTTAAAATTCTTGCGTGTTAGGAACTTACCAGATTTGTAGGAATTGTAATTGCCTACTCCTATTAATTGGTACTCCTATTAATTGGCAAGTCTTCTTCTCTAAAATCTTTCTAGGAGTTCTGTATTTTTTGATAGTAAGAAAAGAAAGGGAGAGAATGAAGTGTTTTGGGAAGTCACATTTAATATACTTCCTACTCTTTTTCCACTACCTAATCATAACCAGACCTAGTTGGGAGATTTTCTCTCCCCACTATCTTATCCAAAATATCAGAATAACCACTAACCTAGGTTAACTCTTAGTCTTTTACCTTTACTTACTATAGTGTAATTATTATTTAACCCCATGTAAAAATTCACAGGTATTACACAAAACGATAGAAACAGCTTCATATACTCATTATATTGGTAGATTGCATACGATAAGATCTAGAAGAGCCAAAACATAGTAGCTGATAATGACATAAAATACAAGTAAATTTCTATGGTTTAAGATCTAGCCAACCGTCCTCTCCTCTAGAATTTGTAAAAATTACTACCTGGCTTTCTTTAATATAGCACTTCTTTCTTTCTTCTTCTTCTTCTTCTAATTTTTTTTTCATCCCCCGTCTGAGACATTTCTTGTGTAAACTTATTACGTGTACAATAGTAAGTTTGTGGTCAGCAAAGATGGGCAACAAATATATGCCCTGTTAGGTACCATGAATTGCCCTTTCCGGAAAGGGTTAATCGCACTTTATCCTCTTTAAGTTTGGGCTGTTTCTCACTTTACCCCCCAACGTTTTATTTTCCTCAGTTTATTCCCTCCATTAGTCAAACTAAGCAAATTGACCGTTAACAATTCCAACATGCCAAAAATGCCCTTCATAATAACTGTTTGATTTTTTGATGACCAAAATGCCCTTTGGTTAGTTATAAAAGGGATCCTACCTCATACTTTCTCCCAAGTATCAGTATTTTCTCTTATTCATTTTAGTCTGATATCACCTCAAAATTTTCTTTGAGGTGGTACTAGCAATCAAAAAGAAAATGCGCCATTTTCTTTTTGATTGCTAGTATCATCTACATGTACTCCGATTATCAATTCCGTTATTTGAAAATTTTTGTGACATTTTTTCTAAGTCATTTTCTTTTTGATTGCTAGTATCATCTAAATGTACTCCGATTATCAATTCCGTTTTTTGAAGAATTTTGTGACATTTTTTCTGAGTTGATAAAGAAAAATTTGAGGTGGTATTAGACTAGAACGAAGGAGAAAAAATGCTGATGTTTGGAATGGAACATCAGGTAGGATCCATTTTATAACTAACTAGACCAAAGGGCATTTTGGTCATCAAAAAATCAAACGGTTATTGTGAAGGGCATTTTTGGCATATTGAAATTGTTAACGGTCAATTTGTTTAGTTTGACTAACGGAGGGGATAAATTGAGGAAAATAAAACGTTGGGGGTAAAGTGAGAAATAGTCCAAACCTAAAAGGGATAAAGTGCGATTAACCCTTCCGAAAATCCTCCGAAGGTTTCTGTAAGTGAGATACTCAGTTCTCAATCTGAAAAACTGTTTCTCCGTCTTTATTCAAAGATGTAGAATGAATTTAAGAACTACTCTTTTACGGTAATAGTATAAAGATTTGTTTTCAATTAATGGGTCTACATGCATCTTACCTAATAACCTATTCAAATTTAATTTCACATCTGGTTTGTATGTAGAATTGTTGGAGACAATAAACATTTGAAAATACTTGATCACATCAAAGAATTTACAATTTTCATTAAAAAAATGCTAAATAATTTTCTTAGGAACGTATTGAGGGCTCAATGGACCAGCTCAATGTACATACCGGGATCAAAATGGTCATCTGCCTAAAATATTTGGGCCAAAACCTCCAATCCTAAAGTACAGATGTGGATGAGTTAGTAGTGGACCCAAATAGTAACTTACTATCAGATCGGTCTGATTCAAGCTCATCAGAAATGCTATCTGTTTTCTTACGCCGGGAAACTACTGGAAATTGCGGAGTTGGAAGAGTAACGGAGTCACCACTAAGCATGTAAACCACGGAAGCCATCATAGGCCTTCTATCAGCATCTTCTTCAACGCACAGCAACCCGATTTGGATGCATTTTAGGACATCGTCTTCGGCACACGAGTCTCCAATTGTTGGATCCAACAAGGCCAATGGTGTGCCATGTCGCCATTGCTCCCAAGCCTGATTCCAATCAATCCAAAGTAACCAGTTCACATTTAGTAAACAGCAAAACTCAGTCAAATGATAGTGCATAGGCAGTGATTTGATGGTACAAAAACTGTAAGAGTAGCATGCAGAAGTGGTGTTAAGATTTGTTGTTTGCACTCACATAGCTCAGAAGGTCTCGAGAATCTTCTGATTGGTAGAAGCTGCTGTTCTTCTTGCCAGCAATAATTTCCAAAACCACAACACCAAAACTAAATACATCTGACTTCACAGAGAACTGGCCAGTTGTAGTGTATTCAGGAGCCATGTAACCACTACAAGTCATGAGCAGTTAGCATGATTATTGGGATGAGAAGACAATGTCAATATGTTTGAGGAGCACATGTAGTTTTTTGTTCTTTTAAAAAATAACTGACCATTTTGTGTTATGAAATTAAAATCATGAGGACCATCTTCCCCATTAAGTGAATTTTGTAACCTCTAATATTCTAGTGCAATTACTTGGGGTGGTATACAAGTTTACAACACAAATTATCTTTAATAGAGATCCATCATGTGGATGCATGGAGAACTTACAATGTCCCGGCGATTCTATTTGTATTTCCTTCAAATTCATCAACTCCACAAATCTTTGCCATGCCAAAATCTGCTATCTTCGGGTTCATCCTTTCATCTAGTAATATATTGCCAGCCTTGAGATCGCGGTGAACAATTCTAAGGCGAGAATCTTCATGAAGATAAAGAAGTCCTTTTGCTATTCCTACAATGATCTTGTAACGTGTTGACCAGTTCAACAATTGTTGCTTTTCTGGATCTTAAGAGTGACATCAAAGAAAATATCGCATTTCAGTTTAGGAACTACAAAATCAAACTATGCACAGGACAAAGATCTAGAACAAAATGTTTATTGCCATTCATTGAGCTAAGATGATGGACGTCAAAGAAGTTTCAGGGGCTTAGTTTTGATTGCCCTTCTTTTTTTCTTTTTTGAAAAGCTAAAAAAAATAGCACTGTAATACATTTTGGTTATGATATGTCATTGTACATGAGATTTTAATGTAATTAAAAAAAGCAAAACAAAGTAAAAAAAATAAGAATTAAAATTTCCTACATTCATAATATTTACATTAGTGAATTTGCATACATGTTACATGCATAAAATTTAAAGTTTAAATTCAAGCTGAGATTAATCTGGAAAGCAAATGTGTGTAAAGAATATTTTGTCGGATATTTTACAAAATGTCAGTATGCAAACAGATCTAGAGTACATTTCTCAATGCACAGTCAGCGTCAGGAAATTAGACCAGAAAGAACGAAGAAAAGAGGAAGGAAAAACATTTAAGGAAAAGTAAGTGCTTAATTCGAAACCTACCAAAGAGGAAGTAGTCAAGGCTTTTATTTGGAACAAACTCGTAGATCAGTAACTTTTCCCCGCCTTCCAAGCAAAATCCCAGAAGTCGAACCAGATTTCTATGCTGAAGCTTGGCAACTACTGCAATTTCGTTTTTAAATTCTTGTGAACCTTGCCCTGATCTTCTAGATAGTCTCTTCACAGCTATGTCTTGTCCATCTAGTAGTTTACCCTGTGATATCATATGAACAGCAGGAGTTTAGAAGTTGATTGGAAACATTATCACTTATACGTCCGATTGAGGGAATTTGGGCATGGTTTTCTCCAAAGCTCCCATTGCATATACTGATGTACACGTACCTTGTACACAGGACCAAATCCACCTTGGCCGATTTTGTTATCAACTGAAAAGTCATTTGTGGCAATTCGAATTGCACTTAAACTATACTGCAGTGATTCAGGATCAATCTGCAAGCTTTCGTCACCATCTACACACAAAACATAAAAATGACTGAACTTCTACTTATTTAATTCAACGTTTAAGGGGAAAAAATTTCTTTAAAGCAAATGAATCAAAGATAATTATGTTTTGTTGTGGTGCATTGCAATCCTTAAATGTTTACCATACGCATCTTGTGTATCGGCATCACGTTGCTTTCTTGATCTTCTCCTAAGGAGAACAAGGAGCACGACAAACAGCAACACACAGAAAGTGGTTGAAACAGCAATTCCAATAGCGGCTTGTTTTGATAATCCTTTTTTACCTGAATCAAAACAAGAACGATATAATTAAACTAGACAGAAACGCCGTCGCCATCTGCTCAATGAAGTAGAAAGTAGGAACTCTAGCACTTTAATTCTTTCGATTAAAAAAAAGTAGTCGGACCTGCAAATGTTGAAAAAATCTTGACTTTTGAGGTTAACAAAATGGTTGGATCACTATTTACTCAAAAAGTTATTCTTCTGTTTGTCACAACTGTTCAACCTAATTTGCCTTGGGGAATTATGATTGATTACCTAATTAAGTGCAGAGAAATTTCTAACAATGTGATGGTTTTTAAATTTTTTCTATAAATAGGGTGATTTGGGTTTAGGTTTCCGTCCAGTGATTTTCGCATTTGGAAAATGCGAGTTCCAGTAAACTCGCATTTGGCAAATGCGAGTTCACTGGAAAATTCAATTTAAAAAAAAAGGAAACCTTTTGGAACTCGCATTAATGCGAGTTTATTGAAATTCGCATTCCCTGAATGCGAGTTCAAGAGACCATTCACATGCGAGATTGGGGTGTCATCAGCTTGAGATGGTTTCCATATGCCCGTCATCACCTGATGGCACGATGGCTTTGGGGATTGAGGTAGACCTATGTCACGACAACCATATCCGTGAAAGACTTTGATAGTGCTATTGAATTAGAATCTAAAATAATAAATTGGAAGCTCTCATACAATGCATTTTAGGTTCCCAATTTAAACAATTACATATAGGACCAGTTAATGAACATAATATTTCAACTATTAAATGTACTCTATTGAGGCACGAGACTTGTCCGGCTTCCATCACGAAATAGTTTATGCATGGCCTACGATTAAAAGTAGGGTGACTTATAATTCATGATTTTACCTGTTGTTTCATGGGAAGTTTGAGCCAAAAAAGCTGCCATCTCTCTTGTACGAGTATTAATATCCCCAGTATTGAATGTATATTGGTTTCCATCATTCTCTTTATTATAAATTAAGCTCTCGTAAACGTTCAAAAATCCTACTTATCGAATGAAAGACATTAAACAGCCTGTCTTTGGAATATTTGGATTCATCACTTGGTATTGCATTTAGGTGTATAGGGTCACCTAAGTAATTAATTTTTTATTTAACGAAACACTACTAAAAACCCTTTAAGAATAATTTAAAATTTAGCACAAAATATTTAACAATTTTATTATCATACAAAACGTACTTACATTTGAGAAACATTTGTTGTGGTAGCCCCTCTTTCATGATTGTGTAATTGTAAAATAATAATAAACCTATCAGCAATTAAAAGCTAAGAATAGTTTATAGTAATTTAAGTACTATAAATTCCATCCGGTGCCTCATTGCAGCTATCCTTCAATACAAAACAACCACTTGCTACGAATTCAATCTATATGGGCTACAACAAATTCAATCTATATTCCAGGCAACAAAATGGTGAAGTGCATGCTAACTTGGGAAAATACCATATCATCCAATACCACGGATAAATACACGGGTTTGTCGCTCACATGATGAATTTAGGATAAAAAGTAGTTGAAAATCTAAGTTGGGACTAAAATTTATTGATTTGATTTTGTAAAAAAGCATAAAGCTATCATCTTAAAAATGAAGGATGAAAAATTTTATATGACAAAATGTAAAGGGAGGTTTTGAACGATTTTTCCTAATCCTAGGCTTTGTTTAGTCTTACTTTTAATATGAAGACACTCATGTTTTCGGGCATACACAGATACAAAGCATCTAGTAGATAAAGAAACAGCTGTCATTTAATCAAGTTATGCAGCCAAGAAAACTTAACACCCACGCATACAGTTCTACCATATAAATCTGCAACTTTAGAAGACTGCCTCTTCCTCCTGACACCCAAAAAAGAAGCAACAAACGGACAGCTGGCTGAAGCCCATTAAGAGACAACTTATAACAGCATGATAACGACATGAGAAGTCTGGTTTAGCTATTCACTGTCTAGTTAAACTTAAGAACAAACAATGCGTGCAACATTGCAATTTCTTTGTCGTTCCGAGACCGAAAAAGTAATGCCTGAACTTCAGACTATTCAATCCACGGAGGAATCGCATTTAGGGAATGCGAGAACCACGTGAAAATTCATTTTCCTTTTGCTTTTTTTTTTTTGCGCAACAGAATAAGTAGCTCGCATTTCTCTATTTGAGAAATGCGAGTTTACCTCATTTTTCAACTGCGAGCACCCTATTCTTAGAACCCACTCCACCAATAAACTCGCATTTCTCAAATGCGAGCACCCTATTCTTAGAACCCACTCCACCAATGACCCCACTTGTAGAATTTTTTTTTTTTTCATCGTAAAAATAGAATTTTCTCATTAAGTGCACTACTCCAATTTTTATATAATAGAGAGAGAGAGAATGAAGTAGGTATTGGCTGAGGGGATTGAATTTACCTTTACCACTTGAAGGGGATGGAGTGTTGTAAAACTGGAAGAGCTCATACCAAATCATGCAGCTAGGAAAGGCAACTCTGCATCCCCGGCTATTGGGGCAGCATCTGGGCAGCAGTGAAATGGCATCACCCAGGCATCTCCTGCAGTCTGTCCCGGAAAGATCAGGTATGCACTGGGCTAGCGGGTACACACTCTGGGAGCTGGAAAAGTTGGCTCCCCCGGGTCGGACAGCAAATTTCTTCTGGGGTCGAGTATCATTGGCAGCCCCATCCGCAACCTCGTCCATGGCACTTCCCAAAACCTGGTTGAACTTGTCCGCCTCATCAGAACTAACATTCATGGTATTCACCCCACAAATTCCCACGGCGGCATCCTCTTGGGAGAAAACAGAGAAGAATGACTGATTCGAGTAACGTAAGAAGCAATTATCGTACCAACCATACCCAACCATCTGAGTGCAATAGTTAAGGAAATCCGTGGAAGCCGTGGAGACACAGTTGGCGCAGACATCACTGCTAACATCACCTCGGCACATGAATAAGCCGTAGACTGTATCAGATGGGCCACCGCCGGTGGAGGAGCTGTTGAAGTCCTGGGTGCGAGAAGCAGCAGCGGCGGAAACCAGGAAAGAGTTGAGGTTTTTTTGATAAGGGTTGACCTCAGAGAGATTGGTACCTTGGCAGCTGTGAATTAGACTGCTAGGGCCATCGGCCGCCGCCGCCGCCGCATTCGTGCCCGAGCTGCTGCAGCTAAGCAACCAAAGAAGCATGCAACACCACAACAGAAGACGACATGATCCAACCAGTTTATTGATCAAGTAATAATACTTGTTCATCATATTCAAGCTCTGGGATGGCGTTTGTGTTAATATCATTTACTTGAGCGAATCAAACAACAGTTGGCTATGTATTTTTTTTATTAGTAGATCATTGACTTTGTTAGGGTACTAGTACGTTATAATTGTAAAAAGACCTTTTCAAGCCGGCCAATTACGCCCAGGTCTCATTTGACAGCCAACGTCACGAGCCATCCAAAGATCGCGTGCTTGGATATCACCCTTACGATTTTCTTCTTCTTCTTTTCTTTTTTTTTTTTTGCGGCACGTCTAGACTGTATTTGTGATTGAAGAATTTATTCAATTTAGTACTTCCTCTGTTCCATTGAAAGTACTAAACTTTCCTTTTTGTTTTTTAAATATAAGTGAAAAATCTCGAGTCTGGAATCTTCACTTAAACTTCTTCCTCCATACCACCCAACCCAGCCTTTTCTAATTTTTTATTTGAAATGTTTTAAAATATTTGTCATCTTATCAATTTGGGATGGAAGTACTTCTTATCACCAACCCCTCCCTTCTCATAAATTTTGCTTCATTTTGTTTTTATTTTTCTAATAAAATTCCTCCTACGTTTTCTTAATGAGAGTTTTCTATTTCTCTCAGGCCCCTAATTGAGAATTTTGTGCTCTCCTAGGAATTTCTATGGAGATTTTGTATTTTTTTTTACTTATTTTCTTATTTTATTGTTAGATCTAAATTTATTTTAGATCTGCTGTCAAGTGTGAACTTTTTTGGATTGAATCTATTTTGACAAATCTCATCATTATTATTGGAGTTTCAAATTGTTGATTAGCAGATCTAGTGATTACAACATGTATAAAAGGAACTAGTAATTTATCTATTGGAAGATAAATGAGAAATTTCTTGTATTTTTTAAATTTATAAACAAATTTTCACATCTATTGTATCGATTAAATTGCAATCTTTAATTTTTAGTGCATGTTTAACTTGCCAATAGGACAGTGATGTACATGTAAATCAAATCATGCTGAACGATTTCCAGTAATTCATTAATGAAATTTTCTTTTATCGTTAAAAAAAAAAAGAGAGGAAGTACATCTTAGTTAAAACAGAAACCATAGTAAGAATGGAGATAAAATTATCGTGGAAGTTGACATTGATGGGACTGATACGCTATTGAATTTATTTCAACATATTATCATGCACACGTAGTCTAGAATAGATGACTATCCCTTCCATGAAATATCTAATCGCTTTGGACATATGATTTACGTTCTTTTATTTAATCTCAGAACTCCCTTTTTTTTTCTTATTTCTTTTTTAATAACAAAGGGATACCGTAAGTGTAACTGGCGGAGCTTACGTTGTGCAAATGGCTCTAAAGATTTGCTATTGAAGGGAAATGGAATCTTAAATCTCATATTATTGAAGAACTCGTTCTCCAACTTATTGCTACTACCTTGCTTTTCAGGGCCGGAAATTGAATCTCTAAGACTTGTCCAGATTCAAAAAAATAATAATAATAATTCCAGTTCTATAGTTTAACTGTATTAATGTCTACCCTTGTGAATAGAAGAATTTTTAATAAGGACCCCCTATCATCACAAGTACAAAAATGAAATTGAAAGTGAAATATTTAGCAAACCTTCCTCCCTTTCCCTTCCTCCTCTATTATAGACTTCATAATTCAAATCCACAGTCACCAGCCTACCAATAATCACCCCACAACCATTCAACACATTAGTAGCGGCGCGTTGAATTAAGAGTTTTTATCATGGTTCATTCATAAATTGAAGACTAGGATCTTTTTTTAATCTCCAATGGAGTTGAATTGACTTTTTTCCTTTCTCATTTTAACCATCAAAAAAGTCTCCATTAGTTTATAGTACTCAAGGAATTTGCTCGCCTTGAGCAGGTTTTATGAATTAATTAATACAAAACTTGGATGAATGACTGTGTCCGGTGGGTAGTAAGCTCCCTTTGGGCCGATTATTCGGACGAGTGAGATCTGGTTCATGGTTGCTTGATGGGGTACAAAAGCACGTTGGACCATTTTGGGCCATTCAAAAGCCCATCCGAGAAGTGACACAACACTTGGTTCGGCGGCGGACATTAAAAAGTACTAGTTTGGTACTCCATTACACATTCGCAATCACTGAGAGTATCGTTAACCTCACTAATATTTTGGAAATTAAAAGTACGAATTTTGGAAATTTCCTCTAATATTTTTGATCTAATGAATATCGTTATAAAATTGGTTGTCGGCACTCCTTATGTTTAGGAATGAATCTCAAGCAAATAATTTTCTTTTTTCTTTTTTTGAAAATTTTTAATAAACATTTTTCTTATATACCACATTGATGTGTTTGGTAACAGAATATTCAGGATAATTTTTTGAAAAAAATACTATAGTACCTTTTTTGATATGATGTATATGAGATAAAATTAACTAAAAAAATGTATTTTCACATTTTTTCTAAAAATTTTTACTTTAGAAAGAAGAAAAGCAAAGTTAACTTTTATGAATAACCAAAATTTGTCTACTCTTAAAAGGATAAGTCAAAATTAACTTACTAAGACATAATAAGAAAAGGACATATGACCACCATAGATCAAACTTTTCTACAAAATCAACTATTGGGGTCTGTCCAATAGTCAAGGGAGGGCTATTAGAGTCTTCTTTATTACCAGGCTCAAGATTGGCATCCTAGGTCTGATAGTTAGGGGGTGAGAAGGGTGTGGCGATGGATGGGAGGTTAGAAAAAATATACAAAAGCTTATATACAAAATTACTTTCCACTGATAGTTAAGATATTTGAAAGGGAGGGCTATTAGAAGACTAAAAATTGGATTTAGAAAAAAAATATATAATTGGATTTAGAAACTCCTCAATAGTGGTGAAGCCAAGATTAACTACCATGGGGGCAAAAAATAAATAGGGTTCTTTTAACAAAAGTCACTGGCATTTGTTAAAATGGGGTGCAGGTGTTTTTTTTTTTTTGGAAAAAAATGTTCAAGAGAATGTGTAAATACAATAGAAGACAATAATTATTAATGTTTGCATTCACAGAACAACTGTTACTTTATTTGTTCACATGATATTTGAGTTTAATTTAGGTGTACCATGAGGAAGGACCAATTAGAAAAACCTAAAATAATATTATACTTCCTTATTTTCACTAAAAGACACAATAGCGACATTTGCATAGCAAGTAGAATTGTATTACACATTAGTAGTGATGGCCACAGTTCAGATTTGAACCGGAACCAGATCAGCAGTTTATTGAACCGAAACCGGAACCGGATTTGAGAAATCGGAACCGGAACCATAACCGTAACTAAATGTTACGGTTCAGGTTTACAAAAAACTTGAACCGAAACTGGAAACGGTTCAAAAATCATTCAAACTGTCTAACATTACACTTATATTCTGAGCAGTTTGATCTCTTTGTCTCAATTTAAAGTTCAATTTTAATAGTCAGCACACCAATAGCATGTATTTTACTCCATCAACTTATTATCCCAAATCCATTAGTAAATATAGCATAACTAATTTAGATCCAGGTCCAATGTAGTTAAAGTGTTAAACTTAAATTAATCAAACTATTAAATTAGCATTTGATGATTCTTTAAGTTTGATTAGTTATTATGACAAATTCCCAAAGATTATTTTTTTAAAGGATCAAGAAAATAATCATTGCAAAATCATAAAATAGCTATTTGTTAAATCAAAGATATATGTATTTTTTTCTTTTTCCTTGCCAAATGATAATAAAAAAATTCATATTTTTTTCCTACATTCATAGTCATATTTACTTAAAATCAATTTTATAATAACACGTATTTTAACGTAACTAGAAGAACTAGAACTGGAATCGAAACTGCAAGAAACTAAAACCGTAACTGGATTAGAACCGAAGGTTCAAAAACTATAATCGTAACCATCCCTATAAGGGTTGGTTCAGATTCCACCTTTTAGAAGAACCGGAACTGGCGGTTCTGGAACTGTGACCACCCCTACATATTAGGGATGCTGTGAGATAAAAGGACATGCTCAAATTTATTGATAAGATAATTATTTTCTTTTAAAATGCATACAAAAAATTAAAAATTGCTTGTTGACTTACACTACTTTTTAAGCAAAAAGAAATGAAATTTTTTATCTAGTAAAAAGATGTCAACACATCTTTTATTGGAAAAATTACCTTCTCTTATTTTTACATGAGCAGCGTAACTGTTTAGGTGTAGATACATATCAACATTGTATTTTATGATTATTAGAAAAATTCCAACTCAATTAACTATTAAGTAGTAAATTAAAATGACTTCCAAGGAAACTAAAGGACTAGATGAAAAAGCTTTTCATTTTGGATTGTTTAGTGTTCCAATTTTGGTCAAATTATAAAGTTAGACACATTATACGCTCATTACTAAAAAATTTAGTGAGGGAAAAACTACAAATTCATTAAAACTAAAGGTGTGTAAGAGAAATTTTGTGGGGCCCTTACTGCCACACCTTAAATCCACCATTGCTCCTCAAGCTAAAACATGCAAGATCTCAGAATAATGACAAGGAAAATATAAGTTGCAAAGATGGTGATAGCCCACTCCAACTTTATTAAAAAAAAAAAAAGACCATGTAATTCCATCAATGAAGCTACGCATGCACGGGAGAATAACAGGAAATCTAGTCTAGGAACCAGGGAAGCATCGCAGTATAAGCGGATATTGGTGCACGTGGAAAGGACTTGTATCTTTTAACTATAAGGTTTCGGATTCGAAACCTATGGGAGTAGAAAAAACAACGTTGGTAGGAACCCGATAGTAGATTGAACAGGATTACTCGCAAACCATAAAATAGATCACGAATACCTATGATTTATATTTAAAAAAAAGAAAAAAAAAAAAAAAGAGAAGCATCGTAGTAGCCTTCCCTCGCTTAGGCCAAGGCTCGATTCATACCCCCTTCCCCGTGAAAATATATGCCCAGCTAGGTACGATATCTAGCCCCTTCCGGCATCCTCCGAAGGGTGTTCTAATAAGTGGTGTACTTAGTGCTTAGTATGAAAACTAAGGTTTCTCTTTCTTTAATCAAAGTTGTCGAATGAATTTGAGAATCATCTATTTTATAGTAATAGTATAAAGACTATTTAATTGATCGACCTAGATACATGTTACCTAATATCTACTCAAATTTAATTTCACATCTGACTTGTATTTAGACTCGTATGTGTAGAAGGCAACATTTGAAAATACTTGACCACATCAAAGAATTTACAATTTTCATCAAAAAATGCTAAAAGAATTTGTATTTACTAAAGAGAGTATTGTGTGGTTAATGCTTAATGGGCCGTGACCTCAATGTACATACGAGCTCAACCAATAAAACCAAAAAAATGTAATAAGTCATAAACTTTCAGGCCAAAAATACTAAAACCTAAACTGCAGATGATGAGGAGTCAGTCATGGACCCAAACAGTGACTTGGTATCAGATCGATCGGATTCTAGCTCATCAGCAGTGCTCTCTGCTTTCTTACGCCCGGAAATTAGTGGAAGATGCGGATCAGGAAGGGTAACAGAGTCACCACTGAGCATGTAAACCAGGGAAGCCATCATAGGTCTTCTGTCAGCATCTTCTTCAACGCATAGCAATCCAATTTGGATGCACTTTAGGACCTCAACTTCCACACAAGAGTCTCTGATTGTTGGATCCAACAAGGCCAATGGCGTGCCATGTCTCCATTGCTCCCAAGCCTGTTTTAAAGCAATCAAAGTATTGAGTTCACAATTTGTAAACAGAAATGTTTAGTCAAATGACACTCGTAAGTATGAACCCAGCTGGACTAGTACATTATGCAAAGATTTCCACGTACAAAACTGTAAGAGAAGGAATTGCAGTATAAATGGTGTTAAGATTTTTTGTGTGCACTCACATAGCTCAAAAGGTCTCGAGAGTCTTCTGATAGGTAGAAATTGCTGTTCTTCTTGCCAGCAATAATTTCCAAAATCACGACCCCAAAACTAAACACATCTGACTTGACCGAGAACTGTCCCGTCGTAGTGTATTGGGAGCCATATAACCACTGCAAATCACAACAGTTAGCGTTTGCAGTTAGCATGATTATTAGTATGAGAAGACAATGTAAAATTTTCGAGGAGCATGTGTAGTATTAATTATGTTGTTTTTGTGTATCTAAAAATAAATAAAAGAATAAAAAATGACCATCGTGGGTAATCAAATTAAAATCCTGAGGGCAATCTTTACCATTAGGTGAAATTTCTTACCTAACCAAATTCTAGTGCTATCAGCCGGGCTGGGGTATAGATTTACAGTACAAATCACCATTAATAGAGATGTATTGTTCGGATGCATGCAGGACTTACATTGTCCCGGCAATTCTATTTGTGTTTCCTTCAAATTCATCGACTCCACAGATTTTTGCCATGCCAAAATCTGCTATCTTTGGATTCATCCTTTCATCTAGTAATATATTGGCAGTTTTAAGGTCACGGTGAACAATTCTAAGACGAGAATCTTCATGAAGATAAAGAAGTCCTCTTGCTATTCCTGCAATGATCTTGTAACGTTTTGACCAGTCCAACAACTGCTGCTTTTCTGGATCTTAAGAATGACATCAAAGAAAGATCGTGTCTCATTTTTAGGAACCACAAAATCAAACTATGCACAGGATAAAGATCTAGAACAAAATGTTTATTGCCATTCATTGAGCTAAGATGATGGACGTCAAAGAAGTTTGACGGGCTTTAGTTTGGATTACTTTTTTTTTTCTTTTTATTGAAAAGCTAAAAACAATAGCACTGAAATATATTTTGAGACATGATATATCATTGTATGTGATAATTACACTAGTGAATTTGGATACATACTACATATTTGGATACATGCCACATATGCAAATTTTGAAGTTCAAATTCAAGTCAAGATTAATCCAGAAAGCAAAGGTGTGTAAACTGTAAAGAATATTTGGTCAGATATTTTACGAAATGTCACTATTCAAACAGATCTAGAGCACATCTCTTAATGCACAATCAGTGTCAGGAAATTAGACTAGAAAGAACGAAGAAAAGAGGAAAAATATTTAAGGAAAGGAGAGTGTTTAATTCGAAACCTACCAAAGAGGAAGTAGTCAAGGCTTTTATTTGGGACAAATTCGTAGATCAGTAACTTTTCCCCTCCTTCCAAGCAAAATCCCAGAAGTCGAACCAGATTTCGATGCTGAAGCTTGGCAACTACTGCAATTTCATTTTTAAATTCTTGTGCACCTTGCCCTGATCTTCTAGATAGTCTCTTCACAGCTATGTCTTGCCCATCTGGTAGTTTACCCTGTGATATCATATGAACAGCAGAAGTTTATTACTTATTAGTCCGTCTGAGGGAATGTGTGCATGTGAAGTGTGCATGTTTTTCTTCAAAGCTCCCATTGCACATACTGATATACACGTACCTTGTACACAGGACCAAATCCACCTTGGCCGATTTTGTTATCAACTGAAAAATCATTTGTGGCAATTCGAATTGCACTTAAACTATACTGTAGTGATTCAGGATCAATCTGCAAGCTTTCGTCTCCATCTACACACAAAACATAAAAATGACTGAATTTCTACTTATTTAATTCAATGTTTAAGGGAAAAAATTTTCTTTTAAGCAAATAAATCGAAGATAATTATGCTTTATTATGGTGCACTTTAATCCTTATAGTTTTACCATATGCCTCTTGTGTTTCCGCATCACGTCGCTTTCTTGATCTTCTCTTGAGAAGGAAAGCAAGGAGCACCACAAATAAAGTGGTTGAAAGAGCAATTCCAATAGCTGCTAGTTTTGATATTCGTTTTTTGCCTGAATCAAGAGAAGAACATAAGATTAAACTAGACAGAAACGCCCTCTCCACCAATCCAATGAAGTATGTACTCTAACATTTTAATTATTTCGATTCAAAAGTTAGTTGGACCCGCAAAGGTTAAAAATCTTTGACTTTCAAATTTGCGATGGTAGATTATGATGGATTACCTAATTAAGAGTGTTACGACTATTTTCTTTTTTTAAGGGAAAAAAGAAAAACAGGTGTAGCTGGTCTGAGGGGATTGAATTTACCTTTACCACTTGAAGGGGATGCAGTGTTGTAAAACTGGAAGAGTTCATACCAAATCATGCAGTTAGGCAAGGCAGCTCTGCATCCCCGGCTATTGGGGCAGCATCTGAGCAGCAGTGAAATGGCATCACTCAGGCATCTCCGGCAGTCTGTCCCGGAAAGATCAGGTATGCACTGGGCTAGCGGGTACACACTCTGGGAGCTGGAAAAGTTGACTCCCCCGAGTCGGACAGCAAATTTCTTGTGGGGTTGAGTATCATTGGCAGCTCCATCCGCAACCTCGTTCATGGCACTTCCCAAAACCTGGTTGAACTTGTCCGCCTCATCAGAACTAACATTCATTGCGTTCCGCGCACAGTAACCCACGCCGGCATCCTCCTGGGAGAAAACAGAGAAGAATGATCGGTTCGAGTAACGTAAGAGGCAGTTATCGTACCAACCAAACCCAACCATCTGACTGCAGTAGTTGAGGAAATCCGTGGAAGCCGTGGAGACACAGTTGGCGCAGACATCACTGCTAACATCACCTCGACACATGAATAAGCCGTAGACTGTATCAGATGGGCCACCGCCGGTGGAGGAGCTGTTGAAGTCCTGGGTACGAGAAGCAGCAGCGGCCGAAACTAGGAATTGGTTGAGGTTTTCCCGATAGCTGTTGACGTCCGAGAGATTGTTACCCTGGCAGCCGTGAATTAGACTGCTAGGGCCATCTGCCGCCGCCGCCGCATTTCTTCCCAAGCTGCTGCAGCTAAGCAACCAAAGCAGCAGGCAACACCACAACAAAAGGCATGATCGTACTTGTTTTTGGACCAAGTAATAGTACTTGTTCATCGTGTTCGTGTTCGTGTTCAAGTTCTTGGCTACCATTGCTATGGACTAGATAGTTCCGTATGATTACCAGATTATTGATTCTGCAGGTAGTATTATAAGTGTTAAAATTATAAGTGTTAAAGACCTTTTCAAGCCAACCAAATAAGCCCAAATATTCATTGAGTTCTTTATTTTTGCTTCCAGATTGTGTCAAAGGAATGTAGTACTTAGTCAAGAAAACAAATGTAGATTAATTGCCATGGAAGTCGACGATGATGAATTGATGAGACAGGTACGCTAAATGGATCTAATTCTAGATTATTACAAGTAATCTAGGCTGCTGTGACAATTGTTCCTTCTGTGAAATATCTAATTGCTTTGAAAGTATGGTTTAATTTACGTCAAACCACATGATCTCAAAACTCTTTTTTCTTTTTCTTTCTTATTATTTATTAAAAAAGGTATGTCATAAGTATAAACCCTTGGATTTATTTTCTTTCTGTTTTTTCAAGATAATTTAATTTTTGATTGCTTGTGGATGAGATAATATATCCAAGTCCAAATACTCGAAAAGTCTTGGGTGTATATAAGTATATATTTTGATATATATAGAATGAATTACAAACTTCACTCTTAAGAAAGAACTAGGTGGGGATCAATGTTATGAGCTTTGCATAAATTTCAGAATGGCTGTAAGGCAAATAATAGCTGACAAAAGGGCAAATATTAAAGTGAAAAGCATAATCCAAAACAAGTAAGAGTTTAATGGTCATCCAATTAGTAAAGATTGCAAATATAAAATCAGAATGACTACAGAATCAATGGTTGATATTGAGATTATTTATGTTTATGTTGTTGACAATTGAAATCTTCTTTCATGAGGTAGGAAGTGATTATCTCGTAGAGGTCGCATCATAATATCCAAGTCCCACAGCAATAAAAAATAAGGATCCGCTTATATCTTCCTGTACATGTTGGAGCTTAGTAACTTAATATTTAATTAGTCTCTCGGCGTTAAGTCCCACAGCAATAAAAAATAAGGATCCGCTTGATTCAGTCATGGAAATTAAATACAACCTCTGCAATGCGCAGGGAAATAGATTTCTAACTATTAAAGACCTCTTCAAGCCAGCCAAATAAGCCCAATTATTTTACTGATTTATTTATTTTTGCTTCTAGATTGTGGCAAAAGAATTTAGTACTTGGTCAAACGCAAAAAGAATGTAGATTAATTATCGTGAAAGTTACTTAGTCAAACGAAAAAGAAAGTAGATTAATTATCGTGGAAGTTGATGATGATGAGACTAGTACGCTAATTGCTCTGAAAAGATGATTTACGTCAAACCACATGATCTCAAATCTCTCTCTCTCTCTCTGAAAAGATGATTTACGTCAAACCACATGAGCTCAAATCTCTCTCTCTCTCTTATTATTTAGTAACAAAGGAATATGGTGAAGCCACGTGTTGTTGAGGGTGGGCAATTGCCCCTCTCCCCCCAACGTTGAGAAATTATTTTTTTAGCCTTTGTAGATTTAGAAAATTTTAAGGTTACTCCATATCCCCCCCCGGCCAAAAAAAATCTATAAAATTCTCTTTTCTAAATGCATTGCCCCACAAATGTTTATGAAATTCTCTTTCTAGTGCATTGCCCTCCCCTCCCCTTGCCCCAAAAAACAAAATAATTTAGTAGTGTTAAAACTATGTCTGTTAAATCCAAGAATAAAGTCTTTTGATGTTTTGAAATTCAAATTAATAGAATGATTTTTATTGCTATATTTGGGTAATTTAAACTTAAAAACATATTTTTCATAAGGAAAAAAAAACATGTTTTATATAGATTGCTACATTTCATGTGTTTAATGTGATTGACCCCCCCGACCCTGAGATCTTGGCTTCGTCACTGGCATGTGTAGATGGCCAAGCTTAAATTATGTAAATGGCTCTTAAGATATGGGGGAAATGGAATCTAAAAACTCATACTATTGAAGCACCTCTTTAACTTGTTTCTTCTACCTTTGCTGTGAGCATCGGAAATAAAACCTTGAATCTCACACTTACGAAGTACTTCTCTTACTTATCACTACATCAATAAACCTAATGACTAGTCCAACGTTACCAGTTGAATCATAAAGCTCATAGTGTAATTGGATAGAAGATTATTTGAAAAAATTTTACGAATAATATTCATTTTTTTGTGATATGATGTTTATGAGATAATAAGATAGTTGAAAGATAAGAAAGTGATTGGATAATGATGTAATGACGTTTTTTTTTTCAACAAATGATTCTCAATCCAATTTTTTGCACGTCCACCTACCAGCAGCTTACCTCAGTGATGTCAAGGGCACTAACAACACTGGCTACCCAATATCTACCTACGTAACTACTTTCCAGCTTCATCCTATTCACTTGGATTGAGAGGCCAATATATATATACATATACATATACATATACATACATATATATAAACGCCTGTCATAAAACACAACTTGGATGAATACCTAGACTGAAAAAAAACCTAAATCCACTTGGAGATTTCATGTGTGCTAGCCAATTGTCTAAGAATGTAGACCTAGAGCCATTTACGAACCTAAAAATTTATGAAAATTTATTCAGCTCATTCTTTCAAGTCTTTTATGTTCTTTATTATGCAAAATCCTATTCTATTACAAGAAATCAAACGTTCAGAGGCTAATGATGGGGAGGTAGTCATGACATGGAATTTGTCATTCTGACGAACAAGCAAAAGTGTACAATGGACATAGGACTGGAAGCCCATTGGGCAGGTTAAACAATGGACTTGGGCTTCACTGGAGTAAGGAATTACCTACTCTATCAAACTGCTAGAAACAAGCAATAAAGTTGATAGGGTGCATTTTAGTTGATTAATTGTGTTAATATTTCCTAATTATTTAGACTAAAATTGCATTAGTGGGTGGATTCTACTGAGTTTGTGTATTTGGTGGTTAAATGCAGGAATTTATGGAAAAAGGTGTTAAAAAACTTTAATTCCAGAAGCCGTCCTGACAGTTAGGCGCGGGCGCGCCTAATTTGGATGTGCATGGCTGGAGTGTCCAGATTCCAAGTTCACATAGGCAGTTTCCAAGAATTTTAGGATTCCAAATTTCAAGACGTGTTGGAGTCAACTATTGTGTTTTCCTATTTAGTAGTTTATTTTTCTTAGGAAACTACTTTAATATTTGTATTAGGAATTAGGAGTTTGACTCTTTTTAGAACTTTCCTATTTGGTTAGTATTTGGAGTTTTTCTTCTCCGTAATAGACGGGAATTAAGAGGAGTCTCCTAGTTGATATAGAATAGGTTTCTTTTCTTTTCTTTCCTATTAGGTGGCTTGGCTCCCGGGGAAGTGAATTATTATGAATCATTGGTGACTAATACTTGGGATTGGTCACGTACAATTGCTGGTGAAGGAGACTTCGGGAGAAAAAAAAGGAAAACGATAACATTTCTTTTCGTCTTTTTCCTTGGACTTTCGAATTGATCTATTCGGGAGACAAGAGAATAGATTGGTCTTCCGTCTCTTCCTTTTGCTATTCGTTTTGACTTTTGCAAATACAAGCTAGCGATAACCTGTGTTATTTTTACTTTTGCTAATTTCACCTGGAGAATTCACATATGGCCTTGACCATTTCTATCGAAGTCTTTGGTGGAATTTCTCACGTCATGCGTGACTAATTTTCTTATCTAGTCAAAGGACAACTCGACGACACGGTCCAAAATATCTGTGAAATCTAAACGATTTATCTTTTGTTTGTTTAATTCCTTGGTATTTATACGTTCTCTGTTTGGTGTTAATGTGATTGTTTTCTGTTTGGTGTTAATTTAATTTGCTAAATCCGTAATTGTTTAGTAGATTAATATTAGTTGGCAACTAACGTGTACGCATGTTAGGGGAACATGTAATCTAATCTAAATGAACCCTGGTAGTGTGTTTGTTGGTTAGGGTTTGGGCTTTTCTAATTCTTAGTGCAATTGAGAATAATTAGGGGTATTTAACGGGCGTACCTTACTTATGTAAAATCTACCCCTTACTTATCTAAAATCTAAGGAAGAGTTGGTCGTTTGAGAGGTTTCCGGCAATTATAACCAGCCTATTAAGGATTTAAATGAATTAATTTTGCATCAATGATCAGGTATATGGACTGTGTCTGAGTAGTTAGATTTTTGACTAAAACTCATCTCTCATATATTCTATTCTCTTTTATTTTAAGTTATTTGGCTTTGTTATTTGATTTTTAACTAATTCTTATTTGTTTCAAAAATCCCCCCATTTCCCGTGCTTGAGAAGAAACAAATTTTCCCCAGTCCCTGAGAAGACGATCCTACTCACCCTTATACTTAAAATTTATATTTCCTGAATTAGGTATTTATTATTGTACAGGTTCGACACCTGTCAAAAGTTCTACCTTTTCTCCAAAGTAGCTCCCCTGGTTCAATCCCATCCCTGAAGTAATGAAATTCAAAGTAGCTAATCCCCACTCTTAATTGCCAACCTCAGCAATTTGCCCGGTGTTTTCGAAGTCTCTCCTTCCCCAAACCAATCGATTGATTATTTTATACCAGCATATTAATACAAAAATTTAACACCTAAATACATAGGGAAGGTACAGATTATGTTCCATCTTGAAGTTTTTTTTACTTGTAGATAATGCTTAAAATCTTGAAACAAGAAATGCCCAATTTGTTCCTCTATCTTTTTTATAATTCTGTTACTGTTTTTCATCCACTCAAGCTGGCAGTGAAATGGATGTGAGTACATCAAAATGAAACTCTTTTCAAAGGCTCTCTGTTTGACTACAAACAAAAGAATGCAGGCTGATCAGGTGTTGGCAGGATGGCATAACGAGTATTAAGCATAAGAACCACCGAGGCCATGGTTGGCCTTTGATTAACATCTTCTTGAACACATAGTAAGCCAATATGGATACTCTGAATGACTTCATTTCTGTCAAAGGAGTCTCCTATTGTTGGATCCAGCAATGCTAATGGTGTCCCATCCCTCCATTTTTTCCAGGCCTATAACAATTATAGTAATGGATGTCATAGACTCTTGATATACTTCACACACAGAAACTCTAGAATTTAGAGAGGAAGAAGAAATCATATCAGGTTGTTGATTTGCACTCACATAGCTTGGAAGATCATATGCACCATCTGATTGGTAGAAGCTACTATTTTTCTTGCCAGATACAATTTCCAAAACCAAAACGCCGAAGCTAAACACATCTGACTTTGCTGAGAAATGACCATGCATTGCATATTCAGGAGACATATAACCACTACAATCAAAGCCAAAGGATAGACAAATATTAAAAATTGCCAGAGTTATGAATATGTTGAGTATTATAAGCTTCTACTAGTAGTGTATTAGCTATGGAGAAAACCTCACATTTTTTAGGATAAACTTTACGAGATACTTATGTGGTTTAGCGCTTTTTAGTATAACCATTTATGATTTCAAAACTATACATAACTCCTTTGAAGTTTGGATTTAGATATCAAAGTGATAGTACTTGCTTCGAATAACTATGAAAATGTTAAAAAAAAAATACTCCAATATAAAGATGGAAATTATTTGTAAACTACAGGGATTATGTATGGATTTTAAAAACCATAAGAGTATCGTGTGGAAAAGGGCTAATCTAGAGGCCATTAAAATGTAATCCACACTACATTTAAAAATCTTTATCACTTCGACTATTTTAGTTCCTAAATGAGGATAATCTCGACATTTGGATAATTTTTCCCATTTTGACACTTCAGTCCAAATTATAAAGGAGAAAATATCTGGGCGACCATTAAACAATTACTCGAGTCAATTTTTGGCTATCAAACAATTTTTCCTCATTAATTGGCTAGTAAACTAAATAATCAGCATACCCGAGGCCTGATCATTTTGTTGATTATCACTCTTAATCTGGAAAATAATAAGAACATGTGGCAAATTACAAGGGTATTTTCATCCACTACTATTTTCTCCCTCAAATAATCACGTTTTTCACAAATAATCAGAACACATGACAAATTACAGTAGGACTCCAAATTGAGTCCCTATTTTTTTTTTCCCCAAATAACCACGTTTGAGTATATGTTTGACGTCAAAAATAATGAGGGTTATAGGGTCTGGTTAATGATGGACAAAAATACTCCTACATTTTGCCTTGTGTTCTGATTATTTTCTAGATTAAGAGCAATAATCAACGAAATAGCTACGGGTATACAGATTAGTTAGTTTAGTGGCTAATTAGTAACGAAAAATTTTTTGATGGCCAAAAGTTGACCTGAGCAATAGTTTAATGACCGCTCAGGTTTTTTGCCCAAATATGAATGGCTAATGCATGGGTTTTGAAACCACAGTAGAGTTATATTGAAAAGCATTAAACCGCAAGAGGATAAACTGTAGTTTGCCCTACTTTTTATTGGAGCAGGATTATTGAAGCTATCTAGACCTTTCATGATCAATTTCAAGAAAAACTATAAACTCATGATCATGGCAGCAATTAAAGAATAGATCTTAACTAATGTTGCATTTTTTTCTTTCTTTCTTTTATTTTATTTATTTATTTGTTTTGGGCTAGCATGAGCAAATGATTTGTATTTCTAAAGATGCTTATGGGACTACTTGAAGAGTTCCTGAATTTCATCAAAGTCATGCCAAACTTGAGAACTTACTATGTTCCAGCAATTATTCTTGTAGTTGCTGCAGATTGATCAGCACCAAAAAGCCTTGCCAAGCCAAAATCTGCAATCTTTGGATTCATATCACCGTCCAATAATACGTTGCTGGATTTAAGATCACGATGTATAATTCTAAGGCCAGAATCTTCATGAAGGTAAAGGAGTCCTCTTGCTATTCCTCCTATGATTTTATGGCGTGTAGACCAATCCAACATCTGTTTCTTTTCAAAGTCTTCATGATAATTGAATATGATGTTTCAGGTTAGTTTAGCATACAGATAACCAGAAAAGAATGTACAAATACCAAACAAAAAAACTGTTCCAAAAGACAAGCTAGAGAAGTGTAATGCCTCAAAGTGTCCTACACCATACGTATGCCGGTAATGGACTAGTATAATAAAAGATTGTTAATTCTGCTTGATTTATACTCTTATTAACAACTTGGCTTATTTAATTTCTGACAATGCTAAAAGGTCAACATTAATGATTCATTTCCTAAGCTGTTGACTTCTAGACTTCAAATGTATGTCAAGAAAATATTGTTTAGTATTTGAACTAAGGCCTACCAAAGAGGAAGTGGTCAAGGCTTTTGTTAGGAACAAATTCATATAGTAGCAACTTTTCTTTTCCATCGAAGCAAAACCCAAGCAGCCGAACTAGATTTCTGTGTTTGAGATTGGCAACCAGTACAATTTCGTTCTTAAACTCTTCTAAACCTTGCGATGAGCTTCTAGACAGTCGCTTCACGGCAATCTCTTGTCCATTTGGAAGAGATCCCTGGTCATGAGTGCATGCAACAAGGACTTTGGTTAGAGAACTGTCACATAGCAATTGTTGGAGCCATCTAAGCTCATTGTGGGTACCTTATATACTTGACCAAAGCCACCTTCACCAATTTTGCTCTCGGCAGAGAAGTTATTCGTGGCGGCTTGTACTGAACTCAGATTATATTGCAATGATTCAGGCGTTAAGACTTGAGATCCATCTGCAGGATACATGTGTTAATTTTCATAGATTACATGGGAACTTGAAAGATTCTGAAGCACAAAAGGATTCAAATGCTTTTTTCCCTATCTATTGATGCTATTTTTAAATGCTATAATTTACCAGTTGCCTTATTTATCTTCCTTGATCTCCTTATTAAGACAAAGAAGGCTATCAGAAACAGCAAAGAGGAAACGGCCACTGGAACAACAATGGCGGGAATTATTCGTGAGCCTCCATCCATTCCTGAATCATTGAAAGGCAGCTCTTCAGTTCAAACATATTATGCATCACGGAAGTTATCTCTTCCCATGATCTCGGTTTTAGAAAAACTATGGTCATTACAAAGAACACAATAGGAAAAAAGATCAAGAGAGCAACTGCGCTAGCTGCTCCCGTGGAGGGCCCCTGATTGCCTAAATCGAAGCACCATTTACAGAATTGGTTTTTGATTTCAGTAAATAGATATTTGCATATGGAGGGGCAAACTAAAACAGACAGTGCACTTGACCTTTGAAAAGCAAAGAATTATCGCAACTAACCTCAAATTAATCTGAACAATAAATTTCACCGTTGTGTAAAAAAGAAACCATCCAAAAAGAAATAAAAGAAAGAAAGAAAGAAATCGCCATTGTGCCAGAAGATGATTTTTCCAAGGCATAATTAGACTATTAACGAACATATATATTGAGTTGTACAGCAGGATCCAAGAGCGTACCTTCCCCAAGAGTGGGCTTATCTTCACTGCTGGTTGAAGGGGATTCAATGCTGTAAAAGGGGTAAACCTCATACCTAATAGTGCAACTACTATAGGCAGCTCTAGCCCCTTTCTTTCATTGCTGCAATTGGACAGCAATGAAATAACATCGCTAAGGCAACTCCTGCAGTCAGCACTGGAAAGATCAGGTGTGCACTGAGCAAGTGCATATATACTCTGAGAGGAGGAGAAATTGGCTTGTTGAACAGCAAACTTTTTTTCAGGTCGAGTATCATTAGCAGCCAAATCCGCAACCTTATGGATTGAATGAGCCAATACTTGATTAAACATGTCCCCTTGAACAGTGACTTTGTTATATGCACAAAATCCGTTGTCATCAACTGCCCTGGAGAAGTAGGAAAAGAAGGATTGATTTGAATAACGTAGAAAGCATTCTTCATACCAGGAAGTCGCATCTTTCTGATCTGAGCAATAATTGAGCGCTTCTTGTGCTGCCCTTGAGACACATTCTTGACAGACATCGTTGCTAACATCACCTCGACACATAAATAGGCCATAAACTCCGTCATCAGTTTCAAGGCCAGAAATGGAGTTGTAGAAGTCATAGGTACGAGAGGCATTAACTGCGGAGAGTAGGAAATTGATGAGGTTGTTTCGGTAAGTGCTGCCAGGAACAGGATTATAGGTACTGTTTTGGCAATGATAGAAAACACTAGTTGGGCTTGCCCTTTTCGTGCTGACTACAAGCAAACAGAGCATGCAACAACAGCAAAATAACATAGCATTTCTCCAGTGCTTCATCCTTCAATTCAAGCAGAGGCATCAAGGCCAGGTTACTAACAACACTAACTAACTAGCTAACTACTAGTTTTCAACGTAATCCTATTGCATGAATGAAACGGAAAAAACTTATAGTTGTCGCTTGTCAAATACTTCATGTTACTTTACCCAGTTGTCCAAGAATGCTGACCTAGAGCCATCTACGCACCTGAAAATAATTCTGAATATTCATTAAGGCACTGTTTGTTTTGAGGGAACGGGAGGGAAAGGATAGGAAAAAAAATTGGAGGGATAAGGTTTTTGATGTTTTGATTTGTTTTTGAGCAAAGAAAGAAAAGGACCGGGAGGGAAAGGGAGTAATAAGCTTTAGTTATATTTTGTCAAACGTGCTTTCTATCCAGAAGTAGGCGGAAACGAAGGGAAAGGACACCAAGATTAATGAAAATTTTTAAATTTCCTGCAAAAACTTATATTACATGTTTACAAATTAGGCTTAATTTTAAATTATGGATAAAAACATAACTAATGCGTGATAGTTTATTTTTCTTTTCTTCTGCAATCCAAACAAGATGGATGAACTCAAATTTCTACTCTCATTTCTTTTCTTTTCCACTAGAGTCCTCTCCTTTCCTTTCCTTCCCTTCCCGCTCCTTAGATCCAAACGGTGCCTAAGCTTATTCTAGCAAGTCTTGTCCGAACCTTCCCCAGATTGGACTAGGCAGAATATCAGCGATAACTTCACTAGGCCAGATGAACAGCTAATGACCGGCCGGTAGTAATGTGGAATTTGTCAAATTTTGACGGATAGCCAAGAGCTTTAAAGACATAATTTACTTGACCGACCGCCCAGCCTCTACGATGGAATGCAGCAGATAGTCCGCGGTCATACACAAGTTCAAGCACTTCTTCATATTGTTTTCTCTTGGAATGGGACTTTTTCATTTTTGTTTTAAGCATTTGTCTACTTGTCTTGGAATGCAATTTGCATTTGATTTCTATCTTTTGTTACGTTTTTTGTACAGACTGGGAAGTGTGCTAATTCAACATTTGTGGGGAAAGGAAGAATTTCGATCGTTCTATGAGAATATATTGCCTTTTGGAGACATCTTATTCTCTGGATATTTTCTGATTCCCATAATACCTTTTCTAAATAGAGGAGTATCTTGAACAGTAGTTAAACCAATTATTGGGCATGGATTTACTTGCTAGAGGTTTCCTCTTAAACAGGTGATTGTGCTCAAAGACTTAAAAGACGTGATTTTAGATCTGACGACTGTTTGAAAAAGTTATTTATTAAATATATTATTCAATCATTTTTTTTTATCATTTTAATCATATTCTTTTCTCACCACAAAAGCGAATAAAACAACTTCTAGATAACATTTAATCCAAGCGAAATTTTTCAAATTTGCTTTTTGTGTGAAAGTTC
Organism: Gardenia jasminoides; assembly: GCA_013103745.1. Lineage (NCBI taxonomy): Eukaryota > Viridiplantae > Streptophyta > Magnoliopsida > Gentianales > Rubiaceae > Gardenia > Gardenia jasminoides. The sequence goes on from CM023095.1 coordinate 1,814,818, forward strand.
TCTCTTTTTTTCCCCCCAAAGTAGTGTGAAAGTTTTGAAACTCAAATTTTCTTTTACAAGACCCACTAATAAATGCATATAAATACGACAAGGGCCGAGGTGCACCCATGCTCAGCTCAGCCCATCCACAAGTTCAAACTAGAGCTGGGCTTCACTTGAATAATAAAGAGCCGAACTTGGGCTTGGGAGTCAACTATACATACATACATACATATAAATACACACACGTATATACATATATGTATGTATATATATCTCTGTGTGTGGGGGGGTGGATATTATTTATAATCCATTTGTTATTATTCACACTTCTACTATTTGTTTTATCATATAATCTAATAAATAAAAATTATATAATTAAAATGATAGTGAGAGAGTGACTAACAAAAATGGAATACAACTAACATTTCCCTATAAGCCATTTCAAGTTTTCAACCATCCACCCAAATAAAGTTTACTTCTAGGCAAAGCAGGAAGTCTTTGTCGTAAAGTCCTGCACACTGACGGACTTCCTTAGCTATTTTTTTTATCAGATCTTTTTCTTATTCTGGGGATATTTTGTTTTGGGTTTTCTAGATTTCAATGCATGCAATCTTGTCGTATATCTATCCCCATAATGGAAATTGACTGTACTTCATAATTGAATCTCCGTGATCTCTACTCGGGGGATTGAATTTTGTTGCAAAGCAGGAGGATGATGAGGCTTTTGTGATGATGGTGGGAGGTTCGGTTAATTATTTTAATTCTTTGAAAACCCCCAATTTTACTTTTCCTCATAATGAAATAAATTTCCACCAATTCCCGAGGAAACGATTCTGCTCATTGCTATATAGAAATTCATATTTTTTTAATTAAGTATTTTATTATTGAACAGATTTTACACTTGTTAGATTTGGTAGAGAAGACAGAAAATATGAGAAAGGATAGACCGTTGGCTTTGGAGTCTTGGGACTTCTCAGCTGGAAGTGATTGGAGCCAGCATTATTGTTAAGTCTTAAATTACATGCTTTATTTGCGGACATTTTCCCTCAATTATGGCCTAGATATGATTTTAATTGCCTTATTCTACTCATATTTGGTTTTGGTATTGATTTTAGGTTCTTGGAATTAATTCAAGATTAAAAGCTCTATTTTTTGTGAAAATTCCAGAAGACCTTCAAGGATAGGAGGCGTTACATTTGTGAAGAAGAATCTCGTGGAAAAATCCTGCGACAATTCCTACCATTGGTGGAAGATTGTATTTATTTTCAAGAATTGGTTGAAGACCCTTTAATTAGGGATTTTTAGTAATTGGTTTCCTTATTTACTTTATTAATGCTCTTTAGGAAAATAGACTCCAATTAGGACTAGGTTTCCTAAGTGATTAGGAAAGCTTAGGTTTTTATTAATTGGGTGATGACCCAAGCCGCAAGGAGGGAGGACACTACGGAGCAGCTTTATCGTTTCTTTTCTTCCTCTGGTGGTCATCTTGATTTACTATGCAATTTGAATAGGACAAAGGCATCTCGTAGTTTATTTTCTTTTCGTTTTGTCTTCTTTGTGATTAGTCACCCGATTGTGACACAAGAAGAGTGGATTTGGTGGCTGACTTCGTTTTCTTGTTGACTTGGAAGCTTGGCAATTCAATTCGTTATTTTATTTCCTTTCTCGTTACTTCCATGGTTGAAAACTTCTCAAACATTTGTTGGATGAAATTCTCCATGAGGGCGGCTAGAACCTAGTCTACTCAAAGGGCAGCTTCAAGCGGTCCAGAAATTTGTAAGATCTAATCGAATCTCTAACCTTTCTTTTAATTTGTTACTATTGACGTTTTCGAATTAATTGATTGAGGGTTACTTTGTTAATTGAGTATCGCGGCCGGGTATTTGAATTAACCTAATAGCCTATTGTCAAATTAACTAATTGAATACGTAATCGTTCATTTAGTTAATAACAAGTGACGACCATCATAATTGGTTTATGTTGGGGAAACATATGATCTAGTTTAAATGGACCCTCTTAGCGTGTTCATTGGTTAGGGCTGGGTTTTTCTAACTTTTAATACAATTGGATAATTAAATTCTGGTACCTAGGGTTGTTAGTTAGGGAAGCGGTCGTACCTTTGTCGAAAAAAGTAAGGAAAAATTGGTTGTCAGAACTTGTTGGTAACTATAACTAACCTAGTGACAAATGATTGAATTATTCTTGCATCAATGATCAAGTGATTGGACTGTGCCTGAGAAGTTGTTCCTTTGGGTAGAATTTCATTACTTGCATTTTTATTAAATTATTCTCTATTCATTCTCTGGTGATTTATTTAGTTGGTATTTTCATTTCTCATTTACTTATTTTATTTACTTTATTTCCAAGTTCTATCACATCCAAACCCCCCATTTTACTGTGACCTGGAAAAAAACAATTTTCTACCGTTCCTCGAGAGCGACCACTTACCGCTACTACAAGTTAATATTTTCTTAGAAATAATTCGGTATATCGGGTTTAGCATACCTTGGAATCGAGGTGAAACAAGTAACCCATTGCACATCCGGAGTCCCTGCTCCGACTCAGAATTATTTTATAATTAATTGTGGTGGTAATTAGGATTTTAGTATTTATTATTACGGGTTTTGTCAATTTTTTCTTAGGAGCGGTGTTTTGGTTAATTTGTTTCTTTTAGGTTATTTGCTTTTGATACTGTTGCTAGTTTATGCCACGTTCTTCTCGTGGTGAGTTGACTTACGATCGGGTAGAGAAGACAAACTAAGAAAGGAGACCAGGGAACACAGGCAAGAATTGTTGGCAACTACATTTTCGGGACCTCAACAGCCAGAATCTCTAATCGATCAATCAAGTGACTCCGAAGAAGAAATAAACATGGCCAACGCTCCTAGAACACTAAGAGAATTGGCTGCTCCGAATCTCACTCAGCAGCCCCTGTGCATTACATTCCCCACATTAGCTGAGACTACTTCATTCGAGTTGAAATCTGGGCTAATCCATCTTTTGCCCACATACCATGGTTTGTCTGGTGAAGAACCCCACAAGCACATTCAAGAGTTTGAAGTGATATGTTCCATGAACCTCCAGGGTCCTGAAGAACAGATTAAACTCGAGCATTCCCTTTTTCCCTCAAAGATGGAGCAAAAGATTGGCTGTACTACCTACCCGCAGGTAGTATCACAACTTGGGCACAATTGAAAAAGAAGTTCTTGGAGAAATATTTTCCTGCATCCCGGGCTGCAAGTTTGAGAAAGGAGATATGTAGTATTAAGCAATATCCCGGGGAAGTTTTATATGACTATTGGGAAAGGTTCAACAAGTTGTGCACTAGATGCCCGCAGCATCAAATTAGTGAGCAACTGTTGATCCAATACTTTTATGAAGGACTTCAATCATCTGACAGGACAGCCATTGATGCTGCCAGCGGGGGAGCACTGGTAAATAAAACAGCAAGGGAAGTTTGGAATCTCATTGAGGAAATGGCAGAAAATTCTCAGCAATTTGGCTGTCGTGAGAGTAATCCTACCCGTAGAGTCAATGAAATAGAATCTTCATCTGTTCAACAGCAGTTATCCGAGTTAACATCGTCATTCGACAAGCTACGGGACATGCACTCCAAGCAAGGTCGTGGGATCTGCACAAACACCGCCACTACAGGATGCATGCCCTACTTTGCAATAAGAGGGAGTAGAACAGGTTAACATGGCTGGAGGCGGATTCGTGCCCCGTAGGCAATATGATCCATACTCCAACACATATAATCCAGGGTGGCGAGACCACCCCAATTTCAGCTACGGGAACAAAGCTCAAAACTCATTTGTGAACCGTCCCCCAGGATTTCAGCAACCCTATCAAGCAAAATCTCTACCTTCATCTACAAATCTTGGAAGCTCTTTAGAGGATATTGTAAAGAATTTGGCCACGAGCACTTCAACTGCTCAACTTCAGCAGAACACTACCAGCCAAGGAGACTAGGGGGCATGAAAATTTGGAGACTCAAATGAGCCACATGGCTGATCAACCGGAGTCTCCGTTTTGGAAAATTGCCATCACAGACTGAGGCTAATCCCAAAAATGTCAGTGCCATGACATTGAGAAGTGGTAGAGAGGTGGAAGGGCCAAAGTCAAAGGAGTTGAAAAGCAAAAATGAAGAAGAGATTGAAAAGGAGATAGAAGAGGAGGGACACATTCCCACAGAGCCCAAGGTAACCTCTAATTCTTCAATTCCGGTTAAATCTAATTTACCTCCTTTCCCTTGTAGGTTGGAGAAGACGAAAAAGGCAGAAAAGGAGAAAGAAATCTCGGACGTGTTCCGAAAAATAGAGATTAACATCCCCTTACTGGATGCAATCAAGCAAGTACCGAAGTATGCAAAATTTTTGAAAGACTTGTGCACCCATAAAAGGAAGCTAAGGGGTGATGAGAGAGTGGTTGTGGGAGAAAACGTGTCAGCTGTACTTCAATGGAAGCTCCCACCCAAGTGTGGGGATCCAGTTATGTTCACGATCCCCTGTAAAATAGGAGATACCATGATTAGGAGAGCAATGTTAGATTTAGGGGCTTCAATTAATGTGATGCCTAAAACCATTTATGCTTCTCTAAATCTTGGGCCACTTAAGAGGCATCATCATTCAACTAGCGTACTAATGCTTATCCGAGGGGTTAGTTGAAGATATTTTGGTACAAGTTAATGAGCTTATATTTCCAGCAGATTTTTATGTCCTAGATATGGGAGATGAAAAATCATTAAATCCGGCCACCTATTTTGTTAGGTGGCCTTTTCTAAAGCTACTAGGACCAAAATAGATGTGAATAAGGGTACTTTATCAATGGAGTTTGATGGAGCAATTGTACATTTTAATATCTTTGATGCAATGAAGTGCAGAAAGAATCTAACTCAGTTTTTGCTTTAAGTGTTGTTGAGCCCCTTGTACAGGAAACTCTTGAATTAGATGGAAAAGATGCACTGGAGGTGGCCTTGACCAAACATTTGGAATTGGGAGAACCTCCTGAGATGGAGATTAGTGAGGAGTTGTGCCATGTGGTTGAGGCCTTGCATTCACTCCCACCTATTTCCTCAAGGGATGAAGTAACTTCTCTTTTTATACCGGAAATTCAATAAAAATTGTTGCCTTTTGTTATGCAGGCACCAGAGTTAGAACTCAAACCTCTCCCGAGCCATTTGAAGTATGCCTTTCTCAGAGATAAGGAGACACTCCCAGTTATTATTTCTTCACAATTATCGCCAAGTCAAGAAGAGAAATTAGTGCGTCTTCTTAGAGATCATAAAGAGGCGATTGGGTGGAGCATAGCAGACATAAAAGGTATTAGTCCATCCTTGTGCATGCATCGGATACGGCTTGAGGCTGATGCAAAGCCGGTAAGGCAAGTTCAACGAAGATTGAACCCACTTATGATGGAAGTGGTTAAAAAGGAGATATTTAAACTCCTGGAGGTGGGTATCATCTTTGCTATCTCGGGTAGCCCATGGGTGAGCCCAGTCCAAGTGGTCCCGAAAAAGGCAGGAGTAACTGTAAAGGAGAACCAAGAAGGAGAAATGGTCCCCGTCAGAAAGCCCACAGGATGGCGACAATGCATAGACTACAGAAAATTAAATGCCGTCACAAACAAGGACCACTTCCCTCTACCCTTTATTGATCAAATGATTGAGAGATTGGCTGGCCGTGTTTACTATTGTTTTCTTGATAGTTTTTCAGGATACTTCCAAATTGCCATTGCACCAGAAGACCAAGAAAAGACCACGTTCACCTGCCCATTTGGTACTTTTGCTTACCGTAGGATGCCATTCGGTCTCTGTAATGCTCCAGCAACGTTTCAAAGGTGTATGGTAAGCATTTTTTCTGAATATGTGGAAAAGATTATTGAGGTGTTCATGGATGATTTTAGTGTATATGGGAATAGTTTTGACGAATGTCTTGATAATCTAGCTCTAATTTTGAAAAGGTGCATGGAAACGAATTTAGTTCTTAATTGGGAAAAATGCCACTTTATGGTGGACCATGGTATTGTCCTAGGATATGTTGTGTCGGCTAAGGGAATAGAAGTAGATAAAGCAAAAATAGATATTATTTCTGCTTTACCTTACCCCGTAAGTGTACGGGAGGTACGTTCCTTTTTGGGTCATGTAGGATTTTATAGAAGATTCATCAAAGACTTTTCCAAAATTGGAGGACCCCTGTTCAAATTATTGCAAAAGGACATACCGTTCGACTTCACCAACGAATGCAAGGTGGCGTTTGATAAATTGAAAGAGTCGTTGACATCGCCACCCATCATTCAATCACCAGACTGGAACCTCCCATTCGAAATAATGTGCGACGCAAGTGATTATGCAGTGGGAGCGGTTTTGGGACAAAGGATTGGCAAGGCGGCGCATGCAATCTATTATGCGTCTAAAGTCTTGAATGGAGCTCAGCTTAATTACTCTACAACTGAGAAAGAATTATTAGCTGTTGTTTTTGCACTAGAAAAATTTAGGTCTTATTTATTGGGTGCAAAAGTAATAGTTTTTTCTGATCATGCAGCCTTGAGGTACTTGTTGACAAAGAAGGATGCAAAGCCACGGCTCATCAGATGGATCCTGCTCCTACAGGAGTTTGATTTGGAGATAAAGAATAAAAGTGGGGCGGAGAACCTAGTAGCTGATCACCTGAGTCGTTTGCTTACAAATACAGAGGACCCACCGTTGAGAGAGGCGTTTCCTGAAGAGCAATTGCTTGCCATTAATTCGTCTACGCCTTGGTATGCTGATCTTGTAAATTTTATAGTCACTAATCAATTACCTGCAGGTTGGCCAAAGGCTAAGAGGGATAAACTGAAGAGTGATGCCAAGTATTTCATTTGGGATGACCCCTATCTTTGGAAGTTATGCGCTGATCAAGTGATGCGTAGATGCGTGAGTGAATCTGAATTCAATTCCATTTTAACTTTTTGTCACTCTTATGCATGTGGTGGCCATTTTGGGCCTAAGCGAACTGCTCGTAAGGTGTTAGAAAGTGGTTTCTACTGGCCTACCCTCTTTAAAGATGCTTACGTGTTTTGCAAGTCATGTGATAGATGTCAACGGGTAGGTAATATATCCCGTAGAGACCAAATGCCCCAGACCCCCATATTATTTTGTGAAATTTTTGATGTTTGGGGTATTGACTTCATGGGTCCTTTTCCCTCATCTTATGGGTTTTTATATATTTTATTGGCTGTTGACTACGTGTCCAAATGGGTGGAAGTCAAAGCCACCCGAACTAATGACTCTAAAGTAGTTACAGATTTCGTGAAAAGTCATATTTTTGTTCGCTTTGGAATGCCAAGGGCCATGATTAGTGATAGGGGAAAGCATTTCTGTAACCGGGTGATTGCAGCTCTACTCCGTCGGTATGGAGTAAGTCATAAAGTTTCAATCTCGTATCATCCCCAAACCAATGGGCAAGCGGAGATTTCAAATAGAGAAGTTAAGTCTATTCTGGAGAAAATGGTTCGTCCCGATCGCAAAGATTGGAGTTTGAGGTTGGAAGATGCATTATGGGCCTATAGAACTGCCTATAAGACGCCTATTGGGATGTCTCCCTATAGGTTGGTGTATGGCAAACCATGCCATCTCCCCGTTGAATATGAGCACAAGGCATTTTGGGCAATCAAACAGTGTAACATGGACTTTGAGAATGCTGGGAGACACAGAAAACTTCAGTTACAAGAATTGGAGGAGTTAAGGAATGAGACTTACGAGAATGCGTGGATTTACAAGGAAAAGAGCAAAATTTTTCATGACCAACACATTTCAAGAAAAGCATTTGAAGTGGGCCAAAAAGTGCTTCTTTATCACTCAAGGCTCAAACTTTTTCCTGGTAAGTTGCGTTCTCGTTGGATTGGTCCATTTGTCGTCTCTAATGTTTTTCATTTTGGTGCAGTGGAAATCCAAAATTTGAAGACCAACAAGAAGTTTGTAGTTAATGGTCACCGCCTCAAGCCTTATTATGAAGGTTTCAATGTTGAGGATGTGGAGATTATCACTCTTGAAGATCCTAATTTTACAACTTGAGAGCTTTCGTTATGTCTAGCCAAAGACGTTAAAGACAGGCGCTATTTGGGAGGCAACCCAAGAATTTTTCTGTTTTTCGTTATTTCGTTTTGTTAAATTTTGATTAGTCCATCCTTTAACTTTTTTTTATTTCTTAGGATCTTTCATTTTCTTGTTTTAACAGAAATTTTGTGTTTGTAGGCCTTGGCTGTGTGTGCAAAAATATGGTTCAGTGAGGTTTTTCGTTTGACTTGGACAGAAGACTTTCACAGTTAGGGCGTGCCTTGGTTGTAAGGAGGAAAGTCTTCTAGTCAAATTTCGTCTCCACAACATTTTTGGATGAAGACCCTCCAAATTATGCGGCTGTAATCCCGGCGGTCTTAAAAGTTCAAAAAAAAAATGAAAACGAACGACGCAAGTCGGATTAAGAACCTCCAAGTTATGCGGTCGTAATCCCTGGCGGTCTTACGCAAAAAAAAATAATAATAATAATAAAATAAAATAAAATTTTGAAGTCAAATAGTCGAAGTCTAAAGCGTTATTTTCCTTTCCTTTTTTTTTCTTTTTTTTTTTTCCTTTCCTTTCATCTTCTTCTTTTATTTTCTTTTTTTTGTTTTGTTTGCTCATTCCTTGACACCTCCACCAGACTCCATCTCGGTGTATTCTTTGTTGCTGAGGTTGCCATCAGAGCACCCTTATCCATCAGCTCTCCATCGCCGCCACTTGAGCTCCTGACGACTTGTCACCATCCCTTTGCTTATCACCATCGCTTCCCGCTCGGACGCCATCATTGCCGCTGTTTCATTTTTTTTTCCCTGTTGCTGGTTGTTGCCGTCATTGCTGCTCCACTTCATCAAGTAGTCCGCTACTTTCACGGGAACTTATTTCACGCTTTGAGTCAGGTGGAGTGCTCCTGCTCGTCCGTACTGTTCAAGCTATCTCATTGCCGCTGCCTGGCCCGATTGCCAGCTTTGAGGTTTAAGTTTCCTATTTCCCTTCACTAGCTGATGCCAAAATAGTTTTAACTGTAGTTGAGGCCAGATTAGTTTTCATGGTAGCTGATGCCAGATTCGGTTTGGTTGTTGCTGTAGCCCGAAATTTGTTTGGTTGAGTTCCTGTCTCATTCAATTGATAATTCTTGGACTTGAATTGATTGCCATAAGTGGGTCCTTGTTGCCATTGGTGTTTCTGGTGCATTTTGCGGGTGGTTGTAGCCTAAATGCAAGTGTGAAGCTGCTGATATTCTTGAGACATTTGTTGGTGAATTTCGATTTTTGTGGGTTTTTCTTGGTGTTTGTTGACTCCCTCTGTGGGCATTGGGAATTTGCTAGCCTAGAAATGGCTAAAACTAAACGGAGTTCTTTGAAAAAAGGAAAAGCCCCAATCAAATTAGAGCCCACTCCTTCTAGGCCTAACCACCTTCGGGAGCTACTACTTCTCGGCCTAGGAAACGTTCTCGGTTAGGGTTACCTACCGGGTTTATGCCACATGATGGCACACATGTGGGAGGGTCTCTTGAGGGGTTTGTTGAGCAAGCTCGCTTTGAAACAATTAGAGACCCCATTTGTCGCTTGTAAATGCATCCATCCCGTTGCTAGGTTAAAGTCGATGATGAAGTGTTTCAATTATTCTCTAATATTGGTTGGGAAAAAATTTTTGTTGGTCGACGGCCCCACCTACTAATTGTCATAGAAATTTTACTCCACTTTTCAGTTTGATCACCCACTAATTGCACTTTGAATACCCGGTGTGATTAAATTTCGATTAATGGGTCATGTGTGCCATTTGTCTATTACTGAATTTAATGTGTTATTGGGATTTGTGGAGGAAACTGAGATTACATCCGAAGCATATCTTACCTATGCTTGTGATTATGTGAAGCCTTTTGTTACTGACTATATTGATATTTGGAGGGAGTGGTCCGTTGATAAACAGGTGTACAACCCTAGCAAATCTAAGGCTTACTTTTTGAAGGATCCCTGTTTGAGATTGATTCAAAGGCTCTAGCTTATACATTCTCTGGACGGAGGGATAACTCTGGCACCCTTACCAAGACTGAATTCTATTTCTTATGGTGCATGGTCAACAAAGAGAAGCTAAATTTTGGGTGTTGGGTCGCGTCTCAAATCTGCACGTCATCTCTAGGCCAATAAACCATTAATTTGGCTCTCTCATTACATTTTGGCTGATCAAATGATTGAACTTGGCATTGCATCCTGTGCTGAAAAGCCAAAACATGTGGCTTGTTTGACTGGACCTCTAGACGTTGATTGCTTGGAGCGAATGGGCATCATCCGGTGCTTCACCGGTGAGTGTCACTTTACACCCCTGAGCCGGGATCCCGTACTTCCACTCCTATCGTGGCTTCTCCGGGTGTTGGTCCTTCCACTCCTCCTGATGCGGCCGGTCCTTCCTCTCCTGCTCCTCCACCATTTTCTGTGGATGCCCGTCTTCGTCGCATGGAAGAGCAGCTTCATCGCATGGATGGTCGTTTGGAGGCTATTGAGCTCCAACTATCTCGCATGGCAGGGACTATGGAGGCTTTCTTTGAGTCTATGAGGTCCCTACCTATCGTTCCTTCCCGGCCCTAGCCTCGCTCTTCAGGGGAGTCCTCCGTTCCTTCTCTTCTCTTTTTCCATTGAGGACAATGTCATGTTTAGGTGTGGGGGGGATGAGTTTGGCTTTGATAAGCTTTGATAACTCTAATTTTAATTTTTTGTGGTTTTGTTTTCAACTTCAGTTTCTATTTTTGTTCATTTTATACTCTAGTTGCCTATTGGTGCTTTGTCTTTTTATGATGAGTGGGTATTTTGTGATTGAATTGCAATCAGGAGTAGTATAATGGAAATGGCATGAATATTCCATTATGTACTTGCAATTGACTTGAAAAAGGGACGTTCTTGACATGACATATATAGCCATTTGTGAGCTTTTGAGTTTAAATTGTTCATTATTCAAATTCTGCCTTGAATTCTTTTTTAGGTTAATTATCACACCTAGTTAGATTATTCTAGAACTTGCTATGATATACGTGTCAAGGCCACATTATTGAATTTGGTGCAAGGATATGATAAGGGCAATTAGGATTAACCTTTTTGACTTTCTAAAAACCTACCTTGACTATATTTTTCCCTAGTTGACCAAGTTGGACCTTAAACCTTTTCTTTGTTCAAAACATGTTTTTATCACCTTTTAACCTTTTTGTTCTAAACCTTCTTGTTTGAACCATATGTCAAAGGAATAACTTAATGTTCTTTTGCATGATAATATCGCAAGTGAAGGAAGGTGATTATATCTATAGCTAGCAAGTGCTTTTATGTTCATATGTTATCAGTGTCTCACCTCAAAAAAAAAAAAACAAAAAAAAAAAACAACAACAAAAAAAAAGAAAAAAAAAGAGAGAAAAAGAACGAAAAAGAAAAATGGGTGAGCACGTTTGAAAAAAAAAAAAGTGTTTTGATAGTGGAACTAATCCTTTTGTTTTGTATGCACTTGCTATGCTCGAGAAGTTGTTGTCGTGCTTAAGAGCCAATTATGTGAATGATTGTGATATTTAAATTCATGCAAAAGACATTTTGGAATTCTCTTTGATATTTATGAACCTAAATTACCCTTTTTGTCCAACCTTTACCCCGGGCCCCGTTACAACCCTTGCAAAGACCCTTTGATTCTTGCATTTGAATTCATATACAGTGGTGGAGATGTGATAGAGTAGCAAGCTTATGGTAATTTCTTTCTATGGTGTTGATTGGAGCGTATATCCCTATTAAGCACCTTGAGTGTTGAGGGCATACACGATTACCTATGTGAGGATTGTCAAGTCTTGAATATCCTGATTTTGATGAGATTGTCAAGGAAATGTGGATTATTTGTGCTATGATATTATGCTATTCTATGGTTGATTCTGATTTTTTGAGTCTTTGAATGCTTGAGGGCAAGCATTGACTAGGTGTGGGGGGAATTGTTAAGTCTTAAATTACATGCTTTATTTGTGGACATTTTCCCTCAATTATGGCCTAGATATGATTTTAATTGCCTTATTCTACTCATATTTGGTTTTGGTATTGATTTTAGGTTCTTGGAATTAATTGAAGATTAAAAGCTCTATTTTTGGTGAAAATTCCAGAAGACCTTCAAGGATAGGGCGTAGGCACGTTACATTGGGCTGTGAAGAAGAATCTCTGTGGAAAAAATCCTGCGCCTGACAATTCCTACCATTGGTGGAAGATTGTATTTATTTTCAGTAATTGGTTGAAGACCCTTTTAATTAGGGATTTTTAGTAATTGGTTTCCTTATTTACTTTATTAATGCTCTTTAGGAAAATAGACTCCAATTAGGACTAGGTTTCCTAAGTGATTAGGAAAGCTTAGGTTTTTATTAATTGGGTGATGACCCAAGCCGCAAGGAGGGAGGACACTACGGAGCAGCTTTATCGTTTCTTTTCTTCCTCTGGTGGTCATCTTGATTTACTATGCAATTTGAATAGGACAAAGGCATCTCGTAGTTTATTTTCTTTTCGTTTTGTCTTCTTTGTGATTAGTCACCCGATTGTGACACAAGAAGAGTGGATTTGGTGGCTGACTTCGTTTTCTTGTTGACTTGGAAGCTTGGCAATTCAATTCGTTATTTTATTTCCTTTCTCGTTACTTCCATGGTTGAAAACTTCTCAAACATTTGTTGGATGAAATTCTCCATGAGGAGCTGCTAGAACCCTAGTCTACTCAAAGGCAACTTCGAGAAGGCGATCCGGGAAATTTGTGAGATCTAATCAATCTCTAACCTTTCTTTAATTTGTTACTATTCGTTTTTGGATTAATTGATTGAGGGTTACTTTGTTAATTGAGTATCGCGGCCGGGTATTTGAATTAACCTAATAGCCTATTGTCAAATTAACTAATTGAATACGTAATCGTTCATTTAGTTAATAACAAGTGACGACTATCATAATTGGTTTATGTTAGGGAAACGTATGATCTAGCTTAAATGGACCCTCTTAGCGTGTTCATTGGTTAGGGTTGGGTTTTTCTAACTTTAATGCAATTGGATAATTAAATTCCTCTGACGTACCTAGGGTTGTTATCCGGTTAGGGAAGCGGTCAACGGTGCATTTGTCGAAAAGTAAGGAAAAATTGGTTGTCAGAGCTTGTTGGTAACTATAACTAACCTAGTGACAAATGATTGAATTATTCTTGCATCAATGATCAAGTGATTGGACTGTGCCTGAGAAGTTGTTCCTTTGGGTAGAATTTCATTACTTGCATTTTTATTAAATTATTCTCTATTCATTCTCTGGTGATTTATTTAGTTGGTATTTTCATTTCTCATTTACTTATTTTATTTACTTTATTTCCAAGTTCTATCACATCCAAACCCCCCATTTTACTGTGACTTGGAAAGAAACAATTTCCTACCGTTCCCTGAGGAGACGACCCTGTTTACCGCTACTATAAGTTAATATTTTTTTAGAAATAATTCTGGTATATCGGGTTTAGCATACTCCTTGGAATCAGGGTGAAGCAAGTAACCCATTGCACATCCGGAGTCCCTGCTCCAGTACTTAGAATTATTTTATAATTAATTGTGGTGGTAATTAGGATTTTAGTATTTATTATTGCACAGGTTCGGCACCTGTCAATTATGATGACAATAATAGTTTTTGTCTTCGTTTAACAAGACACACAGTTGGAGTGTCTGCATTCAAACTTGACAGCCTTGATAATCCCAAATGAAACATACCATATGTTTAATATCTATCTAGCTATCTAAGTGATACCAAATAATTTGTATAATTGTGCTCTAACTCAGGAGTTATTGTAAAAAAAAAAAATTTATTGTAATGATTTGATGTATGTAAGATATAAAAAGAGATTCGGAAATGTGTTAACGGAAAACGAAAAAATTTTTCTTTAGAAAATGATAATCCAAACAAAGCATTAGTTTTCTTTAAAATATAGGCCATCCCAATCTCAACATTAACACATATAAATAAATACCACAATCGGGTGTCTTTATGATTGCTAGGATCAGTAGAACCAAATAAACATTTATGTATACTCGTGATTAATCTTTCTAATACTGTCAGCATAAGGAATTCTTTACATGACCATTTTAAAATATATACCGATTTACCACATATGCAAAAGGAAAATTTGAAGTCTAATTTATAATTGTACATCTGTTACTCTTATATAGAATAATTCCACACTAACACTATAGCAAAGAGTTATCCATATCAGGTATCCAGTAGTATTGACTCTAAAATACAGTTACTATAGAAAAAACAACAAAAGTTTACCATGTCTTTCAAAAAGTAGCTCCCCTGATTTTACCCCATCCCTGAAATTCAGAGCAGCCAATCTCCACTCTCAAGTGCCAACACCAGCAATTAGCCCTGTGACTGATTGCTGTGTCCCTCAGACCCCGGAATACTTGATTTATTCTTTTATAGCAGCATATTGTTACTAAAATTTAACAGCTAGAGTATATGGGAAAAGTTACAAATTATGTTCCATCTTCAAATTTTTAGTCGGAGACAACGTTGAAAATCTTGAAACGAGGAATGCCCAGTTCCTTGCTCTATCTTGGATATAATTCCGTAACCGTTACTTCATTGACTGAAGCTGGCATTGAGTTGGATGTGGATGCATCGAACTGAAACTCTTTCGGAAAGCTCTCTGCTCCACTGCGAATAAAAAATGCAGGTCGATCAGGAGTGGGGAGGGTGGCAGAGCGACTGCTGAGCATAAGAACCACCGAGGCCATGTTAGGCCTTTGATCAGCATCTTCTTGAACACATAATAAGCCAATATGGATGCTCTGGATGACTTCGTTTGTGGCAGCGGAGTTTCCTAGAGTTGGATCCAGCAATGCTAATGGTGTCCCATCCCTCCAAATCTTCCAAGCCTGCAACATTTATAGCAATGGATATCATAGAATCTTGGAATTTAGAACAGAGGGAAGGGGGGGGATCATAACTGGTCGATAATATGCACTCACATAGCTTAGAAGATCTTGGCCACCATCTGACTGGTAGAAGCTGCTATTTTTCTTGCCAGTTAAAATTTCCAGAACTAGAACACCAAAACTAAACACATCTGACTTCGTTGAGAAATGGCCATGCATTGCATATTCAGGAGACATATAGCCACTACAACCAAAGCCAATGGGTAGATGAATGTATTAGAAAGTGCAAATCTTGCAAATATGTAGACCATGGAGTAGCATTAGCAGGACTAATGTGTTAGAATTAAAAAAAAAAAAAAAAGCTAGTGTGTTTGATTCTAGCAACATAATTGAAGCTATCAGGCCTTTCATAATCAATTTCGAGTAAGAATATTACTTCACGGATAACTAATATAAATGCACGCAGCAGTTAAAGAAGACCTGTCAATTAGAATCCCTTTTTTGGCTATTTCAAGCTGATGATTTGAGCTTCTAAAGAGGATTAGGAATATTGGTATGTGTTCCACACTTTCATCAAAATTATGCAAAACTTCATAACTTACTATGTCCCGGCAATTGTTTTTGTACTACCCGCAGATTGATCAGCACCAAAAAGCCTTGCCATGCCAAAATCTGCAATCTTTGGATTCATATCTCCGTCCAACAAAATGTTGCTGGCTTTAAGATCGCGATGTATAATCCTAAGTCTAGAATCTTCATGAAGATAAAGAAGTCCTCTTGCTATTCCTCCTATGATCTTGTAGCGTCTAGACCAATCCAGCATGTGTTGCTTTTCAGGATCTTCACGATAATTGAAAATAATGTTTCAGGTCAATTTAGCATAAGTGAACAACCGGAAAAGAAGTCCCAATACCAAAGAAAAAAAGAAGTGTTCCAATAGATACGCTAAACATGCATGCCGGAAATGGTCAAGACGTCATGTTTTAACATAAGACTGTTCGACTGTGCTTAAATTGACACTCTTATTCAACTTGACTTATTCATTCTGGGTCAATGCTATAAGATCAACGTTGATCATGGATCCATTTCCTTATTAAGGGAAGAAGTTCTATACTTTGATTGGATGTCAAGAAAATAATATGAGAAGTAATTGAACTAAGGCCTACCGAAGAGGAAGTGGTCAAGGCTTTTGTTCCGAACAAATTCATAGATTAGTAACTTTTCTTCTCCTTCGAAGCAAAACCCAAGCAGTCGTACTAGATTTCTGTGTTGGAGATTGGCAAGCAGTAAAATTTCGTTCTTGAACTCTTTCGGGATCTTCACGATAATTGAAAATAATGTTTCAGGTCAATTTAGCATAAGTGAACAACCGGAAAAGAAGTCCCAATACCAAAGAAAAAAAGAAGTGTTCCAATAGATACGCTAAACATGCATGCCGGAAATGGTCAAGACGTCATGTTTTAACATAAGACTGTTCGACTGTGCTTAAATTGACACTCTTATTCAACTTGGCTTATTCATTCTGGGTCAATGCTATAAGATCAACGTTGATCATGCATCCATTTCCTTATTAAGGGAAGAAGTTCTATACTTTGATTGGATGTCAAGAAAATAATATGAGAAGTAATTGAACTAAGGCCTACCGAAGAGGAAGTGGTCAAGGCTTTTGTTCCGAACAAATTCATAGATTAGTAACTTTTCTTCTCCTTCGAAGCAAAACCCAAGCAGTCGTACTAGATTTCTGTGTTGGAGATTGGCAAGCAGTAAAATTTCGTTCTTGAACTCTTCCAAACCTTGCATTGAGCTTCTAGACAATCTCTTCACAGCTATCTCTTGTCCATTTGGAAGAGTTCCCTAGTCAATAAATACAGCAGGGTGGAGTTGATTACAACTATTATGTAACGTGGATACATATCATTCTTGTAACCATCTAAGCTGATTGTGGATACCTTATAGACATGACCAAAACCACCTTCGCCAATTTTGTTCTCAGCAGCGAAGTTGTTTGTGATGGCTTGAATTAAATCCAGACTATATTGCAGCGACTCAGCCGTTGAGAATTGAGATGCATCTACAAAATAAAAATGTTAATTTTCAGAGAAATCCATGGTCAGCCGTCAGAAAGATTTCAGAAGCACAGAAGGAATGGAATACTTCCTTCTTAATTACTAATCATTTTAAGTGCTGTAGCTCACCCGTTGCCTCCACGATGGCATCATATCTCTTCCTCGATCTCCTTATTAAGAAAATGAAGCCTAACAAGAACAGCAAAATGGAAACGGCCACTGGAACAACAATGGCAATAATTGTTCGTGATAAGCCTTTATCCTTTCCTGTATTATGAAACAGAAGTTCTTCAGTTTGATAAATATCTTTATCTGCGGATGACTAATGAATGAACTCGTTTGATCCTAGTCGAAACAACATAAACAAAGATGTCAATGGACAGTGTTCATAGAATCAGCATCAAGAATTAACCTGTAAGCCTTCTGAAAAAGGATGCAGCGCGAAAGGAAGAATCTAATATGTCCTTCTTTTGTGGCAAATTACCTACCATTAATTGCCTATATTCACATAATTCTATGGGGAAAAAAAGGCAATTACATCACTATTTTGCCTATATCCGCGTAGTTCTGCGGGAAAAATATGCATTTACATCATTTTGGAATCAAATTGGGTCATTATTCTTTTCTTTTCTTTTTGTGTTTTTTTTTTTTTTTTTTTTGGGGTGGACTATGGCATATAAATATAACTCATCACCACCCCCCTTCTTGAAAACACACTCTGAATGCTTGTTTCAGAAAAAGAGTATATATAGTTGTCGAAAACATAACCCCGAGACAACTTGGAGCCAAAAAATAAAAATAAAAAATGAGGAAAACCATTGTTTGGGCCAGATTCATCTTTGAAAACTTGGACTTCCTAGCCAAAAATTAGACTGACCTCGTCCATTCTTTAAAAAAAAAAAAATATAAATAAAGTCCTGAACAGGCATCTAGGGCGTCCGGTGCTTGTTTCAAATAAAAGTTAAAAGAACAAAATAAGAATTGATGACTGTACTTGAGAGTATTTTATTCTTTTTAACTTGATTTAATTAAATTGTGCGATTGGGTTGTCAGCAAATCAGATTATGAAATATGTGCACACTTGAAAATCAATGATCACTCAGGATATGCACGCACTGAAATCCATTATGGAAGTTCTGGGAGACATAGTCTGTATTGACAAGTTCCACCCAAGAACCGTCCTGATTCAGGAGATCCAGAGCTTACCTTGAACAGGAGGAGGCAGATGAGGCGGTGGAGGACTTGGTGGAGGCGGTGGTGCAGGTGCTACGCTACTGTTGTAGAAACGGTAGAGCTCATATCTGATGTTGCAGCTGTAAAAAAGAACCCTACCTCCCACACGGTTATGGCAGCAATTTGGAAGATTTGAGACAGCATTACTGAGGCAAGAACCGCAGTCCCCAATGGAAAGATCTGGTGTGCACTGAGCCAGGGTATACAATGTCTGGAAAGCAGAAAAATTGCCTTCGTCAACAGCAAACTTTTTCCCGGAAAGATCATTTGCAGCCTGGTACTGAATCTTATTCGTCAAATTCACCAATAACTCGTTGAATCGCGCTGCATCAGTTACATTTTGTGAATTAGACATAAAGATTCCAAAGTCGGCATCCGCTGTAGAAAAGATGTTCTCATCTGAATACCGTAACAAGCACTCATCGTACCAAACGATGGCACGCTTCTGATTTGGGCACTCCTGAATAATTCTCCCCGAAGCAGAGGCCACGCATTGTTGGCAGATGTCAACGCTTACGTCACCTCGGCACAGAAAGAGGCCGTAGATTATATTAGAGGGATCATTGCCCCGGCCAAGAGCGGTGGAATTGTAGAAGCCGTTACTCCTTGAAGCATTTGAAGACAGTGTGGAGAGGAGGAAATTCAGGTTGGTTCTGAAGGGGCTGTTGGTAGTGTTCGGACTATAGGTGACATTTTCGCAGTGGGATATAAGAAAATTCACGCTATTTGCTCTCTTGCTGAAGCAGATCAGCAAGCAGAGTAAGCAACATAAAAACACTGGAAAATTTCTGCAGATGATTTCAAAACAAGGCATGATCATATAAATGGTTGATTAGTATGTGTATATTTATTATTCACTCAAAATATCTCTAGCTAGTTTGCTGGTTTGGCAGTTTTTAAGTAGCAGCCTACAAACTTTTATAAGGTAAGTACATTCAGTGGCATTATTCTAGTAGTGTTTAATTAGGATGAGGAAATGAGTAGTTGGCTGTTGCAAACTTTCCTTGACTTCCAATTCCATTTGAGTAATCAAATCAAAGGTAAAAGTAGGCTGTGTCTTTTCATCGTTTGTGATCCTAGGAATCAAATCAAAGGTAAAGTAATTTTTCTGCCCTTAAATTTGCACTAGCTGCCAATCATGGCATCAACTCAAATATGCACAAGTTAAGACACTTTTAATTCATCATTTGTATGAAGATACTCAACAATTATTGCCTTTATACATTTGGACACATTATCAATATTTTTTTCAAGAAAAAAAAAATTACACATGAACTCTTATCTTTTTAGTTTGTTTATGAGTGTTCATTAGCACTTATTTGACAAATCTTTTACAATTACTTTTACAAAGGTGATGAGTATGGGAAACATCCTGGATACAACAAAATGGTAAGGTTAAGTTGATTTAAACGTTAGTAAGAGAATGTCAAAAAATGTTGCTTGACAAGCAAGAGTGAAAGACTGGAAATTATTCCACAAATAAATTTCAACTATTGAAATTTATTTGTGGAATAATAGAAATGTACATCATCCTACATGTCACGTGAAGCGAGGATGACGTTTGATACCAGTAATTTGGTTCGGGAAGTAAGCAAATAGTAGTAGTGAGATTAGTCAAGATCCGGCTACATTTGGCTTTCAAGGGCTGCACCTGCACGAGTTGAATTCATGGATTGCTCTTTTTTTGGTTTTTCCTTTTAAGAATTAATAGTGATTGTCTACTCACACTATCGGTGAATGAAACCCGTGACATCCTCTTAGTTACAATTGAAATGTTTTACCAATTATACTGTACTTTGTTCGTATCCATGGATTGCTCTATTTTGTCGAATGCAAAATTTATAGGAATGATTATGCAATTTGCACAGGAAAGTGCCATAGGTTATAGTAGCAGGATCAACACAAATAAATCATAGCTCAATAACATCACATAATTAGTGAAACAAAAATCTGACGTTTACATTTCATAAGATTTGTATGAATTGTGAGCTGCTGTGTTTGGTTTTATACCTGGATATTTTGAATTCATTCTTAGTGGTTCAGTGACTTATTAGATAAAGACACTAAAGCATAGCTCTGAAAAGCATATTACTGTTAAAGTTCAAAATCATGTCATTATTGTGAGGTTGACTGGACTTCAAAGTAACAGCATAAATTAATCTTTCAAGTTAATCACCAAACATAAGATAATCTTGTAAATGCTTAACCGATTCCGTAAAGATTATTATTGCAATTACTTAAAAGTCGTTTGGCTATGAAAGATTTTAACCTCCTACTAGATAGGCAGAGGCAATTATTAATATTCAAATCCTGTTCAAAAATTAGTTCAATGGATGAGACTTTCGCTTACAATTATAACCAAACACCCTGTCCCTTTTACAATGGATATGGGATAAAATCAATAAAAAATTTTGAAGCGCTTAATCAGATCCTTTGGCTGTGATTCATGTAACATGACATTTACTGAAGAGCTAAAGATACACCATCTGATCATGTCCAAAAGTATCTTAAAAAATATGCTCTAGATAATTTAATTAATCAAGAAATTTACAAGACAGGCTAGTGTACTATTGGACATTAGTCGATAATAGCATTTCATCTTTCAATGGTTTTCTTTTCTTTATTTTTTTTTAAACCTTTCATGAGTGTAGTTCCTGCACATGTTCGTAGAGGTGCATGATTGCTCAAACTCAAAAAAGAAAATTGTTTTCTTTTAAAAAGGAAAGCAATCAGTGTAACTGTGTTCTATAAAAACATATTTATAAATATGAGTATTGCCGTTTATTTTTCTTTTGATCCGAGTAGTTTTAGAACAGGATTAATCAATGCGACGTTCCACCCCCTCTCCCAGGATCTTTCTTCCTTCACATTGTATGAAAAGAATTAATCGCCCCTAGACACGCGTTAGTATATAGGCATGGCCAGCGGAAGCTTCGTCTAGGTTAGGGAAATGAGAATTTTCCATCTAAAACTCTCACAAGGAAGAGACTAGGGAAAACCCTATCCTTTTGGAAATGAAGTGAGAGCTAACGACCGTCCAGAAGTTGAAATGGGAAAATGGCACTTGAGTCTTTCTTGACTACTTTCTCCTCATTTCCAGTCCAACAATCCTTCTTCCCTAACGCAGTGATTACCATGCATTCATGAAGAATCCGAAAACGATGTGTTTGCATCCCTATTATGGACTCCAATGCTGTTTTAGATTTTTTTTTTTTCCTGACCCAGGGGTATTCGGGCCTTCAACCCGACTAATCCCTGGGGTCCGAAAGGAGAGACCCATTCCTCCGAACACGTCAACTCCGGAACTCGAACTGTGGCCGCCATACCTAAAAAGGGGCAATGAAACCACTCAACCTACCCCGGGTTGATTGGGCCAATGCCGTTTTAGATACTCAGGAAGAAAATTTGTGTTTACACTCTACATGTGTCACAGGTGTTATCAACAGTCCAGACGACTTCTAACTAAGATTTAGTCAAGCCGGTGGGGACATGATCGAAATCCCATTTGATTGCCCGTCTCCAATTTTCCACCCGTCGTAGTCCCCACGCTAGTCGTCTACCTGTATAGTTTGTTCCTCTTGGTAAAGGGCGAAGAGGGGCGAAAAGATAAAAGAAGCCTTTTAGTTGGTAGAGCTCTTTCTTCTTTCCGTAAAAACTCCCTCGAGTCAGAACTTGACTCGAGCTTTCTCCGTGGGATGAGCCCTCTCTCTAAGTTTCTATTATTTGTGGGGATAAAGTCTCTTCTTTAAGAATTAAAAAAGAAAAAAAGAGTCTCTTCTTTTATTTGTGTGGATAAAGTCTCTCTTACATTTCCCAACGAGAGCTTCTTCTCTCTTAAGGTTAGACTTGCACAAACGTTTACGAACTATAATTATTTTGTCTCATCTTTTAGAATTTTTTTTTAGAGATATACTGTGTAACTTTATTTAGATTTGTACTATCCATTGTCCTGATCTGCTCTTTAATATCTGTGTTTGATGATGTAATTAGAAGATTTTAATGCATTTATGATGTTTCATAAAAAAAAAGATTAATTTTTGTGTCTTAAAAAATAAAATATGAAATTTAATTATTTTATCCTATTCTATGAACTAATTAAAGAGATAAATACATTGTAAAACTTTTAAATCACAAATTATCTAATACAATAAGTACTTATGGAATTATCTATGCAACCAGTATATTTAAAAGCACGTAAGCATTTGCTTTTATTTGAAGTTCTATTGAATGAAATACAATTCAATAAACTACTATAACTCCAAATGGACCCTAGAATAGCATTAAAATAGCATTGTTATACTAAGTTAAAGATCAACACGGGATTCCAAAGCGAAGTCAAAGATCAACACGAGATTACAAATCGAATAGTATTAGGAAAGGAGAAAATAGGGGAAGGCAATAAAGTAGGGCATTTTTTTCTTGGATTAAGTTTTCATCTACTGTCAGTGCAGTAGATTTTTTATAATAACACGTGTAGATGAATGCCACCTATGCAAAAGGTGGATTTCAAATTTGAAATTGGATTATGTGGCATACATCTATACCCGCTCGTGTATACATTGACAGTGTATAAAAAAATTACTCTTTTTTCTTTATTTTTTTCACTTAGATCACAAACAGCTTTTTCCAATCATTCTTTTATCTTTTTAACTACTTTTTTTTTTATCTTAAGTACATTATATCATAAAAAATGCAATTGCAACTATTTCAAAAAAATTTTCAAAAAAAAAATTCTTTTGAAATACATTTTAGCCAGTTTTGATGTAACGATAATCTTGTTTATAAAGAAAAAGAGGCATTATCTTTGTGCAAAACATAAAACAGACAAAATAAGATTGAAAAAAAAAGATTTCCACATAATTGTTCATTTCACATGAGGGAGAGAGCCGAATGTACTATGAACTAGTAAAATATTTAGAGAACAGAGAAGTGGGTGAATGAACTGGTAAAATATCAATAGAAGAGAGAAGTGGATGACATAGCAGACCGTAAATGCATTGTGGACAATTATTAATGCAATGCAAGTCCTTAAAGGGAATTACTCTTTCTAGGCGAGTTGCTATCAGGTGGAGCATAAAGTGAAGGTTTGGTCGCGAAAGACGGGTTATTTGTTCTAAAATTTAAAGAGTGTGTAGTAGTGCACTCTTTTGATCTAAAAATGAGATACCTTCTTTAGCCCCATTTACCCAATTGGTTCCTCCCCGTAGGAGTAGAATAGGATGTAATAATTGACAAAAAGAACAAAAAAATGCCTAAGGGAAGCTTGTAGGTGCCTTCCATAAGATAAGTTAGATTAAGAATAGGAATAATAGTATAAGTTAGAGTAGAACTAGGAGTCGGACATGACAGTTGACCAAAGAAAAAGGAAAAGAAGTCCTTAAGGGAAGATCACACGCAACTCTCCTAGTATAAGTTAGAATAGATGTGGAAGTAAGGTATGATGACTGATGAATGGTTAAAAAAGGTCCTTAAAGAAGAGTAGTTGCCTGCTTGGGTCTTTTATCCACTAAGCACAAAGGCATAAAGAGGCTTTTAGACATTTCATACTCATAACTGTATGGGCACTAGACTTAAAAAACTGTCAAATTATGGTGCATGATGGGTAATGCGTTGCTAAGGTTATTGATCTGTTAAAGAAAAAAAAAAAGATCATGCATTATTGCTAAACGAATTCAGTTTGTAAAAGTAACCCTCCATGTCATCTGTATGATATGTTAATCATCATCATCATTATTGTTTTATCATTATTATTATTATACTATATAATAATAGTATTATTATAAAAGTATGCTAAGTCTTTGTGCTTTGAAATGTAAGCACAATATTGTCTTAATCTTTGTACTTTCTATTATGCCTTCCTTCTTTTATTATGTAATTTACTGTATTTCATTTGCGCAGCAATTATTAATACAATCCATTATTTTTGTATTACAATGATAATTAATATGAAAATCTTTCTAGCCAAAACTCAAAATATTAATACTATTGAATAGATTTATAATTACTAATACCAAAAAAACCATATAAAAGGGAATAAGAACTATGAATCAAACTAAAAGAAAAGGAAAAATAATAACTACAAAAAAGAACAAAAGAAAAAAAAATAGAAAAGGCTAAACTCATTACCTTTGCTAATTAGAATTTTAATTACTCTACAAAGTCTTAGAAAGACTAATTATGGTTGAATATTTACATCCCGTAATTAACAAACGTAATACTTAAAAGAACATAGAAAATTCATATTCAAAGAATTCATATATATTTGATTAAATAATAGGGCATCTCATTTCAATTTGAACAGTTTCAACTAATAAATTCAACTCATATAACATGTGAAACTACTCATACATTCAAGTTACAAATAATCAACCTATTATAAATCTACTAATACAACTTTTTTGGAAAAAAGCATAAGAACTAATTAAACATTGAGTATTTTGGTCAAATATCGTAATGTCAATTGTTTAAATTAAATGATTTTGTTGGAACATTTTCCATCGATATTAATTCAACCAAGACATATCTAAACTCTAACGATAAATAATTTTGCTAGGAAATTAAAGTTAGGAGATGAACACACGATATAAAAAGTATCCTAGAATGATAGAAATAAAACAAACTAATTTATTTACTCTAATGCTTTTTTTTTAAGCTATTGTTTATATTTATTTTATGGATGTTTATAGATTCTATTAGCTGCTCTAGCTTTTAATGTCTAGAGGTATGGTCATTACCTAATGATACTATTTTGTTTATAATAGATCATAACATTATAAAATTTATGTAATGATATTATGGGTATCAATACTATCTAAAGGCTCGAAAACTATTTTGACAAATGTTAGATTCATGGTTTCAATGTAAATGATATTTTTAAAGACCAATTTCAAAGAAAAAGAAAAAATTTTATGATGTTAACAATTAGCATTTGTCAAAATATTTTACTATCAAAAAATATAAAAAATTTTAAGGCAATTTAATTACATGCAAAACTCGTGAGGTACTACAGTTCAGTTTAAGTAGAGATAACTCTTTTTGAAAGTCCAGTGTGAATTACTCAACTCCTATAAAATACTCATACGAGTTCTGTATACACTTGGTCCATTAAATGTTTGTGAAGAATAAACTTTGGGATTGCATTTTTTTTGAATTTGTGTGAAATATTTTTTATCAAATTTTTTACTTGCCTTCTTTACCTTACACTCATCATATTTCAAAAAAGTATTGCAGTAAATTCTTTCTACAAAAACTTCTAAATATTATAATCCAAAACGGCTCTGAGTATCCTAAAGCCTCAGTCAGATGGGATGTGCGGCATGTGCCCCGTCAAATTTTTTTTTTTTTTTTTAAATTTTTTGATTATTTCCAATCAAAGGGACGTCGAAGCCCAGAACTACATGAAAGTATGTTCCATTTCCAATGAACGGATTTTCCAAAACCAGATTGGGCCTCTTTGGACCTAAAACTCCCAACTCAGTTAGATGCTTCGCCTTGACCCAGCTTGATTTTTTTTTTTTTTTTTTGGGAATAAAGTTTAAGATAGACTCCAAATTCATAATGGAAAAGGAGAATGGAATCGAATCGAACCCTTTGTGGGGGAGCTCAAAATGGAAAGATTTGAATGTAGAAAATATATGACAATCACTTAATTAATACCGCTTAGATTCATTCTTCTTTTGTTAATTGAGATGTTTCAAATTTGAAATTTCTCACTTACATTCTCTTCTTCAATACTATCCAACTAGAATTCTACCCTGTGCTATACACGGGTTTATATTTAAAATAATAATAATAGTTAATGAACTATTTATTATAGTTATATGAAAAATAAGTTAAAAATAAAAAGATTATTATTTTAGTATCTAATTTATATTATATTTATGTATCTTATCTCAAACTTTAAAATAAACAAAACATATAAGTAAAAGATTATAGAAACGATATTATTCTTACCTAATTGTCATTCCTTAATCTAATTTTATAGCACATTTACCTCTTATTATACTATACTATCAAACTATTATAATTGTAAATGATAACCTATTTACTTTGATTGCTCCATCAACAAATATGAGTTTGGATATGTAATTTAATTGGATTCAAATGTGTTTATAATTCAACATCCAAATTAAAAAGTTAATATTTGAAGAAAAAGAAAAAAAACTTTCATAACTTCCAGTTTAGTTAACTGTTAAAATATACTTATTTTTGTATTTTCAAAATAAAAGGACACGATATAGTTATTTATATTATAAATTTGGATTGATGGTAACAAATTTTCTTTTGAAAACGTTTTTAGTTGATTTCAGATTTATCCTTCAAATTGAAAGATATCACTTGAAGCAAGAATTGATGAATAGTAATTTTTAGAATATATTTAATTTTACCTCTCATAATATGAAACTATATAAAGCCAAGAATTAATCACAAGAGTTGTAATAATTGGCATCTGGAAATGCAAATGAAAAACTGACAATATCTTGTAATGCGTTCAACAATTAAAAAAAAAAGGATTTAGTCATTTTTCTAAAAATGACATGGTAGTGTTAACAAAAATATACAAAATAATCAATAAGGCCTAAGACTATTCTTAGTGGTTGGGTTTTATACGCTTATTTAAATCCCATTAGAGTAAAATTTAGATTAGATATATATAAATTGAGTTGATATAATTGACAAATAAATGCATTATATCTTTCTCTTAAACTATATTGTTATTTTTTTAAAAATTTTTGGTAGGACTGATGTTGTTGTTGTTATTATTATTATTATTTATCAAAAATAAAGATTTTAAATAATAATTTTCATTTTCAAGTGCTAGTAGGATTTTGTTGTTAATTTAGTGTTTTTAGGATTAGTACAACTATTGATTTTTAAATCCATGATACTATCCAATTCGTTCCCAACCTCTCGCTTACACTTACTTTCCTGTGCCATTCACACGCCTCTCTCCAAAAAAAAAAAAAAAAAGAAAAAAGAGAGAGAATGTTCCCCTCCTTAACACTTGGATTCATCTGAATTTAGTAATTGCCTTTGTAGGCTTCCCTGGGTGGCTTTTGGGCCAAACTACCACAAATTCACTCGAAATCTATAGGAAATATAAATCAACACATTCTAGGCTTTTGCTATTCCTTCACTTGAAGTTGATAAATTGGCAGCATAGTTTGCGTTGCATTTGAATTGATTACTCAAATCTCAAGTAAAGCTCCAAAGCATTTGCTAATCAATATGGCATTTCGGCTGAGAAAACTACTAATGACAAATGGCTGCTCTTCTTGTAAAATTTCAACCGTCATGTCTAACAACCAAAAGAAGTATTCAACTGTATTCACCCCACTTAGATCTATATCAAACACTTGCATGAACAAATTCCTTTCCACCGATCAAACCATCTTCAAGCCTCAGGTTGACTCTCTTAAGTCCGGTGAGTCCACTGCCATTCTAGTCCTCCTGCATGAGTTTGTGGTTTTCTTTGTTTTATCATAGCACCCCTTCTGCTTGTTGAAATGCCTGTTACAAATATATGCGTACTACATGAAGATAGTCTTTGATTTTGTTGGGTCATGGCCATATGCCCATACGAGTGAAGATGAAAGAATAGTACTCAAAATTCGTCTGTGTAATGTAGTCATAGTGTTTATGTTCTTAAAAGAAGCTAATGGACTGCCTAGATTGTAATATAAGGCTCACCTTACATTCAGGTTGCATTTTGCATTGCATTTGGAGCATTCTTGATTTTTCTGCTGATGATTGAGTTCTTTTAAAAGTTTCTCCTTCTGTCAATCTCTGAGCTCCTACAACTGATGATTGGTTATCTGGCTATGAACGTAGAACATGCTCCATTGCATTGGGAAATTGCTCTTTCTTTGTTTAAATATGCTCAAAGTTGTGATAATTGCAAAACTTTACGGGATTAAGCTTAATGCGGAAATTTTCTGTAAGATAGTAAATATAGAATAATTTGTTTGTAAACCTACAGTATAGTAGGGAGAGAAGCATGCAGTAAGTCTCTTGAAAGTACATGTTTAGTTTTTCTATGGCTAGAAAACAATTTCATTCAAGAACTCAAGTACCTGCTGTGATATAGTGTAATTTTTAACTGAAGAAATGGTTCTGATTTCATCTGCCAGTTTCAGATAAAACAGTTTACAGGTATTCTTCTCAGGGGATGAATAAGGTCAGGTTGTATACACTTGGATCGGCTTTGTACCAAACTGCTTTGAAACTCCTTTTTTTTTTTTTTGGGAAACGGTTTCGCCAAGGTTATACTTTTCAATTCAAGACTGCAAAATGAGTTTGGTTTTCTATTTTGTAACTAAATTCTGACTTGTATGTTTTATGATTAGATTTTATTGATTTCAGTTGACCAAACAAAATATAAACTCTGTGAGTATTATTCAAACTAAAATTCAGCAAACTAAGTGTCCTAAGACCAGTAAAACTGAAAAAAGAACTTTGAGACTTTGGAAGATGAGAGTTACTCTTTTTTTTTTTAGATGCTAACTAATTGAGAATCTAGGACTAAAACTGACCATTTAGTAATTTTGTTGACTTGGTTGACCACAAACCAAACTGGTCAATTGTGCTTTAAAGTGGTTTGTTAGTTATTCAGTTTTTTATATAATGACTATAATTCAACTATTTAATGAGCTTTTTAACAGTCTAAGCCTTTTGGATGGTCAACCATTCTAATTTGGTTAGGCAGCTTTTTCCAATTTGCACCAAAGGTTTCAGAAACATGTACAAAAAATTAATTAGATATTTTAAGGTTTCTTCATAAAAGTTGCACTGATCATTATATTGTAGAGATATTTCGTAGTTCATGTAACTGGGAGTCTCATTTCCATGTCTAAAAAGGGATACCCCTAACTAGGAGCTTCCTGCAGGCAAAGAAGGTAACCAATTAATGAACACAGTTGCCTAAATAATTGATTTGGATTGCTTTCTACCTTCACACAGCTTCATTGCAGTATTAAAATGTCTGATAGTTGCTTGCAATGAATAACAGAAACTTCTAGGTAGGAAGTAAAACTTTTTTGTTCATTTTGAGTCTTTTTTAACTACCTTAGTTTTTTAGTTTTGATTGAGAATTGGTCTTCACTGTGTTGTAATTCAAACATTGAAAGTTCTTTTAAACTGCATTTGCCTTATTATAATTGTCTATATTCTAACTATGTTGAGGTAACTGACATGATGCATGGGAAGTTGAAACATAAAATATTTTACCTACATAATGGGTCTCACAGACTGATAGCATATCATTGCATACTGTCATACAGGTTTAGGAACTTCGGAGTTTTGACCTATTAAGTTATTCATGGGTTTCTTTTCAAGAACAAGTTGTTCAGTCTGAAGTAATATAGTGCACTAAGTCAAAGTTTACATATGCTTGATTTAAGCTTAGACGATGATGCTGTGGTTGATCAAGACTTTCAGAAGTGGCATAATGGTGGCGGGACTTTCCACAAATCAGCATGTATTCATCGAACAGCAGTCATAGAATTCGGTGCAATAGTTCATTCACAATCTCTTTTGGGTGAAAATGTTTCTATTGGGTCTGGAGCTGTTGTTGGACCTGATGTTTCGATTGGTCAATCTACTAGAATAGGGTATCATGACTTCTCTTTCTTAGATGCAGAAATCATTTCAATTTTGTGGTAAAATCTTGCATGAACTATCAATTTTTCTGAAACGAATCCTACAAGGTTTTTCCCCTTTATAGATCCATGCATCTATAGACATTGTCAGGGATTTTCCACATTGGCAGCATATTGAAAATGATAGTGTTTGAATACTTTGTTCTATTGTTGTTTCTTCTGCTTGCGCTTGCAATTGACTTCATCTGTGCTAATCGTCTGCTTTCTTGGTTCAACATGCTGTAGCTGTCTATTGTTTGCTCATTTTTTGTTAGGTTTTAAGTTGCACATGCATAGAACTAATTCCTTCCACTCGTGAAAGATGACTTATTAATAACTTCTATGTAGCACTTTTGACCTCCCAAATTCTAGTTAATCTTTGAGTTGTATGGCATTCTTTAGGGGAGTCACTGAATCAAGCTAAGCATCTTTGCATAGACTCGAATAGACTTGGAAACAATTATTAATTGTGACTGTGGGTTCAAGGGTGTGTATACATGTCCAAGTGATGATCTACTGCTTAGGTTTGTGCCATGAAAAAATCTTGTAACTTTTGAAGCCTGTTGAGTTTAGGATTTTTCTCTCTGAACATGTCCTTGTGTGTGCTTCAACAGCTTAATTCATGCTATTGCCTATCAAAATTCAAGTTTGAGCCTCATTCGGACTCAAGCCTCAGGTGGCCTGCAGACACAACACAATTTGTTTGCAGCACTAACTGTATTTGGCACAAGCATACACATGGTAAAAGGATTTTAATTGCATGAATGACTAAGACACATAATATGAGTTAAGGTCAGATTCTATTTGTTCCACCAGCAGATAGTTGCAGTAATGTACTAACGTTTGTCTTTGAATAATTATAAACTGTTTCAGATTCTCAGATATCCATCTCATATTCTTTTTATCGTTTTTCTTTTTTAGATACAATGTTGCTCTTACAAATTGCACAGTTGGTGATTTCTGTGTTATCCACAATGGTGTTTGCGTTGGCCAAGATGGTAAGACTGGGTTCCCCATTATGATGCATAAAAACCTCATCAGATAGGTTAGATTTCTTGATGCAGCAGATGCACCTGATATTGTGTTGGACATGTTCTGAATCATGATTTATGCTGATTTCACCAGGATTTGGGTTTTTGGTGGATGAACAGGGTAATATGTTGAAGAAGCCACAGGTACTGATGTGTGTGTGTGTGTGTGTTTTCACATGGCTATCTTTACAGTTGTTCAAATTTTTCCACTTGGAGATTAACATGCATGATATAGTTGAAGGCTGTAACTAAGATTGGTTACAGTTGCTTAATGCGATTTCATGATCTAGTAAATTTCTTGCTCTTAATTCTCTATTTCCTTTTGTGGTACTCAAACACATACGATATGTCTTCTTTGCCCATCTTCTCTCCAGCATTTGAAAGTGAAGATAGGTAACCATGTGGAAATTGGAGCAAACACATGTATTGATCGAGGCAGGTAACTAGTCGTCTGAGTACTACCTTGAGTCATTACATGACACTCTTGAATCTGGACAAAAAGATGCTTTGTAGTAATTAAATTTAACAAAGATAATTTGGCTTGCAGTTGGAGAGATACTATCATAGGAGATCACTCGAAAATAGATAATTTGGTTCAGGTATATTAACACTTTCTGATTTATAACCTCCTCTGCTTTATGCACATCTGCTGTCTTTTGCTTTCAGATTGGCCACAATGTACAAATCGGGAAGAACTGCATGATTTGTGGACAAGTTGGAATTGCAGGTTCAGTAACGTATGTTAGTTCTTCCCTGTCCTTCTTTTGGACCCCCATCCTCTTAAGGAAAAGTCAAAAGAAAGAACAAACTGTTGGCTTAAAATATTAGTTCTCATTGAATTCTAACATGGAGCTAGGAACTTAGTGCTTTTGTTAAAATACTTTTTGTTAAATCTGCAGGATGGGTGACTATGTGACACTGGGTGGAAGGGTTGCAATCCGTGATCACGTCTGCATTGCATCAAGGGTAACTAGTGACCACACCATCACGCTGACTTTATTTTGCATTTATTTTCACATGCACTTCCGTGGAAAGCTTTTTATTTGTTGAGTGTAGTTTTTTTGTTTGGCTGGTACTGAGGCATACAAGAATTATAGACACAGTTGACCTGCCTATGAATTGAGGGCTGGACAGTGTCCTTATTCTGTGAATATGAGCATTGGGTGATAGATAATGATGTAGTAACTGAGTCTGATGCTGCTCTAGAATTCAACTTCCCTTGAATTTTCTTATTTTCAGTTGCATTACCAATTTACTACATCAAGCAGATTATATGTTGAATCAAGTCTAAGAGCAATGTGCGGTGATGATGTCATATTTACTTTGGATTAGCTGTTTCTGGTGCCTTATGTTTTATTATAGTCAAGTTTAGGTATGGCAACCTTAGGTGTTTGGTCAAGCCAGCTTGAGTTAGTTTACTTGCATTTTCACTAAAAACAACTCATCTCCAGTGGAAATGGTTCCTGGTTTTAGACTACAACCTTGTTGAGTTCTGGTATTTTAAAACACGTGGTCTATTCAAGAAGATGCTATTGGCCATGTATTTGATTTGTAACATAATCTATCCGCATTTCAACTGTTATTTTTTATTTGACTCCAGCTTACATTATCTTCTAACTTCCGCTTAACTTTGTGATTATTTTGATGATTGCTCGTGACTTGAATGCATCATGTCAGTGTTTATTTCTTTCCCATCTCTTGCCATCTCTATATGAATGTGTCATTGACCAACAATCTATTGCTGCATGCAGGTGAGATTAGCTGCTTGTAGCTGTGTCACCAAGGACATTAATCAGCCAGGGGATTATGGTGGCTTCCCTGCTGTAAGGGTCTTGATATTTTGTTACCTAGAAATTAGAATCATATTTTATCCAAAGAAAAAGAATGAATAAAGAAATAAATGAAATGCTGTATCCCACAGAAATATTAACATGAATAAAGAATCATTTTAATATTTCTGAATGTAGTTCCTGTAGAAAGATTTTAATATTCTTAATGTAATTGTGGAACCATTTTCTATGTGCTTTTGCCGCAGATCCCAATTGGTAAATGGCGAAGACAAGTTGCTGCTCAACGTCAGACATTCAAGTAGAAAACCTGTGTACGTGTGTTAGGGAATCATCGCTACTGTTGAGATCTTGATGGCTAACCTTGCGCGACTGACATGATATCCTTGGTTCTCCAGCACATGGGATACAAAACTGCCAAAATAGCTAGTGGCTGGAAGAATCTTTTGCTTGTGTGCTCCAGATTTAAATATAGTCTAGGGCGTCATTTTATATTATGAAACAGGGTGAGACTTTTGAAAGTTGTAATGTAATTGGAATTACAGTAACAGTACTACAATGTCTATAACTCAGTAGAAACTTTTATCTATATAATGAACTGATTCACTCAGGACATCTGCTTTAAGGAATTTTTGGGGTTAAAACACTGCAAAAATTTTAAATTTGAGGAGTTTGGTCTGCATCCTTCGAGTTTTTCTCAAGCGTCCGCCAAAAGTATTCCCATTCGGTATCATGTTTGGGTGAGGATAATTACTAATAAGTAATATCATATCTTTCCTTAGAAGGCTGTAAAGCAAATAGTATGACCCCGAATATTTTCTACATGTCCGATTGAGCTTGTTCTATATGTTAATTTAGGAAGCAATAAAATGCTTTCTTCCAAAGGATTTGTAGTAAACATCTTTACTTTATTTCGTTCATCTCTCCTAGTGGACGTTTCAAATTAGGATTTTGCACGGCGAAGACTAAGTAAGGCTCCTGGGATACCTTATCAGCTGGAGAAATCAATCTGAATCATTTCGGGAACTTTCATTTTCTGAAAACACATTTAATCTCTATTCTTGACTTATTTGTCATGCTCCAAGTCACAGAGTTTGGTTTCATGTGTGTGTGAGCAAACAGAGGCCATACATGTTGAACGTTGTTTCGACCGGAAATGCAGGATCCCTTAATTTTGCATCTGCAATCGTGCCGAATTCTGCATGATACTTTTATCTGTCTACATAATCTTGAAACAATGACTAATTAACAAATAGAACTGTTTCCTGAACTACTTTTACATGTCATGATATAATTCACGTGAATCTGATTCTCCATTTCTTCAAGCCATTATGCATCTTTGTCTTGCTTGGAATTTTGCCTTCTGATCCAATTGGTAACTGAGCACTGAGGTGCACTTTGTTACGCCTGCTCTTAATACCCCAGGTTCGATACCGAATCCTGGTAACCAAAAGAGCCTGCAAACGAGCTTTTCGATTTGATATTTGGTCTTGCAATGCTTTCCATAGCTTTCCATCCAAATACACAACTCCTATCTTTGGTGTTGTTTCCCCTTTATCCTGGGAGAAACGAGGTATGGTTGTTGAAGCTATGGTGTCCTGATTGTTGTAAAAGGTCAGGATGATGTCGTCAAAGTAAGTGCCTGAATCCTTGTTAGGATTTTGAATCTCCAAGGCATAGGCTATCGTGCCGTTCTGAACTGAGAACTCAGTAATGGTGTAGTCGGGGCTTTTCGGCCGTATGCTTAGCCACATGAAGAAGACCAGCAATCCCAGAAGGATAATAATTTGGGTAATCCAGACTTTGAAGCTCATGACTTCTACCATCTCTGTTTATGACTTCCTGTAGATGAGGGTTCTGAAAGCAGTGACGAGAAAAATAAGGGCAAAGAAGTTTCTTCAAGCTAGCACAAGGATAAGCAAGCATCTGGAACTGTTCTTAGGATGGTTGTCAGGGAAGAGGTGGGGTTTAGTTTAGTTGATGTTGGGAAGGCATGCCAAGGCAGAAGCGATGCTTTTCTTCTTTTGCTGCCTTTCACTTTTAGTGATGCTTCATGTCGTATAAGTCTGAGTGCTTAGGTGAAAAGGAATCTGATACATGGCTCGCCGAAGGAAGCCAATCCAAAACCCGAACGCGGTTTGGTTACCTTCCCGTGCCCGACCTGAGAGGGGGATGAGAGGAGGCTCCTTATTTTCTTTTTTATTTTTTTTATTTTTTTATTTTTCCTCTCTTTTCTTCGTCAAAAGGAGGAACAAAAAGGTTACATATACATACATATATACATATATATATATATATATATACACACACACATATACATATGTGTATGTATATATATGTATATACATATATATATACATATACATACATATATATGTGTGTGTGTGTGTGTATATATATATATATATATATATATATATACATATGTATGTATGTGTGTATGTATGTCTTTATATGTTTGTGTACATATGCGCATGGACACACACACATACATACACACACACTCCCTCGATTTTAATTAAATCTATTTAGGAGAGGATGCAGAGTCTCATGCATTAGCAACTAAATCAAAATTAAAAAGTCATATACTTTTTCCTTTTCTTAGCTCCAACTTTTCGTGAGTTGCAACAGAAAACCGTTCTCCCTCGAGTAAATTGTCCTAGACACTCGTTAAGAGGAGTTTCAACGTTAATTATTTGGCAAGTATGTTATTAATTTACAAAAGTGTGTAACTGTAAGTGTAAAATAAATATGAATGTGTACATTTCATATGTAAGTCTTGTATAAATTAGTGTACTACTGCCTACTAACCCAACACTATTAGAAAAATCCTACAGTTTAACATGCAATTGTGTGAGATATTTCCAAAAAATTTTACGGTAAAAATAGGTTTTCCTCATCTGAATTCTTTCTAATAAATGTAATTAGTTTAATTAGTATTTTAGGTTAAGTTTGATTTATTTCTTAAAGCATATAACTAGAAACAGTGAGTCGAATCATGTACATGACCGTCATTTATTAGAACTGCTGTAGATACAGAAAAAGTGCAAGCATTTCAGAAAGTTGAGTGCTGACGACAATGTTCCCACGAAATGCCACCTCTCCGACCTCCGGATATACAACAATTTGATCAAAGTGACATCGAATCTTACATCAAATTCATAATCATCAATAGTAATTTTTTACACCACAAAATCAAAAAAAATTTTGCAACCTAAAAAAAAAAAAAAGAGAAAAGAAAAAAATATCTGGAACTTCCTCTCTTAACCCAGATTAATCAGCTGAAATAAACAGGACATCTTTTATCTTTGTACTCAGGCAAGATGGTGCCATCAGGGCCAACTCCAACGGGACAATTAGCATGCAGGGTGTGATGCTTACTATCCCACGAGGAAATTTTGAACCTAATGGTCGAGGTTACTTCAAGCTTGAAAAGTACCCTTCCTTGTGATCGATCAGCTAAAATTTCCTGCCATCTTTGATTACTGACCGTCAATGTAGCACCGCTAAAGCTACCAGCAAGAACTGTGGTATTTTTGGGCCCTTGGTAAAATGGAAGCAGCAACGAAGTAGCCCCAACGCCTTGATCATTATAAGATACAGAAACATGCATTGCATCGTAGAAGACCCCAATAGCTCGGTTTGGATTACGGGCAGTGACGTTGAAATCTATCTGGGCACTTTCAAACCCGTTTTCTTGGGCTATAGCTGGAATTGAGAATTCATGGACGTGAAATCTTGGCCTGTGCGGGCGTAAACTTAGCCACAGGATGAACGTGATCACGCCGATCAAGAAAAGAAGGAACAACAAAATGGAGCAGACGAGCTTGGAAACCCTGGTGGGCAAGCTTTCTCGCACCCGGTGGGCGTAGTAACGGGCAGAGTGGTGCCGCTTGACGGGCTGGTTTTGGGGAGCAGGGCTAGAATGAATTGGTAATTGGTGCGGGGAACTCATAGTACCTTTTTTCTTTTTGGTGGCGGTTGAAGGGAGAAATGTTTTGAGGACAGACTGATGATGAACAGGAAATATTTTGGATGGTTGTTTAAATATAGTGTCTTAACCAAGCCAAGAGAGGGTGCCTGAGGAACAAAGGAACGTAATGAGGAATGTTCAGAGTTTCTTTTTGCATGGGCAAAGGAAAGAATAACACGCTAGCTGCTCATCTCCTTTCTCTTTTTGCTTCTAAATTTCATCCTAGTACTGGCAGATTGTCTTTAGTTCAAATGTCTACTTAGCCTAATTACATTGAGTAGTCAAATATCAAACACTTGGACGAAGAATGGATTCAGGTGATATTTTGTTAATTGCATGCATGTGAGCGTATGAATGACCTTCACATCCAAGAAACAGTGGTCTTCAAAAAAGGTATATGATGCTAAATTGACTTGTGTAGGGGAGGTATCGCATAGAATGAGTCGTGTGGTTTCTTCTATAAAATGGAACTTTATTGAGAAATCTTAAGCACTAAGCAAGCCAGATTTAATGCTGTTTAGTACAAATAGAAAATTGGAAAATCAAATTTCGTTTATTAAAAAAACAGATGGAGAAGAAGAAGTTAAAAAACAAAATTCGAAAGCTCTCCCAACTGGGATGCTTTAGGTATATATTTGCAATTACTTCATTTATTAAAGTTCTCAGACATTCATCACTCGATTCTTCTATAATCCTCTGTTTCACTCACAGTAGTACGGCAGGACGCATGGAGCATGGAATGGAACACGGATGAACATGTGATGTTAACATATGTTCGACATGACCGAAGATAACACAAACAAAAAGGAAAAAGTGCAAAAAAACCTTGGCAGCCAATAAATTATTCATCATCAACTTTTGACTATCAAACAATTTTTCATTACTAATTGTTCACTAAATTAAC
Source organism: Gardenia jasminoides (assembly GCA_013103745.1). Taxonomy (NCBI): domain Eukaryota; kingdom Viridiplantae; phylum Streptophyta; class Magnoliopsida; order Gentianales; family Rubiaceae; genus Gardenia; species Gardenia jasminoides. The sequence goes on from CM023095.1 coordinate 1,852,366, forward strand.
TAATCAATGCATACGTGGTCATTTCATTGATCATTGCTCCTAATCTGAAAAATAATCAAAACACGTAGTAAACTGTAGGGGTAATTTTGTCCATCATTAACTAAACTCTATAACCCTCATTATTTTTGATGTCAAACATATATCAAAACGTGATTATTTGAAAAAAGTGGGGAATCAATTTGGAACCCTATTGTAATTTGCCATGTGTCCTGATTATTTGGGAGAAAAACCATGATTATTTTAGGGGGAAAAATAATGGTGGACAAATATGCCACCATAATTTGCTACGTGTTCTGATTATTTCCTAAATTAAGAGCAATAATCAACCAAATGATCACGGGTGTACTGATTAGTTGATTTAGTGACTAATTAGTGATGAAAAATGGTTTGACGGCCAAAATTTGATCCAGACAATAGTTTAATGGCCGACTAGGTTTTTTTTCCCAAAGAAAAATTATAACAGTTTTGAATTTTATCTTAAAATTTTTTGAGGCATATTGCACTGGGTGTGTTTTGATAGTCGTTTATTTATAAATTTTTTTGAGTACATCATAAACACATTTTTTTTATCTCACATACATCACATCAAAAAAAGTATTAAGGTATTTTTTATAAATATTATTCCAAATAATCTCTTGTCCAAACCATGTTTTAAAATGACATTGGTCCCTCTATTTAAAATTTTTACATCTGTAAAAGTTAAGAGTCATATTAAACTATATTGTAAATGGATGTAACATCCCAAATTATAAGGAACAAGAATCACATTAAACTATAATGCAACATGGATTATGTAACATCCAAAAGTATAAGATACAATATCGTATTAAATATGTTGGCAATGCTGTTGGACTCATGACATAATTGATCGTTTGTACAACTCCAGCGAGAGAATATTTTAGAGTATATTATCATTGTTATCCCCAAAAAGCAGCCTAGCTGATTAGGTCGTGTGATAAAAGATCGAACATTTTCACGAGTTGCAAGGGTAATACATCCCCAATCAAAGGTTCTCTGTGCAGTCCATGGAATGACACTGCCATTCATGTTGCATTTTTAATTCTGCTACTCGTAATAGAACTCTAATTGCAATCCCAGAATCTACTGGCAACAAGTATAATTGTGCACCTTCAAGGCTTCAACCAAATATACGCTGCCTAAACAATATGTTTAATAGATTTGACCCCTTGGGGAGACAGATAATCAAGCTGGATCTGAGATCTTGTCGTTTTCTTTATTAATTAAATTTTCATTACTATTTGAACATTGAGGGAATAGAAAAAGAGCAATCCTCGGAACAAATTCCAATCAAAAGAAAGAAAAAAAAATTGAAGGATAAACATGTCCTCAAAACATCTAATCTAACAAACTATATGCACATAATATTGTGCAGTTACAAAATTTCGGCAACATTCGAAACATACAAGCTCACGTGAGTTTGAGGGTCACCCAACTTGATGGATAATTAGGAAGAATATCTTCAAAGAGACTATTGGGGCTTCTAATCATGTTGATTCACTCCAAAAAGAAGAGGGGAAGACAATTGAGAAAAGAAATAGGGCTACAATCACAAACAAAAATAAGGGAAGACAACAGAGGCATGGAAAATCCCCTTATCCAGATCAAGATGAAGGATAATTTCTATATTTTCAATTTGTCATGCTACAAAATACTGGTCCGACCAAAAGGCTTTAGACCAATTACATGAAGATTTCAGTTTTAGTTTAGGAAATAGGGCTACTAAACTTCTTCTAACATAAATCTAGGATTTCAACAACATTAACTTGTCTGCAGTTTCTTAACACAACAGCAAAAGCTATCATCAATCCGTCACGGTACAGATTCTTCAATTCGTCTTTCTACACCGAGGATCTTCGACGCTTGGCGGAAGGCATGTCAGATTCCGAACTTCCAGGATGATGGGCTATAGCACTCTCGTCCATGGAGGATTCAATCTTGGAAGCGGCAATCGCAACAACAATCGGCAAAACCTCACGACCAATATTCCTTGGCTCTGTGATCTTGCCTGCTGCATAAGAAGACACTTCATCGATCGTAAGCGTGATGAAGTAACGAGGGATTCCCAGGGAAGCAAGAACCTCGTACAGAACAGCAGCTCCTGCCCCATAACGATGGTCATCCCCCAACATCATCGAAGTCTTCGAAACCCAGAACGACTTCACCGTTAATGGACCCATTGGTTCTTCCACAAAAGGCTGCTCCAACCTACCTTGTGGGCATGGGTTGCTACGCTGGAGAAGCTCTCGGTAACGGATTTGAATGTAAAAGATGTCTGAGGGTAAATCGTTCATATCCTTGATGATATCATTGTCTTGCCAAAAGTGAGAATCGTACTCAAAACCCTCTCCAGCCATGGATGGAAAAACAGGGAAAATTAAATTGGAATGCTGAGTATAGTAGAAGAAATAAACTACTTCCGATGTAAATCACCTGATGGGGGAAAAAAAAAAGTAAGTAATTTGGTTGATGGGCTTCTTTGTGCGAAGTGCTAGTTATATAGCTCCAATGTTATTTGAGGCCCGAGATTTCCTGAGTAGTGTCGGAGTAGCGTTTAGATTACAGAAAAGTAGGTCAAAAAAATTACATCACATTTTGAAACCTACAATTTAATTTCATTAACGTTTTCTTCGGTTAAGAAAAATCTGAACAAAACCCAAATTACTCTGTTTTTGTTTTCTTTAGCTTTTTGTTGTAACAGCCGCTTTTAATCTTTCCTACACGATTAGTGTAAAAAAAAATTTTTTTATTTCAAGTGTCTTAAATGTATAATACAGTCTTTAATCAAATGTCAAATTTTCATTTTGTATAAGTAGCATACATCTTACTCTACTTTTATACAAAAAACATTATACTGATAGTGCACGAAAGACTGACTCAATACACAACTCAACAAATTCATCTGCTCACGTAATTTAATTTTATACCTGAACGAACAAAGGTTAATCAGCAATAATTTTGTTGACCAATTAAAATACATCCACCAGGGTCGAGACCGTGGAATTTAAGGTATTACGTTAATAAGCAATTCTTTTTTTGTGGCTATATGTTAGTATTCATCTCACTATTTATGAGTTTTCAATTGTACCGCAGTTGTATTATGTTGTGATTAAGGGGAAAAAAAAATGCTTCAACTTCAGCTAGCCCTCCAAGGCTCCAACCAATCAAAACTAGGGTACCTTTTCTGTTCTTCAGTATGAGGAATCTGAATTTTCTTTATTCTCTCTTTAATTAAATCAAAGTTGTTTACTTTCCCAAAACCAAAACACGCTCCTCAATTTGAATAGCAACCAGGCAACGTGCATAGTTCATGGCTTGTGTCCAACTGCTCCTTAGCTTAATTACAAACGGAAAAATTTTAAATACTCCATAATACAACTTTCAGGGCAGCCAAACCTGCAAGTTTCCAACGCAATCGAATCATCTACAATAGATAAAATTTACTTGAGTTCCAAATATACAATTTGACAACCAGCATTCAAATTTTAACCAAATGAAAAATACATGTATTGGTGTAGAGAAATTTCCTGTAGAAGTATAATAGTAGAATTATTACAAGCTAACGCACAAAATTTTCTCATTCTTATTATGTAAGAAATCCCAAACAAACATGACTGGATAAGCCCATAGATTGTACTTCTCTGTTACGACTACTCCCTAGTCCAACAGTCCCGACTACTAATTCGGGAAAGATAATTATTAGAAGAATCAATTTCCAAAATGAGACATGAATCTCAAGAAAAAATGGGAAACAGGAAAAAGAATTGAAGACTAGCACACCAATAAAAATTCAACATCTAACTTTACACTTTTGGGTATCAATGAAAGAAGGTAATTGACTCCTCCATTAATTGACTTTGGTGCAGACTTTCCTGATTTCACCTTGAGTTCCAGTGAGAACTCCAATTCTACCCATGTTGATCATGGAATCACCAAAGTCCTTGAAGAAACCGGCTTTATCGATAAGAGCATGAAGTTTAACATAAGCTCTGGTTTCACTATCATCAAGTAGAGCTGCATCTGACTGCAAAAGGCCCCTTCTTTTAGCAACGAGAGAGAAGTAGGATTGGTCGAATGTCTTGAAACTTCCTGGATCCATCTCCACCAGTATGTTCTGGCCTTCGAACTTGCATTTACTTTTCAATTTTGGGACGTAGTTAGAGTCCAATGTGGGATCGGCATCATTCTGAATACCTTTGCCAGTGAAGTTGTATAAACGACTGCTGAAGGATGAGCAATGAGAAGTTCCAATAGTGTGCCCCCCTGATCAGCATCAAAAGAGTTAAAATTAGGTAACTCAATTTAAAACAACAAAAAGGGGTAAAATTCAAATTTCGTCATGTCAGTTATCTGTGCGCTAATCCCTATTCTCCTAGGTATTGATAATTTATGTTACTAAATGTGATCAACACTTTCATTCTATATATGAAAAATGAATATATATATATATATATATATGTGTGTGTGTGTGTGTGTGTGACACAGAGAAAAGACTAAATGTGTCAAATTTGAAAGTTGAGCGTGTCCAAAATATGTTATAATCAACATACAGGGAATTATGTTCAAAATGGTGCAAAAAATAAGGAGCTAAATTTGGTACATTACAGTAAGAAATTGAAATTAAGTTGCATGGAAGAAATTTGGTGATATACGGAGGGCTTATGTACGTACCTGATAACACCACCAGATCTTTGACACTTAAGCCTTTTGCCTGAAATCCCCGTTTTAAAATGCTAATATTCGCAAAAGGTGGCAATAAGGTCATGGCTTCACTGACAAGTGACACTCTTCCATCTCTTCGTCCAAATTCGACTTCCCATGACGGCCCATTTAGCTGACAAAAGGAAAATACAAATATTATAAGGTAGAGCTGAAGAGAGTTGAATTGATACTAATATTTTCTTAACTTGTGCTAGAAGAAGAGCATATTAAGAGAAAATTACCGCGACTGTCACATCCCTAGCTACTAGGGCTAGTACGTCCGCGCAAGAAACAATCCCGGGACATACTTTCTCTACAGCAGTCTTCACTTTATCAATGATCTGAAATCCTCTAAGGCTTAAGTTTGGGAAGGCATATTTTTCAGTCTTATTAGGAGTGTCCAATAGCACTGATCCATCGCAACCCTGCATGCAAAGCGATTAGATACATTCATCAAAGGCACGGGAACATTGAACAATATATATATATATATATATATATAACGATATGCATGTATAATGACAATAGCATGAAAATTACACAACAGTAGTAGTAATAATAATAGTAGTTATAAAGAAAACAACTTTATTTACCCTAACAAAACAATCATGGAAGTGCATTCTCAGTAAAGGAGCACCAAGTGTTGGTGCCACGGAAATTACTTCATCAACCACAGTTTTAACCGTGTATACAAGGTTGGGACAAGTATGTTTATAAAAATCAGGTGTTAGGCTCTGCCCATTTGCACGACTGAAAGCAATCAAAGCAAAGAAAATCAACTGAAACAAGAAATGCTTTGAAACCCTTGAGGTAGCCATGGAGAAGGTATATCTCAATGAATTTAAGCTTTTTTTTTCTTGAAATGATAAGGAACCCCTTGTAGCTATTTATATTAGCCCAGGTTAGTTCTTTTGAAAGCATTTTGTTGTGAAGGAGCTGTCATGCCACAGCTTTCTTAGTTGTTCTTAATTCATAGAATAATCTTTGGGTTTGGTAATGATTGATGGACTTTTTAAAATTTTCCGTGACAAATTTTGATTATCCTCCATCCAGAAATAAGATAGAATATCACGTGACGACAATAATGTTTGTACCACTTCTTAACAAGTACATGATGGTTGACTTTTAAGGGCGACATACCCCTAGTTACAGCCTCTTAAACTGAGATCCTCTCAACATAACAACTTCAAGTCAAATTCTTGTAATTTCGTAATTTAGCAATGGGAGAAAGAGGTATTATATGTGCTCTCGGAACCGACATGAAATGTTGAAATCAATTATTTTAATCTAATTCAAAGTTAATTGATATTAACCAACCGGATTGACAGAACAATCACGTGTACGTAGGACCAGTCAACTAATCCCGGGCCGTTGATTAGGTCGAGGGTTGCGTGCGTAAGACACGATGGCCATCGCACATAGATTAGGGCTACTTAATCTCAGCATTAGCATTTTTTTTTATCGGGCACTTTGACCAGAGATAACATAAAAATTGGATCAACGTCAATGATTTGCAAAGTGCATCGTATGTACCGATCTTCTCGTTGTAAAATGTCCATCAACCAGTTGGGAAGTATTAATCAAGACTCAATATGTTAGGACACGCCTAATAATTAATAAAAGGATATTTTTACCATGTTCTAAGGATTAATCTTCTATATACTGTTGGTGTATAATATACACTATCACTATTGAATACATGACAAATAATCTTAATTTGAATTTGAAATTTAAATCTTACAATGTATCATGCATTCAATTGTGATAGCATATATAATGACAATGTATATAAGATTAACTCACATTTTAATTGGTAGATTTTAGTTCTTCAACTACCTATGGACTTGTTCTGAACTAATTATCTTAACTAATTATAAATTCTAATTTTGGATAATTAATTTTTGTGATGTTCTTGATTGCTTTTGTATTCAAATTATATTTTTTTAATAAATAAGAAATTTAAAATTCATCAACACAAAGAGTAGTCTTTGATGATTCTAATTATTTTCTATAATCAGATTATATAAAATATAAACCAAATGAGAAAAAGGCCTACACACACGCGCTTTAAAAACAAAAAGGGACGAAGTTTGCTCCATAATATAGCCATTCTAGTCTTCAATCTCATGCAAATCATTTTTTCTTGTTTCACCGGCAAGAACTCCTCACAATATTTTGTAATCCACAACGCTATAGGAATAGAAGATCAATCTACTTTTATTACCCCCATACATGAATCCAAGAATACATTTTAATGTTCAATGTATTTGTGACAAATTGTTTCCATACACTAGCGATAATTTTATAAAAATGGGCATACATTTAACTAAATTCAAAGTAATTTTAAAATTTTCTACTGAGACCGTTTCTGTGTGCATTAAAATAAACTTCTAGTATATATAGTAATTCGAGTTCACTTAATAAATTTGGTTCTCATCTGAATTTTGTGGGTCAAATCACTCATACGATACTTGTTAAAATGATTTATATGATATTTGAAACAAATCTCAAAATTAAACTAGCCCTTAATGGACTCGGTGATTAATATCATCAAATTAAAAACTTTAAGGACTAAATACTGCATTTGGAGAAAGTTGCAAGTATACCTTTGCTTTTCATCATGGAGTGCAGAGCTCCTCTCAAATGTAAATTTGAACCTTGAGAATTACAAAGCGAGGAAAACAGAAAACTCCCCAATTCTCTCCGTCACCTTTTATTCCGGCCCTAATTGCTCTGAAATGGCAGTTGGTATTAAAGCTCAGGAATCGGCAGGAATTAAGGTCTGTAGCAGCGTACACGTTCCAAACAGTTAATCTTGTTGATCGATGACAGATTACAAAATGTAATCTCCTATGGAACCTTTTAGCTGACAATACCTAATCTACAGTTAATAAGATATGAGCCAGCGTAATATAAGACTAGTGGGAATGACACACTCTACGTGTATGCAAATTTAGAAATAAAATTTAAAAAAAAAAAAAGAAACGGATAGAAGTTGATTAGGATAAGTGGGAATTGAAATGAGATAGATTTGATTGAATAGGAGTTAAATAGGGGTAAATATGTGATTAAATAGGAGTTAATAGTATTAAATTTGAAAACTTACGAACTTGTGATTGAATAGGAGTTGATGGGGATAATTTTAGCAACAAATAAAGTCACAATAATTGTTAATAGCAGCTGCCAAGGTCTTGACTTTATTATTGTAGAGATACTATATGCATGCATATTATATAATTTTTTTAAGGTACAATTAAAAGTTTGTCGTAAAAATATGTTTTCAGCAAATTTACATATATGTTGCACATGAATAGTATGAATATATTTTAAAATTACAAAACTAAAAATACAATAACAATTATTATATTTTTTTAATGATTATGCTACATTTATACCAATTTTAACTCTTATTCTTGTGTATGAGATAAATTAAAATTTTATCACTAGGAAGGTAAGCCATTGTCCTTACTCAAATTTTAAATTTTTTTTTTCAAAAATTAAAGTATAATTCGTGAAGTGTGTCAAAAATTTATTACATGTTTTATATGGTTCACTGAAAAGTATAAGTATACATATACTAGTACTTACTAACTAGGAATCTATCGTCCTATATATTCTATGAAAAATAAGTAACAAGGCAATCTAAGATTTCAACAATTTCCTTGATCTCTAGCATTTTTTTTAGTAGTGATTACACGCAGAAACTGCCGAGGAAGACCCCATATCTTTGTCTTATGAATCAGTTTTTTTTTTTTTGCTAGCAATAGATGTTTGCTTAGCCCTTACCCATTGAGATCTACTTTAGATCTCATTTTTCTGAAGTAGATATGCATTTGCTTCTTCTAATTATACCTATTACATGATAAGATTTTGGATGAGAGATAAAGAAATATGGGATAATAGAAGATCTAATGAAGGAGAAGTAGAGAGAGTGAGGCAAAAGCAAGAACCATCTTTGTTTGAGAATCTATCTAAACAATATTGTTAAGGAATCACTTGAGGGTTTTGTTCAAAAACCGCCCAATTTGTTAAGGAATGAGGGAAGTTTAGTTGTTGAGATATGATTCCAAAAGATTTATTTCAATAAATTTAACCCAAACAGCAAATAAAGGATTTATTCCATTCCATTATTCCCAGACCCTCTAATCAAGTAGCCCCCAAATCTTATAAAAGTTCTTCATATGGTTGTTGCCCTCGATTGATGATGACGCTTTTGAGCTTAATTTCGTGGATATAACTCCGCTTTTAGTATAAGACGCCCTGCGCAGGTCTGGGCTTTGAATATCTGTTTTGGTTCGGTTAGTACACTGCCCATCAAGTTTGGACTTTGGTCAAAGGTAAACAGTAGACGAAGTGATGGCCCAACCGACGCTTAACACCTTCTCCCTATAAGCCTGCCTGCTCAGCTGACCATGAATCACCATTAGAAGAGTTATTGCCTAAAAAAATGTAAAATGGACTCTGAACCATTGGTTTCAAATCCCGCCTAGTGCATCAACAAGAAGTAAAGTGTTTCTTATCCTTAAAAAATTTAAAAAAAAAAAGACTCTGAGAATGATACAGCCAATATAAAAATGAATGTTGGAACCAACAACCTAAAAAAGAAAACAAATTGGAAAACTTTTTTGTTTGGTTGGGCCAAATTAGAATATCTTAGTTCCCACAAGTCATAACTTGCAAGAACACAGCTGAGGGTTGCCAAATTAATTAGTGACCTTGGAATGAATCTAGTGATAGTATTTGGTTGAAGCGATTTAACAAGGTAACATACTTATCACCCTTTTTTTACTAACTGAGCTCAACTAACATTAGTATTTGGTGGCAAGGAAGCCTTACTCTAATAGTGAAAATATCCAATTAATGTTGAAGTTTTTAGACTAAGGCTTTGTTCTCGTTTGCTCTAGAATTTGCAAAATCTAATTACGAAAAGTGATTATAGAGAATAATTATAATCAACAGAAGCTACTCTTTGGTAAACTATGAATTTTAATTCTTTTTAACTATTAAAAGTTTATAATATAAATACAAAAGCAAATGAAACCATAAAAAGAAACTAATATCCAAAATCAAAAACTATTAATCAGTTAGAATAACTGACCAAGAACGAGTCCTAATAGATTTGTAAGTTTACAACTATCTAAGAATATGTTAATTTTTTGCGTGATTATATAATTCTCACTTTTATATAAAGTTGTTATATTGTACCTTTGCTGTGGTTCTTACTTTAAGCACCATCACCAAGTTTAGGGTCAACTCTTAGGACTCCTAACCACTCTTTATCAGTTACTAATGGCTTGGATGTAGCTATCACTATCAACAACACACTATACGTACTTTCCTTGATCACAATGAATTTGAGCGGTTGAAATATCAGTTTTGGTAGAGTCCCCCAATCCTGCTTGTGAAGAAGGCTTCGCCACGATTAAATCAAAAGCTTTAAAGGAGGTTTGTGCTAAATGTCTCTTTCATGGTTGGCCATTGTATGATTGTATTTGTAGCTTATTAATAATGCCGCCACTAATTATTGCCCAGTGCATTATGGCCCTCGTAACATTATTATCCTTTTTTTTTTTCTTTTGCGTAACTTGCAAGAATGTGTTTTAAGTTTTAACCGCCCAACTAACTTTTTTATTTTTTATTTTATTTTTTTGTTAAGAAAATTCTCTCACAGAGATGGATGAGATTTAAGAAATGGGGAGAGGAGAGGATCACTTGAAATCTAAATCTTAAAAGTCTTTACTTTAACCACTAGATCAAAACTTTCTCGTCAACCACCCAACTAACTAGCTTAATAAGTAACAACATTATAAGGTTTTTGATTCCCAAATTCTTTTACCCAAGGGCAGATGTTTTTGGACCTAAAAAAATATTCAAGAATATTACTAGGGGAAGAATTGTAAGGCTTTGTCTAGATCACAAGTTTTTGCAGAAAAATTCTTTGGACATGTTTTTTTCAGTCACCATTTTATCTCATATACATCATATCACGAGAGTATATTTTTCTTAAAAAAAAAAAAAAACTCTAAAGACTTACAAGCCAAATCGAGCTTAAGACAGTTTGCGTTGGGAAAGAAATGGTCCCGCCATCATGTGACACGCGGCTGGCTTAGAGCGCCAAACAATATCTCAAGTGCAATCTCCTTGGTTGGTCTTATCTAAGTAGGAAAATGATGAAATCTTGCTGCATTAAGCATATGATTTTTCTGCCTTAGCATGACCTAATCATGGTGCTAGCTTTCAATCCTGCAATGATAAAGGTGATAATCGGATTACATCAACTTCACTAAAGTCCAAGTTCTTGTTTAGTGGATGCTAATTAATTGTCTCTCCAGATTCAAATTATTTTTGATTTCATCCACAATAATGCTAAACTACCAAATAATATCGTGGGGTTCATTTTTTCTTGTTTGGTGTTACACAGCATGTGACCATTAACAAAGAGAAACTCGGGATTTTGCTTTGGATGGTCACTATGGTTATTACATCATTTTGTTGGTATCCTAGGGAAAAAATCATTTAACCTTCTCAAAGTTGTGTCTTGGATAGGAGATTATTTGGAAAAAGTTATCTGAAATGATATTATAATACTTTTTGTAATATGATGTATATGAGGCAATGGGTGGTTGAAAATTATATTTATGATGCAAGCAGAACAAAATTATTTATTATTATTATTATTATTATTATTATTGTTATTGTTATTGTTATTGTTATTATTATTATTATTATAATTATGATGATGATGATGATGATGTTGGGCAGATCTTGATAACCAAACAGACTCACTTGTGCCTGAAAATGTGCACAAGACACTACACGGTATTTATTTGTAAAGTAATTTTTGTTACTAATGAAACTTGTGTTAAGTGGTATCCCTTTTTTTTTTTTTTTTTTTTGCTGCTTCTTTTTTTGTTCGTTGTACCTTAAATATCAAAGAAGTAACACGTATTACCTATAAATAGGAAGAGTTTAAAACAATTTGCAGCTTCATCAAGGGAAAATTTGAATTATTTCCAGGTTGATGAGAATAAGTAACATCTTCGTTGATGAAGATTTGAGGTGCAAGCAAATAATCTCAAATTTTTCCCTGATTTTGAAGTTTGAGTGTGATAACATGAAAAGATTTTCATTTTGATGGGACCAAATTGGCGCTACACGCAAGCAGCAATGAATGGTTAACCCTAAGAGAAGGTGAGGAATGAGGATGTCTGCCTTCTCAATCATATGTCTCTCCAATAGGTGATCTGCAGCTTTAGCTGGGAATTAAATCCCAGTCTCATATTCTTCTTCAAATTTTTTCTTTACCTTTTTTCTAAAAATCATTTGAAGATTTTTAAGTTTTTTTTTTTTTTTGGGGGTTTACCATCAACTTCCAGCTGGAAGAAAGCCAGACAATTAGGAACACAATTTAAAGATAAGTTGCAAAATTGTCTTTGAAAAATTTATGTTTTCTTATGCAGTAAGTGTTACAAAAATATATATCTCCAGATCGTGATCTTGCGTTGACAGGCAACATATTCTAATATTTCTGTCACTTGCTTTAGCATATGATTTCTTTAAAGAAAGATTTAACTTGCAAACGTCAAGTAAGACAAGTTGTTTTTGGAGCTGAAATTATGAATCCATTAATTGTTTGGATTGTAACTTTTCTTCAAAAATTTTTTACATTTTTCATGAAAATATATTTCAATCATTTTTTTTACATCGCATACATCAAATTGCTATAATTCATTTTTCTACTAAAACTCTAAAAAATAGTTTATTGATTAATTGGGATTGTCTCTTATTTTCAACTGACAAAAATGTTTATTGATTAATTTTTATGCTTGATATTCTCAAATTCGGAAGAGAAGAAGTAGGTTCTGTTATGTCCGCTCCACATGGAGTGCCAGAAAATAACGCAAATTGTGGAATCAATATGAGAGTTGAAATTCATTATCAAGTTTTAAACTGCCGATGGAAGAAACCATAAAGAACTTGGCATGAATTATTTATTTCACATTTGATTTCTGTATATTCATATTTATATTGCAAGGTTCAGTATTCATACCCATATAATAAAAAAAAAAAAGAAGAAAAACATGTGCATGTTAATCAAAATGAATATCAACTTGAATGTCAAACCGTGTATGTGAAGCTGGAGGGAGCCCTTGCGTTTCCAGCAGGCTAATGACTTGAATTATTGCTTAATCACTCAGACGTACAAAGAAATCAATTCCCTCAATTAGAGGTTGAGTTTGACTTTTGATGCTGGGCATTTCCTCCATATTGTACTGTAAACTTCACGAGTTATGTAGAAGAAATTAAAAACAGATAGAAGGTTGAAATATTTACATCTAAGCTGCCAACACTTCAAAGTCTTGATTTGTTCTTTGCTTTAACTAAAATACTTATTCACTTCAAGCCTTGATTTGTTCTTTACTATAACCAATCTACTCATTCTTCAATTCGACGCTTTATGCTGGAGAAGAAACTCATATCCAATAAATCATAAACTCAAAATAGCCCGTTTAGATTGCTATTTTCTAGGGTGTTTGTAAAAAATTATATTGTAAATATTTGATGTATGTGAGGTGAACTGAAGGATTGAAAAATGTGTTCATAATAAATATAAACTAGCTTTCCAAGCAAGGCTGAATCTGCAACTTGAACATTGAGCACTAGGTCTAAACTTCATTGAAGCGGTCCATTTCTTATCGCATTCCAAAAATTCAAAAACAAATAGCATATGTTTTACACACTTTTTCGATCATCTAAAATTTAATGCGATTGGTGAAATTTTGGAGGGATGTAGATATTGGAGGCTTTCAAAATGGCTACATAAATTATGTCCCTATTAACATATATATATATAACTCCATGTTGCCATCTTAGATTCCTAGGAACAACTCATTGTTATATCTTGTTTGGTTTCTAGTTCTTAGCCATCCCCACCTTTTGGCATTGAATAATTGAATACAAGAGGAGGATTGGGAAGGGAAAGAGGCCAAGTTGTGGAAAGGTGCAGCAAGATGCCCGGGAGAGGGCTATACTATACATGCATAGGCAATTTGGCATGCCAGAAAGGGCCGAGTGGCCGCCGAGAGCCGAAAGGTGGTCCAATCCAACTCAACCCCAACTGGGGGTTTACAGAAAAAACAAAGTGGGTGTTTGAGGGTGTCCGTGCGCCCCCCCCGATGCATGCATGCCCTGCTCGCATTGTCGCCAGTCTCGGCGGCCATTTGTCCTCTCCCATCTCTTGCCATGTCTTCTTTATCGGTTCTAAAATATTGTCCACCACGAGATGACACAGGAATTATTAATAAGACAATATAGGTTACATTATTTGAATTCGGTGTTCGTATGTATTTGTTCAATATTGATTGAGCTAAGTCCACTTTTTGTCTCTAAACTTGCATTATTTTCGCACTTTGGGCTCTGAATTTCAATTTTAAATGCTTTACATTCTAAAGTTTCAATTTTAGACACTTTGCATCTATGCTCTCAAGTTTGCTCCATTTAAATCTAATCAATGAAAATGTTAACCAAATTAATAGCATAGAGAACCTAAAAAACTAATGACACTATGTCGAAAGTGATCAAATGAGCTAAGGTGTTGCAGCAAAAACAAAACGATACATTATCATTAATTTACATTATCTTTATCTCATTAATTCTACTAATAATATTAGCAATTAGAATTATATAGATCAATAATAACATGTTGAAAGTGGTTAAAAGGAGCTGAAAATTTGCAGTTAGAACAAAACAGTACATTGTCATTAATTTTTGCTATTCTTTATCTCATTAATTCTGTGAACATTGTCATTAATTAAATTTGAGACAAATTTGAGAGTATAGAATGTAAAGTACCCAAAATCAAAATTTAGGGTACAAATGAGAAAGTGGTATATATTCGGAGTGCAACGTGAAATTAGTCCTCAGCATTTACTCGAATACGAGTGCTTGTGGTGAAATTAAATAAAAGTCCACAATTTGGTATCCAATGACAACATTTTTTTTTTCTTTTAAGCAGAAAAGTTTATATGATTTCAATTTTGGTTATAAGTAGGGAATCATAAATCGTTTATAAATTCTCCACCAACATAACTTTTGAGAAAGTGATATATCCTTATCAATTGAATCAACGTGCGTTACTCCAGTAATGGCATTGATACGAGGGTTGTCTTTAGAATTTGCAACAATTTGAAGACTTAACAATTTAATGTTAGTGATGACGACGGTGAGCCGGTCATGCACGTGGAGCAAGTGAAGGTGCCGTTGGGTCCAATGACGCATGCTCGGGCCAAGCAGATGAGGAGGCTTTGCAAACCCTCGTGATGCGTGCGGTTCAAGTGTCCGTTGGGGAACACAAGGCTATTGAGGGGCTTGAGGAGTCAAGAAGAGTTATTCTACTACAGGTCCAAGAAGGGGGCCCAAGCCTCTAAGTCCTCCAGCCCGTGGAAGAGTGCAACAAGCGGGCCAGCCCAAGAATACGTGCAGAAGGCTCGAGTCGCGAGGCGAGTCGCGATCCCTCACTTCGCGGATCCATGCCTCGCGTTTCATGATCAGAGTGGTGGGTGTCAAACCTCCAAAAATAAAATACCTACTCTAAGAATATAAATTCAAGTATAATGGAGTAGGGTCAGATCCACTGGGTGATTTATCTCTCCGAGAATTTGGGGGTTTTGGAAAATAGAGCAATTAATTAAAAAGGAATAAAAAATGAAATTCTAAATTAAGCAAGATGCAGGAATAAAATAACACAGGAAACAATCAATTAAAACAATCTAGTCAAGGAATTAATCTTAGCACCAGTGCACACAACTGATCATAGATACATGGAAATATTTACACGTTCATGAATAAATTGGTTATAGTGGTCAAGCGGCCAACCACCAATCTTTCCTTAATTTTATAGTAGCCAGACGCCATAGACTACCCTCTTGTGAACTGGACAACCCTAGATACGCTCATAGGATTTAATGCGACATTAGGAATTAGAAAGACCCAATTCTAGATGGTAAACACACATGCGGGTTTTGAGGCTAGGTTAATTATCCCACGATACAAATTAGACCACTTGCGAGGCGGTGAAACTGTCTGGTTTGTCACCAATTAGGTTGCTTAAAGGCTGACCAACACCCTAATTGACTATATATTATTTAGATAATTGACTAAGCGCCACATTACCCAATAACCCAAATAATAATTAATTGAAAACAGAGAATAATTAAATACCCATGAACATATAAATTAAAATTAATAAACAAAGCGATCTCATAGTTATGGTGCCCAGCCTTGATTATTCCTCAACTAGAAAGGAATTAGCCTTGACATCTTTCCAATGCAAATTGTTGATTCCATGTAACTTGTAATTAAGGAATAAGAAATCACTTGAATTAACAAGGAAAAGAAACAGGTCTTCAATTGATACTATGAGCAACCACGGCAAATTAAGCTAAGTTCCAATTTGCGTGATTCTGATGGCAAAGGACGGAAAAAATGGGAATCGGAAATACTTAATAAAATAAAACGAAGGAAAAGTAAAAGCCAAGAATCTTGGCCAACTATTGGTCTACTCCTAAGAGTCAAGCGGCGGAAAAGAATGAAAATAAAATAACCAAAAAGACTAGGCAACTATGCTAGGTTCTTTGTACGTACTAGTGGCGGAAAAAAACGAAAGCAATAGAAAGCTTCACAACGCTAGTCTACGGGAAAAGACGAAAACAAGAGAAAAGAACTAAAGTACTGCTATGCTCCAGGATGTCCCTCATAGCCCAAAAAGCTATGACTATATATACGTGGAGAAGGAGGCTTCCAATTTCAATTCCACGTAGGAAGTCAGCTGCCACCTTCTTTTCTAGTAGGCCTTGGACTCTGCATGTATAAGAAAAACTCTCCACCGCCAAGAATTCCTCCTGGTTTCCAATTTCCAATCTACAAGGCACGTGGATCTCCAACTCCAATTACTCCTAGAAATCTATCCCAATAAGGAAATACGAGACTCCCAAAACAGCTCCGGGACACTATTGAAACAGGAAATATGAGTTGGGCCCCATGAGTATTCCTGCCTGTCACGCGGGTGACCCGGGTTCGTTCCCCGGCAACGGCGCCAAAATTTGGTGGTTGTCAAACCTCCAAAAATAAAATACCTACTCTAAGAATATAAATTCAAGTATAATGGTGAGTAGGGTCGTATCCACAGGGACTGTGTGATTTATCTCCTCTGAGAATTTGGGGGGTTTTGGAAAAGATAGCAATTAATTAACAAGGAATAAAAACTGAAATTCTAAATTAACCAAATAACACAAGAAACAATTAATTAAAACAATCTAGTCAAGGAATTAATCTTGGCGCCGGTGCACATAACCGATCATAGATCCAAACAAATATTCACATGTTCATGAATAAATTGGTTATAGTAGTCAAGCGACGCGCCCAACCACCAATCTTTCCTTAATTTTATAATAGCCCAGAGACGCTCATAGACTACCCTCTTGTGAACTGGACAACCCTAGATAAGCTCATAGGATTTAATGCAGTCACAGCATTAGGAATTAGAAAGACCCAATTCTAGATGGTAAACACACATGCGGGTTTACTGAGGCTAGGTTAATTATCCCCACGATACAAATTAGACCACTTGCGAGGCGGTGAAACTGTCTCGTTTGTCACCAATTAGGTTGCTTAAAGGCGACGCGCCAACACCCTAATTGACTGTATATTATTTAGATAATTGAATAACTGGCCATATTACCCAATAAACCCAAATAATAATTAATTGAAAACAGAGAATAATTAAATACCCATGAACATATAAATTAAAATTAATAATCAAAATGATCTCACAGTTATGGTGCCCCGAGCCTCGATTATTCCTCAACTAGAAAAGGAATTAGCCACGCCTTGACATTGAAACCCTGCTATTTGTAAAATCCATGAAATTTGGACGGCAGTTGAAACAATCAAATAAGCGAAGAAAGAATTTACCAAACCAATTCTACTAACAAAAACTATTGAATGAATATAGTCTTTATACTACGAGTTGATCAACAGAAAAGGACGAAAACCGACAGACACAAGCAAAAGAAAAAGCTAAAGGACGAGAACACTTGGATGATCAAAAACGATCCTATTGCTACCAGTACGTACTATAGGCGGACCAAGGACAAAAGCTCTAGAAAACTTTAATACTGCTAGTTCTACGGGAAAAGACGAAAACAAGAAAAATAAGCTAAAGTAATGTTATGCTCCAGGATGTCTCCCCCATAGCCCCAAAAGTTATCAATATATACGTGGAGAAGGAGGCTTCCAATTCCAATTCCACGTGGGAAGTCAGCTGCCACCTTCTTTCCTAGTAGGCCTTGGACTCTGCATGTATAAGGAAAACTCTCCACCGCCAAGAATTCCTCCTGGTTTCCAATTTCCAATCTACAAGGCACGTGGATCTCCAACTCCAATTACTCCTAGAAATCTATCCCAATAAGGAAATACGAGACTCCCAAAACAGCTCCGGGACACTATTGAAACAGGAAATATGAGTTGGGCCCCATGTGAACTTTAAATGTGCATGCACTCCCCCTCTCTCAAACACAGGCACGTCTTGGAGAAGCAAGTTTTCTGGAATTTTTGCCAATAAAGTCCACTTTCACACCAAAGGCCTACAATTACCACAGAATTCAAATATAAGTAGTAAACCAATTCTTTGCACAATAAATCGAAGAAATTAAGTCCAAATATCATCAATTAACACGTATAAATATCTCCCTATCACAGAGACCAAGTTCTTGGATCCGCGGACCAATCCGCGAGCCACGCATCGCGGATCCCCCTAGCGGATCGCAGTCGTTAAATTTTATAATTTTTCGTTTATTTTATTTCATTGTCGAGTTACTAGACCCAAGGTTCACCCCGAGAGTACAGTGAACCCGGGCTCGTGAGTCGATTAGTAGGTTAATTGTTGGGAGTATTTATACTATTTTCTCATGTCACGTTCATTAATTCATCAGATTAAGAAAACACTTTTTGAGAGTTTCTCTCCCTGGCTTCTTGAAGCTTTCTTGAATATCTTAGAGCTTTCTAGGGTATTCGATTTAGACTTATCAATCTAGGAGCAGCTAGGTTGTGGCCTCTACCATATCAAGAGATGGTTGACCGGCGTGATCAGCGGGTTCTTGATTCTTCCGCCTTATCGTGTCAAGCAGATTTAACCTTCTAGATCCTGGTGGTAGTCTATCACGGGTTTTAGCGGGTTGGCGACGTTTTAATGTCAGCACACAAATGTATCTTCACAAAAGTTTGCACAATTTTGAAGTGACAACTGTTACAACTACGTAATAGAACTATTTTGGATAAAATTTTGTCTAGCCATTTACAAATTAGTTTTGTGTCAATTTAGCTCCTCATCTCCGTATATCTTGCCCGTCAGTTTCTAGCCTTGATTCTTAGTGTGTGCCAATCCCACCGCAGCCGAATTTTTGCTTATCTTTTCTGGATAAACGATGACACGAGTGACTAGAGTGGCTTGTGTTCACTGGATAGAGAATTTCAAGGTCAAGATTATCACTATTCATTTGGTTCGGCCAAATTTCATGTAAGACGCCAAACGGGGAAAAAAAAATAAAGAAATATGGTCCAAGTATTGATGTATACCATTTCCTTTGGCAATTGTGGATAATTAAAGTCACATTATATATTTAAGTTAAAGTGAGTTATTTATAATTTAACGCTGAGGTAAACATATCTTTGAAAAAGTGTGAAACTGAAATACTCATTGAGGAAAACTGACAACCAGAAAAATTGTTGAAGCCTACACCAAAACATCAAAATTTCTCTCCCTCTGCCTCCCTCTCCCCTTCTCCCCTTCTCTCTCTAATCATCCTCGAAGTTCTCCCATGCTCTCCTCTTCTCAGATGAACCTTTCTCTCCTATCCTCCAGTACTGTGTACTACCAGTAAAAGACTTTCAGCTGTAATAAAAAACATAAACACATCAGCTAGAACCCACGTCATCACTTCCAACATCTCCTCATGTATATCCAATTGCTTGCCGTGTGAGTTTTTGCAACTGCTTCATTGGTTGATCAAGAAAGAAAAGACAGTTAGCAGTGCTTGAAGAAGAGGAAGACTTTGCATCAAGTGCTCAGGTTTGGCAAAATATTTCAACGCCATAAATGAGTTAGAGGTAGACGAATGAAAACTGAAACCTTTAATTTGGTTCATGGGAAGAAGTTCCATTAATTAGTTCAGTAAGTAATAAGTTTCTTTAGTCCGAGAGATAGAGTTGACCATCCTAGCTTGGTAATTGTATTTTGGCATCAAATGGGTTCAGGTGGTAGATAGTGACTTGCCCTCAGCCAACTGGGGGTACGCAACTTGGTGTCATCCTCCAAATCCATCCAAAGCTCTTTTTCCCTCAATCTTCTCTCTGGCCTTCTTGTTTTCACCATCTTTCCCCTCCGAAGGTCAGAAGTTGTTGGAGACTTATGGAAAATCCACAGCTGGTAACCTTAGTTTCTCGGTTGTACCTTTCTATTATTATAATCTTGTATCTTCATGCCTACTCTTCTAGATTGCTTCCACAACTCTTTCGTTGGAACCCCCTGATAGGACTACTTCTCGAAAACCGAGTCTATTTCTTTCTTCACCTCTCTCTCTCTCTCTCTCTCTCTCTCTCATAACTTTTTCTGGGTTCTCCAATTAATATTCTGTTGGATAAGGAAACTTAATTAATCTGCATGTCCTTGTCCTGGACAATTATGCAGCTGCAGGAACATATGGGGTCTGAAAATCTGAGCTCAATCAATGAAGTCAGTGAATTGGAAGAGAAAGGTGCCCAGAAAATCTCAGTTTCCCATCAAATAAATGGTCTGGAGGACTACACAGCCCAGAAAGCGTCCGATAGCTTCATAGTGGATATAGAGCGTTTCGCATCATCGCATCTCAGTACTGACAAAGATGTCAACGCCAACTCCAGAATTACAGTTACTACTTCTCCTTAATACACTCTACAATTCTCTTCGCAATCTGCATCTGATGAATCTTTATTTATCGCTCAAAATATGTCTATACTTTTTTTTTTCTCTTTCGTAGTTTCCTATGAGGCCTTGACCATCATTTCTCTTCCTTTTCCTTTTTCTAAATACTACCTTTTTGGCCTACCTTGAAGGCTCACTTAAATGCCCATTAATTATGGCTTCTCTTAGTACCAAAAAAAAAAATATAGTACCAAAAAAAAATTATGGCTTCTCTTCATTTATGAAACGTTGAAAATAAAGAGGCTAGCAAGTACTCCCATTGATTCCACAGTATTCTAGTTGTCATCAGTTTTTGCAAATGGTGACCAACTCCAACCTTGGAAAGTCTGGTACTTAAAATGATAAACATCATTACGTTACTCATTCCTAACTTTGTTGTTGTTTTTTTTTTTTTTTTTTGGTGTCTCTAATACGCTTGTCAATTTGTGCATTAAATAAAAAAAAAAAAAAGAAGTTACAGAGAAGCCTTTCAAGAAAAGGGTCGCAGCAGCGAGGTGGCGAAAAGAAGTCCAGTCCTATTGCCAATGGTGAGAGAGACTATGGCCCGATTGCAATTTCACCAAGAGGTAAGCAAACAATTTTCACTCTCTCTCTTTCGACAATAATAATAATATTCTTTTCCAAACAAAAAAAAAAAGAAAAGGAAAAAAAGAATTTCCTTGCTGAAAAATCAAGGAAGATTTGTTAGGATGGGTAGAATGTCAAAGAGCTTGGCGTCCAAGTGAAGTAATAACATTGATGATCACAACGGGAACTTATTTTGGAACTGTTTCTCTGTCATACTAATTAGTTTCGTATTTATTTTGTACACGTTGTATATCTATCCCGGAGTAAAATAGGGTTTGCTATTTTTTTTCCACAAGATTTTATCTCAAGTTATCTAAGAGCCTTTTTGGATTGCTATTTCTAGAGTTTTTGTGGAAAAAATATACTGTAGCTATTTGATTAATATATATATGACATGAAAAGGTAATTCGAAAATGCGTTCGTGAAAAACGTAAAAAAATTTTTTTAAAAAAATACCAATCCAAACAAAACCGCGCACCAAAAATTTTGGTTATCCGAGTACATTTTCTCTGCTCACAGAAATGAGGACAAGAGGGATTGGCAGAAACAGAAGCTGTCAATTTTTCCTCCAGTCTGCAGGCTGTATCTTCCAAACGAAATGGAATCAAATTCTTCACTGCATTAAAATCCTTTTGGTTCTTCCCAGACCTTGTCTGTATGCGAGTATAAAACGTCCAACAGGTCAATATCTAGTCCCACCTAGCTCCCAACCCAACTACTATATTTTTCCAAACTATAAAAACAAGCTTTCTTTACCGTTTCTTCTTGTTTTGATATTGTAAAAATCACTTACAAATGATGGTTTCTCTCTTTCTTTTTTTATATAGTTTTCGCTTTCTATGTAATAATTTTGTGAAAAGGTCTAGGACTATTGACTCTACCTGATTTTCTTTTTTTTTTTTTCCCTTTTTTGTTTCCCTTTTTTGAATTCAAAATGAACTCTGGAATAGGATCGATCTGATATAGACACAGAAAACTAGGTTCCAAGTTTAGGGGATGTCTCTGAAGAAAGATTGATTTAGATGCTTAGTTTGACAGGGGCCATATATAAATACAAAGGAAAACAGTGACAAAATTATATATAATTCTATCAGTATTTGTCATGCCGCAAACTGCGCCACGTACTTGCCATCAATCCATTAACAGCCTTTAAGTAACGCACTTGAAGATGCATATCCCCACAGATTTTTGGTCATATCATTTGGATTCATCTTCATCATCATATATTAAAAAGAGAACTAATTAACTAATACTTGAGGCAGCTTCCTAGGTCATTCGTAATATAGTTGATATGACTGGCATTTTGCTTGATAAAATACTCTTATCGTAATACACCTAATCAGGGTCCAATTATGTTTTCTATGCAAGTGATGCGACGGATCAGGCACAAGGGATCTTCTATTCCACTCCCTGTCCACCTTTTATTATATTGTTATTTCTCCTTAGTAAACATCATTTTTTTTTTTGTTTTCTTACTATCAAATAACTACTAACATAGTAAATTTTAAATATAACAATCTCAAAAAGTATCACATAATAGAAAGTTTAAAAATACAGAAGAAAATTCATAAAAATTTTATTTTTTGTGTATTTTAATTTTTTGAGTTTGTTAAATTCTGTGTATTGCTATGTTCCCCTTCATTTGATAGCAAGGAAACAAAAAAGAATTAAAATATGATGTTTACAAAGGAGAAATAGCCATATAATAAGAAGTGGGATAGAGAGGAAGTATAAGGAGTGGAACAGAAGATCCGTTGCGTTGATCAAGCCATCGTTTGTTCATCAGAAGTAGAAAAGCTCAAGAAGTTTTGGAGCTCCAAACGTTGTCATTTTATCTTGCGGTGAATTCAGTCATAAATAATAAGGGCAAAGTTTGAGAATTGTTCAAAAGATAGAAAATCCCACGTTCGATTTCCATTTTGCAAAGTAGTAGTACAAAAAGAAAGTAAGGACTCTAAAGATTCCCCTAGCTGAAACAAAAGAGAAATACCATTGCACATAGATAACAAGACCATACTGTAGAGCAGAAAGGCATGAGCTAAAGAATGTGAAGCTTTCTGATCACTGAACATACTCCAAAATTCTTTGCTTTCCATTCTGCTATCAGACATACCATATCACATCTTGGGTGACGAAATATTTGGAGTTGGAGTTGGGAAAGCCCACTTTTTGAAGTCTGCTATTTTTTAATATGCACGCTACAGACTGTCATTCCTTTTGGTTTCCATTAATTTTAAGGTTTTTCCATTCTGTCATCAGGTCATGGCATTGCCTGCACATGCAGGTAATATTATAAGCTAGCTAGATTTAGGATCATAATGGGAGATGGGAGGCTACTTAACCACATGCCATATTGTAATTTTCTGCATGGTTTCATTGCAGCTTCTCTATTGCAAGGGGGCGACAGTGGCACGCCTGAAAAGCCGATGGTGCTGGTGGTGGGCGCCACCGAGCACTCCCACAACCCTCAAGTTCATAATCCCATAACTATCATGACCGGCAGCCTTGCCGGACCAGCCGAAAGCAAGAGCAGCGCCGTCAGCAGAAGGTTCAGTTTTAGACGATCATCTCCTCCCTCGTGGATTATTGACCCCAGAAGAATCCTTTTCTTCTTTGCCACCTTGTAAGTCCATTTCACATTCCATTTATTTATTTTAGAGAAAAATACTTGAGGCAAAAGAATCCAAAAACCAGATGGCAGATGACCAATATTTTTATTTTCCATTTATTAGCTGGATTTAATATATGAAAAATCTTATACTAAGCAACATATAACTTAAGCCACCAAAAATAAAAAATTAATGAATAATCACCTTCTTGATTTTATGAGTCCCATGTTTATGTCTATTGTTTAATAATACCATGACCTATAGTTGTTTTTTATAGGTGAAATCTTAATATATTAGTCTGAGCATGCTCGAGTCCAGCTATCTTATTTATAGGTCCTCCTCTGGTATCTATCGAGTGATATTTTATTCTAATAACAAAGGGAACCAAAAGTCATGGGAGACCAAGCCACCGTTTTGTTAGCCCTGTTCTCCACTAAAAGTAGGTCTTTCAGCATTTCCAAGGGATGACTTAGAAAATTGAGGGATCCTGGACCACTGCTTGAGGAGAGGAGTTAGGATTATCATCAATCTATAAAATAGAAACAAGGAGATTGAAAATGATACGTTTTCACTAGATATGTGCTACACTTTATACATATGTACGTCAAAACAAATCCCACAAGATACCATGAATTTTTATCCTGAAGCTGTACATCTCTGACTAATCTCAGTTTCCCTTTCTTGAAGGACAATTGCTGACTGACATTTTCATTATCCTCAACTCTTACAGATCAAGCGTGGGAACAATACTGCTGATCTACTTCACACTATCCATGAACAAGTTCGGTGGACATGACAATGGCCTCAATTGATGACCGCGAAAGCAGTCGGGCATTCCCACCTCCAATCTGGTAAATGGCAGCAAAGAAAATGTCTAGCTGAAACTGGAAGCCAGCATAGTATATAAATGAGCCCTAGAAAGTTGGTTATAGATGTTTGGGGAAAAAAAATCCTGCCTTTTTCCTGTTAAGCAGCTGGGCACAAGATGGTGGACAAAAAGAATGAATAGAAAACAGTAAAAGGAGATGGAAAAGCTAATGCCTTTCTTTACTGGAGCATCAATCTCTGCAGATTTCGCTTTTCTAAGGCTACTCTTTAACTATATAGTAATATACAAGATGCAGACAACAACAGAATGCACTATGACAAAGATGGAATCTTGAGCTCTACCATTCGAAGTGTTAGGAAAGAGATGATCGATGCACCTTTTTGTATTGGATGTATCCATGACTGACGAGCTAAATGAAGAGTTAGAAAGTAATACTTGTTTAGCCCCATTCTGGTTCCCCCTAGGCATTGTACTTGTAGTTGTACACTAATTGCCGCATGCGGGTGCCTAGTGGGTAGGCAATAAAGCGAATTGTAACAGTGTGCAGCATTGAACATTTCTATACATGTGCAGATTCTATGCTTTGAATGGTTCTACAACATTTTACGAAAGCAATCGATTGATTAGAATAACCGGGGAAACTTCATATCGTTCAGACCTCAGGACTTCATTATTCTAAGCTTTAAATGGTTCTAGAACATCTTACGAAAGCATTCGCTTGATTGAATAACCGGGGAAACTTCATATCGTTTAGACCTGAGGACTCCATTATTCACCTTACCCAGGAGAAGAACAATTAATTCATTACAAGGAGAATTCCTCACGTTTCTTGATTGATTGACATGTTCTCATTAATTGTTTTAGATCTTCAAGAATGGATTAGTCAACAGAAATTCTTTGGATGAAGATCTGTTACTCATAATTTTATGTGGAGGAGAATCAAGAAAAAAAAGGAACCTTGCGCATTCCAATTTGCATACACACTCAAAGCAGAGAAGTCAGAAACAAAAAATAAAAGAGCAGAAGTGCATGAATTAGCACCCAGCAGCATTGCCCGCTAAAAATCGTTCTAGTATTATGTTGAACATGAAACCACCAAATCTTCTTGCTTTTATTCTTTTTGGAGAGAGTATAATCCAGTCTTACCATGAACTGTGTATTCTTCCAGTAATTTCAACTATTTAGGCAATGGCTCATCGTCAAGTGTCATGTTTGATTATAGCAGTCATTGCTAAAGCAACTAGGTATGCGGAAAAACGTGAGTGGACCTCCCCAATTGCTCTTCTCCTCCATTTGCCCGACTTTCTCTTTCATTTCAAGTAAACTATATGAAGATTGACCAGTAACAGAGGATCTCATGGCTTTACAATGTATTACTTTGTTGCAATGGCATGTAAGATGATCAACATGAAACTTAGCACTTTAAAAACTTCAGAAAATGTACCTTCAGCAGCTCCCAACTTTGTAAGCAATGATCTGCAGGGCTAGATCCCTAGACCCATATATTCGTTTACATCATGTTGTTTTGACCTCAAGGTAGGGTCCTAGCATATTCAGCAGCAAATAGTTCCCAATCTATCTAGTAGCGTTTGGAAATTCTTGGCATTGAGCACCTATTCTTTCTATCATGGAAAAGTCTTAGTACAATCGCTGCTGTTTCTTCGACTGCCTTCCCTGTGACTTCTGCAACCATGCCCAGAAAAAATAACAGTACAAAATCAGGTCAACATCAACCAATGAAAGCTAAAATTAATATTCTCACATAGAAATTACCAATTTGTTATCCTTGTATCAGCCTAGATTACTTGATTGAGGACGTCCAAAAGTGTCTTCATGTCCCAATTTTTGATGATTGGAATGATAAGTACAGAATATCAGCTATTTAGCCAAACGTAATATGAGAAATCTGTAAGTACTCACCAATGACTGGCCAGACAGGATTTTGGGCAAAAATTTTACCAGCAGATTCCAGCTCTTCTTTTACATAGTCCATTCCAAAATAGTTGCTCCTTATATCTTCACCAAAGCCCAAGGTCTTTGCTCTTGTTCTTCTGATGGTTTGCAGAATTACAGCATTGATAGTGAGACCAAAAACCTTTTCTGGATCAATCTCAAAAAGAGCACTTGGCAACTTTACATTCATTACAATAGGAACATTTGCTACTTTGTATCCTTTTTGTGACAGGTATATTGAAAGTGGTGTTTTTCCAGTACGAGACACACCAACAAGAACAATATCTGCTTTATGCAAGTTTTCAGGTAAGGCCCCATCATCTTGCTTTATAGTGAATTCAATTGCTTCAATCCTGCGGAAGTAGTCCTCACTAAGGGAGCTGCTCCGTCCAGGAGCCCAACGTGGGATCCCTGAAGGTGAAACGCCCAGGTGAGATGCAATTGCTTCTGTTATTGGACCAAGAATATCAGCTGATGGTACATCCCAAAGCTGGCATGCTTGTTTGGCAGATTCGGCCATGGAAGGGTCAGCCAGAGTATAGACAACCATTGCTCCTTCTTTGGCTGCTTGCTTGATAACCTCCATCAACCGCTCGACATCATCTATCTGGAGTTTCAAAAATATTGCAGCAAAATGACCAAAGGGAAGTGTCAGCCACAAGAAATAACACACAATCTGGAAGTACACACTTAGAATTAATAAAAAAACCATCTTTCTGGGGCGCCAACTAACAATCAAACTTGGTTTATGCTAGGTCAAGCCCATCACAAGTTCAAGGTGTTGCTCAAACAGCTTTGTCAATTACCAGAATTCATGTCAATTGCTTCATTAGAAGTCTCAAATATCTTCACAAAGAAAAGAAGTAGAACATACTCACCTAGAAGCCAGAGTGAGTCTCCATGCTATTTTCTGGCACTTTTCTAATGCCTTAATTATGACATTGGCACAGTGCATCATTTAAGAGAACAACAAAGTACCACAAGAAAAACATGGCTAACTATTGAGACACTTAATTCTCAATGAGGTCTTGAAAAATAGACATGAAAAGTTCCAATGAAACAAGAGCTGATATTTAAAAATTTCAGGCCGATTGCTTGCAGTTGCAAGCAAAGAAACCGTAGAACACTTTCTCCCCTTGTAAATACAATTTCTAGTTCTTTGTGCAACTGGAAACCATAACCAGGATGCATCAAATTTTTTTGGAATCTCACCAAAAAAAAAAAAAAAATAGAAGAAACATGACAGATCAGTGAATTGCAGGTGCTTTCTTAGAAAATAATGTTGGAAAGTTTATAGAAAGAATTGAACACAAAGCTTGGCACTCTATTACAAGATCATATCTCGTATCAGCTGGTCTTTTCAGTCTACAGCCTAATATATAGAAACACAATTCTGCAACCCATTTCCAAACTGACATTGCTTTTTCTTTAAAAATTCAACTGACATCAGTTAGTCAGGCATCTGCTACTGATGCCATGCAATGAAGCCACCTTATCAGTAGGTGATCACTCTTTTTTTTTTTTTTTTTCTTTAGTTGATCACTCATTTGTCCACACACTTCATTAACTCCTACTGACTGTTAACAAGCCATGATCCGTTAATTCAAATTAAACGCATCTTCTTCCTAAAATAAGTACTCCATAAGTATGACAAACACTATGGCAACTGAAGAAATACCAATTTGCGTCCCATCTAACCTGTAATCCAGCAAAAATAATAACTTTATGGAAAAATTCATGGAAAGGGTATGCTTTGAAGCAAATATTAGCAAACAAGGCAAGTTTTATCTAGTTAAAGTTGAGGGCTTCAATCGATAAAATGCGCTTTGAACGTGTCAAAATTATCATTTTGGCACAAAATTTAAACGTAAATGCAACCATTGAAACTCAAAACAACAAAAATAAGTCAAGAAATAGTACGAGCTTATTTAAAAAGGATAAAAACTGTAAAATTCAGTTTAGCTTACCCCGGAGAACAAATGGGTATTAACGGGACAAACCCGATCGACCAAGCAATGTTCAAACTGCCCTAAAGCCGCATTAACGGAATGCTCCGCCGTCCAGCCGGTCCCATCAGACACCATGTAAATTGACTTCGCACCAGCTGTTACTTCCGTTTCATACAGTCCGCTGATCCTACCGGTCTCTTCATCCGACTCACTTTCCCAACTAATAGAATTAGACCTATTGTTACTGTCAGTACGAACTACTAAACCGCCGGTCATTTTCGGAACTGGGCGGTCGAGTTTCCGGCCAGAACGGACTGCGCGAGCTCGGGACCACCGGTTTAGCTGCGGGCTACTCCTGATTTTTCGGGAAGGTGGGTTGGATGGAGATGCGGGTTCAGGCTTGGACTTCTGTTCGGAGACGGACGAGGCTGTCGTCGTGGTCGGAGTGAGGTTTGAGAAGCTTAAGGTTGCAGAAGAAATCATTTTTTCTTTGATTCTTTAGATGTTTTTGAGAGTGTGGATAACGGCGCTTTTGATTTCGGAGCTGGATACTGAATCCAGTGACGCGTGGCCTTGTTGGGTCTAGTGGAGGAGTAGTCTAGGAGGAAAATTTTTGGACTTCACAAAATCTCATTTGAAGTAATGAAATTTATTGGTTAAAAATCAACTACTAGACTTGTAAAATAACTAGTTTGGACCATGATAAAATTTGATTACAATATAGTCTAGAAAATTTGGTTCGGGCTGATTTTTATTTATTTGTTTACATTTTTTGTTAGTTTATTTATTTATTTATTTGGTTAAGGTTTATATCTTTTTTTTTTTAGTGTAAGTAGGAGGACTCGAACTTAGAAACTCTCGCTTATAATTTCATTTAATACTCTTTGTAGTTTGAAAAGATTACTTGTCTCCTCTATATTTAAATTTTTGTAATAAAAGAGAAAATTCTAAAAGAGAAAATGACTTCTTTCCAATATTGCTTTTTTGTTGCCCTACTATTTTACAACGTTGTAAATGTATTAATCAAAAGTTGAGAACAAAGACGAAAGACATGAAGATGTAAGTTTGATGAAACACAATATAGCAAGAGCAGCCATAGGTAATATGCTTATTTTTTTTAAGTACAATTAAATAATAAAAACTTACTTAAGACAGTTTCAAAACACAAAATAATTTTTTTATGTAGAGTTTGTGTATTTGATACTTTAAGATCACATAATAAGAATGGGCCAAATATTATTTACAGGTGTTATTTTTCACAAAAAAAAAGGAGATTTCTCTGTAAAACTGTTGCAATTCAAGGGTCAGAAGTGATTTTAAATCTTTAATATTAGAATGACCTTTATTTTTTATGTACTTATTGTTTACCCATCAGGGTGCCAAACAAAAAGAAAAATCTTTCTTTTTATGTAAATTATTTTGAGTGAATTTGAGGAATTTTATAAACTATTTAGAATCTTCAATTTTGATTTGTCCAGATTGATGACCTGAAAATTAGGGGGAAAAAGTGTGTTTTCAAGGTGCAAAAAAGTCATTTTCTTCGTCTTTAAAGTATTTTAGATGATTTTTATATCTTTCATAAATTATTCAAAATTTGTAAATTTTTAACAATTTGTCCAAGTTATAAATTAAAATCTAGTAAAGAATCTTTCACTCCATTAAAAACTTGTAATTTTTCACTAAAGAACCACATCAGTCAATTTTTCAAATGTTAAAGAACTCTAACAAAAGGGGAACTTTGAAATGAAATTATCTTTACTCCTTCAAAATTAGTTTTAAATCATATATTTTGAATTAGGTTGAAAATGTTATAAAAATTAAAAATAGGAGAGCCATGTGATACTTAGTAAACTTCAGTAGCATTAAGTGATATTGTCCGAAACCTCAAGCGACATTGTCAGAGACCTCAGAAACAAAAGAATCGAGAAAAGGAATTTGGTAAAAGCAATCGAATTAGAATGCAAACAAATTTTTAGCACTAACAACTTGTGCAATTTTATAACATGAATATTAAAAACCACTATTGTTTGTACAAAAAATACATATCATTTGTATTAAATTTGAGTAATCTTATTGAAACCATGCACTTGTTATTATGTTTACTTTATTAGCCGTAATATTTGAAGTTATGAATTAGTGATGCTGCTAATCCTGTCCCTGTACAACAAGTAAAAGAGCTTGGTCTGTGTGGCACCCAAACGGAAAACCTCAACCATCCTCCTGTTTTACGGGCAAGGCTAAGATTGTATACTATAAAACCATTTGGATTAACTTTTTATACATTAACATTGTAGTGATTTTTTTACATTAGCTATTCTGGATGCATGCCACACGTACATGCTTTGAATTTCAAATTTAAATTTGTGTTATATGGTATAAACCAAACCTATTAGTGTAAAAAAAAATATATACACTAACAATGTATAAAAAAAATTATCCAAACCATTTTAATTGTCAGTGCACAAATTATAATTACGAGGAATTATTCTGGTGACGGTCAGCGGATGTACTAATTTGATTATTTCACCTTAGTTTAGATTCTGAGTTCGTAAAATTAGTTTTCCTTTTTCTTGATTCTCATTTGGTATTGTGCTTAAATTTAAGATATATTAATTTACAAAAAGAAAGGTAAAATCTAAAATGAGCAAATCGCCGGGAGAGCTCTTAAACTATTGGATTTGTCTACTTTTGACCCCTCATCTATTTATTTCCTCCGATCAGCCCTTAACAAGTTATAATGTATATTTTTGGCCCTTTTGGCCGTTTTAAACACAAAACTCACCGGAATTGAGGGGTATTATCGTCCAACAGACGCCTCGGGAACCTCCGCAGGAGATAATTAGATGGAAAGATTCATGATGCATTTGCTCATTCGATTAAGAGCTTCGTTCAAATAGAGCTAATCTGAGTAATATAGGGATGTCAACGAAGATTGAGGGGAAAATCGTTTGATCAATAGCTCCGGCTATTTGCATGTAAGAAAAAGCCGAGGATTAGTGAAGAATGGAGTGGGTTATCAGGAAGCGAGAAGCGTATTTCGACCAGTTTCTTGTTTACGGTAACGTAATCTTACTCTAAGGATAACATCAGTGCGATTTTTGTGTTTGATTGCTGTCTCTGGTTGAAAATTTTAGATAAGTCGATGGTTTGGATGGTGGGTTTATAGGGTTTATGTAAAGTAAAATTACCCTAAAACAACATTTTTCGATGGAAACAAAATCTAAAAATCTTGTCTTGTTGGTGGGTTACATAGGGTCCTACTGTATTTGTGGTCCAATATTGG
Source organism: Gardenia jasminoides (assembly GCA_013103745.1). Lineage (NCBI taxonomy): Eukaryota > Viridiplantae > Streptophyta > Magnoliopsida > Gentianales > Rubiaceae > Gardenia > Gardenia jasminoides. The sequence continues at coordinate 1,884,293 of CM023095.1, forward strand.
TGAATTAAGTTGCTTGTAAATTATTGTAAATTATTCTAGAGATTGACAAAAAGTCATTTTCAAATGGAGATTGTTTGCTTATTTGGCATGTTGCATGTACCTTTATGTTGTTGTTTACTAGCTATTTATAGGGTGATGAAGTATTAAAATCATACTTTATTGTGCAAAACATGGAAGTGATTATTTTACTTTAAGATTGCACCATGGGGTAGCTTTAATGGTTCGGACCACAAGTTTTACGCTGGTGGGGAAGTTGACCATGCAGATTTATGTGATGCTGATAGGATGTCAGTACATGAGATTAATGAGATCTTAAAGAAACTGGGGTACGGGGAAGAGGATGCTAGTACTATTACCTTGAGCCTACAAGTCTACTAAGTGACGGGTTGAGAGAATTGCAAACTGATAAATACATCAATAAGTTCTGTTCATGGATGAAGGAGTATAAGGTGATGGAAGTTTACTGTGATCATAAGAGTATTGAAGAGATATTACAAATGCAAATGAATGAGCATGTGCATGATAATGGATAGGCACACAAATCTGGTGTCTTTATAGAAGAAAAAGATTAAAGACTGCTGGAAGCAATATTAAGAAAAAGAGTGCTGCAGGTCCTAGTGGTAAGCATACTACAACAGCAGCTGCAACTAGAAGTGCAATGGCAGCTGCAATAGAACCAACCAGAAATGAAGGAGGGCATGAAACAGCACCTGCAACATCACCTGAAATAGCAGCAACCAAAAATAAAGGAGGGACTGCAACAGCACCTGCAACATTAGCAACCAGAAATGAAGGGGGGGCTGCAACAGCAGCAACCAGAAATGAAGGAGAGACTGCAACAGCAACAGCAACTGCAACAGCTGCAGCAACTGCAACAGCTGCAACCAGAAGACTAGATGATGAGGTACCAATTGGTGGTGATAATGACCATGCTAGAGATGATGATGCTAGCATTAGCAGTAGCTCAGATGATGAGCACTTCAGTGGAGATGATAACTACTGCAGAGATGACCATATGTTTGATGATATAGGAAGTGCTAGTCTTCATCAAGAGGAGCAACAATCAGTTGAGCAACAGCAGCAGAATTCTGAAGTTGTAAATGAACCTGTGACTGAAGCTATAACAACCCAAGAGTCATAGAAGAAACCAAGCAAGAACAAAGCAAAAAAGTCTACAAATGCACAAGCTGGTTCTTCAGCCATTGGAGATGTATTTGCTGGGGACAGAGAGTATGCTGAATTGCAGAGTGGGGAAGACTCATAAGAAGATGGCAGGCCAAATATGCCTAAGTTTATTGATTTTCTACCTAATAGGGACATAAAAGACCCAAAGTTCTTCAAGGGACAGAGGTTTTCTAACAGCAAGGAGTTTAAAGCAGCTCTTAGACAATATGCCATTGTAAATGGCAAGCCGGTGAAGCCATGCAAAAATGAAAAGAAGAGAGTTAGAGCAAAATGTAAGCCTCCCTGTAAGTGGCATATATTTGCTTCCATAGTTAAATGTCTTGGAGCAGATGACTTGGTAGTCAAGACTCTTTACGATAAGCATGAAAACTGTGGCCATGCTTGGAAGAATAGAGCAATTAGTTCAAAATGGTTGGCAAATAGGTATGAAGATAGATACAGATCCAACCTTAAGTTGCCTGTGGGGGAGTTGATGCAAACAGTGAATGAAGAATATCGGTCCAAAATCTCAAGGGCTTAAGCAAACAAGACAAGAGCCATGGCTGTGGATCAAGTTCAAGGTTCAGCAGCATCTCAGTATAAGCTTCTTGGAAGGTATTCTGAGGAGCTGAAAAAGACCCATCCTGAAAGTACGGTTGAAATTCTGTTCCATGTAGAGAACCAGGTGGAAATCCCAGATTTATGCGCTTTTATTGCTGTCTGGGACCACTAAAAAGAGGCTTCTTTAGTGGTTGTAGACCACTAATAGGACTGGATGGTTGTCATACAAAAGGGACCCACCGTGGACAGATATTAACTGCTATGGGTGTTGATGCTAACAATGGGTGGTGGCCCATTGCATGGGCAGTAGTTGAGAAGGAAGCTGGGGAGCAATGGAGGTGGTTCATAAAATTATTGGCTGATGATCTGAATATTGATAATCAAGGCCATTGTACATTCATTTCTGATCAACAAAAGGTTTGAATTTTATTAGTTGGGTTTGAATGCTTTTTTTTTTTGTGTTAGAATCTCTTTTTTTTAAACTATTGGATTTACTATGCAGGGGCTGGATAGAGCTTTGGCTGAGATGCTTCCCGGAAATGTGCATAGGTACTGTGTTCAACACATATACCTCAATTTCAAAAAAAAACATCCAGGCAAGGCCTTGAAGACAAAGATATGGAACATGGCCAATAGCACCACAGTGCAGATGTACAATAGTGCCATGCAAGAGATGAAAGAATATGACACTGAGGCTTTCGGATGGGTACAAAAGGCACCCCATCCAATGTACTGGGTGAAGGCATTCTTTCCAGTGCATACAAAATGTGACATGCTGGTGAACAATATATGTGAACATTTTAATGCTTTTATTCTTGATTCTAGGGACAAGCCAATAATAACCATGCTTGAAGACATAAGAGAAAAGTTGATGCAGAGAATACAAGAAAGAAGACAAGGCCTGTCTAAGTGGAAAGAACCAGTAGGTCCTCCCATTAAGGATGTAATTGACAAGAGGATCGAGCAAGTTGGTGTTTGGGAGACAATTTGGAACGGTTTGTATAGATATCAAGTCAAAGGACCAAGGGGATCAAATTTTGCTGTAGATTTCAGAAAAAATAGTTGTACATGCTTGCTGTGGAATATAAGTGGTCTTCCATGTACACATGCTATTGTTGCAATGTTGGCATCCGGAAAGAATCCAATGCAGTGCACAGCTCCTTGCTATTCGAGGGAGGTGTTTGCCAAAATTTATGAGAATGCTGCCAATAAGTGGAGTTGAACTATGGCCCGAGTCTAATCATTTAGAGATGGATGCACCAGTTGCTTGCGTTCAGCCTGGACGACCTAAAAAGGCAAGAAGACGGGACATAACAGAGGGAAGAAAAGAAGGGACCAAGTTGAGGAAGATTGTTGTAATGCACTGTAGGAAATGTGGTGCAACTGGACATAATGCTGCAACTTGTAAAAAAGAAAGTGCAATTGAGATTCATAACTCGGAAAAGGTATAAGCTCTTCAAATGACCAATTTTTTTTATTTGTTATTTGCCTAACTAACATGTGATCTTTCAGGTAAGAAGGAGAAAGGAAAAGAAAGCAGACCGAGGGACCTAAAGTTGAAGCAACTACTGCATTTCACTCAACTGTAACCCAGCAACAGGAAGGGCAACATTCCAGCAATGATGAAAACAGACAATTCAGTAAAGGGCAAGAATAGGTCACTGCAACCGACCAACAAGAGCACCAACCACATCAACAACAGTCCAACAATGCCACACATGCACATTCTAGTCAACATCAGCATGAAGAACAACCAAGACAGTCAAATCAGGCCTCCAAGGCAAGAAAGAAGGCAAGATTGACTGATGCTGAAAAGGGTTGGATCAATTCCAATTATGCATATCTTGGAAAGCGCCTCCTTTTAATGTTGGACGCTGGAAAGGAAAATGGGATAAAGGTGCAGCTGGAGGCAATGAAAATGCAGGGAAAAATGAATGTACTGGGACAAGTGTTAGAAGACGTGGGAGAGGCAAGGGAAAGAGACCTACTCCAACTTGATTAACTATAGTAAATAGTGGCATTGGATGCCTTTTTTGCTTTTGCATATTACTGGTACAACAATCATATAACCTTGTGGCCAGTGTCGTCTTTTTGTTGTTAGGTTTGGACCTTTTAGATTAAACATGTCACTATCCAGACTGAGTTGGGCATTAAAGTATGAAGAACCAAACTTGTATGATTGTTGTTAACAACTACTAAATGACAAAAAACAGCATTGTTGGTTTCCATTCTTGTATGTTTATGTTGTGATGATTTTCATTTTATCTGTTCGAATATAGAATGAAAAAAGCTGGTATACATAGTTGTAAAACTAGAAAAGCTTTGACTACAAAATTCACCACAAACAACCTTTCTCATTCATCAACAAAATGTTCCAACCAGCATGTCAACATCTCGATTTTACAAGCCAGGTGGTAATTGCAACACATCCTTGCAATCTAAACTCCTAAACAACCACATCACTAACAGAGAACCACACGTGATTGCTAAAGAAACATACAACTTCCTTTCCCTTGCTGCAATTTGCTCAAGGACAATTTCCAATTTCCGCACCTTTGTCTCCAATTTTTTCGCTTTTCGCTCCCAATTTTGTGCCTTCTCCTTAGCATCTTCAAGCTCTTTCTCTGTTCGATTTATTCGCCTAAGCAGCCCAGGTATGATTTGAACTGCACGCGAACACATTTCCTCATCTATCCATCTCCAAAATCTGTATCCCCTTGTCCGAAATTCAAATTACCCGCTACCCGTTAATAAATACATTAACTACGACTTGTTAAAATCAAATGCAGTTTCCACAATTACCTCATCAATTGGGCATTTCGCATATCTTCAACCTGGATTCCATGGAGTCCACGATGTTGTCACAATGGTATTCAGCCCACAAACACAAAGCGGCGGCATTGGATTTGGAGATTGCTGCATCTTTTACCTCTATTCAAAAGCTCTTGCTCAAATGAAAAAATGCAAAAAGAAGAACGAAACTCTATTCCAACAAAGCTCATGAATCTTTCCGTCTAATTACCTCCTGCGGAGGTTCCCGAGGCTTCTGTTGGGGCTGGACGATAATACCCCTCAATTTCGGTGAGTTTTGTGTTTAAAACGGCCAAAAGGGCCAAAAATATACATTATAACCTATTAAGGGGCTGACCAGAGGAAATAAATAGATGAGGGGCCAAAAATAGACAAATCCAATAGTTTAAGGGCTCCCCCGGCGATTTGCTCAATCTAAAATCTACTCAGTGAGTAACTTTTGTTGATTATGATTTATTAACTTTTTACAAAATCTACAACAACTAAGATCAATCCCTAAGTGCAAAAATAAATCACAATTATACATTTACACCATGTTTGGGAGTTCACGTTTAGAAAGAAATGGAATGAGGAGGAGAAATGGTGATCTTAATGGTCGTATTTTTTGTGGATGGGAGCAAGTCTAGCTTGTGTCAAGTTGAACTTCAAAGAAATTATCGCAAAATCAAGTTTGATAAAATATACAACGCTATTATCCAAAATAAAAATAGGATTTTTCTAATGGGTGCTGATAGAGCTCTCGTTAAAACACACAAAATTCACCGAACCTATCATATATATACACATACTAACAAGTATTACCCTTACATTTATATAATTTTCTTATTTATATTATTTACCCTCTCTTGTATTTATTAATTTTTTCTAATTAATATTACATTTTTAAAAATATGACACCGGAAATATGTCTTAATGGGTGCCCTGTATAGACCCAGTAAAAAATAAAAAGAAATAAAGATCATGTTGGATGTCAAACATTTCCAAGCAATCTGTTGCACAAGATATTTGCCAATCAAAAGAATAGCATTAGGGCTTGTCAGAGCATTGGATTTACGGATATTAGAGTATATATTAGTGAATTATGTTAGATAATTATGTTGGTAATTGCTGTGGTTATTACTGTAATAGTCATTTTATTGTTGTCAGATTTTTGTCATCCCCCTTGATTTGGTAAAATTAAACTTTTATACATGGCGATATAGCAAATGCAAATCAGGATACATTTAGGGACACAAATTAGTACCTTTTTCTTTCCTCGTTATAGAGCATTACATGCATGAAGGATAATGAGCAAAATTTTGTACATTTAATAGAAGAAGGCAGGAAATCTGTTCCACCTCATAATACCTAGCAACCAAACCACATAATAAAGGACTTCTCACTCACTAATATCTTACCTCACACTTTGCATATTATAGTGCTCTGTAAGATTTTTTTTCTTTTTTCTTTTTAATTTCCATTTCTTCTTGGACGTTCTTGAGCAAGAAAAATGTATATGACTGGATTGACTAGATTTGTGATTACAATCATAAGAGAAATCTAGTTAGATCTACTTTGTAACCAAACTTTTTGACGTCCTCTTGAGCCTGTTTTCTATTGTTGAGCTGAAGTAACGATGCAAGCTTGAAATGAGATTAGGATTCATTAAATGAATAAGGCATATATAAATAGCGAATAAATATATGCAGCTTGAGGAAGGATGCAATAAAAAGTATGACTAGGCCTATAATTTTGTACATGATCATCATATTATGAACTGGATATTCAAAGATTTATCATAGTATATCTCACCCTCTATTGCAACCTACCCATTATAAGAGTAGTGCAATCCAACAATTTGAAAAGCCAAAAAAAACCTCTTCAGTGGAAAAGAAAAAATTTTAATCACTAACTCCCGACCAAAGGTATTAAAAGTTGGTAGAAATCTTAAGGACACACTGACGCTGGAAGAAAATTTTATGTTCCTATACCTAGCTTGATCTTCCAGCATATTGCATGTGATGATTTATGACCTCTTACTTTTGTTTCCAGAGAAGAGAAAAGCAATTGTACAATGCATGAAAGGGCATGTCGAAGCATGAAAAATAAGTTACTGCAAGAATGTAGTGAAGCTCTCTCAGATTTGGCCACAGAGAAATTTGCTTCATTTGATTCTGTCTCACCATGTGCTGCTACAAAGGGACATGTTTACTCACATAAGCATCTAATCCAGAATATGTTCTTTTTAGTCATCGATTTATTAGACGTATGAGCTTCAAAAATTGCAAAATTTGTTGTCTTTGAATATATAATAATAACGTAAACTTATATATGAGGAAAAAACCAAAAAATTCAGTGTCATTGCTTTTAATACTTTATTCTGTGAGTTTATTAATTGTGCATTTAAAAGGAAAAATTTTAATAAGAAAATAAAAGGAAAAAAAGAAAGGACCTAAAAGTGATAAGAAAAAAAAAGGTATCCCACTTGGGAAAGAAGGTGGGAAAGTGTGGAAAGACACTAACACACTAGGGGTGGGCAAAAAAACCCGCCGACCCAAAAACCCTGTGTGTTAGTGTCAACCCGATCTGACCGGATCCAAAATTTAGGATACCCGATCCTATTTCTCTCATCGGATCATATTAGGGTTGAGTACCCCCAAATATCGGGTACGGATACGGGTCAAAAAATAAAACCCGGGTACCCAGGGTATATTGTATAAATATTAAAAAAATTAGGGGTCAATATATAATTTAATATGTTTTAAGTTTTAGGGATAATTTCAGAAACCTCCCTTGAGCTTTGTAGTAATATCACTTGGTTCTCTTAAACTTTGAAAAATCTCACATGCCTCCCTTATTTTTAACTTTTTGTAACTTTATCACCCCATTTCAGAAAATATCATTTAAAAATTCATTTTGGGTGAGATAAAATATTTCTATTCCCAAAGTACCCTTTTCTTGTGAACCTTTAGTTTTCATAACAAACCAAGTTAAATTCTTAAAAATTACAATACAGTAATTAGGTTGAAAGGTCTTTTATAATTTTTGAATGATTCAAGAAATGGGAAAAAAAAGTTATAATTAGAACATTTTACACTTTGAAAATACCTCAAATAAATTTCTAAATGCATTGTTAATAATTTATCTCTCTCTTTTTCAACTTAAATTGTATTCAAAAATGTAACGAAACTTTATTTTGTCTATTACATATTGTAATAATTTGTATTGGATACTTAAGAGTTGAGAAACTGGTTTGATTGTTAGATGAAATGTGTGATAGAATATTGATGTGTGGACTTTGAAATGTGTTGATTTTGGATTGTTAAATCTTTGACGAAATATGTTGGATCTTGGATTGTTGAAATGGATTGATTTTAGAATGTTAAATCTTTAATAAAATGTGGTCATTTAGAAAATTGAAATTTAGGGGCGAGTACCCTATATCCCGACCTATTTTTTGCGGGTACCTGAGAGGATGCGGGTTAGGGTCGAAAATTTGCTGACCCGATAGGTTAGGGTTGGGTCAGCCAAATTCCATTAGGGGCGGGTACTCGACCCGTGCCCACCCCTACAACACACAGATATATTATTGACTATCAGTGGAGACAAGCGGAAGGTGAGTACAATGTTGTGTGGTCTTCAGACAATCACGGAATCTCCCAAGATTCCGATCCACCTATAGCTGACAAAGGTTCACCACATAAATGATTTTCGTTTGGAGGCAAACATTTATCGAATAAATATAATTATGTAGAACATTTTTTTCATTTTAGGTTAGAATTTGAGATTCGGTCAGTTTGATATAAAATCTCTCCAAATTTTATGTCTACAGAATTGCCTGTTTTTAGAATATTTTTTTTAAGATTAATAAACGAGTAAGAAGTCAGAAGAGAAATAGAACCAAGTTTGAACGAGCTTAATTGACTTGAACGAAACCAAGTTTGAACGAGATTAATCGAATTTGAATGAGTTTTTTATTAAGTTTGAATGCTATCAAATAAAAAATACTATTTAAATTTGGTTTGATTAATTGGCAAACCAAACTCGAACGAACTCAAACCAAATCGAACTCAATTCAAGTATTGAGTTGTTTTGTTCATCTTTCAACCCTACCCCTAGATATGGCTACAATTCCGATTTAAAAACCGACGGTTTCGATTCAATTGAAAGGTGAAACCTGAACCAACCCTTATAGAGACGGTTATGATTACAATTCCTAAACCTCCAGTTCCGATCCGATTATGGTTTCGATTTCTTCCAATTCTCGTTCTGGTTCTAATTCTTCAAGTTACATTAAAATACTTGTTATTACATAATTGATTTTAAGTAAATATGACAATGAATGTAGAAAAAATAAAATTTATTGTATATCATTTGGCAAGGGAAAAAAATACATGTATTTACTTAATTTAGCAAATTGCCATTTTTTGATTTAGTGACGGCTATTTTCTTGATCACATGAAAAATAACTTTTTGTGAATTTTTTATAATGGTTAGGCAAATTCAAAATATCATGAAGCTATAGTTTAATACTTTAATTAATTTAACTTTAACACTTTGACTAGATTGGCTTTGGAACTAATTCAATTAGTGCTATATTTACTAATCAATTGGGAAAATAAGTTGGTGGACTAAAACAGATGCTAATGGTCTGAGTGCTGACTATTAAAATTGAAATTCAAATTAAGTCAAAAAGATCCAAGTACTCAAGATATAAATGAATTTCTAGACGATTTGAACGGATCTTGAATTGTCGATTCTGATTCCGATTCAAGTTTTTTGTGAACTAGATGCCCACGCATTCCTACCTTTTTAGAGGGAACTATTAATTCAAGACGCCCAGATGGTATGTGAGTTAGAGGCAATGTTCCACAAATGTCTGGTAATAGCAGCCTTATTCCAATCATGAACTCTCTGGAGGCCAAGCCCTCTGAACCTTAACCTTTAGTTATGGTTATGGTTCCAATTTCAGTTTCTCAAATCGAGTTCTAGTTTCGGTTCAATAAGTCACCAGTCCGATTCCGATTCAAATCTGAACCGTGACCACTCCTACCTACCCCTCCGTCTCCCACAGAAAAGAATTCAAATTTATGTTTGTACACAAGATTATTGAAGTATTATTTAAATTAATTATTATAAAAATATTTTACAATGTGATATATGTGATATAAAAAGATGCTGAGTAAAATAAAAAAGTGTGTTGATATAAAAAGAAGTTTAGTAAAATAAAAAAGTGTGTTGAAAAATATGTTTGTGGTGTAAGAAAATAAATTTGTTTAATAAATAATTACTATCCAAACATGCTCACATGTGTTAAAATTAAGCAAGGATTAAACTATATTTTTTCAAGACTCTTAGATTAAAACGTAAGCCTAACATCAATATTTCGCAAGCTAACCAACTTGATCTCTTCTTCTGTAAAATTACATGCAGAAATAGGCTTCTTTCTTAAGGTCATCAAAACTATTTTCAACCAAGTAAATGCTGCACTTCAACTATGTAATCCAAATATCCAATGATGGTTAGCCACTTAGGACACCTTCACCACTCACCAGAATCAAAATGCTGAAAGCATCACATCAAAGACTGATGTTGTGGATAATCTTTTAAACTGGACGAACTAAAAAACTTATCAACCATAAAGTTGACGGCACACGATTTTGATCCATAGACTTCAAGCTGAGTTGCTTGCTTTCCACAATTGTTACTCGCCTTATTTTTCAGAACAAAGATAGTTGCATCACAAACAAGCCCTAAAAGCCCATTTGAATTGCTATTTTCTAGAGTTTCTACAGAAAAATATACTGAAGTAATTTGATATATATGATACAAAAAAGTGATTGACAATTGTATTATGAAAAACGTAAAATTTTGGGGAAAGAATGACTTTCCAAACAAGGCCTAACAATTCAGGATACTGAATATAATTAAGATTTAGAGATGAAATTAAATAGAGATTGGGAAATTGATTTATATTAAACTTCTATCAAACGTCATTTACAACTCTCGAAATTACAACGTCTGTAATATTCATGTTTGATGTTTTTTCTTCTCAGGAAAGTAACGAATAATGCTAAAGATTTTGCTTTTCTAACGCTACTCTTAACTATATATTAATATACAAGACGAAGACAACAACAGAATGCGCTATGACAAAGATGGAATCTTGAGCTCTACCATTGGAAGTGTTAGGAAAGAGATGATATACACCTTTTTGTACTGGGATCTATCCAATGACTGACAAGCTAAATCAAGAGTTAGAAGGTAATCCCTGTTTAGCCCCATTCTGGTTCCCCTTTAATTGTTGCGTGCGGCTGCCATCTGGGTAGGCAAGAGAGCGAATGACTCTGTACAGCACTGAATATGTCCATACGTGTGCAGATTCTTAGCTTTAAACTGTCCTAAGATTAAAACAACCAGGGCAACTTCATATCGTTCAGAACTGAGGACTCCATTATTCACCTTACCTAGGAGGAGAACAATTAATTCACTACAAGGAGATTTCCTCACGTTTCTTGATTGATTGACATGTTCTCGTAAATTGTTTTAGATCTTCAAGAATGGATTAGCCAACAGAAATTCTTTGGATGAAGATCTGTTGCTCATAATGTTATGTGAAGGAGAATCAAGAAAAGGAGGAACTTTAGGCATTCCAATTTCACATACACACTCAAAGCAGATTAGTCAGAAACAAATAAAAGAGCTGAAAAAACTTTCTAGTATTATGTTGGACATGAAACCACCAAATCTCCTTGCTTTTATTCTTTTTGGAGAAAGTATGAACCAGCCGTACCATAAACTGTGCATTCTTCCAGTAATTTCAACTATTTAGGCAATGGATGATCAGGTGTCACGTTTGATTACAGCAGTCATTGCCAAAGCAACTAGGTGTGCGCAAAAACGTGAGTGGACCTCCCCAATTGCTCTTCTCCTCCATTTGCCCGACTTTCTCTTTCATTCAAGTAAATTATATGAAGATTGACCAGTAACAGAGAATCTCATGGCTTTACAATGTATTACTTGGTTGCAATGGCATGTAAGATGATCAACATCAAACTTTGCACTTTAAAAACTTCAGAAAATGTACCTTCAGCGGATCCCAACTTAGTAAGCAATTATTTGCTGGGCTATGTCCCTAGACCCATATATTCGCTGACATCTTGTTGTTTTGACTTCAAGGTTGGGTCCTAGAATATTCAGCAGCAAATAGTTCCCAATCTATCTAATAGTGTCTGGAAATTCTTGGCACTGAGCACCTATCCTTTCTCTCATGGAAAAGTCTTAGTATAATTGCTGCTGTTTCTTCGACTGCCTTCCTTGTGACTTCTGCAACCATGCCCAGAAACAACACAGTAAAAATCAGGTCAGCATCGACCAATCAAGCTAAAATCAATATTCCCACTTAGAAGTTACCACTTTGTTATTCTTGTATCAGCCTAGATTATTGATTGCCAAGGATGTCCAAAAGTATCTTCATGCCCAAATTTTGATGATTGTAATGATAAGTACATAATATCAGCTATTTAGCCAAACATAATGTGAGAAATCTGTAAGTACTCACCAATGACTGGCCAGACAGGATTTTGGGCAAAAATTTTACCAGCAAATTCCAGCTCTTCTTTTACATAGTCCAATTCAAAATAGTTGCTCCTTATTTCTTCACCAAAGCCCATGGTCCTTGCTCTTGTTCTTCTGATGGTTTGCAGAACAACAGCATTGATAGTGAGACCAAAAATCTTTTCTGGGTCAATCTGAAAAAGAGCACTTGGCAACTTTACATTCATTACAACAGGAACATTTGCCACTTTGTATCCTTTTTGTGACAGGTATATTGAAAGTGGTGTTTTTCCAGTGCGAGACACACCAACAAGAACAATATCTGCTCTATGCAAGTTCTCGGGTAAGGCCCCATCATCTTGCTTTATAGTGAATTCAACTGCTTCAATCCTGCGGAAGTAGTCCTCACTAAGGGAGCTGCGTCGTCCAGGAGCCCAACGTGCAAGCCCTGAAGGTGAAACACCCAGGTGGGATGCAATTGCTTCTGTTATTGGACTAAGAATATCAGCTGATGGTACACCCCATAGCTGGCATGCTTGTTTGGCAGATTCGGCCATGGAAGGGTCAGCCAGAGTATAGACAAGCATTGCTCCTTCTTTGGCTGCTTGCTTGATAATTGCCATCAACCGCTTGATATCATCTATCTGGAGTTTCAAAAATATTGCAGCAAAATGATCAAAGGGAAGTGTCAGCCACAAGAAGTAACACATGATCTGGAAATAACACTTAGAATTGATTAAAAAAAAAATCCATCTTTCTGGGGCGCCAGTTAACAATCTCACTCAGCTAATGCTAGGTCCAGTCCATCATGAGTTCAAGGTGTCGCTCAAACAGCTTCATCGATTGCCAGAAGTCATGTTAGTTGCTTCATTAGAAGTCTCAAATGTCTTCACAAAGCAAAGAAGTAGAACATACCCACCTAGAAGCCAGGGTGAGTATCCATGCTATTATCTGGCACTTTTCTAATGCCTTAATTATGGCATTGGCACAGTGCATCATTTAAGAGAACAACAAAGTAGCACAAGAAAAACATGGCTAACTATTGAGACACTTAATTCTCAATGAGGTCTTGAAACATAGACATGAAAATTTCCAATAAAACAAGAGCTGATACTCAAAAAGTTCAGGCTGATTGCTTGCAGTTGCAGGCAAAGAAACCGCAGAACACTTTCTCCCCTTCTAAAATACAATTTTTAGTTCTTTGTGCAACTGGAAACCATAACGAGGATGCATCAAATGTTCTTGGAATCTCACCAAAAAAAAATCACAAGAAACATGACAGATAGTGAATCGCAAGTGCTTTCTTATAAAATAATGTTGGAAAGTTTATAGAAAGAACTGAACACAAAACTTGGCACTCTATTACAAGATCATAGCTCATGTCAGTGAGTCTTTTCAGTCTACAGCCTAATATAAAGAAACACAATTCTGCGGTCCCATTTCCCAACTGATTGCTTTTTTCCTTAAAAATTCAACTGACATCAGTTAGTCAGGCATCTGCTACTGATGCCACGCAATGAAGCCAACTCATCAGTAGGGATCACTCTTTTTTTTTTTTTTTTTTTTTTTTTTTTTCCAGTTGATCACTCATTGCCGACCCCACATAGTGGGATAAAGGCTTAATTGTTGTTGTTGTTGTTGTTGATCACTCATTTATCCACATACTTCAATAACTCATTGTTGTTGATCACTCAATTATTCACACACTTCCGTAACTCATATTGACCGTTAACAAGCCATGATCCGTTAGTTCAAATTAAACGCATCTTCTTCCTGAAATAAATACTCCACAAGTATGACAAACACTACGGCAACTGAAGAAATACCAATTCGCATCCCATCTAACCTGTATTCCAGCAAAAATAAGAACTTTATAGAAAAATTCCTGGAAGGTGTATGCTTTGAAGCAAATATGAGCCAACAGGGCAAGTTTTATCTAGTTAAAGTTAAGGGCTTCAATCGAGAAAATGTGCTTTGAACATGTCAAAAGTACCATTTTGGCACAAAAAATTAAAAGTGAACGCAACCATTGAAACTGAAAACAACACAAATAAGTCAAGAAATAGTACGAGTCTTATTTAAAAGGGTAAAAACTGATAAATTCAGTTTAGCTTACCCCAGAGAACAAATGGGTATTAACGCGGCAAACCCGATCGATCAAGCAATGTTCAAACTGCTCTAAAGCCGCAATAACGGAATGCTCCGCCGTCCAGCCGGTCCCATCAGACACCATGTAAATTGACTTCCCACCAGCCGCTACTTCCGTTTCATCCACTCTGCTGGATCCCACCACTCTCTCCATCCGAATCACTTTCCCAACTAATACGACTATTGTTACTGTGAGTACGAACTAGAGAACGGGCGGTGCTAGTAATTTTCTGAACCGGGCGGTCTAGTTTCCGGCCAGAACGGACTGCACGAGCTCTGGACCACTGGTTTAGTTGCGGGCTCTTTTCGTTTTTTCTGGACGGTGGGTCTGGTGGAGATGCGGGTTCAGGCTCGGACTTCGGTTCGGAGATGGAGGAGGTCGTCGTCGTCGTCGCCGTCGGAGAGAGGTTTGAGGAGCTTAAGGTTGCAGAAGACATTCTCGTTTGTCTCTCTAGATATTTTTCTGAATGCGGATAAGAGCGCATTTTTGACTTCGGAATTGGATAAAGGATGGTCAAAGTTTTATGACGATGAATTAGAAGTTTAGTAATTAGATTTTCAAGAAAATTCACCATTTTGGTCCCCAAGCATTTTCATTAAAATCGATTTCGCTCCTAATTATTTTAACTGATATATAGTCCTTGAACAATTTTTTTTTTTTTTACTTTTAATGTAGGACTTTTGAATTTTGATCAAATTTAGTCAATTCCCGTGGGGCATAATAGTCACACTAATCTAACCTTTTATAATTAACAAACGAAATAAATTAGAAAGATCATTAAAAGTTACACAACGTTCAATATAGTAATGATCTTTCTAATTTATTTCATCTATTAATTACAGAAGGC
This sequence comes from Gardenia jasminoides, assembly GCA_013103745.1. Taxonomy (NCBI): domain Eukaryota; kingdom Viridiplantae; phylum Streptophyta; class Magnoliopsida; order Gentianales; family Rubiaceae; genus Gardenia; species Gardenia jasminoides. The sequence goes on from CM023095.1 coordinate 1,899,361, forward strand.
CAGACTTGAGTGACGATTATGCTCCTGTAAGTTCATGCGAATTGAATAAAATTCAATTAAAAGTCCTAGATTGGAAGTAAAAAAATTTGTTTAGTTAAAATAATTTATTAGGTATAAAATCGATTATAGTAAAAATATTTGGGGACCAAAATGGCAAAATTCTAAAAAAAAAAAAAGTCTGGTAATTAGCTTCTAAGTTTTAACCAATAAAATATTCAATGATGGTTAGCCACTTAGGACGCCTTTACCACTTACCAAAATCAAAATGCTGAAAGCATCACATCAACGACTGATGCTGTGGATAGTAAGCTCTTAAACCGGAGGAACTAAAAACTTATCAACCATAAAGTTGACGGCACATAGTTTTGATCCATTTGCTTCCAGCTGAATTGCTTGCTTTCCACAATTATTAGCCGCCTTATTTGCAGAACACAGATAGCTGCATCACGGACAAGCCAGCGGGATTGCTGTTTTTTAGAGTTTTTATAGAAAAATATAGGAAAATATTCTGTAATAATTTTGATGTATATGATGTAAAAATGTAATTGAAATATATTTTTTTGGGGGAAAAATGGCTTTCCAAAACAAGGTTGAACGATTCGGGATACCGGCTTTCCAAACAAGTAATTTATTGTTCATTAAAACTTATGTGATTTTTACTTTTTCCCTTTTTTAATAAATTATGTATTCATTTATTTTGCATATGCTAGTAATTTAAAAAAACTATTTTTGAAAAATAAAATCATATATTCAAAAACCTCTATTAAGATTTCTATCTTTTTTTTTTTTTTGTGTCAGTGAGAGGCCTCGAACATGGGATCTCTCACATACAATATCGCTTAACACTATTTGTAATTTGAAAAATATCACTTACCTCCTCTATTTTTAAATTTTTGTAGTAAAGAAAATTTTGTAACAATTTGAACCCTATTTAAAATATATGATTAAGATACTCATTTTAGAAAAAGAAAAAAATGACTTCTTTCCAACATTGCCTTTTTGTTGCCCTACAATTTTACAAAGTTTTAAATCTATTATTGATCAAAAATTGAGTCCACAGACAAAAAAACATGAAGATGTAAGCATAATGAGACAAAATATAGCAAGCGCAACCAGAAGTAATATGCTTTTCTTTAACAACAAATAAATAATAGAAACTTATTTAAGATATTTTCAAATCACAAAAGATTTTTTTTTCCTTTCGAGTTTCTATATTTGGAAATTTAAGGTCACATAATAAGAATGGGACAAATATTATTCACATATATTATTTTTTCTTCAAAAATTAGATTTCTCTATAAAACTGCCACAATTCATGGGGTCAATAGTGGTTTTAAAACTTTAATATTGGACTGACCTTCATTTTTATATATACTTATTTTGTGCCCTTTAGGGTGCCAAAAAAAATCTTTCCCTTTATATAAAATATTTTGATTGAATTTAAGAAATTTTATAAATTGTTTAGAGTCTTTAATCTTTATTTGTCTAGATTGCCGGCTTGAAAATTAGAAAAAAAAAAGTGTGTTTTCAAGGTGCAAAAAAGTTATTTTCTTCATCTTTAAAGTATTCTGGATGATTATTCAAAATTTATAAATTTTTAATAATTTTGTCCAAATTATAAAATAAAATCTGGTAAAGAATCTTTCAACCCATTAAGAACTTATAATTTTAATTAAAGAACCACATTGGTTAAATTTTCAAATGTCAAGGAACCCTAATAAAAGGCAACTTTGAAATAAAATTGTCTTTACTCTTTCAAAATTAGTTTTAAATCATATATTTTGAATTGCGTTGAAAATATTATAAAAAAAATTGAAAATAGGAGTGGCATGTGATACTTTTTAAAGTTCAATAGTGCTAAGTGATACTGTTCAAAACCACAAAGGATGTTACTAAAATTATCTCAGAAACAAAAGAATCGAGAATAGCACTAAAACCAGTCTAGATGTTTCTTTTTTCTTTTTTCTTTTCTGGTAATGAAAAGAAATTTATAAAATAAAAGAGGCTAAATCATCCAGATATTCCATGCAAACCAGAGGCAACGGTGGATACCACATTTATTGTTCATAATTACCAATTACCATATACAAGCGGAAGCATGGATCCATATTTATACACTCCGTAACCCGAGTCCCACATCCACTGCGAAAAGGAATTTGATGCGAGCAATCGAATCAGAACGCAAACAAATTTTTATCACGAAACAACTTTTGCAATTCTGTAACATGAATGTCAAAAACCAATATTGTTTGTATTAAAAATACGCATCAATTGTATTAAATTTGAGTAGTCATTAAATTTGAGTAGTCTTATTGAGACCTCATATTTTTATTATGTTTATTTTATTAGCCATAAACTTTAAAGTTATGAATTATTGATACTGCTAATCCTGTCCCTGTTCAACAAGTAAAAGAGTGTCAGGGCTCGAACTAGATGAAATAGAAATTAGGGTCAAAGACGAGAGAAATTGGAACTTAGGCAAAGAGCAGAAGCTAGAAGAATAAGAATATGAAAAGAAGAGAGAGAGAAGAGTGCGAAGCGGAAAGAAAAGAAAGATCTATTATTAACCATTGCTTAACAAAATCTAGTTACAATGGGGCCCTCTTTATACATCTTAGCACGTGGGCTTAACTACTTTATTAAGCAAGAACAATGCCGTTCTACTAATCCCTTGTAATTTGTAAAACGCAAGTCTGTGTTCTTGAAACGATAATCTTTTATACTCGAGTTCTTGACATTCCCTTCCCCTTAAGACTCAGCTTGTCCTCAAGTTGAAAAAGTGGGAAACTGTTTGCTGATGAAGGATTTATCCTCCCAAGAAGCTTCATCCTCTCCCAGATGGTTGCACTTGATGAGAAATTGAACGACTGGTTAGGAGTTCCTCATGATGACTCTTCTTTTCAACACTTTCTCAGGAATCAGTAAGCATTTGTCAGTGTTTCCCAAGTTGGGAATGGATGTAGAAATCTTGTCAACATTGCCAATCTTCTTCTTTAATAATGACACGTGGAAAATGGGATGTATTCGAGCTTCTGGAGGCAACTCCAGCTTATAGGCAACAGTCCCAATTTTCTCTATGATTTGGAAGGTCCGAAATATTTTGATGAAAGCTTCAGATTCTTTCGGATAGCAATGGTTTGCTGCTTATAGGGTTGCAACTTGAGAAAAACCCAATCTCCCACCTCAAACTTCCTCTCTGTTCTATGTAGATCAGCAAAATGTTTCATTCTACTCTACGCCTTGACCAAGTTATCCCGAATGGTAGATAAAGCTTGCAACCTATCACTCACCATATTTGCTGCCGGTACTACCACATCATAAAAAGGTCCAAAGGGAAAATGAACTGGTTTGTGTCCGTACAGAACTTGAAGGAGTTGCCTGCAAACTAGTGTGGAAGTTGGAGTTGCACCAAAATTCCGCTAATGGCAGCCAATGACTCCACTGACGGGGCTGCTCGGTACACATACACCTGAGGTAGTTTTCTAGACACTGGTTCACCCTTTCACTTTGGCCGTCGGACTGAGGATGGTATGAAGAACTATAGTGAAGATCAGTACCTACCAATTTAAACAACTCCTGGCAAAATTTGCTAGTGAAGATTCGATCTCTGTCAGAAATGATGGTTTCAGGTAAGCCATGCAACTTGTAAATGTTATCCATAAAAAGTTGGGCTACCTCCTTAACAGAAAAAGGATGAGTTAAGGCAATGAAGTGGCTGAATTTGGTTAATCGATCCACCACTTCTAATATGGTATCATATCCCTTTGACAGAGGTAACTGCTCAATAAAATCCATGGTGATGTGGGACCATGCCTGAGAAGGAATCGGAATTGGTTGTAACAGTCCGGATATGGTAGGTTCTCACTTTTACTCCTTTGACATATGTTGCATGACGTGACAAATTGGATGATATCTTTTTTCATGTTAGGCCAATAAACAAGGACTTAACTTTTTGTAAACACCCCCTTTGTCCAGAATGACCACCCACTGCTGATGAATGAAGAGCCTTGATCACTTTACTTCTGGTTTCGTTTGCAGCTCCTATATACAATCTGTTTTGATACTTCAATAATCCACTGTCAAACAAATATCCGGGGTTCGAATTAGGATCCAATGTCAATTGGGAGATAACATCTTGAGCCAATTGGTCACCAATATAACTTTCTATGAGCTCTTGTATCCATAGAGGTTGTACAGATGATAGCGCACCCAGGAAATTTCCTTCCTCATTAGGATTCTTTTGCCCTGTCATTTTTCTTATTGACAGAGCATCAGCTACACCATTATCAATTCCTTTCTTGTATTGAATTTCGTAATCAAGTTCCAATAACTTGGTGAGCCATTTGTGTTGCAATGGATGTGTAAGTTTCTGCTCAAGTAAGTACTCTAGGGCCTGATGATCTGTTTTGATTATGAAGTGATGCCCAATGAGGTAATGTCTCCATTTGGTAATAGCCAACACCAATGCGAGCAATTCTTTTTCATATACCCACATTCCCAAATTCTGGGGAGACAAGGCTTTCCTAAGGTAGGCTATTTGATGGCCTTCTTGCATGAGGACAGCCCCAATTCCCACTCCACATGCATTCGGTTTCAATCACGAAAGGTATGTCAAAGTTTGGCATCCTCAGAATTGGAGTCAAAGTCATAGCCTTCTTGAGCTCCAAAAATGCTGATTGAGTTTGTTCATTCCAGATAAAACCATCCTTTTTAAGTAGCTGAGTCAATGGCTTGCAGATTATGCCATAGCCCTTAACAAACCTCCTATAGTAACAAGTCAGGCCTAAGAAGCCTAGTAGTTCCTTTACTGTAGTGGGAGTTGGCCACGACAATATGCATTCAACCTTAGAGACATCCATGCTCACTCCACTTTCAGAAATAAAATGCCCCAAGTACTCCACAGAAGTTTGAGCAAATGAACATTTGGACAAATTGCAATACAATTTATTCTCAGCCAAAATCCCCAATATTATACTAAGATGCTGAACATGTGATTCCAAGGTAGGACTATATATAAGAATGTCATTGAAAAACACCAATACAAATTTCCTCAAATATGGTTCAAAAATCTGGTTCATCAATGCTTGAAATGTAGCCGGAGCATTGGTCAAGCCGAAAGGCATGACTAGAAATTCAAAGTGCCCATGGTGTGTCTGAAAAGCTGTTTTATAAGTATCACTTGATTTGACCCTTAGTTGGTGATAACCAGCTTTAAGATCCAACTTGGACATATATTTGATTCCATATAGCTCATTAACAATTCATCAATATTGGGGATGGGAAATTTATCCTTGACAGTCAACTGATTTAGCTTTCTATAATCTACACACACTACAAGAAATATGGACTTCAATGACAACCATATATCGTCACTCAAATTCAAAAAGTCGTCATTGTTGGTAACAGCGACGATATTTTGCATTGTCACATGGCCGTCACAGATTCACTGTCACAGATAAGTGTGTGTGACGACACCAACGAGGTCGTCACAAAAGAGAATATTCAATGACAAGAATAAAGTCGTCACTAACTAAAAGCAATTTGTGACGACTTTTCTTGTCATAATTTTACTTAAATTTTTGTTATTAACAATGGACTAAGTTGTCACAGAATTAGTATAAATAATCATGACTTATGCTTGTCACTTAAGTCTGGCTCATCAGTGACAAAGTATGTTGTCACTGAGTCATATTTTCACTTGTGACAACCAAATCACATAGTCACTAAGTTGATTGTAAACGTGCAGATTCTAAAATTGGCATAAAAACACACCTGCTTGTCCATTTACCACAACCACAACCAACAATTCTACCTCAACTAATACTAAAGGCAATAATAATCACCGGGTAATAAGTTTTCATACATTTTAATTGCCATTAACATCTTCAAATTCATCAAAAGGTACAACATCCAAAATATTTACCAAAGGCATATCAATTCAAGCATTGATAGCCATTATCCAACCAAAACAGAGTATCACATGTCTTTACAAAAAGATATACAAAAGCAACAAAGTCCTGAAGATTGAAACCATGCATCCTATCCAAAAGCAAGCCTTTTCGTCATCATGACTTGAGCATCGACAGCATATTACTGCATTTATAGAAGCATCTGCATTAGAATATAGAATAGATTTCACATTGAAAATCATACATATAAAAGTCCAATTACAGTCACTCTTTCACAAAAGTAAAAGAATTAGCCAACAACAGTCATTCGAACCTAAAGGTAAAAGCCTAACTACATAATTTGAATGAGTAATCATACTCAATAAAAGTCCAACTACAATCACTCAAACCTAGAGATGAAAGAATTAGCCAGAAAAGAATCAATCAAACAAAGAGTATATATCCAATTCTCCCTTAACAGCCTATTCACATGGAGATGAACAGTGACATTTTCACTTCCAGATTTCCAAAAAACTAAGAACTAAGAACCAAGTTATGAATTTGTGAACTGCATTAGAGAATAATCAGCCACAGTCAATCAAATCCAAAGGTAAAAGAATCAGCCAACAACAATCACTCAAATTTGAAGGTAAAAGTCCAATTACAGAATTTGAATGAGTAATCATACTTAATAAAAGTCCAACTGCAATCACTCAAATCTGGAGGTAAAAGAATCAGCCAAAAAAGAATCAATCAAAGAAAGAATATATATCTAATTTTCCCTTAACGACCTATTCACATAAGAGATGAACCATGACATTTTCACAGCCAAATTCCAATAAAAATAAGAACCAATTTATTAATTTATCAATTGCATTAGACAATAGAAACTCCTAGTAACTATTTGTACCTTTGCAAAATTCAGGACTTGCGTAGCTCCTTCAATTGGTAATCCAACTCTTCGTATAGCACTCTGGTCTCTGTTTGCTACTCTTATAAGCTCTTAATCACCTCCTTTTGGGCATTGAACTCCTCTGCAATCGCTGTAGCTCGTTGCTCTGCTGCATCAGCCTGTCTTCGCTGCTCCTCAATTTCATTCATCCAGCAGTCAAGCTCAAGACATTGTTTCTTGGTTACTACTGAGTCATCCGTGTACATAACTCTGCGGACAAATTTCCTTATCGTCATTAAAGTGCCAACTTTCAATTGTTGCATTGATTCCTAGGCAGGATAAAAAGCAGATTATGTGTTTTAAAAGCATGTAGTAGGATAAAATGGATAGATAAAACTAAAATATCCTACCAAGGTTTCCTTTGCTTTGTCATTTATCAAGGTCTTCTTGATGTTATTGAATTGAAATTCTCTGAAAGTTTTATGCCTTCCTTCCTTTTCTATCAATACTTTTAGGAAGTCTTAATCAACTCAAATGCATAAGGATGAACACATTTTTGGGAATATGTCTCAACAAAAAAATTTATCTTACCTTTTCTTCAACAACTCTTGCAAGTAACTTAGTCCCAACAATTGTATGAGTCTCATTCTTGGCACGATTTATTTTGTTTCGGTCATTGATTTTCTATAAAAGTAAAATAACCAAAGTAGTATATAGAAGGTTGATTCATGTAGTATATAGTCAGACCTTAAATTCTTCACTTCCAAAGTAGTCACACATCCATTTCCAGTCATCAGCCGACACACCTTCAGGGACATGGTTAATTGCCTCTTCTTTTGAAGCAAAAGATTGGAAATACCTATGCAGCCGATAACGGTGATTCCTATATAACACATTTAGCTGCCTATTCACAGCAGTTATGGAGGTGGCTTGCTTCACAAATTGAAAGTCATTCTATAACAATAGTTCACAAACAAGAATATTAAACTAAAGGATTGTATAATAGGAAAATAAGATCTGAAATTGTAAGTCACCTCATGTACTAGTAATTGCAAAGTGGATTCACTCCAATAGTGATCTAAGGAAAAGGATACATGTACCGTAGCCGTATTGTATATATTATCTCTATCTTTGTCCTGGAGATGTGACCATTTTGTAACGTTCAACTTTGCAAATTTCCTTACAACACACCCACTCTTACTAATGAAGTATTGGGCATCCTTTCCTACTATGTGCCGAATGTAAGGATCAACTTCAAATGTCAAGCTCTCTTTAGCCTCCCTTTTCTGGGACAATTTTAGGTTTCTGGTACGGCAAATTGCATAGCGAATTACTATGTCATAGGGTATACAACAAAAATTCTTCTTTATTCAAGTGCCATTCCGTAAATCAAAATTTTCAAAACAGCAAATAGTTTTCAACTTGGTGTGCATACAACAAAAATTCTTCTAAACAATGTCTGACCCATTCTCTTTTTAAGAGAAAATAGTAGAATTCAAAGAAATCTAAATAATTCAAAGAGATCCAGTCAAATAAAATACAATAGTGAAATGTGTTCCAGGTACCTTAACTAGATCCTTAGCCTCGGTCAACCTGTAAAGCTTTTCGAACTTGGTTTTGCCAAATACAACTCCTCTATGCACTTACAAATTTGAAAAATAACATCAGGCATCATTTACATGTCTTAATGCTCATTTCACAGCTAATCTTTGAAGCATAATTTAAAAATATGCAGCATTGGGAGCGAAAACTCCTATGCCAAAATAAAAAAGACATTTGTTCCAAATCGTCACAGAATTTTGGCTCAGTAATCTTGCCTAGTTATAAGTGTGAACATGCATGAATATTCTGGTTTTTAGATAGTAAACAATCTTGCTCTTTATTTCTAAGAGGTTTTATGAAACAACCTATGTTCCATTCTCCCTTACCCCAGGAATAAGGAAGGGGAGCAAAACTATGTAAAATGGAGATTTAAAAGTTAAAGTGAATTTCAAAAATTAGGAAGACATGTTTTTTAACTTACACTGAAGATAGGTTGTAAAATTACATGCTAAAGAGATGCTATCCAGTGGCATGTACTAAAATTAGGAATCTTTTTTCTGATTATCTACGTTTTTACTGGAACCAGTAGAGTAATAAACTAGTTACAAATTTGACATTATCGCTTGTGAAAATGAGGCAGAGAATTGACCCATACAGGACTACAATGATGACAGATACTGTCAATGACAACCACCTTAGGAACAAACAATTCCATGATGAACTACAGCAGTAATATTGACCTTCAAAAAACCAATTACAGCTAACTACAAAGTGAATATCCTGCATGATCAAAAAAGACTCATGGTGATGATCTATCATATTGGGTAGTCTTAATTTAAACTTTGACCTCACGTCCTTCTAGTAAAAGCTAATTGTATGCATTTCTTTAAGAACTAATACCACTTTCTACCTCAGAATATAATGCTTTTGATGGTCAAAAAAAAAAAAAAAGAAAAAATTGAGTGATTTATACCAGGAAGAGGCTATCACCCTAAAGGCACTGCGAACAACACACTGCAGTATTTCTTTTTCCTTTGAATTTTTCTTTGATTTATGTCCAAGTTGAGTAAATTGTTTTGTTTAAGAATTGGATAAAGAATGCATATAATTCTTTATTCACTCCTGCAGGTTATTTTTGGATGATTTACTTCTTGTGAATGAGCTATGAAGTCAAATAAGCCATATATCTTTATCATGGTCTAGCTCAAAAAACTTTCTTGGTTGGTTCAAACAGTATTGTTGGAGTTGTACCATCACTAATCCTGTGTCCTTTGACAGGTAAATCTTAGCTTGCCAAAATCCCTTGTGGTATTGGTCACACTGTAGACCAAGCTAACATTTTTCGTTTATTTGCAGACTTTCCATGAAGTCCTTCCATCCGAATAGCTAAGTCACCAAGACACCAAGGAACATAGGCCACTCTGATAAGGAAGGAAAAGAACCCCGTGAAACCATCCTTGAGAATTTCCTACCAAAGAATCCAAATTCTATAAGAGATCCGGTGCCTTGGCTGTCCTCCACAAACCCCAAGCACATAGATTACTTCATCAGTCTCTAGAAGAAGTTTCCCATTACTTAATTGCCTTTTTAATGTGGTAATGATACAAATCAAAATGCACCAACTTATCCCACTGCTTGTAATTGAATCTCATGCGCTTATAACAACAACTGTATGACAAAAATTAGAATAGAACATATTTCTTCACCCCATACCTTATCATCTGCTCTCTTCACTCTTCTGTTGGCAATATTTATACCTTTTTCAACACCTGCTTCCCAAAAAAACACAAATCACGATTAATATTTTTATCTCTAAGTGATCATTAACAAACAAATTAAAACTAGGAAAAAGAAAAGGTTGAGATCAACAGAGAAGATTGTTCACATTCACAATCTGGCCAAAGTAAAATTGATAACAATCTCATCACTTTACTAAGAACAAATGAGCCCACGAGAAATTTGCAAACAACATACACAACAATGCATTTAACTTTTATCCATAATATCATTAGTTCCTTATCGCATTCTCATTCAAAGAGCGAACTGAAGCTTTACTCAACAATAATTCCTAAAATAAATAAATACTCAAACCAAATCTCCTGTGATAAACTACTCCAAGTAACCAAACAAACCCAAAATACTTCTATTGGAGCAATGAGGTGTATATTCATGCACATCTCAAATTTGAAAGTTTTTACCTATTTGCCAAGACTCATGAGCACTATATGTATCCCTCTAATATAATTAAGACACATAGCACAGATATTCCTCTTTAGTTGCACATTCAAGGGCAAATAGCAGATCCTTTTATGGTACATATGCTAATGTAATTTAGGGAGGATGATAACTATCGAGTATTAAGGCATAAGAACTTGCAAATTCAGGGGAAAATCTATACAGATTGTGTTTCTTTTAAAGGTAAAATCTACATATATTTTAGCCAAACAGGATTGCCAAGATGCTTATAAAGTTTACGTTTGGACACTAAAAAAGAAGTTCGTAAATGAATTCCTATAGGCCCCAAACTTGGAAAAAGCTCAAGAATCAAAAGCTATGCTTCTGCTGCGCTTCTGGACGAGGATTACCACGTTTAATATATGGAAAACTAGTACTTGATCAGGAGTTGATAGAGGTATAGTTATTTGGCTTTATGTTTGTTGATGGTTTAAATTGTATGGAATAATTTGTAAGCTACCATGCAGCATTCAGTGCCAAGCTTCATTAATCTGCCGACGGCAGGCACACAATGATTGTTCTAGGCCATTTGCTTGCTCAGCAGAAAATCAACATTTCCCTAATAAAAATATACACCTTAAGCTTGAAACTAATGTTTGGACGACAAAATGTAAATGATCTGGTTAGTCAATAAATGGTCAGGGGAGAACCCAATCACCATAAAGTATAGGAGATGATGCTCAACATCTCATGGTTTGTGTCAGGGGTTTTGAGTCTTCCACGGCATCCTATAATAGAGTGAGTCATTAGATTAATCATTAGTAAACAGATTTATGTATGTTGCTACTAGTTAGTTACCCATGCCACAGGGCTCAGGCATATTATGCCCAAAAATTGAGATTCATGGAAAGAATGACGCACAAAGGACTTGCTCAACAACAACCAAGAACATTGCAATAGTCATAGAAGTTTGATAGAAGTACTTGAAGCATGCCATGAATTCAAAAGCTCCAATCCCATAAGATAACAAAATATCCGCTCAAAAGAGAATTGTTGAGCTCCATGGATTTCCTCAATTACCAGTCATGAAATGCCTAGCATTTTTTATAGTTACATTGAAGGCAGTCCCACACTTGCAACCGAGAATGAGGTGGGACTTTATCCTACCACTGCTAAAACAAAGAGAAAATAATAGTAATGGATTTATCTAATGGAGGAAGATGCAACACCTGAAGAGTAATTTCTACTTGATGCTTTGCATACCTAACAAATTGAACTCAACGGAACTTTTCCCAAAACTTTTTTGAGTCCTCAGAACTGCAGATTAAGCAAATACCATTTATTCTCCTATGAAATCATTAGCTGGAAATTGGACTCCCAGTAGCCATTTTTTGGCCTGATTACAAGATGAAGTCCATAGACTAACTTTAAAGATGCTTGTTGAGTTCCTGGAGACTTGGTTTCTGAAGCTAAATGCCATGAAAGAGTTTTTGCTGCAGGTGTACCAGAAGTTGAATGCGTAATCCCTCAGGTGAGTCTTAAGTTTTGAGTAAATTTTTGCTATGAGTCAAATAAATAGGACGCAACTCAAGGAAAGGATGCTACAAGCCACAACCAAGGAAAAATGTACAATGCATGGCAAGATTAAACACAAATTATTGAATTTACCTCAAATTATGCCTTCAATCCCTGACCTCTTGCTTTCCCCTAAGCTTCAAGCTCTAAATTCTAGCTTCACCCAGATCTTCAAGTTCTAGTTTCTGATTTTTTTTTCCCCCAAACCAGTGTAGCAGCTGAATTAGGGATTTTGCTACTGCAAACTCGATAGAACTACCCAAATTGAAAGTGTTCAAACTAATTGCTAGCTCATAATGGCAAACTCTAGCAAATTTACGGGTGAATTTGGTAATGTGAGCTGAATAGATTGGTGGAGGTAGACATTTTGGGCTAGGATTGAAGAGAGAGAGGAGGTCGGAAGAGGAGAAGATGAGAAGTTGAAGTGACAATTTGGCTAAGTGTTTTGGGTATAGAAGGAGTACTTGTGGCCAAACGATACCGTATCATTAAATTTGAACCAGCTCGCGCACACCTCTTGAAATTTTCACTTTGCCGCTCCGTGTGTTATATGCATAAAAGTCATGCCTTTAGTCTATTTAGTACCAAGAAAATCATGCTTTGCTTGTCCTTTATCCTATCTCTCTTTTTTTCCTTTTTCTTATCTTTGTGTAGTTTTTCTATTATTTTGAGTTTTCTTTTTTTTTTCATTCTCAAGTTGCACTAAAATTTTAAAATGTGAAAATTTAGTATGTTTTTAGCTTTTTTTTTTCTAATATAGAAATTTTCTAATTTATTATAGAGTAAAATAGTTCAAAAATAAAAAAGCTATTAAAAATATGTTATGATTCAAAAAATTAAACATTCTCTTAATCAAATATTTTTTGGTACTCATTTAATGGTTCTACCAATTACGTATAAGTTGCACTCTAATGTGACACTACCACTAGTTTTGTTGATCAAGCAATCAAAATATTTTACTTGCTAATACATGTATGAAATGCTAAATCTATTTGGTATAAGTACTCCTTCACAAATGATGAATGTGACTAATATAATTAATTAACAATCTTTTAATCAGGCAAAGATGGCTGAATTAGACTCAATTTCATATTGCATTCTAGTGTTCATTACCTTCATTTTCTGAGTAGCATAATCATTAATCTTGTACATATTATCATGATGACAAAAAAGGGAATCTATTAAATATTTTTATGTTCATAACATATTTTAAACTAAGTTTGGGATAATCATGAAATATGCATTCATAGTTTATTAAGATATCAGCAGCATTTTGCAAATTAAAAAATTTAGGGAAAAATTACAAAAGATAGGTGCCATACTAGAATTAATGAAATTGATGTATTGTACATGGGGCTAAAGTGTCAAATTTAGGGTGTCATACTAGAATTAGTGAAAGTGATATAAGACATGTACTATAGACAGTGATTAAAAATGTTGTCACTGATTATGAACCTATAAATTTTCAATGACGACATCTAATGTAGTCATTGTATCACACATTTCAGTGACAACAATTTTGCAAGTCGTCACAAAGCTGATTTCCCACCAGGTGTGCCATTCGCCCGCCAACCCTACTATGACAACATTTTGTAAGTCGTCACTGACAATGAATCTGTCAAATATCACCACACCTCAAAAGTCGTCACTAAATTACTCCAACTATGACAACTTTGGTCTTATCACAGAGAATGTTGTCATTGAAGGCAATTTTTCTTGTAGTGACACATTCTCCATGAATTATCTTTTTTTTTAACTAGCAAAACTGGTGAGGCAAAAGGGCTGCTACTATGTTTAATGATACCATTGGAAAGCATTTCAGCCACTTGTTTTTCTATTTTAGCTTTGTGAGAGTAAGGATACCTGTACGGCTTGAGTTTGAAAGGTTCAGCCCCTGGTTTGAGAGTGATCTGATGGTCCAAGTTCCTTTCTGGAGGTAATCCTTGAGGATTTGCAAATACTTGTGAAAACTGTTGCAATACAGCTTGGACTTCCTTGAGTAACTCCTTAGTGTCACCTTGAAATTTCTCCATCCCCATGGTTGCGCAACACCTCTGCTTCTCTTGAATAAACGATCTCAAATCCTTTCCTCTGACCAAGTCCATAACTGGTTGGTTGATGAAGCCTTGCAAGTAAACCAATTCCCCTTCCCTACTGAGTATAATATTCAATTCTTGTAAATCAAACGTGATTGGACTAAAATAGCTCATCCAATCAACTCCTAGAATAATATCCAAGCCTCCCAATTCCATGATTCTCAAGTTGAATCTGAATTGGTAATCTTGGCTTTTCCATGCTACCCCTGGACATGCAGCTTCACTAGTCATAGTGGATCCACTTGCCATGGTTATTAAGAAAGATGGCACCCTTTGAAACGGCAACTCTAAAAATTTGACCAATTCAAAATGAATGAAGCTATCAGTACTCCTTGTGTCCACCAATATTTTGATAGGTAAATCTTCTATAACCCCAACCAGCATTATAGTCATCCGTTTTAGCGCTCCAAATAAGGCATTAAGAGACACCTCTGCTAGTTCACCTGGTCGACCTCTGAGTTGATCTTGCTCACCAATTGCATCTTCAAAAGAGACTTTCTCATCCTCATCAGCCTCTAAGAAATTTAAGTGGCCTCCTCTGCATCTGTGTCTACTAGAGTACTTTTCTCCACACTTGAAACAAAGACCATGAGTGTGCCTATATTGAATTTCCTTAGCTGATATCCTCTTGGAATCATTGGTAATAGCCTCCCCTTTTTTGGTTGTCGGGATCATGGGTGGGAGTCTATAAGCTCCATGTGGATTGCTATTACCTGATTGGTTCTTATACAAACCAAATTTAGGTTCGATAGCAACTTTTCCAGAGTTCTTGGCATGCTTGTGCTGTAATTCCACTAAGTGCTCTTGCAATGCTGCAATATCAAAGGCCTTGGATAATTTGTTTGGCTTAAACATCTTCACCATTGGCCGGATCTCATCTTTTAATCCACTAATAAAACTAGAAATGAAGTACTGCTCATCCAATTTAGGATTCTTAAGCAACATTAGAGTCTTTAATTCCTCAAATTTTTCTTGATATTCTTCAAATGTTCCTTTTTGCTGTAACTTGTTAAATTCTTCCACAATATCACCATTTTTCTTGTCTGCAAACCTTTCGAGGATTAGTTCGCAGAATGCTGCCCAGTCAAACTTGGTTTCTCCACTCTGACCCCTTGGAACCAAATATCGCCTTCCCTTCCAAGAACATCTCCACCACCTCCACCTTTTGATTCTCTGAAATGTTGTAATTAAGAAAATATTTTTGACATTTTCAAGCCACTCGTGGGGGTTTCCACTAGAAACCATGGGAAGCTCCAATTTGGGGGGATTTGGAATGGAAACTTACTCTTCTTGTCGTAGTTCGCCCCTGGACCTTCGAGCTCCAAATTGAGTCTCATGTAAGTTGAGAGAGTTGGTAAAAGTGGTTCCAACACTTATGTATCACCCTCCGAAATTCCTTTCTCTTGCATGATGTATTTCATGAATGTGTTGAATTTTTGCTCGAGGCTGTGAAATCGGTGATCCAAATTGACCACCATTGCCTCTAATTTGCGATGATTCCCTTTTTCTTCTTGAGATTTTTGCTACAGGCTATGCTGGCAGCTCTCTTGGAGTGTTGCCATGGAGTCCAGAGTTTCTTGAAGACGAGATTCTTGTTTCTTGATCTGCTCCTCCAGTGAATGATACCTGGTGTTCTTCACCATGATTTAGCTTCAACGCAGATGAGGATCGACCGCTCTGATACCAAATGTCAGGGCTCAAGCTAGATGAAATAGAAATTAGGGTCAAAGATGAGAGAAATTGGAAGTTAGGCAAAGAGCAGAAGCTAGAAGAATAAGAAAATGAAAAGAAGAGAGAGAGAAGAGTGCGAAGCAGAAAGAAAAGAAAGATCTGTTATTAACCATTGCTTAACCGAATTTAGTTACAGTGGGGCCCTCTTTATACATCTTAGCACATGGGCTTAACTACTTTATTAAGCAAGAACGATGCTGTTCTACTAATCCCTTGAAATTTGTAAAACACAAGTCTGTGTTCTTGAAACGACAATTTTTTATACTCTAGTTCCTGACAAAGAGCTTGGTTTGTGTGACACCAAAACAGAAAACCTCAACCATCCTCTTGTTTTCAGTGCAAGGCTACAATTGTGTACTATAAAACCATTTTACGTGGTAGTGCACAAGGTATAAATACAAGGAATTATTCTGGTGACAGTCAGGATGTACTAATTTGATTATTTCACCTTAGTTTAGATTCTGGATTTGCAAAATTAGTTTTCTTTTCGTTGATTAATCTCACTTGGTATTTTGCTTAAATTTAAGATTTTTCTAATTTACCAAAAAAAGATAAAATCTAAAATTTACTCAGTGAGTAACTTTTGTTGATTATGATTTATTAACTTTGTACAATATATATAACAACTAAGATCAACCCCTAATTACAAAAATAAATCATGACCGTACACTTACACCATGTCTGGGAGTTAACGTTCAGAGAAAATGGAACGAGGAGAAGGAAGAGTGCTCTTAATGGTCGTATCTTTTGTGGATGAGAGCAAGTCTACCTTGTGTCAAGTTGAACTTCAAAGCAATTATCGGAAAATTAAGTTTGATAAAGTCCAAAATAGAAAACACTTAATCAATAATTAAAGATTACGTTGGATGTCTAACCTTTCCAAGCATTCTATTGCACAAGCAATTTGCCAATCAAAAGAATAGCACTAGGGCTTTCCAATTCACATGCCAGAGCATTGGTTGTGCCGACATTAGAGGATCGATTAGTGCATTTTGTCAGATAATTATGTCAGTAATTGATGTGGTTATTAATGTAAGTTATTGTTGTCAGCTTTTTGTCTTTCCCCTTGATTTGGTAAAATTAAACTATTATTCATGGTGATATAGCATATGCAACTAAGGATATGTTTAGGGACAGCAAATTAGTACCTTTTTCTTTCCTTGCTATAGAGCATTACATGCATGAAGGATAATGAGCAAAACTTTGTACATTTAATAGAAGAAGGCAGGAAATTGATCCCACCTCATAACACCTAGCAAACAAACGACATAATAAAGGACTTCTTACTCACTAACATCTTACCTCACACTTTGCATATTGTAGTGTGCTTTAAGTTTTTCTTTTTCTTTTTCTTTTTCTTTTTTCAATTTCCTTTTCTTCTTGGACTTTCTTGAGCAAGAAAAATATATATAACTGGATTGACTAGATTTGTAATTACAATCATACGAGAAATCTAGTCAGACCTACTTTGTAACCAAACTTTTTGACGTCCTCCTGAACCTGTTCTCTGTACTCCCTAAAGCTAAATTTTCTGTAAATTGAAGGATCCACGCAGCTCTTGATTGTAGTTTCGTAGGACGGACACAAGAAAAATGCAACGGAATACCTCTCCTTTAGCATATTCGTCACAACTCTGTGTTCAACACTTTTATAAACACCATTGCTCCATGCCTGCACCACCAAATTAACATGTCAAAGATCCTGTGTAGCATTAAGAGTTTTTTTTTTCCCTTCATTTTGGTTATTAAGAATATATATGATAAAACAGCAGTAATTATTGGGACGTTAGTCAATGTTTAGGTAGATAAATTACAAGTTGCATACTGGTCAAATGTTAAAGAATGGATATATGCACCTGAAACAAATCTCCAATATTGATGATTAAGGCATCAGGATTGGGTTTAACAGAAATCCACTTGCCATCCTTCACTAATTGCAATCCTCCAATCTGATCTTGATGCAATACTGTGATGAAATCGCTATCTGTGTGAGGCATCAAGCCAAACACTTGAGGAGATATGGGACAGGGTGGATATCGATTCATTCGAAGATAGCAAGTGCTTGGCAAACATGTTTGCCTGAAGAATGTCGACTTATGACCCATATTTTCTGCCAGAATCTCTGCTAGCTTATGTGCTAGCTCAGACATTGTTTTGGCAAATTTTTCCATTGTTGAGCTGAAGTAATGATGTAAGGTTGAAATGAGATTAGAATTCACTAAATGAATGAGGTGTAAATAAATAGTAAAAATGAAAATATGCCGCTTGATGAAGGGTATGATACAAAATATGACTAGGCCGAAAATTTTGCACGTGGGGATATTCAAAGATCTATCATAATATATCTTAACTCCCTGTTGCAACCTACCCAATATAATAGTAGTAAATAATATCCTTATTTACTACACTTATTCTTGTCACTATAAGACTCATTGTTTGGAGAAACACACACACACACACACACAGAGACTGAGAACTCCTGCAGTGGGAAAGAAAAAATTTTAATCACTAGCTCCCAACCAAGGGTACTAAAGATTGGTAGTAATCTCAAGGACACACAGACGTTGGAAGGAAATTTTATGTTCCAATACCTACCTAGATCTTCCAGCATATTGCATGTGATGGTTTATGACCTTTTACTTTTGTTTCCAGGGAAGAGAAAAGCAATTGTACAATGCATGAAAGGGCATGTCGAAGCATGAAAAACAAGTTACAGTCAAGAATGTAGTGAAGCTGTCTCAGATTTGGCCACAGGGAAATTTGCTTCATTTGATTCTGTCTCACCATGTGCTGCTACAAAGGAACATATTTACTCACATGCCCAACTTTGCTTTTGATCTTCATCAAAGCATCTAAGCCAGAATATGTTCTTTTTGGTCATCATGCATGAACTTCAAAATACATAATACGTAAACTTATAAGGAGAAAAAAAACCAAAAAATTCAATGTCATTGTTCTTAATGCTATTATTTTGTGAATTTATTAACTGAGCTTTCAATTGGAAAATCTTTAATAGGAAAAAAAAGGGAAAAAAAAAGAAAGGACATAAAAGTGATTAAAAAAAAGAAAAATAAAA
Organism: Gardenia jasminoides; assembly: GCA_013103745.1. Taxonomy (NCBI): domain Eukaryota; kingdom Viridiplantae; phylum Streptophyta; class Magnoliopsida; order Gentianales; family Rubiaceae; genus Gardenia; species Gardenia jasminoides. The sequence continues at coordinate 1,918,335 of CM023095.1, forward strand.
GGAAAAAAGGGTATCCCGCTTGGGAAAGAAGGTGGGAAAGTATAGAAAGACACCAATACAGAGACCTGTTATTGACTCTCAGTAGAGACAAGCGGAAAGAGGTGAGTACAATGTCGTGTGGTCTTCAGACAATCAGTGGAATCTCCCCAAGATTCCGATCCACCTACTGCTGACAAGGGTCCGCCAGATATATAATGTTTTTCTTTTGGCCGCAAACATTTATCGAATAAATATAAATATGTAGCACTTTTTTTTTTTTTAGGTTGGAATTTGAGAATCGGTCGGTTTGATAAAATCTCTTCGCATTTTATGTTTAAAGAATTACCTATTTTTAGAATAATTTTTTTCAAAGATTAATATACAAGTAAGAATAGAAGTAGATTAGTAAATATTACAACAAAAAAGAGAAAAGAATACCTAGTTCTAAAGACTAGCTTTAGTTTTAGGCTTTTAGCTTTTGAACATGCTTAAGATACCTCATATGGAATGAAAAGAAATATTTTAGAAGCAAAACTTTGTTTGCTTTCCACTGCCGACAATCTTAAATTCTTGAGGTAAGGATACTAATATTGAACGAATCTCCCACGGCCAAAAAAAATGGGAATCCACAAGTGTGGTTATGAAGAAAGGAATCAATTTTTTCCACCACCACTTTTTGGTGGACAGGAGGGGGAGGGGGTTGGGGGTGGGGTATAAGAATTCGATTTTCTCAGAAATGATTTTGAAAAGACTAGTCCCGTTTCTTTTCCTTTCTTAATGTGACAGTTTTGCCGCCCTTCCCCCACCCACAAAAAAGAATTCAAAAATTATGCACGTATAGAAGATATTTGAAATAACAGTTAAAATAATTATTATAATATATTCTATGATGTGATATATGTGAAATAAAAAATAATTAATAAATTAAAAAATTCTGTTCAAACATGTTTGTGATGCAAGAAAATAATTTTTTTTACAAACATGCGCTACAATGTTTTTTCAAGACTCTTATTTTAAAACGTAAGCCTAACATCAATATTTCGCAAGCCTAACCAAGTTGATCTCTTCTTTTGTAAAATTACATGCAGAAATCGGCTTCTTTCTTAGGGTCATCAAAACTATTTTCTTCCAAGTAAATGTTGTACTTCAACCCTGTAATCCAAATATCCAATGAAGGTCAGCCACTTAGGACACCTTTACCACTCACCAAAACCAAAATGCTGAAAGCATCACATCAATGACTGATGTTGTGGAAAACCTTTTAAACTGGACAAACTAGAAACTTATCAACCATAAAGTTGCCGGCACACGGTTTTGATCCATATTGTCCAAGCTGAATTGCTTGTTTTTCACCATTGCTAGCTGCCTTAGTTCTTGTCTGGATTGCCATTTTTTAGACTTTTTATAAAAAGACGTACTGTAACGATTTAATGTATGTGAGATAAAAAGATATTTGAAAAATATGATAATAAAAAACGTAAAAATTTTTCTGTGAAAAACTCCAATCCATTGCATCACAGACCAGCCCCAGCAATTTGGTACACTGGATGCAACAAAATTTAGAGATGAAACTAAATTGAGATTGAGAAATTGACTTATATAAAAATTCTACCAAACGTCATATATAGTTCTCAAAATTATAAAGTTTGTAATATTGATGCTTTTTCTTCTCAGCAAATTAACAAATAGTAGATTACCGTTTGGATTGCTATTTTTTGAAATTTTTATTAAAAAACGTACTATAAATATGTTCAGGAAAAATGTAAAAATTTTTTGGGGGAAAAATGGCAATCCAAACAAAATAGAAACCGCTTGACATTTGAAGTTCACATCTTCTGCAAGTTTTGTTAATCACAGTGTAAGACATGGATTTAGTTCCTCCCAAAATTAGGTAGAATGATAAAACTCATATTCAATAAACCTAATGATTAATTGACTTGTTACTGTACTAAAATATCAGGTGCCAAGTGGCAGTCAGCTGTCAGATAATACATTTCCCCCGTTGATCCAATAAAAATAAAACTAGTGGTGGCTGTCGCTCTACTGTTGTTTATTGGACCTGCAGCACTACCATGTACTACCAATAAATATTTTGGGTACAAATGTACTACCACAAAGTAATTTTGCTTCTAAAACCTACTTCCAATAATTAAGAAACTATTACGAGTTTGCTCCACTATATACTCCCTAAAATATGCAGCAGATTTTAGCTTCAAAATCTAAAATGTGTTTTGGGTGTATTACTACTTGTAGGTATATATCTAGTCATAATCTGTTAGCAAATTTCATAACAACAGAAAACATCAAAAAGAAAATTAACTTTATAAAAAAAAAAAAAAAGAAGTACCAAAGTCCATAAAACTAAGGGGGTAAAATATTCACCTGAGACTACTGCGACCACCTAAGCCTGATATGACATTGAGAGGTACGTGAAAAGCTTCCGACCAAGACAACTGCTTCAGGCAAGTAGCTGAAGGCGTCCCCCAACGGTAACTGCCGGCCAAGAGGCCGCAACCATTTTCGTTCATCTTCTCGTGAAAAGGTTTCTTGAAAGCCTTGATTTGTTCTGATCTCATTTTGTCCAATATTTCACGAGAAATCCCATGATTCAATACCTGGAAGAAACCCCATTCTTGGGAGGCTCTAGCTAAGTCTCTCTTGCACTTCTCCCTCGCAAGCTCGTCCGAGTTTAGCTGATCAAGATCTATCAGCGGAAGCTCGCACTCTTGTACGATGAAAAGGTCGCGGTCGTAAGCATACCTGGGACCTGTGTGTGGTGCTTTGTTGAGCAAGCTTTTGTACTGCTCTTTGAATGGTGGATCATGCGAACCTTCCATGGTCGAAATGTTAGAGAAACTCTTCCTCGTTTGCTCCCTTTATGGAGATATTTTAACCCTACAAAAAGAAGTTTAACATGCTAAGGGTTGACGTGAGAACTCTACCAGGAGAGTAGATGATGCTATATAAAAAGAAAAAAAGCTGAAACTGGTAGAGGGGAAAGAGGCCAGCTTAGAACATTAATTACAAGTTGAAGGGGAAAAAAAAAGTAACTAGGGAAATGCACAGCTCAAGGATAGCTTAGCCTAGGACAAGAATTTATGTCGATTAGTGAACTAAGGACGAGTAAAAGACAGGAAGTTGTGGATAAGAAAACCATGTTTTGCCATATTTCTACCTAGTTCGTCGTCGATGAAAGCGTTAGCCACTCTCCTGGCCATTTTTGGCTTGGAGGCTTTGAGGACAAAGGTTGACGCATGTACTTTCTGTGTTAAGGTGGAGGGGTGTCGATGGGGGATGTCTGCCCCTTAAGATCAATTGGATAAGATCCTTGTTCTTAAATAGAACTGAAAGACAGGAGGCCCAAAGGTCCCATAGTCTGGAACCCTATCTTAATCCGTACTAGATTTTGAAGTAGGAAATCGGACGGGCAAAACTGCTAGATGCTTATCCCAATCAGAGAAATGTTGTTCTGATGTTGGTCCTTGTACGATTTTAGTCCTTGATGCTTGGCACGTTTGTGATTATAGTCCTTAAAAATTTTGACAACGACAAATTTGGTGATCAGTATTTCTAATTTCAAACAGATTTAGGATAATTAATGGATATTTCTAATGATTAATAGAATCCAATCACATGCTCGTTACATTAAAATTGTTTCAAAAGAAGCAAAGTAGCAACAAGTTTCAATCAATAAGAATGACTCATGTTATGACAAGTCAGTCAGTAAATAACCAAAAAATAGAAAATAAGAAATTTACTAAATTATATGCAAAAACTAAGTGGTAGGGTTTTTTGGCTTGGGATCTACAGGGATAGAGAATGAAAACGAGTCATTGTTCGATGAAGTGGGTGACCCCAATTGTTTTTAATTTTGTAGTTTAATAAAAAATTTATTTATCAATTAGTTACTCACTTGTTGACATGTGAGTTATAAATTTTAACTTTTGTCTTAGCTGCTATTTTGCTTATGTGTAAATTCAACTTAATGTACGAATCATTGTACATGATTAAATTCTATCAATAATTGGGAAGAAGAAAAAGGATTCAGTCATCCTAAACCCGCTTCAAATTGGATACATTGAGGACTAAATTTATTCTTATCAAATCTTGAGGGGCTAAAACAACACAAGTACCAAACATTAGGAGCTGAAACTGTGTTTTTTTTTCCCTATATCAATTCTGTGAATGGGTTTGATGGAATATGAAGAGAAACTTTGATGATTATCTAAAAGGTCGAGAGCCAGAAAGATTTAAACTAGTATTTACAAAAGGGACAGTTTTTCTCAAGCAACATTGGGCAAGTTTTCATTTTGGATCAAGGTGAATTTTCTTTCCCAAGAAAAGTTTTCAAGTAGGGGGGAGAGATTTTATAGTGGGATTTCTAGTTTTTAACTATAGTCTTCAATAATATCCTGCTAAATGGCAAGGCGACTTACACATTAAGGCCAACATTGTCCTTTTCTACAATGGCTACCAGCCTTCCACCTCCCACCTGCTCATAAGCACCGGCCGCTGGGTATCAAATCGGCCAACATTGTCTTGTCTGCATCTGTGTTCTCTTACTATTTGCATTATTCCTACTTAAATCTGGTTGATGAGGTAAAAGCCAAATGTTCTCTGTTTCACTAGGATGCTGAATTCTCTCGTAGTAATCCCAGTTACTGATGGGACATGCGGACATGGTGCTTTCAGATCTTGCTTTCTAATGGGACAAGTATCTGAGTCATCTAGGTCTAGGTAAATGAAAATTCTTAGGTAAAAGGCGAAAAGGGAATAGCATCGCCTTGAAACTTAGGATTTACACCTCCCCAAGAACTATGGCTTCCTTAGGTATTCGGAACTAGCCGATGCAGGTTTCTGAAACAACCAAGAAACGGGTGAAGTACACCTTACTATTATTCTCATGCTTCTGTGAACTCTTAGAACAGCAGACTTTGTATAGAGAGTCATTATTAGTCCTATTCGCGACCATTATCTGAGATTACAACGCACCTAATTCCCTTTTACAGTACTAGGATTGCTCAGAGAATTCCTTTTCGCCGAATGCACAGAAAATAATAGTACTAGATGTATTCTTGAAAAAGAACGGCTACCCTATCATTCGTTTATGTGAAATTAAAAATACACAGAAATGAAATGGTTGGTGGTCCATTGACCTAATTCAGAGCAAAGTCAGAACAACCGCCAAGTTTTAATTAACCTCAGTAGAAACAGTGTACACTAGCACAATATCTGGGAAGTTTTATTTTCTGACCTTAAATAACATAGGAGGTTGTTTGAAATAATTACTGTAATGCATTTCGGGATGTGATGTACGTGAGATAAAAAGGTGATTGAAAATATGAAAAGATATATTGAAAAATGTGTTTGTGATGCAAATAAATAATATTATTGCAAATAAGTGCTAATGTTAGTGACTTAAAAAAGGGAAGCAAAATATTTCAGAGTTTGAGTTGCACTTGCTAAACTAAATACCTAAACAGATTCGACCCCACATAAATTAGATGTTGCATGGTTGATGGTCATAAAAGCTAAAAAGCCAAGTTCACTATCTAATAAGGCTCAACTTCCTTTACTTAGCCTTACCCGGTTTATTCTCAGCAGACTAGACGAGGCTATTGCTTTCCCCAAGGAACACTAGGCGTTGAGGTTTGTCCGAATGTATTGGTCCTGCATTTTAAGAGAGAAAATCAACTCAAAATAAATAGAACACTTAAAGAGACTATATGTCGCCTGGTTTTTCCTTGCATGGCAAATGCAAAAAGAGGGCCTCCATTATTTTCTTGAAAGGCCAAAAGCAAAATGAATTAAAAAAAAAAGAAAGAAAGACTAGAATCCCTCAACAAATAGAGCTTTCGTTGGATTAGAATCAGACCAAAAATAAGAATAAGAGATACATGGAGTAGATAATTCATATGTAAAAATGACTAATGAGTTGTGACGTACGTGAAAGACACCTCAAGAAGAGAACATGGGCATTTTGAGAAGTTGAAGTGGAGCAAGTAGAGGGGACTTTCGAGTGTCTAAGTGCGGAGTCCAGAAAGATTGGAGGGTGGAGACTTTTATAGGGAAAATTGATGATGAGGAGGGCCATTCATCAATCATTAATGGCGTTGAATTGAATTGACGATGAGAAAATGGTGAACTTATGCCTATGAAAAGAACACGTGGCTAAGGATGCAATCAGAGAAAGGGAAAAGCAAAGCATTCCCCCCCCAATAAAACAAAAGAAAGAAATGGAAGACATCAGAATCAACAAACAGTACCCCATCAAAGAAATTTAACATTTCTAGACATTTCTAACTGCAAGATCAATTTGCCTCGATGGATTTCTCCAAATTATGAGTGAGGCCACCAGAACAGTCTACACACCATTTGGGCCACATATCTGATACACCACCGTACCGCGACGGAAGGGTGGTCTACCACGCTTTTAAGTCGTTTAAATCGTTGAATTGATATAGTATATTTTGCTAAAAGGTTCTGTACCTCAGTACCTTGCTAAAAAGTTCTGTAGCTGAGGGTGAGAGACTGAGAGATGGAACACAAGGGAAAAAAAAGAAAAAAATGGCCCAACACAGTTGATCATGCCATCTACTATTTAATTGGTGCATATTTCTCCAGGTCAACAGCAATATCACCATTGCAAGTGCTTTAAGCAGAATCCTACCTATATCATTTGGCTCTTATTCTTCCAAGTCTTCCCTTACTTTTAGGCCTCATCTCCCTCTCTCTCTCTCTCTCTCTCTCTCCGAAACAGGGCATGTGATTATTTCCGGACCCAACTTTGAATTGGAAAGCATCTCAGTCCATGTCGGCATTTCCAATCGGAAGTACTTCTATCATGGAGCATTGTACATCACAAGGGATATATCTAAGAACAGTTTTAAATTAATGCATTTATGTATCAATAGCTAGAACAGCCGACGTGACCCTTTGATTTGTCTAGCAAAACTTGTGTGATGAGCCATGTGGACATATATTTTTTGCACAGATATTTGCAAGAAAAAAGAAAAAGAAAAAGATTCACAAATCACTCTGCACTGTTTAGGATAACTGGAGCTATCAAAGGCTCTAGGGACGACTTCATACAGCACATCCTATAGTTATATTCGATGCTACTTTCTTGGATTCAGTCAAGAGCTGTAAAAATGAGACCATGAGACTCTAGGGTGACTATTGACGTATAAATCTAGAGGCATAATTGGTGGTTCCTTAACGTTGTAAAGACCGGTCTAAAATAAAGATAGTTTTTCTCTGGGCTAGAGTACGTAGCAGGAGAAACCCTGCCCTCAGCTGAATCCGCTACTCCAGCTTTTAGAATAGATGTCGCGAGAGGAGAAATTTAGGAGGATCATGTGCTGTGCTTACATGATCAAGGACCCATGTACTGCTATCATATAGCGTTTGATGCTCCCCTACCATACCCGCTCCAGGCATCATTGATATAAAGAATTCATGTATATAATTCCATGTTCATTACAACACGTGCCATGCTGTGCTTCTTCAGAGATAGGAATCTGAAAGCTTTTAGATACTAACTGTACTGATGGTTGGAAACTTTGGAATGCAACATATCCTTGCGAGAGATGTCCCTGATTGAGATAATAAGGTAATTTAAAATTTTGTGACAAAATATTTCACCGATTTTTCTTTAAAAACACGCAATCCAAACGAGACTAATTACGCCCTGAATAAATCTTCTCCCTCATGTTCTTAAGGTTTCAAGGGATCTTAATTCACAAAGCTTCAAATCTAGTTGTATAGCTATTTAACTTTTTGACAACTATTTGGAAGGAAGCTTTTGGTCACCAGGTCTATGGTCACTCAAGAAGCATGAATTTTTTTTTTAAGCAAGATTTGACTCGAGCAAGACCAGATAATGTACAAATTTTATGACTAAGCAAAGGGTGTCTCAATTTAAACCCAAGCTGATTCGAATAGGTCGGGTATCGCGAGCTTGATAAACTGCAAAAACTGCAAAAGAAAACTTCAAGTGACTATGGTTTAATTCCGTTATTCTAAAGCTCAAGTCAAATTCGAGTAGTTATTGCTCTATTTGGATTCCTGATTTTTGAACGATTTTTGCAAAACTTGTATTTCACATTCCAAATGCTATAATAATACACCAACCAAAAATACCAATTCAAACAAATATTTCAAAAACAACTCGCACATATACAAATAAAAAAAATTACCCCTTCTCCTTCCACCCTAACCCCACCACCAATCAAATCACTACCACTGACCGCCACCCCCACCTCCTCTTCTCCCTCCCTCTCTCCCTCTCTCTTCCTCCCTCCCTCCTCCGCCTTTCCTCTCTCTCTCCCCCTCTCTTTCCCCCCGTCCCCCTCCCCTCCCCTCCCTGCAATCCCCCTCCCTAGTACGAGGGTCACATTGTGGAGGGGGGTTGAGAGGAGGGGGAGGAGGTGGGGTGGGCGATAGGAGGGGGTGGGGGTAGGGGTGGGTGGTGCTGAGAGGAAGGGAGGAAGAAGAAAGTTAATTCTTAAAAAATACCCTAAATAATTTTTTAATTTTAAAAATATCCTCAAAATATAACCCAAAAATACTCTAAAAAAGATTTTAAAGACATCTACAATAATTATATTTCACATTCCAAGTACTACAGTAGTATTTTTTTAAAATATTTTTAAAAATAACTAATCCAAACGGAGCCAGTAGCATGTATGAAATTCTTATAGGGAAGGCATATGCAACCTAGTCAATAAGGAGTGGTAGTTTTAGTGTAATTAAAATCTCAATACTGACTTTGTCAACGACGCTAGCTCTGTTTTGTCTTATTATTAATTAATTATCTGTTGGATAATGTAGAGCTCCTTTCTTGGTAGATTTGCTGATGCTTGTTGACGTAGATAAAAGGCATGACACATTCTCCTTGGCCCGGTCATGGACGGGAGTACAGGGGCCTGGAAGGGCCCACCATTCCTGAATATTATTAAGGTCTGAATAGTAATTAGAAAATTGTTCGGGACAGTTTGTGTAAAATGTATAGAATGTAACTTTATTTATTTAGAATGTAACTCATATTCAATAGTTTATAACTATAGAATAAAATTTTGTACAGCTCACACATGGTGTTAAAATTGATGTATAAGAGAAGACTACAAACGAGCCGAGTCGAGTCGAATTTTGATATTATTGAATCGAGTTCGACTCATTTTTCGTCGAATTCAAACTCGACGAACTTTCAAAATGAAACTCGAGCTCAAACTTGAGTTTGAATTCGAACCTAATTGAGTTCAAACTCGAGCTCTAAAAAATAAAAAATAAATATTTTTATTTTTTTAAACAATAAATAAAAATAATTATTTTTCTTAATAAATAATAAAAATATTAGGGATATATATGTAATTTCACTATTAGAATAAAAATAAAAAATAATATATATATATATATATATATATTCGAGACTATTCAAACCGACTCGCGAGTTGTCGAGTCTGAGAAAATCGAGTTCGAACTCGACTTGAACATGAAAATGAGCTACTCAGTTCGACTCGATCTCGATCAATATTAATCGCAAGCGATTTGATTCGTTTGCAACCCTAGTGTAAGATGTGATCTAAACTTCACATTTTTTAACCAAATCATGATCGTCAACCTCTAGGAACGGTTGCAAAAACAACCATTCTTGACCTGTCCCTGAGTGTTAAGTATTTTTTCCTTAAAAAATTAAAAATTTTCAAAAATAAATTTTTTAAATTGTAAACTTTGGACTCCGCAAAACTTGAAAATCACTGTATATTTAGATTGAAATATGGTGAACTTTATCCCCTTAAAATAAATTTTTTAGTCCCACCAGTATGTTCCCGGTGTTTTGAGCCGGGACGGACCCGGTTCGACCAGTGGACAACCAACCATGCCACGGTCCGGTTCTCTTCAAAAGTCAAAATGATAAAACCGTCAAGAATCGGTCGAACCGCGAACGTTGCTCAACGGTGAACGCAAAACCGGCGGTTTTTTGGCTTTTCCATTTTGAAAATATAAAATGTGGTGGTAGTGAGATTTGATCTTGGAACCTCATATATAAGATACAAGTGTCTTAACCACCACACCAACAATTATTTTTGAAACTAGATGAGTACAAAAATTTGAAAATTCGAATTCTTTTCATTTATTGATATTGGTTTTCTTTTTTTTATTTTCCCAATTTTCGGTTAAAAATGTATCTAATATTTCAAATTTTTTTAGGCTTTTTTTTTGTATAGTTGAAAGAAATTACATTTATCAAATTTCAGAAAATTTATGTTCAATTTTCATGGGCCCGTTTGGTAATGAGTTTTTTGGGTGTTTGTAGAAAACTTTACTGTAACCTACTGTAGAAATTTGTAGAAATTTATTTTTGGATGTGTAAAAATTTTTGTGATAGATTTAATTTTTTCCTTTCCTTTTTTCCTTTTCTTTTCCTTTTCCTTTTCTGTTTTTCTTTTTCCTTTTCCTTTCCTTTCCTTTCTTTCTTCTTCTTCCCCACCCATGCATGTTGTGACTGGCCAGTGACAAGACTACTTTTTTTTGCAGTTCTCCTCCTCCCCTCCCCTCCTCCCCCTCCTCCCTCCTCCTCGAGCAGGATGTCCTTCCTCCGACCTCATGGGAGGGGAAGAGGAGGGAGGGAGGGTTGTGGGAGGGAGAGGAGGGAGGGAGGAAGAGGAGGGAGGAAAAAAAAAGGGCAGGAAACGGGAACGCCGGTCAGGACAGTTGAACCAACCTCCCCTCCACCGGTTCACTGGCCGGTCCGAGTTTTAAAACATTGGTTCCCGGTTGCCAAAGAAACTTCTTCGATCTCTGCGCCAAGCAACTCTATTCGATGGGAAAGATTTTGCGCCTATTATGTAGACACGTCATTATTAAGTTTCATGTCTCATGAAATAAATTTAGAATCCATTTCAATCGTACATTTTTCTGAAATTTGTCTAAAATTTTATTATAATTTACTGTAGAAATTTTATAAAGAAAAATTTAGTGTATTTAATTGTTTGAAAAATATTTATAAAATGTGGTCATCCATTCTGGCCATATACACTCACAAGCAACTATCACCACCTCCACTTCTGTTGCCACTTTCCATTTTTCTTCCTCCACCTCAGCCTCTCCCTCTCCATCCTCCCAAAATTTGATATAGCTATCATTCCTTCCCCACCACCACCCGTCGCCTCCTCACTCTTCTTCCCCTTTCTCTTTACTTTCTCCCCTATCCTTCCCTCCTCCTGCCACCTCCCTCCTCTTCCTTCTCCCTGCCCCATTATTTTACTTCAACTTGCAGCAAAAGGTCAACAGCGGAAGAAATACCTCAAGCATTCACTTATATATATGTATATGTATACTCACATTCTTTTTATCATTGAAATAGGTAAACGCTCTATTAAACTCATCAAGTAATTCTCATGGCCCTTGATCACTTTTTTTTAAAGAAATCAGAATTTCCTCTCGGTGTTACAGCCAACTTGCCAATCGAATCAACACGAATATAGCAAACTAGGGTTTTGGAAATTGTGAGAAAACTTGACTCAAGAAATTGATTTGGACTCGATTGCACTAGATTTAATCTTGAGACTAGATATGGGTTGAAAGGGGGAACGGGAAGAAGGGAGAGGAGGGGGGTAATGACAGGTTAGGAATAGGAGTAGTGACAACGAAGGTGGTGGTGGCAGTGGAGGGATGATGTGGGAGTAGCAGCAATGGAAATGGAAATGGTTAGGAAGAATAATAGTAGAAGAAGGAAATGAGTATGTGTTTTTGAGTATTTTGAGTATTTTTTTTTAACTTAGGGTGTTTTAGCAAATTTTTATAGCTAAAGTTGGAAAAAGAAATGTATATATTAAAAACATGCAAAAAAACTGGGGTACCCAGCGGATCCTTAGATTCGGGATGAGTTCACATTCCATATTTCAACATGTAGTTCCTGAACTACAAAATATGGCGAGACATGCTAATCATACCACACATTAGGAGCATGTATGTTAGAAAAATTGACATTTCTCTAGCCGAAATTGATGGGAGATTGAAGCTTGGCCGGTTAATGACAAACTTGACAATACCGGTTAGTTGTTATGGAACCAGAGCCAAAGTAACCGTTGATCAAGGAGTTTAAGGGTGCGTTTGATAAAAGTGAAATGTAAAAACTGAAAACTGAAATTTGAATTTATAAAGTGATTGAATTGTCTAGTACTAAATCTAATACATTTAAATATATATCACATTCAGTGATAAGTGAACTGCTTATCAATTAATTTTAAAAGCAAGTTTTGCCTAGAAAATTCAGTACTGCTTAATTAATTCAGATGTTCTACTCTTTTTTTTGTTATCAAACGTGTCTGAATGTGTTAAGATTTGAATTCATTAAATTTAAATGTTGAATTGAGTTATCAAATGAGATGCACTTTTGTTTTTTTCCGTACAAATTAACTTCTTAAAAAGAAAAATTTAGGCATGCACTTTATGGACTCTAGGCTGGTCGTCCTTCCTACTTTAGGATGGCTCAAGTTTGAAAGATTTTTGGTGGATGATCCTAAATAATTTCAATTGGATCTTCATTCAATAAAGCCGAAATTCAGAAGAGGGATTTTAATTCTCTCAAATCAAGTCAAGGATCATATAAATCTGTACAACACTTGACTGTTAACTTCCGAGTCAAAGTTGGAGTAGTAAAAAAAACAACAAAAAGCATGAAAAGCAACAACCGTGGACAATCCGAATACCGACCATTTCTTCTTCAAGAGAAAAAATTCCAACATTCTCCGGAGTGGTAGTCGAGCGATGTGCCGGCCGACCAATCATATCCCAAAAGAATATTAATACTAGTTTTTATATATGCGATTTTCCTAGAGAAAATGAGAAATGGTTCTGAAGATTCCTGAGACTTGTGATTTTGTGCTAAATGAGATTAGGATTGAAGCGGAGAGGTAACCACAATAGTCGACAGATTTTCTTTCTAAATTGATGACTGTACCATTCTTCGTTTGTTTGATGTTTCCAAGCTAAAAATTGTAGATATTGTTTTCTTCGCTGGCCAAAAAAAAAAAAAATAGAGATGATCTTTTGCACAAAGCGTCTAAATGTCTTTCACTATGACAATAGTGGAGTTTATAAGATATGGGGTTTTCCCTCTCTGTAACAAATTTTCTATTTCACCAAGAAAAAAGCGTGTTAGAAGAACTTTTCTAAATGTCTCATTTAGGTGAATGTTTTCAAGATTTTTATTATTTTAGATGGATGATTTCAACGAAGAAAAAAATATAACTGTAATATAGTTCTCTTTCATATTAGGACGGCTTCTGAAATCTCAAGAAAATTATCTTTCTTCAGATAATATATGATTTGATTACTTAAACCTAGTTTTGTGAGGTGCATGGCTAACTCATCCATTCAGATAAGTGTGTTGTCACGTGGGCTAACTTGCGTCTATCTTAACAGCGAGAATTATAAGTTGAAGTTACCTAATATATATAAGCTAATGTTGGTAGGTTAAAATTATGTAGAGAAGTGAAATACTAAGAGCATTAACATAAACATAATTATATTTATGGGTGCGTTTCATAATAAAAATTTCAAATAAAGAATATAATTGATGTTTCATAATAATAAATACAAAAAATCAAAGAAATATATATTGTAATTAGCTTGATTAGGCTCGTCAAGTTTCAAATACAAAAATGTGAAGGTCAAGCTCGACTCGTGAGTTCAAACGAGTAATTCGAGTTCGACTTCAAATTGGAGCTCGATTAAAGCGAGGTTGAGTCGAGCTGTTAACTGAATAGCTTGCAAACTCAAGTTGAGTTACTTGGTTCAGCGTTATTCCTAGACATGAGGGGAAGAAGTAGAGAAGAACAATCATGCCAACACTAGTTAGATCAGTTGGTATGGACGAGACACTTTCTCACAAAAGGTCATGTGTTCAAATCCCACTACTGATATGAGAATTGTGTTAATGCGTTATCTCTGTAAACGACCTATGATTTTTGAGATTTGCCCTGACCCGTGGCAGCGATTGGAACCAAACCTACAAATTTTAATTAGAAGAGAGAGAGAGAGAGAGAGGGAGGGAGGGAGGGAGGGAATCAAAGTCCGGTCAGTTCTTGTGCTTTCTCCGTTAACTTGAAATTGAAAATCAAAACTAAATAAAGAAAGAAATACATGGAAGAGTAGGGTATAGCACCAATCCGATCATGGGGGGCCTCATCAATTAATTAATTTGGTGTATTGTATTTATGGAAATACCATCATGCATTATGTTTCACTTTTCTGAATTGACACATATGGAATAAGATAAAGAAAGCAAAACAAAAAATAATTAAACGTGCCGTGGCCTGTGGGGTGGCTGTGATGAGGAATTAAGATATAATAAGAATATCCATCTGGAAACACATTTAAAAATCCAAATCATGTGCAACATAGCAGCACTTTTCTTTGTAAATGGATCGATATGGGCCACTTTATTTAATCTGCCGACGTACGTCACTCCTATTCGGTATTGCTCGCGTATAATAATAATAATAATTCGCGTATAATAATCCACTGGATCCCCACACGTCCCCTAAAAGCTGAACATGATATCCGTCTCAAATTGAAATTCTCTTCTCTATTATGGCACTTAGGTGTGCTCTTAAACCCAAACCCACCCGCCCCCCTTCCACCCAAAAAAGAAAAGTCCTAACGTATATTCTATGGATATCCATTTTTGGTTAAATTGTTTCAAAATGATATTGGAATAGTTTGTGAATTAAAATGAAAAAAAAAACTCGTTGAAACTCAATATTTGGACAAAACCTAATGCAGCCTCTTGATGACCATTATAGCGAGAAAACGGTTTGCATTTTTTTCTCCATTAAAGGAGACTATAACAACCTCTTGATGACCATTATAGTGATAAAACAATTTTGATTTTTTTTTTGTCTATTAAAGGAGATTAATGTAGTCTCTTAATAGTCATTGAAATGAGAAAATTGTGACTCTTGGGTTTTGGTGTCTCTTGGATTGTTTCTTCCTATATAAATGACAAGTTTGTAACATAACAAACTAACTTAGCTAGTTTGATGATGTAACTTCTGCAAGCACCCGTGTAGCCCATACCTCGCCGGTCCATATACTTGTACATTTCACATGAATAAACGACCGTTTACGCCTTGTTTTGATCGTATTAAATTCTTACTTGAAAATGTAGATTTTGCCAAGATTTTTAACCACTTGTTACACTTATTTATGGTGCTAAAAAGATTACCAAATATCTTGCAAAAAGTGCTAGAAAACATGTGTGGGGCAAAGCGTGAACATACTTAAACTTCAAGGACCCGAAAATAAATTAGGGTTTGCAACCAAGCCCTTTGCAAAAATAGCAAAAGCTAGATAAAAATCTGGTCTTGTTTTCCTTTGCTTGAATGCAATTGCAGCCAAAGAAACCCTTGAATTTATCTTGAATTTTTCTCCAAGAAACACGACAAAGAAGCTTGCGATACTTGGCACGATTCTAGCCTACTGACTAAGCAGTAGCTTGAGCCTTGTCGTACTTAGTTGCTCTCTATAAATACTTGGAACTTCAGCCATTGAACCCATTTTGTTGCACCTTGCTTGGACGAAATTCACAAGTTAATATAGCCATAAAACAACTTACTACTTCAGCAAGGAAAAACCAGCCACAATCAAAAGTGAAAAAGGCTTGAACCTTGGCCGATTCTTGCTTGGAACTTGCTTGACTTCCACATGTTTCTTGCTCAATCTTTCCAACATTTTTCAGCACTTGTTTGAGGTAACTTGAAGCTGAAACTTTACTTGAAATATGGTTCAAAAATTCACTTAACATGTCAAAGGAATTTCTGGTTATATGCTGAAAATCAAGATTGTAACAAGTTGAACATGCTTAAGAATTTTCAGCTTTCGTAATATGATTTGTATGGTTTATTGTGAATGATTCTTGCTGGAATTTTGGTCATAAACATGTTATATATGTGAATGATATGTCTGAAAGCTTGGCTATGAAATTCGAGTGGAATCAGTAGCACTAAAATGAAGGAAAAGCCATGATTATGCCAAAAACCCTAAAATCAGGTAATCACAGTTTCACAAAACCAGTCTTGGGAGATTGGCCATATCTCATTGTAGAAACATCGGATTTGACCATCGTTGGTGACGTTAAAAACTAGATTCATAGAGCTTTCCATTGGTATATCACACACCCCCATATTCTAATCCTAAAGTCTGAAGCAGCCCCGTGAATTTGACTATTTTTTCGAACATGTTAAACCTGAAACATGTTCTTGCTATATGTTTGAGCTGAAATTCGGCCCTGTTTTGGTCTGAATCTGAAAACGATGTCTTCTGTGAAAATGTAGTTCTCTGAATTCCATTTCCAACGGTATAAAATGGGCCAAAAACGCACATGTAGATCCTGAGATATGGCCTGTTAAAGAACCTGCGAAAGATGTCCAAGCTGTCATGCAATCCGTTAATGGATTTGCTGCGTCGGCACGCCTCCGTTGCTGCCCGTGTGCGCGTCTGTTAGCGGATTGGCTGCCGTGGGGTGCGATCCGTTAGCGGGTATGCCTATCCCGTGCGTGTTCGTTAGCGAAAATGACAAGTCATTGCGCGATCCGCTAGCGGGACTGCCAAACCTTGTGCAATCCGTCAGCGGGACTGTCGAGCCGTCATGCCGACCCATTAGCGGAATACCTGGCCCTAACCTGTCGGACCATTAATGAAAGACCTAACCCTAGCACACCGGCCCCTAATCGACTCGCCTAGGTCATTAGCGGACAACCGACCTTCGTGCCCTAACCTGTCAACTAGAAGACCGACCCTCGTGCCCTGACTTGTTAGCGACGGCCGACCCTAGTATGCAACCCCATTGGTAACCGACTGCCCAACTACTACCTAGATCTATAGACACAACCCGTACCCAGGGAGGTTAGCCGGCAAACCACACTTGTATACACTGATCAAATACATCAACTAGAATGGTAACCTATTAGACGTGCCCTAACGTGTTGACGGCCTCGGCACTTGACCTGTGTATGACGACGGAACCAACCATTCTGCACTTAACCGAGGAACGGTCACCCAGCTGGTGCCGGTACGGCCTGACACCGACACTTTACTAGGCAACCGTTGCTACGGTACAACACCAGTAGCCAGTGGCCTTAGCAGCCGTTAACCCAACCGACCCGTGCCCTAGCTACCTCTAACTGACCACCCGATGTTATTCCTAATCATCCGTTAGCCTTAACCACAACCCTTGTCCAGCCATAGCACTATTCACACCCGGCACCCGACCGTTTCCGCTATTCATCCGTGACATTCACTGGCTGACCCTCGTTTCCACTTAGCACTATCATTGACCACCCATTTGCCGTCCGTTCACCTCAAGATCCCAGTAACTCATAGATGACCAACCTTACCCGTTAAACAAAAAACGGACTCGTGACAAACCCAAAACGGCCAGGTCGTAGACACACTGGGATTTGACTGTGCTCGGTCGCAGGGCGCCGACCATTTCTGTTCTACCATGTACCCAACCATTACCCGACGTCCCTGATGCGCCCCGATTGGCACCGACTGGTGCCGACTTGTGCCAACCATTACTAGTCACCCCTGAGCCACACGAGACAAGGCCAACAGTTGCCAGACGCCCAGACTTGCGTCCGCAGATACCGACCGGTGCCGACCCACACCCAACGATGCCGATTAGTGCCGATACACATCGACTCGCACCCAACTAGTGCTAACCGCGCCGACTAGACCCGTCTGCTACTGATCGTTGCCGGTTACACCTAAAACTTGCCAACCAGTGCCAACCCTTATCGATCACATACAAAACCTGCCGACCAATACCTGTTGTCACCAATCACATACAAAACGTACCAACTAGGGTCGAAACCCAACGACACTAGCGCCCATGACCTATACCATCCCGACACCGACTCAAACCCTGAACCGTGTCTCGACCTATAACCCGAACTTAGTTTACACTGTTAGTTTATTAGTTTTAAATAAGAATAGTTACCTAAAAGTAAGTAACTAATACCTGATTGTTCACAGGATCCAATCAGGGAGTAGAGAACCCGCCTGGACCAACAGATCGGACCTAAACGATAAAAGGTGAGGGACCCGTCTTGTTTAACTGTTTACTTGTTGATTATTTCCAACATGCTACTTGTTTACTTGATTACATGCAAATTGCCAACTACATGAAAAGGGTAAGTGTGTACTTTATCGCACTCGCCCTAAACATGAGAAGTACTTGTGCATGCCTGATTGCACCATTGTGTACTTTACCACAACTGGCACCAAGTGTTCCGGGATCCCAACCCCATTGGCGACGTGGTTTGACTCGAGCCGGCATTGGTTTAGGTCGGGCAAATTAACGAACCTTGGGTAGTGTTAAGGTTTGCTCATGAGTATTACCGCCTATTGATTGTTGGTGTTTAGGCCCAAAAGTCGGAGAAAGGAGGATCGGTGATCAGAAGACTGAAAGCTACATCAGCAACTGTACCAGACTGTATCCTTTTATTGAAAGTGTTACTGTTTACTTGTCCACAACTAGTGGAATACGTGATTCATAATACTAATACATGACCCCGTTTCAACTGGCTTACATGATTGATTATTTATGTGCCGATTTGGGAAATGCTACATGTTTATTTACAGTTTATCAGGACACTCGTTAAACATTAGGTTTACCCCTTTAACTGTTCCCTTCCCAGGTTAAAGATTGGCGGTGGTTGAGATTTTGTGGACAAACCTCTGCAGACAGACTTTTGGAGATAGTAGGTACTTGTAAATTATTGCTACAGTTTCTAGGGTTGAACTTAGTTTTGGTACAAAAAATGGATATGTATAAGTTTGAATTTTCTTAAGCATGAATTACCAATTATTTTGTGGGTTTTATTCAAGTAACTTACTAAGTGATAGAATTAGTCCCGGCGAGAGTCGGACAGGCAGTCCATTGACCCCTCTGGTTCGCTTTTGCGGAAAGTGGGGCCGCCACAACTTCTACCATTAATATAGATTTTAATAAAATTATGATGTTTTATTTTTTTAAAAAGACTTTGTCCACAAAAATTAAAAGATTCACTATAAAAGTATCCTCAAATTGGAGTGTGCATAATAATGTTAGAATTTTATTGTTTTGTTCACCCCCCTCCTGTCTCTTTATGCTTATCTTGTCTCCTAAAACCGGGGGGGGAGGGGGGGAACCATTATACAAGAAAGGATTTATCTGCAAAAAAAGAGGCTTTAAAAGCACCATATGTTTAAGTGATAGACATAAACATGAAACTCCTTGATAAATAAAAATTATACTCATCCCACGTCCAGGCCTCCACTATTTAATACTTACAAATCAGCAGTACTTCAATACATTACTTTCCATATTGCATCTCACATCCATTTCGATCACCATCACAATTCTGCCAACATGTAAAACAAAACAAACTAAGCACCATAGTTGATTCTTTGCTCTCAATTCTGGCTTTCAATTTGGGTTTCACTTCTTAAACTTCAAACAGCAGCTGCCTTCAAGTGTGTCAAGAATATTAGTATATATAAAGCGTGAACAAGGTTTGGTGGTTCAAAAAAAAATGTCATTTAATATGTTTCCTATTGTACCTTCAATTCATGCGTACAAAACTCATTAAAATCCATTTACGCATTCTCTCCGCAACCAAAAAATGAGGACACAACTTCTAGAGTGACTAAACCACTTAGGTTTCATTTGGTTTATAGGATGAGACAGGATTGGATGATTTATTTTGTCTCATCTAATGTTTGGTTGCATTTTTATAATTGGATTAGATATCCATGTTAACTAAATTAATCCTCTCTGGAGGGGATAAAGTCATCCCATGAGGGTTTTGGTATTATTTATTTGGGGATAATTGTGAGAGACGATAATGATTTATTAGATTCTTTTACCCGAAAGACAAAACCTACAACTATATTAATAAACCAAACTGGATAACAAAGATGAGTAATCTCATGATGATTAATCCCAAGATTAATTATGCAAGAATAAGTCATCCCATCTAACATAGTTTAACTCTCCACAACCAAAGAAGGACACCATTTCTTTAGTTACTAGTTAGTACACCACAAATTATATCATGTACAATTAAAAAAGACTTTTTCCTCCAACTAATTTGCTACTATATATATATATCTGTGTGTCATTAATTGTTTATTTTCTATAATATGCGCACAAGTCGTTATCAATTCAATTGAAACCTAAGGAATGGAACTAATCATGATCCATAAATGTGTTTAATTTATCTTGTCAGTGCGTAGAATATGGTTACTAAGTCCAACTTAATTGGTTAGAAACCGATATGACTACCAACCATTTTGCATCTGCCTTTTGGTAAATACTGCAGCAGAATATACCAAAACTCAGACCCAAATAATGCTAATAATTCCATTGTTAGTTCAAATGTAAAAAATGACGCAAGTGCTTATCTTATTAAAGTGTTGCACAACAAATAATAGACCAGCAAATGCACGTAAACCTCAATTTATCTTTTTCACTGTATTCTTTAGAAAAGATACGAACTTGATAGGATGCACTTTAACTTCAACACATGTACATTACATAGGTATGTGAACCTATCAGTTAAGCGGTCCCTTCGTAATTTGGTTTACTCTAACAATTTTTTTCTGTTTAACTAAATTACTATCCATATGCAATCATCTTCAGTCGGTTACTGGTTACCGGTACCGGGTCAGGTATAGAAGAGATTCTTATACCAACCTTTGGATTAAAAAAATAAAAAAGAAAACAAAAGAAGAAGAAGATGATGATTTGAAATCTTATTGTCTCTAGAAAATAAACTCATAGGTACAACAAGTAGAGCATTACAACATTCAAGAGAAGTACTATCCAATGATTTTTGTTGACTAATCAGTGTCACTCTTCCTTTCCAAATAGTTAAAAAATATTATGATGGTTCTGCTGACATGGATCGACCAAGTAAAATAAACAGCCCAATCAAACAATCAAACTCTAAGACGATCAAGCTAGTTCAACCGACTGATCAATTTTCGCAAAACAAGCTTCAAAATATTACAAAAACAAATTTTTTGAGAAAAACTAGTGTAGCACCGGAGATACTTTATCCTCAACTTCTTGTGTATAGGGTTTAAACTTCACAAACTCAGAGTCAGTGAGGATGAGTTTATAGTATTCAAGGGTTTTGGTTAATATTTGTGGTGCAAAGTGTAGGTTTGGAGGGAAGATGGCCTTGGTTAGTAAATTTGGGTTATTGTGGTTAAAATTGGGCTCTGTTTGGATGAGGGCTATAAAAGAGTTTGTCTTGTAGTAGGTGCTTGGGGTAGTAATTTTTCTAGAAGTATGTTTGGACTTTGTTTCCCAACCTAAAACTTTACTTCATCTTAGCACTAAAACTACAACCTCTTCATCCAATCCTCTGTTCAGACCATATGAAATACCAAACAAATTTCATAAAGAGATCTAGAATAAACCCATTGATGACCTTATATATATATATATATAATACAAATATTATATTCACTTTCTCTCACTCTACTTCTAAAGATAAATAGAAAAGGTTGGACAAACTAGGGCTGCAAAAGAATCGAGCGGCTCGAGCAACTCGTTTTCATATTCGACTTGAATTTGAGTAATTTTCTCTCAGACTCGATAGCTCACAAGTCGGCTCGAATATATATATTATTTTTATTTTTTATTTTAATAGTGAAATTACATATATATCCCTAATATTTTTATTATTTATTAAGAAAAATAATTATTTTATTCATTTTTTAAAAAAAATAAAATAATTATTTTTTTATTTTTTCGAGTTCGAGTAGGCTCGAACTCTAGTTCAATTAGGCTCGAATTCAAACTCGAGTTTGAGTTCGAGCTTCATTTTGAGAGCTCATCGAGTTCAAACTCGAATTCGGTGAAAAATGAGTCGAACTCAACTCAATAAGGTTAAAACTCGATTCGGCTCGGTTCATTTGTAACCCTAAGAGAGACTGACATTCTGATAGTCTCTCCCTTCCAAAGATGTGGAAGGCAGACCCCCCAGAACAAAGCTCATTCTCCAACTCTGGTTTTAACCAAAACATTAGCTTTATATATATATATATATATAAACAAAAAAAATTGTTTTTTGGTCTGTGATTCACAAATTTTCTTTTGTCATTATATATATATATATATATTCTTTTTTATTGTTTTTTGGTCTGTGATTCACAAATTTTCTTTTGTCATTATATATATATATATATATATATATATATATATTCATTTTTATTTTTTTTTGTCTGTGATTCACAAATTTGCTTTTGTCATTATTTCTACTTGTAACGAACAATTTATAAATAAACAATCCAATCCCTGTCTACATAACAAAATAAAAAAATTTTCAAAATGAAAGAACCAAGAGCTTGCTTTCATGCATGTTTCTATTTCTTAAACCATTGAATGTTATCATCCAATTGTGATGATAACATTAGATCTATGTTAATATTAAAGGTCCAGAAATTAACGTCCAAAAGAAAAGTAAATTTTAAAAAGTTAAGAACTTCAAATCTTTGTTTCAACACTTCATTTTAAACCAAATGACAATGTAATGAAAAGTAAAACAATAACAAGTAACATCAATATGAAGTGCTGCCAATCCCCAAGATACAGTGTATGCGTACTTAAAACCTTTATATCTCTTGGAGTTGCTCATGAATCTTCCTCCGAAGAATAAAAAGTAGTGTCCACGCACATCATTGGATTGTGACAGCTTCCATCAAAATGTGGCACAGAATTCATTGAGAACTGGATTTGATAAGCGTGTCCAAATTGGATTATGATTCAAACGCATGCGTATTGCCCAGCGGTTAAAATGGCAGTCGTCAACGCTAGTATGATTCCATGACAATGGTGGGTTCACTGAAAAGTTGATGGACGGCACCAATAAGGGAGGATGATTCTTGATTCCTATCTGCATAGTTGAGGGGACTAGCGAGGACAAGGGGGTGGAGTGGAGGGTTTTCATTTTCATGTTTCAGGGCCCTTCTTGGTGGTGCAGTCAATTTTTGTGTGTGAACTTCTAAAAACATCAGCACCTTTTCTACATCACAGATTTTCATTCACGAATCGGGTCCAAAGATGTCAACTTCGCAGGTCATGTCGGCGGAAGTAGTGAGCAAGTTGGCGGTCAATCATTTGGAGGACGAAGATTCCACCTTTTCAATTATTTGCATCATTGCCAGGTGCTGATATGGCAGCCAAATCTTGCAAGTAAACTTTCTTGGACATGATTCCATCCCCTATTTTAACATGTGGATTGCTCCTAATATCGTCTGTTCCTTTTGTATGCAGAACATGGGCCGCGGAAGTATCTTTTCTACTCCTTTGGATGGAATTCTCTCTTTTTCTTCTTCTTCTTCTTCCTCTTCTTCTTCTTTTTTATTTTTTTATTTTTTTTGGGAGCAAAAATCCTTTTCCATTGATGATAAGCAAATCAGTTTGTACAAGAGAGATAGTTCTCAAGTTTACATCATGGGCTATCTATCACTGTACATTTCAAGTAAAAGTACACCACAAAAGAAAAAAACATAACCAATGAGATATTAAGCAAAACATTTGTGTGACAATCCTAAGTCCTAACTGTACAGTTAGGTAAACTTGCATGATATTTAAAATTGTTATAGTGGTTCTTATCTAACATTAACTTTGTCAACGCTTAATGTTTGTCTAGTCTGTATAATTTGATCTGGATGACTTTCCTTCTCTATAGTAATTAATGACACAATTTCTTGCATATCACCGACTTCAAAATTTAGAGGTTCTTGGTATAAGACGGATAATTCAACCATCAAGCGGTGTTTCATTAATTTCAAAAAAAAAACTGCTAAAAGATAGTTATTTCTTTTTTGATAAAGAATGTAGTTTTTATTAAGAGACTTGTTGGAAACCGTCCAACACCAGTTGTTTGACAAAATTAGGAGGTGAGTTCCATAGGGTTTCAACTAAATTGCACGTCTTAGCATAAGTTGCTAGTACATGTGCAACTTTATTTGATTCTAATAATCCAATTTACAACTATATTCTTGAGATGTGCCAAAAGCAGTTCGGATATTATCAACAATAGGGCCTATACTAGAGATAGTTATTTCTAGTCCTGGCAAATATCATAGGAAATCATCTAGTAGTGATTAATAATATAAAGCCTTTTTGAGCTGTTGAGGAACACAATAAAGCTTCTCCAGCTGCCAAACAGTCTCCTCTTTGGTTGGAAAAGATCTTCTAAAATTTATTCGGATAAGGTTTTAAAACTCAAATAGGTCAATTGCAGAATAACTTGTTGATACATATTAGCGTGGATATTACATAACAAATCGTTGTCTCTATGATTTAAGCGACATTGGGTGATTGATTTTGATTGGCTTTGTTTTGTATACTATTAAAAGAAAAGACATCAAAGACAATAAAATTTAGAAAAATGTCTTTTCATTGGAAAACACATAAAAATGTAGAAGATGGTGTTACGTGAGAAGATACCATAGACTTTATCATGATTCACGGTGCATTATCCACAAATTAATGATAGTTGATCCTCCTAATAATTAACAAACAAGAAGATTTTAGACCAGCCATGTTCTTGTGCTATATAGTTATAGCCAGCCATTTTGAAAAATCTTACGCGGTTTCATGTTTCATCTTTTTCCATTGTTTTTTATTTTTCGGTGATACCTGGATGTATGTAGAGAACAGAGAATCAAAGTTTCACAATGAGCTTTAAGTTGGCATTTCTTTTAAATTTTAATATCTCCTTTAAACACTTTTAAATAACACGAGAGAGTGGCTGAAAAAATAGTAGATATACACATCATAGTTTTCATTTCACAACACGAATGATAAAGTCTCGTCTCGATTGTAGGTTTTTAAAGAAAAACTTTTGCATCTTTTGTAAATATAGATCCAAATACATCAAATCATTATAATATATTTTTCTATAAAAACTCTAAAAAAAAAGCAGTTCAAACAGGACCTAAGAGTTTGAATAATCGGAGAAAATGAAGAGAATTGAATTCATGCTAATGAAGGTCATATAAATCGTTACAAAAAAAAAATGAAGGATAAAAATGTTTTTGGTTATAATTTCTATAATGGGTTCTCTTCTGGCTCATTTTATGAAGGCCCTCTTCAGTACGATCCGCCAAAAAAACACAGCATGCACTAGTGGGCTTTGTACTAATTGGGAACATCAAATCTGATGATACATGACTTGGAAGACAAAATTCAACACAAGAATTGGTTGAATCCAGCCTGGTTTGAAGCACTCTTGGACAATAAGGGAAGAAGGAAAGAGTGAAGTAGCCTAGCCCACTAGTGATACCCTTGGACGTTTTCAGAAGACTCAGGTGGTTCCTCCAATCCTTTGACCCAGCCACAAATGGTGGCTACTCGTTGGGAGGGCAGGCCTGTAGCACCACCGAGATGCATGAACTGAGGCCCAAAGCCCATCCACAGGATTTGGGATGCTATTGAATTTCAGCTCATGTTCGAGGATAATGGGCAGGAAAAGACGAAGAGGTGTTCGATAAATAGATTTCAACTTCTGTTATATATTTTAAATTCAATTATATCGAGGCAAAATGTTTGCTCGAAACCAATGTGATTTAGTTAATGGGAATGATAGAGACATCCTCTGTGAAAATGATAGAAGCTCACACACCAAATCAAATAATTTTCCATTGCATTTGTGAGAGTTTCAGTATATTGTTGTACAAATTGATTGTGTAAAATTTGGATGGAATTGTCACATATCCATTAACAATTTTTTTTTTTGGGGGGGGGGATGGGGGAGGCCAATTTCCCTAAGGCAAATAAATCTATTCACGTTAAAACCATAATACATTTTCTATAGTTGTATTTTTTTCTAACAAAATGTATACCGTGTGTAAGAAATATTATTTTTTTTTAAATACTATGAAACTAATACCTCCCATGCTCCTTGGGAACACCTTGTTCCTATTAGTTAGACATCTTTGTATTGACCATGATAGAGCGTTCAAGTTCCCCCAGTTGACCGTATCCCCCTAAATCTTATTTATCTACTATTTTTCCGTAACCAAAAAAATAAATACTCATTCGCTCACAAAAAAGTTAAAAGAATAAAAGAGAAGAAACTCAAAAAAATAATATGAATTAATTTTATTTTTTTTTTCATTCATGGGATAACAAAATTAGTCATGAAAACCACAAGATTTTTATTAATTAATTTATTTATTTATTGGGATAAATGAAGTGATTAGTAGAAAATCCAAAATGCATGAAATCTTGCAATGGGCTTGGGAGTTGGGAGTAAAAGAAAGGGATTTTGGCGGACAAAATGGTAATTTTAACTTGCAGTTAAATCTCCGCCCTCTCCTCAGTCTCCTCCAACCTCCGATGCTTAGCTGAAGTTAAAAACTCCTTGCATAGTGGCGACGGAAGACTTCGGAGACGAGGATTGAAGCCATGGCGCCAGCGGCAGCAGCTCCGATCAGCTGCTGCGTGCTCATCGTAATTCTCACAGTCTCCCTGCTGATCCAGCCGTCGATCTCCATATACTGCGACGACGACGACTGCTACGATCTCCTCGGGTAACTTTTAGTATCTTCCCGGCGGTTAATTTTCCCTGCATTTTTACTTAAAATTTTGTAAACTTGGTGTGATTGCTAGGGTTTCTCAAAATGCGAATGCCTCCGAGATTAAAAAAGCTTACTATAAGCTCTCACTCAAATAGTAAGTTCTTCTTCTTCTTCTTCTATTTTCCTTCAATATATACTTATTTGTGCAGTTTTAATCTGAAGTCATTAATTAACTTTTTTTTTTTGTGTTTTGTATTTAGTCATCCGGATAAAAATCCTGATCCGGAATCAAAGAAAATTTTTGTGAAAATAGCAAATGCTTATGAGGTAATTCATTTGCATAATTAGTTTTTTAAACTTTGATGAAGATTAATTGATTACTTAATTATGTGTAATGTATTGTACGCAATACCGACTTACATGCATCTAATTTTCAGGTAATCAGTTCTAATTCAGCTTAAGTTTGTCGAATTTCTAAGTCCATGCTTAAAAGAAATTATTGTCAATATCTAAGGAATGCAGGGGAAAAAGTTACAATAGATAAGTGTGGGTGATTGGAATAAGACTTTTTGCAGACATTGATCATGATCATCTTATGTGCAGATTTTGAAAGATGAAGCAACAAGGGAACAGTATGATTATGCAATTGCACATCCAGAGGAGGTTGGTTTTGTTTTGTTAGAACTCTGTTTGTTTTTTTTTTTTTGGCAGTGAATTCTGGGTTTGTAAGGACTTCTGCATGTAAATTTGTGCTCTTTTATCATTTCAAATTAGAGGCTTACGATTTACATCTCAAGGTGTCAACTTAAACTTGTTCTCTGTGTACGTATTTTAGAATGAGAAATTAAAATGTGCCTAAAGGCAAGATGTAAACTTTAGCTTTCTGATGGATATTATGTCAATTTCATAATGTGATTATCATTTGCATCTCTCCCACATATCTCTCTGGTGGTCAAGCACCTCTAGCCCATTATGCTTTGCTTACCTTCCTTGTGTTGCCCATTTTTGAGAAATAGGCTTGACATGTTCTTTGTACTTGACATGACATGGCATTGAATCATTTGGTTGTTAAGTGCACTACACGGCCATGTATGGTTGAGTTACTTCTTGGTACATTTGTACTTCCCCCGGCCAGTTGGTTATTGTAAACCATACTTCCGCACATAGTTAATTTGCTTATTTTCGTGAACAATTCTTTTTATCATATACCAGCTATTTGATTCACCGGTCCAAACATGTTGTTTTCCAACATTTGATTCATTCATCCAAACATGTTGTTAACTAGTTCAATACTTGGTATTCCTTCTTTAGGTCTTTTATAATACAGCTAGGTACTACCAGGCTTATTACGGTCACAAAACAGTAAGATCCTTTTCCTTTTTTCTCTTATTTTTAATTTTTGGCTTAAATAACTTTTGATTTTGTCTAAGAGATAACTATAAATTCCATCATCACACATTTCACGTGGCCAATCAGTAAATCATTTTACTTGAGTCTTTCTTGTATATATGTTCACTGTGCCTCCTTCCTCTATTATAGGATCCTCGTGCTGTCATTGTGGGTCTTCTGTTGGTGCTTTCTGCATTTCAGTATTTAAACCAGTGGACAAGGTATAAGCAGGTAAGTAGTGGTATCAAATGTTGCATCCATCTGATAGTGTTGAGGTTAAACACCCAGAGTTTTCTTATTTAATTTCAAGAGAAAAAAAAAAACCTAAGCTTAATTCTGGAAGGTGTTGTTTCGAGATGTTTTTATCCTATGATCTATTATTATGGCTTATATACCTGTATACCACTTGGTTTCTTCTGGTCTTATAATTAAAATCAACTGCTAGTGAGACGACATTTCAAACAACATCATACATATATCTACTTACATCAGATCACCAATGATTAACAGTAGGATATTTTATGCTTTTTCCCACAGAATGTCTAAATTTTAGGCTATTTTCTCATTGTATTTCCTTGCAGTTTTTGTCTAGTGCTTTATAATGCTGATCTACCTACTGCAACATTGGTTCTTCGACAACCCCAATAATTGTGGTTCCATTGACTTTCACTTGGATGTTCTCCTGCAGGCTGTTGACATGGTCAAGAGGACACCAGCTTACAAAAATAAGTTGAAGGCTTTGGAACTTGAGCGCACAGGTGGAATGACGAATAGAAAAAAGAGTAACAAGCAAATGAACAAGTATGAACTTAGTTCAACTTTTTCTAACTATTATATTTCTTCCATGGGTCCTTTTTTTTTTTTTTTTTTTTCCTCCTCTTTTTTGAGTGTTTTTCTTGGGGGAGAGTGGTTTGGTGTCCAACAGAGGAGTTGAGAGAAAATGGCATGGAAGTACACTGGGTCCATAATGTACTGTTCTTTGGCTATGGCACACTGGGTGGGTCCGTAATGTACTGTTCTTTAGCTTTGGCTTCTTAATTATTGTATTGATTTATATGCATATTTACAAATATTTGGACCCTTAAATTGCTTCTTTTATTCTGGAACCAATGTTCAAAATCTTGCAGTTCATTTATCATTCACATCATTGTCAAAATGAGTGTAATTATGCTTATGTGGCAGGAAAATGGAAGAAGACTTCAGCAGCGAGCTTGAACTGCAGATAAAAGGGGCTGAAAAGCCATCTATCTGGGGACTTCTTGGCATTCGTTTCATCCTTCTTCCATATACTATTGGGAAAGTATGTATATCCAGAAACTATTTCCCATTCAAATTTAATGCCAATATTTGAGATTTTGATTAGCCCAGTTGTTTTTCAGAAGCTAGTGTCATACAGGCTTGAACCGAGAATCTCGAATTTGGTTATGTAGAAGAAAAGTACTGATTAGTTTTACATCCACAGCTACTATTGTGGCATGGATGTTGGTTTTGGAGGTACAGTGTCAAACGATCGCCTTATTCATGGGAAGATGCCTCCTATTTGACACAAAGATCCTTGGGTGTGCCGCCTGAATCATGGACATTAATTGGTAACTACAATACCATCTTACTGACAGTTATAGGAGACTTTTTGGATATATCTTGCACCAGACCTCCTGTTAATACAATTTTTTTTTTTAAAGCTACTGTTATAAACCTAGAGAGTTGAGATGTTTCAGCACGAATGGTGATTACCGCTGCCTGCATAGATTGACCTTGGAAATGCTTCTGTCCTTCGTATGCTTGTTTGAACCATTTTCTGTCATGTCGATATTTTGGAATGTCGTAACATTTTTAGGCAAAAAGTGGTCTAAGAATTTGGTCATGCAACTTGGGGCCAATTTTTACAACAACAGTTTATTGTGAATTTCGGAATTCTTGTGTATCTTCCTACAGCATTTTGTGGGTGTGTTGTAATTGTACAGATGAATCAACAAAGGAAGATCTTATAGAGAGACGTCTCTGGGAGAAATCCAATTTGCAAAGCTACCTTGCTGAGATGCGGAAAGAATCAAAGCGCAGAAGATGACAAATCTAAAATTGCGTCCACGATGGAAAGCAGCAGGCAGTGGGCGGGACTTTTCATGCTGACAATTTTGGAGGAAGCTTTCCCCTGTTATACGAAAATACCATTCTCAAGTTACGCTTTTATAGATCAAACCATAGAAGACGATTCTTTTCAACAGTGGGATATATTTTGCTGTAGAAAATGGGCCAGGCTGCTGTAGATGTTTGGTGGTGTTATTAATCTAACTGTGAGCATCTTCTGCTTAATACTGGAACCTCTTGTGGTGATGCGACCCCAAGGCCAATCCAATACAGCTCTTAAATGAGTGCAGATCTTTATATATTCAGTTCTATTTAATAATTAAAAATAGAACATCTTAATTAATTAAATGGTTCTGCATTATTGAGTAATAAATAATGTGGTGTTCATTTATCGCTTAATGCGAAATGCTCTCAAATATCTCAAAAAATAATAAGTGATGAATTGTTCAAGTATTATTTAACATTGAATACTCTCAAAAAATTAAAATTAAGGTTTTAATAAAATAATAATTTAGTAAGTTAATAGATTTCAAACTTCATATGTTTGATAGTTTTATCAAATTCACCCTCATTCTTCCCATGATGCTCTTTTAAGTCTGAAGATTTTCTTGACTCGCACCCTAACTGGTGCACATATTAATCAGGTTTTACGTTTGATTCCTGAGTCCTCCCATTTCTCCTTTGGAGAAAAGAAAAAATGAAAAAAGCTCGTGATTTTTCCTTTTGTTTTAATTAAAAAAAAAAAAGAAAAAAGAACTTCCACGTGTGCTGTCAACTAACTCCTGGCGCGAGGTTGTCTCGCCGGCGGCCACCAGCGAGAGCTTCCTTCAGCCTTAAAACCCAACAAAAACCTTCCGCTTTTTCTTCACTTTCACTTTTTTGTGTCTCCAGAGTAAAACAATCTGAGACTATCCTATCACACCTCAGTGACAAACCCGGCTCTGATTCCAGATTTCTCTCAAGAATGAGTATATCCAACTCTCCTCGGGTAAAATTTCCTTGAACATCCGCAAAGATGATTTCTTCCTTCACTTTGTTACTTTTTTGAGTACCATGTCGCCAATTCTATGCTTTATTGGTTGACTGTGATAATTTACTTGTTTTTCTTTTCACGTTTTTGGGTTATGGAAGGTGGGATTTCTGCAGCCATTGAACAATAGCTTGGAGGAGGAAGTGGGGAAAGAAGGAAGCTTAATTCCTAAAATATTACTATCTAAAGGGCTCAATGTTGTAGGCCGGAATTGCATTCCAGTCACCGATAAACGCCTCAGCCGGAAGCATCTCAGCATTAATGTTGCCTCCAATGGCTCTTGCGAAGTCTCTGTGGTAAACCCACTTACACGTTCTCATTCATATACACATGGTTGCTATTTCTTTGATTTTTCGACTACTTATGATGACTACTGACAGAGTTGCTATGCTATGAAACTAAATGCATTGTGGTTTTTCTGGCAATGTACATCGACAAGAAAGCACCCAATGTTATCCACTAAGAGCTTCGAGGTTTTTACGATAAATTTAGTTAAGTTGGAAGAAAAAGTAGAGTGTAGAGTTAAGGAATAAATGAAGTGAAAAATAGAATAAAAGCTGGAGAACCTATTAGCCAGGATTATAGCTCTCAAGTTCTCCAATAAACAGTTGAGTGGACCATTCAGGCATAGAAAGAGCTTTGCAAGAGGGAAGATGTGGCTTTATTTCTTTAAATTTTGAAAATAAATGGTTCACAAAGTTAAAGAATCATATATTGTCAACCATATAAGTAAAACTATTCTGTGTTATGTAATGAAAGGTTTTGCTAGTGTTTTTCCAGTTGTTTATATTTCAATTTGCTATATTGACTTTTCAAAATAGAATTGAACCTGAAGTATTGTAAGCAGAAGGCGGCACCAGAGAAGCTTTAAGATTTTGAGGGAGTTATGGTCACAAGGGCAGTAAAAAGATTTTGAACCTGTCGGACCAAAATAAAATTTTGGGGAACTTGGAGGGTAGCATTTGTCAATTCGCAAAACAATGTTGTTCAACCCAGGGACATACATGTTCATAAGTCTGTTTATTATTTAAAATGCTCTACAATATGAAATTTGCTTATCTAACCTAAGATGTCTTGTTTTCTTCAACTTTTGTATTCTTCTTCTTCCATTCTGAGGAACTAAATTGTAGGAAGGAACAAACCCCGTTGTTCTAAGAACTAAGGGTGAAAGGAAGAAGCTTTTATCTGGAGAGACATGGAAAATTGAGGATGGTGATATTATAGAGTTGATACCTGGCCACTACTTTTTTAAGTATGTAGCTCTTGGTGGTGAGAAAAATGAAAAGTTGATGAGTAGTAAGCAGAAAAGGTGTTGGAATGAAGAAAGTAGTAATAGCAAAGACCAGGTTCATATTAGGAAGAGAGTAGACGGTGCATCTGAAGGGGAACCTCTGGCTGCACAATCAAAAAAGGACCTTTTTTCTCCTCCATTTCAGGTTGGTTTTGCATTTTTATATATAATGTATGCACTGTTTTTTAGTAGAAAATATTACTCATCAAGAAACTTTTAGTTTTCATTCCTCAGTTGTTTTTCTTTCTCAGCAGAAACGGTTTGAGAATAATGGCAGGGAAACAGACAACACTTCCGAGGGTATTCGTCAATTTAATGTTCCTAATTCTAAGTTACCATCGACTTTTCGACTGTTACGGGTGCAAGGGCTGCCAGCATGGGCTAATACTAATGCGGTCTCAATCAGTGATGTGATTCAGGTAACTTAAAACAAGTGATGTTTTGAATTTTGATAGTTGAGAGCATATGCCTGCTACTAAGCTCTGCTAGGTAATTAACATCAAGCTGCTAAGAGCAATATAGGATGTGAGATGTGGTTTATCACTTTGTTTTCTAGAAACATGTAGCCTTTTGCTTTCCCTTCAATCTAAAAGAAGAAGACAGTGAGGGAGTGGAAAATGTGGGATGAAGACTACTTAGATAGATCCTTCAGGCTGAATTACAATGCTTTTAGGTTAGAAATTGTAAGAGCATATCTAAGTTTGCTGAACTAATTGTGAGCTTTCAAATTGATGGGCATTCTTTCTCTTTTAGATTAGAAAATTGTAAGAGCATGTCTAAGTTTGCTGACATAATAGTGAGCTTTGAAATTGATGGGCATTCTTTCTCAAATCAGTGCCTTACATGTTGTTCTGTTCTGCAGGGAAATGTTATTCTTGCTATACTTTCAAATTATATGGTGGACATTGATTGGCTACTTTCAGGCAAGTTCTACTTGCACTGCTTGTAAATCTCACTCCATTTGTGGCCTTTTACTATACTTGCTTTCTCACTCAAGGGATCTTTGATATTTCTGGGAACTCTTTTATTTCTACCAAAAAACTTGCATCAAAAAGGGCAAAGAGATAATAAAGTCTTTGAGTTTTATGCAAATTTGTTCTGCTTAGTAATGGATAAAGTCGTACATTAAATTGTTCCAAGTCATTGAAGTATTTCTTTTTGTTTTATTTGTTTCCTTTATTCTGCTTTTCTCCATGAATTCATCTGTTGTGAAGTTCTCATGCAGGAGAAAAGAAGAAGAAATGATTGGTTGAATTCTGCTAACATTCCATTGCTTTGAGATTCTGTTTATTTATGTCATTAGTACCTCTGTGCATAAACAATTTCTGTTCCTCAACTATGCTCAGATATCACAGTCATATACTGGGGTTGGTTCTAGAGAGACTGTAGTTTCCAATATTTCTTGGTGGTTACTGGCTGGTCTTGATTTGACACTGATTGAATCTTTTGTTGTTCGGCTTGAATAGTAAAATATCATTTCTGTAAATTATAGTGCACATGTCTACACTATACAGATGGCTTTTCCTATTGACTTGTGGTAATTATCCAGATCCTTTGTTTGGTTATCCATAACATTATGCTTGTAAGGACCATTAAAGTGTCAAAAAGCATCATATTTTGTTTCATTTTCATCTAATCAAGGCCGATACTATTCCTTGAGTGCTTGCTGATATTTGTTTTCCCTTTGGTGTAGCGTGTCCTCTGCTTAAAAAAGTGCCTAATGTTTTGGTCATCCATGGAGAGGGTGATGGAACACTGGAGTACATGAAGGTTTACAAAATTGGCAGTTTCACCATTTTCTGATCTTGAATCTTCTTGCACATGAGCCTTCAACTTTACTTGCTGATCATTTTTCCAGAGAAATAAGCCTGCAAGTTGGATCCTTCACAAACCGCTGTTACCAATTTCATTTGGAACACACCATTCCAAAGCTATGCTTCTTGTCTATCCTCAAGGAGTAAGGGTTGTTGTGCATACAGCAAATTTGATACATGTTGATTGGAATAACAAGAGCCAAGGCTTGTGGATGCAAGATTTTCCATGGAAGGATAATAATGGTGCAAGCAAAGGATGTGGTTTTGAAAGCGATTTAATTGATTATCTGACCATGTTAAAGGTAATAGTGTATGTCTTATACTCCTTCCATACTGGAACTTGATCATCAGAAGACCTCATTTTACTGATCTAGCATCTGATGATTTTAAAGAAAGAAACATTACTCTGAAACTTGTCATGGTTATCTTATTTGTCACTCGTGATAGTTGTTTCTCTCCTGCTATTCACTAAATGACAAGTTTGCGTATTCTTGTTTACCATTTGTCTTAGAAGATTCATTTGTTATCTTGGGCCTTAGAGAATTTTAAGTTGGATATATAAAAATTTAACAGAAAATCCACGTTCAACACATTTTAGTTTTGCGGAATCTGGAGATCAGGTGAGTTGTTCTGGTTTCATATATCCAAAGCTAGATGATTTTCTGGAGATCATTAGACTGGTTTTTTTATTGAAGATTGTTACTTCTGATTTTGGAATGTATTACAAGAATAGTCTCGACTCTATATTGACTTTTTTTTTATTTGCTTTAAGAGTAAAGCCTATGAATGCTATTGTTGTTAAAGGACATTATCTTTCTTTCTTTTGTCTTTTAAAAGTTTCATTAGGCTATTATTCTTCTCATAATTGTTTCATTTTTGTCCCCTTGTTTTCAGTGGCCAGAATTCAATGCTGATTTACCTGCTCTTGGCAGTTACAGTATTAACCCTTCGTTCTTCAAAAAGTTCGATTACACCAGTGCAGCGGTACTATTTGATACTCATGTCTTTTCAATTGTTCAGTTGCCTGTGTGGACATTGCTTTGCCTTGTTATGAAATGATGTTAAGGATTAATATCATGTATTCTGGATACCTGAGACTGCTCATGTTGAGATGGTTATAATTTTGTAAGATGATGCCACCTATTGGTTTCATGTTCTTCTTGTTTCGATGCTATTCACATCAAAGTTCTGTTGTAACTTTGATAATCTACTTGCTGTTGATATAAGGGTGTGAAAACTTAGCCAAAAGGCCGAGAAAGATATTCTTTCTTCAAAAATATTCTTTCTTCAATGTTGTCTGAACCCAAAATTCTTTTTTCACCCATCACCACTTCGGGGACCAAAATGGTTTCTGTAACTAAATTATGACGAATCCATAGAAACTGTATTCAGAATCATCAATTGAAGAGCATCTGAACAATCGATTTTTTCTACTTACTGTCTAAGCTTGTACTCATATGATATGATCATCTTAACTGTTGTCTTCTGGTTTTTCCCCTTCTCTTTTCAGTTTTTGGGGTATGTCTTAAATGATCCTTATCCTTCATTATTATAAATTATGCTGAATATCTTAGAGTTATATAATTTTCAGGTCAGGCTAATTGCATCAGTCCCTGGATATCATTCAGGGTCCAACTTAAAAAAATGGGGACATATGAAGTTACGTACTGTGCTTCAGGAGTGTACTTTCAGTGAGGAATTCCAAAAATCTCCTCTTATTTACCAGGTAATTTGGGATCCCAAATTCTTCTTTTGTCTACCAAGTATTTTGGTCCTTGCTTGGACTCTCTTTGATACTCTGCACGTGTAAGAATGCATTCTTCCCTGCGTTTCGATCATTTGATTCTATGTAGGAACGAGCATAATGGGAGAAATCTTGGCAAATTGGACATGTAGGGACATAGTATTTCAGAAAAGGATGCCTGTTTTCCTTTTATTTGTTCTAGTAGTAATACTTGTTTTCACTGGTCTAACCTCCTTTGAACTTTGCTAAGCATATATTTATATCCAGGAAAGCAATTTTCAACGTTGGAATAGGTAAGATTTCAGTTCTTTACCTTCACTAGTGTTCCAGGAAAATATACTAAGTCCTACCTTTATGAATTTCATCTCAGTTCAAAAACTTAAATGTAGTATCTTAATGACTGTCAGCAATCTTTTGAATAGACATAGCTGTCATTTGGGGTTTTGGCATATAATTTCCTGCCATAAAATATGTTCCATAGAGGATTTTACCCTGCATAATATTTTCCTACCATACAACCTGTATCTTTCCTAACAGTTTTTATGTTGCATGAAAAGGTTTGCAAGATCTTCTCAATCGTCTCCTTTAATGTTATTGTTGCAGTTTTCTTCCTTGGGTTCTTTGGATGAGAAGTGGATGGTGGAATTTGCATCATCTATGAGTGCTGGAGCTACAAGAGATAAAAAGCCCCTTGGTGCTGGGGAACCATTGATAATATGGCCTACAGTGGAAGATGTCAGAAATTCTTTAGAGGTACTCTTGAGTAGGAGCCTTTATGTTTCAGGACAGATTTCTATAATACATGAATTTTAGCTTTGCATGGGGTTTGAACATGGATGAACTAGTTTTGTGATTTTTTACTTTTATCTGAAACCTTCAGAACTTTTATTTGATTTGTGCTCTGTACTCGGTTATTTTTCTCTTTTCTTTCTGGTCTTGCTCGATTTGCAGGGATATGCAGCTGGAAATGCCATTCCAAGCCCACTAAAGAATGTGGAGAAAGCATTTCTGAAAAAATTTTGGGCAAAATGGAAGGCTGGCCATAGTGGTCGCTGGTATATAAGTTCCTATCTGTGGGTGTTTATATTTTCCTGTATTGAAACTTGGAGAAGAAAAATATTGCTGAATGTCTGCTGCTATTTTATACCGTGCTCTCCTTGAACAGAAAAAGCTTACAAATCTTCGCACTGTTATCCTGCCTTTTGCTAGTGCTATAGCTTAAATCTGAATAGGTTGTAAAGCAGTAACTCCTTTTCTTCTCTAGTCATCAAAATTTACTTGTTAGTCCTATTTGATAATATTTCATGACGCCCGGGCATTTAGATCACAGAGACAAGAAACTTTCCACTCTACTCTTTCATTGTTTCAAGATTTATTATGGCCTATTTGGAACATGAAAGAAATTATAACTAAAACATGATAGAGATGCCCAAATAAGATCAAGGACTTTTCAGTATTTGCCCAAATAAGATCAAGGACGTTTCAGTATTCTTACCAATTTCTGTTTTATGGATCATTGAGCTGTTTTTTACGTACTTTTTTGTGCACTTTATTCCAAGTAGTTACTATGATCTCATAGTGTAGAAGCATTACAAATCTTGGCAGTAACCAAACTATAGTGAGTCAAATGCTTCTTTCCAAATAACTGCATGAAGCATCAATACATTATTTGACTCAAACCAACATAGAAATAGTATAGTTTGAGTATAAAAACTCTTCGCTCTAATGCTTTGGTATTTTCGAACCATAGTTCTTTTTTTTTTTTTTTGAAAGGGGTACTTACATTTGGTTTTTTTATAATTATTCCAGTCGTGCAATGCCGCACATAAAGACATTCATGCGGTATAATGGTCAAAATATTGCGTAAGAGTCGTCTCACTTTTCTTTTGAGTTTAGGTCACCTCATAAAATCGTGCTTTTAACTGTAGAACTCTTTTACACTTCCGTACTGTTACTATCAACAGGTGGTTCTTGCTTACTTCAGCCAACCTCAGCAAAGCTGCCTGGGGGACACTTCAGAAAGGCAATTCCCAGTTGATGATCCGTTCCTATGAGGTATCTTTATTCTTTGGAGATGCTTCATCGAGGTTATGTGCAATGATGAAATTCAATATGGTTTATCATGCTTTAAATTTATTCCCAGTTGATGATCCGTTCCTATGAGGTATCTTTATTCTTTGGAGATGCTTCATTGAGGTTATGTGCAATGATGAAATTCAATATGGTTTATCATGCTTTCAATTTATTGTGCTTCTCTATCTCTTGACTGTCTGTTGAGTGCAACACTCTAGATTTCTCTTTAGATTAGAAAATGTAAACTCATGCTTGTTTTTCCCATGCTTGCCTCTTATGTTCCTTAATGCAACTAACATTCATACTTATTTTTCCTAACTATTTCCAGCTTGGGGTGCTCTTTTTGCCTTCTTCCATTAAACCTGGTTGTGGATTTTCTTGTACAGATGCTGCGAAATCCTGCAGTGTAAAGCTCTATAGGCCTGTCAATTTATTTTCAAGTTCTTTATATATACTGGATGTTAAATGGCTGATGAGGAATATTCCACATTAATATCAGGATAATGGTGGACTGGAGAAGAGTTCTGAAACAAAGAGAATGAAGCTGGTGACTCTAAATTGGCAAGGAAACCGAACTGTAGAATCAAATGAAGTGATACAGTTGCCTATTCCTTATGAGCTTCCACCAAAACCCTATTCCCAGGAAGGTTAATGACTCGTGTTCCTGTTGCTTCCTTTGAACTGCTGTTGAACCATGTTGCTCGAAGATAACATCTTTTCTTTTCTTTTCTTCTCAACCACAGATGTTCCTTGGTCTTGGGATCGTCATTACGCAGAGAAGGATGTTTATGGTCAAGTATGGCCTAGACAAGTAAAGTTGTATGCTTGCCAAGATTCCTAGTGTACATAAGTTCAACGATTCTTCTAGGTTGCTTGAATTTTCAAAATTTTGACATCGTCCACACTTCAGGAAAGAGAATTTGATTCACGTGTAAAGAAGGTCTCAGTCGATTTGAATATTTGTTTCAAGTATATGTTCTGATTCTTGACGGCTTTTCCCATTGTTTAACCTAGCTGTTTCCTCCTCAAGGGGGTGATTAGCCAAATCTTGCTGAAAGCACACAGACAATAAACGGGAATCTTTCTAAGTCAAGACAGTGATGCAAGAAGAATAACAGTTTTAGGTGCAAATGGGGCTTCTCCAGAGGCACACAATGGAGTATTTGGCATTTCCTGAGTTTTTAAGATTTGTTGATGCTAAGGTTGCCCAGATTAATTGTTATTGTCTCTTCTGGCATTTTTTTTGTTAAGATTAATTGTTGTTGTGGCTTCTGGCATTGCTTCTTTTCCCATCTTGTTCTCTAAAGGACGAGATTGGCTGCTTGGGAGTCAATTTTTGGACTACAAAGAGAAGAGTTACTTTCAGATACGATAATGTCTTTGTGTAGGGCTGAATGATAAGGAACTACCAAAAGCTCTGAGAAAGCCATGTCTGCAGATTTGGGCATTTTTCAACAGAGCCTCCTCAAATGCATTTTTGGGGTCAGATTCTATGAGAAGATTATTCCTTATCTCAAGTCTTTCTGCCTTTAATGCGCCCCAAAAAGAAGGAAGAATTAATTCTCAAGCCATGCAAAAAGTTATAAAATTTATTTAACAAGAAAGGATACAACGAATGCTTTAAAAGATGCAGAGCAGATAAAGAAGAATTGGTTCTTTCCAATCTGTTGGAAGCCTGTAGGAGGGCAGATAGGCTTTTGGCTGAGAAGATTATTCGCGCGTGTTGTCAGCAATCAACATTCACTCTTAAAGGGAAACCAATGATAAAAAGATAAACGGATAAAATGATTTCAATGGGCAGAACAAGCTCAATTCTCGTACGGAAATAATAATGATGTTTTCTCACACACACCCAAAAAAAAAAAAGTTCAATCTAGTATTGGATATAATTGTGTAATTTCGAGTTTCAAAATATTAGCTTTAATTCATTGCTTAGGCAAGTTTACTATACTCAACGCTTCTTGTGTTCTCTCTATCTCTCTTTTTTTTTTTTTTTTGTTAAAACCAAAATCAATGGTCGTAGCATGCAAACTAGCTGCACTCTATCCTTAAAAACACTAGTTTTTTTCAATGTTTAAGTGGACAATTTTGTACAATTTACATTTTAAATGCTATTTATGGGATTATAATAGCAAGTTCATTTTTTTTTTTGAATTATCGAAATCCCTTGTTCTATTGACTTAAAATTCTTAACAAATACAAGGATATGTTACCACAGAAACCTAAGATAAACGTGTTTCATTGCTATAAAAAATAAAAAAAAATTCAAATAAATAGTAGTAATGAAAATTTAATCAAATACCCTAAGACTGAGATTTATGGCAAAAGAAAAAAAGGGAATTTCTCTTCAAAAACATAAAATTATGCTAGTATCATTCAATAACAATGAAAACATGGGATTCCAATGAAGAAAGAGAGTATCAGAGAGAGAGAGAGAGAGAGAGAGAGAGAGAGAGAGAGAGAGAATAAAGAAAAGTAGAAGAAGAAAAAAGAAAAAGTAGAGTGGAAAGGAGTCCAAGTGTTTGGTCAAATGAAATCCATATCCAAAATTCCCAAAATTCCCAACTCCAACCATGCAATGCATACGCCATAATTTATCATCGCTCTGACTCTTCTCACTATAAAAACCGGCAAATCCTGGACTCACATTCAGACACAAACAGAAACAAACACAGATATTCTCCCTCCACCTCTCTCCCCCCTCCTCCTCCCTCTGTTCTGCTTCTTCTGATCCTCCCGGAGTCCCCGTTCCCCTTTCATCTTTTAGCTAATACTCGTCCTTCGAGGAATTCTATCATCTTCTCCACAAGCCCAGTTGCCCGGTTCTTTATCCGGATCAAGTAATTCCACCTCTCTTTCCTCCATCCCTAGGATTTGTTTTCTTGATTCTACAACTTTATTGTTGAATACAATTAAAATAGATTGTGGGTTTTGATTATCTTGTCTTGGAAAGCATGATACTTGATCATTCTCATTTAATCTAATGAGTGATATATTTGGATAGCGTTCTGCTGTTAGCTAGGTGTCGATTATTGATTTTCTTCTTTTATTGTTTCCTTTTCTTTCAGAAACTGATGCCTATGTAAAAATTTATGCTTGAATAACTAGTTCATGTTTCACATTAAATTTCTTGGTACAGTTAGAATTGTCTATCTGTTTGTTGAATGGGGAATTGTGATTATGTCAAATGTCAAAACCTTGTTTAGGATAAGTTTTTTCTTTTATTCAGAAAGGAAAAAGAGAGGGGTGGGGGGGGGGGGAAGAGAGAGAGAGAGATTAAAGACAAAAAGAATCAATAAAAATTTCAAAATGAGGTAACTTTTTCAAACTTTCGAGGAGAAGATGATTACTTAGTTACGTCAAGACACTAATCTGAGCTCTCTTTTTTTAGCATGTTTGCGTGAATATCAAGTTCTGCGGCTTTCTTGCTAACATGTCCTTGCTTTCAATTATCATGAAGTGCACAAGATGTGTTTGGGTAAAAAAGTCTTGGACATTTATTCATATGGTAGGAAGGCAGTATCTTTTTAGCCGTTTGGAGATAATATGTCATATGACGCTCATTCTTTGCGAAGGGTATGTTGATAATTGTATGGCACACAGAAGTGTATGTCAAGTTGGCATCTTTTTCTACCGAATTGGTTTCAATATTGAAAGCTTCTTAATATCCATACCCACGGACAAATATTTGAATCCTCATAGTTTGCTGTAGTACTCTTGAGAAGCACTATGATGTAATAAGTGAATATGCCCTTTTGGAATGTTTACTTATTATCTTCAAGTCTTGCAGGCAAGGTTCATGTCTGAGCTCGACATCCAGATTCCTACTACCTTTGGTATGTTGTGTGGACTACTTCTTCTACAATTATTGTTTACATAGTCATGTATGAAGTTGTATCTTCTTTGGGTTGCAGCATCTCTTCTCCATGGTATGCC
The DNA here is from genome assembly GCA_013103745.1 of Gardenia jasminoides. NCBI lineage: Eukaryota > Viridiplantae > Streptophyta > Magnoliopsida > Gentianales > Rubiaceae > Gardenia > Gardenia jasminoides. The sequence continues at coordinate 1,960,274 of CM023095.1, forward strand.
TGCACTGTCATTTCTATGAAATGTTACATATTTTCTGCTTAAAAGCATTTGAATTAGATGCGGAATTCTGTTTTGTGTCTTTTACTGTTCCAAGATCCTGTATTCTCCTTTTTTTTTTTTTTACTGTTTCAAGATCGTGTATTCTCCAATCATTGTATTACCATATGCCTGTTTCTTTTGCCTTTTGGATATAGTTGTTTGTTGTCCGAATGATTTGTTACCAGAATCTAGGATTTTGTTTCCAGATATGGCCATCCTCAGTGGGACAAAGCATAATTATTTATGAAAACTTCAAGCAGGTGGTTAAGCAGAGCCTGATTGCTTGCCTGCTTCAGGAGCAGATTGAATAGGGAAATCTCTTTGCTTAGAAACTTGGAAGATAGTTTTCCTTGTCCTCTTTCGGGCTTGGTGGTTTAACCAGATTTTTTTCTTGCCTTGCCCAAAAAGTTCTGTTTAGATTTATAATATGATTGAACTCAAATATGCAGATCTCTTCAGCTCTCCCCTTCGCACATTTCCTTGACAAGAGCGTGTCTGTCAGTACATTCTGCAGGTCAAGAGCAGGAACATCCGAATGTGTGAAACCAATTATCTGTTTTTGCTCTTTGTCACACCAAATTTCCTCTTCCTGTTTTGTGCATGTCAATTGTTTTGTAGTTTAGGGGATGTTTGAAGCTAAACTGTGACAACCAAGGTAGTGGGCTTTCTTCTTAGTTCAGTTCTTAACCATATCTTCTGCGTGATGTCCTTAGTAGGCCTAATGACTAGAAAAAGATGGACAGTTATGTCTTAGGTGTGCACCTGTCATGTATGAATTTGTGGGTTGAAGTTGGGTTACCTTATTCTTGAAAATGAGGATATTGCTGCCTCTCATTTATCTGTTATTCTTGTCGTAATTGGTGGTGCAAGTAAATCTGGGTACAATCACGAAATTTAATTCAACTAGTCTTAAGCAGTTCGACAACATACTACTATTTCATGCTTCACTATTTAGTCATTTGCAATTTGCTTGATGATTGGACCACATTATATCCTGTCAACTCCTGATTGAACCTCATTAGATCCTGTAGGATTTATGGTTCATTGACTGGCATAGCATTTTCATTACAAGGCAATTTATTATTATGTTGACAGATCCATTCGCCGATGCAAATGCTGATAACTCAAGTGCGGGGTCAAAAGAGTATGTGCATATCCGCGTACAGCAGCGTAATGGTAGAAAAAGCCTGACTACAGTCCAGGGTTTGAAGAAGGAGTTTAGTTATAACAAAATACTCAAGGACCTTAAGAAGGATTTCTGCTGCAATGGTACTGTTGTCCAGGATCCAGAACTGGGCCAGGTAAACAAATTGTCGATTTTCTTTATCCCCCCCCCCTCTCTCTCTCTGTGTTTGTGTCTGTCTGTGTCTGTGTGTGTGTGTGTGTGTGTGTGTGTTTTCTAATTATTCTGATTGGAAATAGGTCATCCAACTTCAAGGTGATCAGCGGAAGAATGTATCTACATTTCTGATTCAGGTATTCTTACTTGATGCAGACCATATGCTATGGTATCTTCTACCTTTTTTTTCCCCCCTGAGATTCAGTTTGTTATTGCTTAGGCTGGCATTGTGAAGAAGGAAAACATCAAGATTCATGGTTTCTAAAGCCCCTCAGTTGCACAAGTCAATTGAAAGCATCTTTGGTTGCATCTGCTGTGAGGGTGAAGCTTAATGAATTACTTGTGCCTCTTGTTATAGTCCTGTCACTCTTACTGTTAGTGAATTATAAAGTGAAGTTCCAAGTGTTTGTTAACGTTGCATTCTCGTATGTCCATTAGTGCTGGTCTTTGTTAGGGACCTCTTCATGCAAATTTGTGATGGTTGCAGAGTATTCGTCTCTTTCTGCACCAAAGCTGGACAATATAATCAACTGGATCATTCTCTTTTCTTCACCTATCTCGTGAAGTTTTATATTGTTCTAAACGCGAAACATCGATCAATTTGATGGAGGATTCTGGATAATGTTTGTCAATAAATTTTGTAGTCGTGTAATATGTCTGTCTAAATTCTTTCTCCGCCCTGTTCTACCCTTGGTCGATTTTTATTGCTGTCAAGGTTGGGGACAGGGTTTGTCTCTCCTTTTGCTAACCTCCATTGCTATATGGGCCTACTCTCAATTTGATGTGTGAAATAGGCATGTTATTCATGGCTCCCGTTTCCCAAGTAAAATATCAAAAGCATGTAAATGTCAAAAACATGCTGGAAAGTGGCATCTTGAATATATGAATCACTGGATGTATCCAAGAAGTTAAAAGGTTAACAGGGAAAAGTTTTTCTGAACTTGACAGGTTTTCGCTCTCATTTGTTAAAGGTTAACAAATGTCCTTTGATGGTCCTGGTGATTTTACATTTTATTTTTCGTGAATCGTGAAGCGCGGGGCTTGTATTCCCTCCCTGTTCACCTCTGGATCTTCCATGGTTTCCTCATCATGTGGTTGTGGTTCAATTATGAAAAAGTCACCAAAGTGCCAGAATAAATATTTTTCAGTATGATTAAATAATGCATGCAGTTGATAAGATGTTTCAATAAATATTTTTCAGTATGATTAAACAATGCATGCAGTTGATAAGATGTTTCATCTGTAGCTGAGAAGTCACGGTTCGAAGAGTCAAAGAATTAAGTGGAGAATTTTTTTTTTTCTTTATCAAAGAAAGCAAGAAAAAAAGAAGAAACACATACAGTTAATTCGAGGGCAAAGCAAACCAGTTTCTTTGTAGAACTTTGTGATGCATGTAAGTCCATATGCTTTTACTCGCCTGAGTTGTTTGCCTCGGCATGCTTCTACTTTTTGGGCATTTTACACAAGGGTGATCGGAGATTTAGTTGATGAAACCATTTGCAGTAGTGGCAAATTTCGGTGTTGGACACGGCCCGAAAGGTTGACAGGAAAATCGTTCCAGTTAATTTTTTTTGTAAAATGCATAAGATATAATTTTGTATACACATGGTGTAATTTATTTTTAACAATATGTAATTATAGAACAAAATTTTATGGGTTCCACACATAATGTGAAAAACGATATACAAGATGCAATCTGAATCTTATATGTTTTTTTTTTTTTGACCAATAATATATTGGCTATGAACCTTCAGGAAATGATTGCTTCTTGCAACTGCTATTGCCCCTCCTCCTCCTCCTGTGCGATTTGTTTGTGCAGACTGATTTCTATTCGAAAATCACAACTCCTTTAACCTGTCACTCACGGGAATGGATACAGCTGCCTAGTGAGGTAAGGTCAATTTTCATCTTCTTTTCCAACTAACAGACAAAGACCATTAATAATGTCTTCTTCGTGGGTGAGCTTATCAACCAAGAATAGTTCCACACTATCAGATGGCTGGATGAGCAGCTTCTTGTCTTCTACCACTGCATGTGAAATTGTAGAGTGCAGATCACAGCTTAGATTGACTGTTTTCGAAATTTAGCTGACACAACTGAATTTGATGGATTGACTCCCAAATTTGAAAAAATTAACTCCAAAACCATGCAAAATATTTTGCAGTGTGTTGCTTTAGTGTAATACATTTTTTTTTTTTAATTTGTGTACTTGATTACCACGGTATTACGAAAACTGTACTTTATAATTGTGATTGACAAACAATTATGCGCAAATTGTCAATCTATAATTGTCAATTGTAATTATACCTCGGTACTTCATTTCCATAGTATTATACAAATTTTTCTGCTTTATAATCTTGATTGACAGTCTTGGAAACAGGTAGACCTTCCCTATACTCGCAGATTGTTACCTAGAATATGTAGTAAGAGCCGGAAAATGAAGAGAAATTTTGGATGTGACTCTACCATTTAACTTCAAGCCAAATCAGGGCAATGGACAAATCAAATCAGGGTAATGGACACTTGTGCACCCACACCAACCAATTCACAACCTCCATACATCTTTAAATATGTATAAAATTCACCCACAGCTATAGCAGTAAACTACAACCCCCTACCACCCCCCCCCCCCCCCCCAAAAAAAAAAAAAAAATCCCCCTTCCTATCCAGAGCCACTACAGGATAATGTCCACTATTACTCCAGCCTATCCTCGTAGCCTTGACCTGTACATATTTGGATAGTAGTAATAGTTCTTGTGTCAACAGTCAAATGGCTGAAGCTGAACACTCTTCTGATCAAACTTGTACTCATTACTTACCAGGTAAACAGCAACTGTCCCTCTCCCCCTCCCTGTTGCATGGATGCTTTTCTTTTCCTCCCCTAAAACAAGATTTTACTTCCTTATTTCCATAGTTATTGTTTTTCTTTTGAGTTATACACATTGGAACGGACTAAGGGGTTGAGGATCGAACGCTGTGTCAGTCTGTTTGTTTATCTATTGTTTGGCAGGGCTCTTGACTTGTATACTTTGCAGTACATCTTCTTTGATGTTTATACAAGAGTGCCCTCGCTCTCTTTTCTTCTTCTCAATTAAGTACTAATTTTGTTTCTGTTTATTCTCCGATTCATACTGATAAAAAAAAAAAAAATTGAACCGATGCGCTGATATTCGGTAATGAGTTTGCACTGCTATATTTCAGAAAAAAAAAAGAAAAAAAGAAAAAAAAAGAATGGAGATTCCAAGGTTGAATTCACTGAGGATGAAGAAGACTTGATAATTAGTATGTTTAACTTGGTTGGCGAGAGGTAAATCACAGTCACAGTCTTATTTCCGCTGCCACTGAAATAGTGGTTTTCTTTGACTGATCATGGGACATCTTTCCTTGCATTGCTAGGTGGTCTCTAATAGCAGGGAGGATACCTGGAAGATCAGCAGAAGAAATTGAGAAATACTGGACTTCTCGACATTCAACTGGTCAATAGACTCAGAATAATCAGTATAGCAGTTGATGCTTGCTTCTGATAAAATTCTAAAAGTAAAGTCAATTAAGAATTCGTGAAAATGGATGCCACGAGCTTTATGGTCACATTCTGCAAGAACCTTTGATGCCAGTTTGCAAAGCACAATCAGTTGCTTTGCTCACCTCAAAATACTAGGCTTGGAATATGTATTAACTGGGAGTCCTCTGCTGGAGGATACAAATCTAAAATAATCTCAATTGTAATGTCAATGTCAGTGTCTTGATTTCCAGTCTTCAAGTCCCTCCTCAATGTAATGAGAACCAAACGTATTCAAGTTGCCGTAATACGACTTGAATGGTAAAATAGGCACTTTATCCTGAGTCTCATCTGCTACACATACAGTAGAAAACAAGAAAAGAAATATACGTATACCAGAGATTCAAGTGCAGCAAAACATAGAGTGAGACGTTGCGCCAGATTTAAACTAAGAAGTAATCACGTTCCCCATAACATTACAAGGCCAAGAAGGAAAAACAGAATCATAAGCTGATTGTGGACTATACAGAACAGGATTGAGCAGATTCCACACACACTTGGTAATAATATCCACAGATGATTCCAAGACCAATCATTCCAAGAAATACATGGCTACAGACCATAAGAGAAACCCTAGTTTCACAGGATGGGTAAGTTAGTAATACTCTACGAAAGTACATAGAGCATCAAGTTGTACCAACTATACATTGCTTTGCTTGTAAAACTTTGTGTCTAGTACTTGCTTCCCACACATTGCACATACTCCTGCAATTTAGAAAGTGCATAAGAAACAGGAAAAAACAAATAATATAAAAATACGCTTGAGAAGGTGACACAAAGAATGGTCTCAACGATGTTTGTACCTTTACTATAGGCACATGTATGACAGTACTTAGCGTCCTGATGCACCTGCTGCTTGCAAATAATGCATTTGGTTGCTGCATTATTCCCATAAGGCGTCCATCTGAAAGACAATAAAGGTTCCACAAATCACAACTGGAAGCATATCAAAAGCATCTAAAAGCAAACATACTACCAATCCATGTACAATGCACACAGAAAATATAAACTTCTTTGTGGAGAGCAATGAGATGACTGTGATACAAAGACACTAAATCAAATATACAACAATTAAAACTGATGCAACCCAATGACTGCCTTTAACAACAATGCTCACAAGGGAAATCAGGTCCAATTAGTATCAGATGTAAACAAAGCCAGCTACAAAATGCTGTAAGTGACCTCCCACCCTTCGAAAAAGCAGGCATTAACAAGGTTGTTTTGACAAAACTACTCATAAATCTTCTATTTTCGCAAACCTCACTGGCATAACTTCATTGAAAGTAAAAAGAAGGCAGTTTTGAAGAAATATACACATTCTCTCTCTCCTCCCCCCTCTCTCTCACACACAGACACACACACAACGCGCGTGCATTCACATCATCTCATCTGATTGAGTTTTAGCAAAAGGAAAGCTGTAGCTTATGGATTGAGTGGGATTTCTTGTAGTTGTGTAACCAATCATAAGCATTCAATTCAGAGTGTATTACGTCAAGGAAAATATCTTTTCTAAAGCATTGCAGCATCCAACAACTTCATCAACAGACAGCAAAGTTACACTTCCATACTTCAACCACATGTCAATATATTCCAAAGGGGAAAATAACAACAACTAAAGAATAGTACACAATACAGCTATTAATCACAATCCCGTAAAGCACTCAGAATCAAGCACTACCAGCAAAAACAAAGAACGAGATTATCTCGCAGACTTGTGAGAACTACTAATCAGGATTTCATAACTACATTGCCACATCAATACTTCAAAGTAGTCTTCATCAACGAAAACAAAACAACTCTTTTATAAAATCCCAGAAATTGCAACCACACAACAAAAATCCATTATGGTCGGATTTAGGCCAGCTAGTCAAAGTTTTTAATTCCATTACATTGGTGAATCAAGCAACTGAAATCAACTTCAATACAAAAAAGAAAAAAAAAAATCAATGCTGCTACAAAATTCGTTGTAAAACAACAAAAAAAAAAAATCAATCTTTCCAATCAAACAGCCACATAAATTAAGAAATACCTAGTCTAACAACTCCACATCGAAACATAATGAGAACAAAAATGAAACTGAATTAAATGGCAACCCTAAGTGAGTAAAGCAAGTAAAGGTATACCGGTGTTTCTTGGAGAGGAGCTTGTTCTCGTTAATCTTCCGGCCGCCTCCTTCGGTGATATTGTGGGCTCCTTCCTTCCACTTGTCCGGCACTATCACCTTTGACAGCTTCTTCTCACCTATACATGTAGATTTAGATAATCCATTACTATTATGTCAAACAGAAATTGAAAAGAAAAATTAGAGCCAAATCCGACTTCCAAACCCTAATCATACAAGGTAGGTAAACAGATATAGGCTAGTCCATACACTTTTCGCAGACCATTCTCGTGAATCGTGGATTGCAGTGATCAGAAGACGGGCTGGCAAAGTTCACCGGAGACTTCTCAGATGACGAGAGGCGCTTGTTTTATCCGGTTTCGAGTTTTACTTGCTGGTATTTATATTGGTCGAAGAAAAGGAAAGGCGGTGAGTGATTTGGCCGAAATACCCTTTGACCCAATTTATCAAAACGACAGTCTGTGTTGTAGATTGAAGAGCGAAGCGCGAAGGTCGAAGCTCCTGTCTCCTTGGACTAGGAAAGCCCTAATGAGTTCCGTTCAATTCAAATTGCTTGGTGTAATTTTTATTATTTATAGAAGCTCACTCGTATAATATGGTTTAAATTTTGACTTAATTGTATGTGGTAGGAGACCAAATGTACCACATTAATATTTCAAAAGTTTCTAACTATATTAATAAGATTTGAACCACGTCATTTATTGTCAATTTGATTTTGAGATGATAACCTAGGTTCTTTATCAATATGATAGATTTGCATTAGGCAAAACTCAAATTAAATTACGTTTCAATGGGAGATATTATTTAAAAATTTTAAATATATTTTTGCATTATTCTTTTTATCTCATATACATATTTGGAACATGTTGAGGTTTTTGGATTTACAAAGACCTCCTTCACTACCTTTTTTTCTAGTAACTCTCTTGCTATTCTTTCCCTTTATTTAATTCTGAATGCCATCTCTCTCTCTCTAATATTACTCTTTTCTAAATGAAAATTTAATACAAGGCGACATTACGATTAAGCAATAGAAGAATAGCCCCTCCTTGATTTTAGAAATTTTTATATTTGTATATATCACTTAATAATATTGTGATTTACAATCACTTTTTGTAGGTAAAATTCTTTGCAAATAAATGTAGTCTCTTGTCTAACGTCTCCCTCTAAGAAACAACTTGTGTAACATGATGCGTATGAAATTTTAAAAGGTAAATGTAAATTCAAAGAAACTTCCATGAGATGCTCTGCGATGATGATGTACCAAATAGGAATTCAGGCAGTTATCCAGCTATTTGGAATATTATTTAAAATAATTACTGTAGCATATTTTGCAACGTGATGTATATGAGATAAAAAGTTAATTAGGAAAATAAAAAAATGTATTGCAAGATATATTTATGACGCAAATAAATAATGTCTGGACAAAAAGTTACTATCCAAACACACTTAATAAGACGTGTTTGTGCAGCAGGCTATGAAATGTCAATGTAGAGTGTTGTAGATTCAAAAAATGAGAGGCAGTTTTCTGCAATTATGACGAGCTTGAGGGCAGATCTTCAATTCTTGAGCAGTAATCATCAAATGTAAATGAAATTCAAGTGAATTTGCTCAGCACAGGCTTTTAGTTAAGGAAATATGAATTCTATTCTGAACTTGTGTTTTGCTTGTGCATGAAAACAGTGGTCATGCGATCATTGTTCATGTTTTGTGCAAATTTCAGAAAGCTGAGAAAGCCAAACAATACAGAGATGGGCCATTTTGGGAGCAGTTGCTGATGCAGTAGTGCCATATACTACACACAAGGGCTTGGAAATTTGGTTATGACAGAAACTATCATAGCCAGATTCAGAAGATGTAGCTAGTTTATTGAAGGATGCTTCAGTTCAGTACATGTATGTTTCATTGATGGACACTAGTAAAAAATGTTAATGTTACAACAAAAAGATCGAATTGTCGATTAAAAGTGTAGAATATTTAATCAATGAAATAATTCCAATAATTGCAGTACATAAGGGCCAAACAAGATAATACAGCATATATACTCAGAAAGAAATTAAGCTATCTGTATATGAACTTCAATGCTCTTTTACAAAAAAATATACCATTCTCTCATTCATCAGATCAGGCCCAGGGACTTATCCAGCACTCCTCAGGCACTTTAGAGAATCTTTCAGTGTCCTTGCAATAGTCATATATTACAAGATTTCTCTGAACCCAAGCATAGTCCACCTTTTCGCTGTCTGAGAGATGCCAAGCAGGATACTGATCCCACCAGTGCTGTGTGGTGGTGGAGACACAAGGTGGGTAAGGGTCTACCCATTGGCAAGCATCCACACTGAAGTCTTTGTAAGATGACACAAATGGTGCAAGCGTCCAGTTTGTCTTCTCCAGACCACCTCTGGTTGCCCAGTCGTCAGCATTCCATATGCTTGAAATCAAGTTCATTGGCTTGTCTATGGGGAAGAAGTTGTTTGTGTAATTTGCATTTCTGTAGACCCTTATTGGAACTCTATCAACATAGAACCTGTTGAAAAATGTGTGCCATTTCATTATTCAAAAGCAATTAACGCGTAAATATTCCCATTAGAATGGTCACAAGTCTTTGCCTAAAACAGGATGCGACCAACAGAAACTAGAGGCAATTATGCTCCTCCCATCTCCCAAGTCATACTAATATGCCATTCTGTGACTTACATGGGTGGTCTTTCCTTCTTTAAATGTGGTATTTGAACAAAATCATGTGCAAAAAACCACCAAAACTTGGTCTGGTGACTTTATTGTCTTGAGAATTATTGGATCCAGATTGTCAATTTGCGGGGATGGTAAGTTAGCATTACTCAGCATAAGAAAGATCACAGACACTAATGATCAAGGTTCAAACATGAGATTTGGAATAACCTATTTCAGTGACATTCTTGGATTGCCTTGCCAAACATACTTGCATAAGCTAAACGATTTGAAGACACTAATGGAGAATTGAGGTCAACAAGGAAGCCTTAATAATAAATACTGCAATGGGAAGTAAAATTTGAACTTACAGAAGCTGGTGAGGGTTCCATAGAATGGAATAGCTGTGATAGTCCTCGGTGGGGTCAAACCACAAAACGTGCCTCATCTCACGATTACCAGTCCCATTCTTGTAAATGTTAGTCTGTATAAGATAAGGCTGCCCTGTCCTGTTCCCCAAGAACTCAAAGTCTATCTCATCCCTTTCAGGCCCTGCTCCGAGGTTTGTGCAATCCGAACACATCTGAAATTTTTAGGAACCATTGCCATTAATAAATTTTGCAGGGTAACATATTGATCTCTGGTATGGGACAGGACAGCTAAACTCTACATTATTAGTTTCAACTCACATAATAAGCTGTAACAACTCCAGCAGAATCACCACCGGTCAATTTGAGCTTCATGCTGAACCATCCAAATCTGTACTTTTCTTTTGTCTGAAATCCACAGCCTATGCAACATTCACCAACATGTCATATCAGGTGGGTATATGCTATTCACTATTCAAAAACTCTTAAACTAAAAGCACTGCAGAAAAAATACATACAAAGAAGGAAATGTGATAAAGGGCTTGAGAGGTAGAATAGAAAACACAGATAAGGGATCATTTTACAGTAATATGAATACCTGATGATTTGTCCAAGGAGAGGTACCATGTCTGTCCATCAGTAGAGGTAGTGAAATGCGTTTCTGGGCAAGTTTTACTGAAATTATCATCAAATGATGATGTTTGTGCCACTGTTTCTTGAACTGATGAACAAGAAAGAGCAAATAATACAGCTGCAATGAGGAAATGATTGGCCATTGAAGAAGCCTTTCTTCTCTCCATTTTCTCTTGATGGAGGACTTGATATTTGGAGCTTCAGAAATGAGGCCTCTTTAGCCTCAGCTGGATCTCTGAAAGGAACCCCCAAGTATTAAATGGTAGGATATGTGATGTTTCACAAGTTGTGCTGATGTTGAAAAGGGTATGAGTGGAAATCAACACTTTGAGTGATTAAATTATCATAGCAACTTGACAATCGGTTTGAACCTTACATTCGACTCTTCCCTGTTCCATTACAAATATGCTGCTTCATGTGTACTTTCTTCAATTATAGCTTTATGCTTTCCTGCTCTCTAATTTTTTTTTTTTTTTTTTGGTCCCTTCTAATATCTATGATGGGGTTTGTTTAATCTCGGGCGCATTATTTGTTATAAAATTAAATTTACAAAAATTTGATGTCCTACAGTGCATTTTACTCTAAAAGGTAAATTAATAAGCGGTCCCGAGAAACCTACTATTGAAAAACACTACCCTAATTTCCTACTTGAATCCCTCCTCTTCATTTTTTGTGTTCATACTCAAGTAGAGTCTTAATCTACAGCCCAATGAGTGCGAAAGCTAGTCCATACTAATGTGAATTTCATTCCTTTTCTTCCTTTTTGCTTGCTAAATTCTACACAATTGAGTACATCGTTGCGTCAATAAACGTATGCCATACGCGTTATTAACTTGACCAATGCTCCTTATTGCAAGGAAAATTTAAGATGGATTGAAAACCTCACAAATCACAAAATATTGATACAAGAAATTTCTCGATTAAGATTTACATATTTTACTACACAAAATTCTTTAATGATTGGAATTTAGTCACATCACGTACACATCTAGGATATGTATACCCATCTGTTGAAACTAATATCATAAAATATCCTAAATTAAGGCAAGTTGAATCAGTTGGTCAGGACAGACCAACTGAGGGTTGTTAATATGAGGGTTTGTATTGATGGACGATCTATGAGAACCCCTGTAAGTAAATTATAATTTCACAGATATATCTTAGCCCATGGTGCAGTGGTGATGATCGGAGCTGAATCCACCCAAATTTGTAATTACAAACTGAGAAATAAATGGAATACTGGAAACGTGCCTGCATTTTCTCCCAATCACTATAGAATCATATGATCAACTTATTTTCACATGCTAAGTTCAAACAAAAAGATTGAATTTGCCAGATGGATTTGGGGGAGAAAGTCCAGGCTGCCCATGGATGATCTGGATCTAACTACAGAAAGAAACTAAGAGATGGGGTCAACATGTTTGATTCCAACAAGGCTGGTGCATTTGATTGGTCCTTATAAAAATAGAAAGTTCTTGGGTTGGACAACTGGATTTTAGTGGTCAGGGACATCAAAGACAAGCAAGAAACGAATTATTCATTTCTTCTTTTTTTTTTATTGCTTGATTTTGCAGAAGTAGTAAAAAAAAAAATATCATTCCTTTACTTCTTGAAGGAATAGTCAAGAGTCGACACCTTCAATTAAGGCTGAGGACACTGCATTTGTTACTTTGTTCCACTTTTTTATACCTTTGACTTTACTGTCTCTTTCTTTTCCTTTTGATATGGAATCAATATTTGAACCATTCTTTTTATAATTAAAACTGTTTTAAATTAACCATAAGTGTTTAAACTACCATTGTTTAAATCTGCTTTTGACTTTCTTAATATTTTAAAGGAAGACTTCTTTTGAATCAACTAGAATTACATATCGGAAGAACAACTTTTCACCTTTCAAGTTTTTCCACAAATGAGGCACTTTGCATTAGTTGTTTTTTTTTTTTTTTTTTGAGATACGCGTATTGCTAATTGTGTTTTGAATCAGTTTTAGCAAGACTATTTGGATTGCATTTTCTGGGTAGTTTTTTAGTAAAAAAAAATTACTGTAAATACTTTTTTAAGATGTGATGTATGTGAAAGAAAATAAAGTGATTGAGGAATGTATAAAAAGATTATTCACAAAAAAAAATATCAAAATTCATTTTTTCCCCTGAAAAGCAACAATACAAGCAGAACCTAAAAACAAATGATTAGAGGCCAAAGTAAATACAGTAATTTAGACAAATCATTCCCCTAAAAGCAGTGAAATTGTGCTTAAAAAGAAGTGCTTGTGACCAGTTTAACCAACATGCCCCTCCTTCACATTACTGATTACCCTAAAAAGGTTTAAAAGCCAGTCACCGTAGCAAATGGTGCACAATTATATTTTTACACTCGCACCGACGAAGTCGAGCAAATAATTATTATTATTTGTAGTTATTTATAAAGAAAAAAAAATGAAGACAGATGCAGTCCCACTCCCATGTGGAAGCTGAAACCTCACGAGCAATACAGCTTTGCTATATCAGAGGCATTGCAAGATCTCAACCATCCGATGACAAGTCGACGTTCTTGAGCCCAATTGGAAGTTTGCACTTCTAGTGGAGGTGTTGACCACGCTCTAATTATACTGACTCATCCAAATCCGTCCCCTAATATGTAGATTTGGATATGCAATTAATTTAAATGGGTCTAAATGGAGATTGAATTAAATTCATTTAATTGGTAAGTAATGGGTTAACTCGATTTGCCTGTTCATACCCATTTAAAAATAATTACACATTTAAATTCAATTTTTAGTGTGTGTTAAACAGACGAAGTTGAATTTCCCACCAATTTAATAACAATAAAATATAGTTATTTCTTGTCAAATAACGTGTGAAAAATAAAAAGAAAATAGAGTTTCAAATGAGTTATAAATGGGTAATAGGGTATACTCATACTCATTTTTTAAATGGGTATAATGGGTTAATTTATTTTGATCTATTCATTAAATTAGGCATAAATGAATTGAACAAATTATACTCATTGCTCAATTATGACTCGTTCATACCCACTTGAGTCACCTATTTTGATATCTTTAATTTCTGGTGCGTTTGATCAGATGCCGGGGAATGCAAGAAACTATAGTGGTCCCACATCTGAATAATTGAAGTCTTTTTAATTAGAAACCGAGTAATTATATGGGGAAATGTAAGCGTTTGTTTGGATAGACGTTATTTGTCCAAAATTTTTTGTTTGCATCATTGACACAATTTTCAACCACATTTTTATCTCATATACATCACATTAAAAAAGTGTTATAGTATTTTTTTTCACAAAATTATTCCAAATTATATCTACTACCCAATCACATAAAAAAAGTGTTACAATATTTTTTCACAAAATTATCCCAAATAATCTACTATCCATAAATAATCTCAAGAAAGTTTCTGAGGCTACCTTATACTTGTTGCTAGCCACAAGAACTTCTTAAAGGTTGATGTTCAAACACGTTAAACCCTTCAAAAGAAAAAAAAAGGAAATACTTCTGACCAGTGACATTGAAGGGAATGAACAACTTGCATTCCTCATTTCTTTATAAACAATACTCTATTGCTAACGTAAACGTTTTGTACAATAGTCACTTCGACATCAACTGTCATTTCAATTTAATTTTAATTCAATTGAATCAAACACAGGCTAACTGAATTTGAACTTGTTTCTAGACACGAGAAAGAAAGAATTGTTTCCCTCAATTCCTTTTTCCTTTTAGGATTATTCTAATGATTTGTAACGCAAGGGTTTAAGGTTATAGAGCAAAAGCAATTTGTTTCACTTTACATCCATGCCAAGGTATGATCTTTGATACATCAATGGGGCAAAGCTTGTAATGTTGTTGAAAGAAAAGTGTGGTCATAACTTACAATACCAAAGGTATTATATTCACTAGGAGATTTTATTCCGAAAATTGGAGTTGCCAAAAAAATAACTTCCACCTGATGATTAAATGTTCCACGGTGCACGGTAGATGTATTGAACATTGAAGTCACAAAATTGTTACCATGAAATTTCAAAAAGAGGGGGAAAAAAAAAAGACATGCTGTGGAAAATCAAGGTACCTTTCAAACCAACCGATTATGCCCCCACTTTATTTGATTAAAGCTAATAGATCCATCGATCCAAAGAAATAAAGTTACAAAGTATGTCATCTAACACAACAAAGTGACAAATACAACATGTCAAAAATTAAAATGTATATATATATATATATTTATGTATTGAATTATATTTTATGACCTCTTGAAAGAAGAGAAGAAGAGTCCTTGAAAGCAGTAGAGTAATCAGTAATGAGAGAGTAAGTCAATTTTTGTGATCTATCCACGATGGTCTTTCAAAGCTCAAACATTAGTTACATGATCTCACTTTGAAGGGTTAAATAAAATTGTGACAGTTTGGCCGAGTGGTCTAAGGCGCCAGATTTAGGCTCTGGTCCGGAAGGGCGTGGGTTCAAATCCCACAGCTGTCAATCCAAACCCTATATTATCATGGTTTATTTTGCTAGGCAAGAAATGCTCTATCTTGGTTGCCTCAATAAAAACCTTATATTTGTTAGGGTAAAAAATATTGGTGGCCACTAAACTAATGTTCGCATCGCCTTTTGACCGACTTTTGGTCTTAATCTAGGAAACTAGTAGAACACGTGCGATTTAAACTTTGCATTTATATCTCTATCTCCTTGTAACTCTTTCAAACCATTATTCAAATCATTTCTTACTTAGTTTCATATCTCCTTGTAACTCTTTCAAGAGTATGGTGGATGAATTTATCCTTACATTTTGGACACGTGAAGCGCGCGTGTTCTACTAATTTGCTAAATTAAGACCAAAAATCGTCTAAATGGCCATGGTTTGGCTAATTAGTTAGATCGGTAACTGATTTAAGCCAAAAAATTGTTTAGTGGTCAAAAGGCGATGCGAGCATTAGTTTAGTGGCCGCTAATGTTTTTTACCCTATTTGTTATATCACTTGCAAAGTCTCATAATTATTTTGCTTATATCTAGATCTTGTTATATCACTTGAAAAATCTTATATCACTTGATTATCATTCGAACAATCTTATGATGTATTTTGCTAGGCGGAAAAAAAGCCATGACTTGGTTGCCATAATAAAAACCTTACATCATTTGATTAAACTTGTTATATTTAGATCTTGTTGTATCACTTGAAAAATTCTTACATCACTTGATTATCACTTGATTAGATCTAGTATATCTATGTCTTGGTATAGTCGTTTTTATAAAAGAATCTTTCTTTAAAATGTATAACTGTTTCTACCAATAGATTAGTACTAAACTGACACGGAGCAGCATAATTATCACTGAGTTGTCACATTCTATGTTAAGATAATTTGTAAGAGTAAAAGAAAACATGAAAAAAAAAATAATACAATCGGGAAGCGGCTTCTTGCTGATTTTGGAACAGCAAGTCATGTCACATGAATGAATTGAAATGATGAGGAAAAGACCAACCGGGCAAGGATTATTTTGATAATGTTCAGGAAGGCATGGGGTGAAAAAGTAATAAAGGTTAATGTTTTGGCCAAAATTTTTAATTGAATCCTGCTTCAATTTTTTTGGTCATATGACTATTCAAGGCATACAATGGTCAATTGCCCTATTTAACTTTGGAAAACTCACTTTAATTTGTCTGAAAAAATTTAATTTGCTGTAAACTAGTGATAGTTTAGCTAGTTGGCACCATCCAAAACTACAAAACTCACATGTTGCATATTAATCAAACAAAAAATTGGGACAATTTAGTTGAAGTTAAATCAATTGAAGTCTAATTTACAAAATTGAGAATTACTATTTACTGCTGCTTATATTTCGATTTTTAGCCAACATACTCCCTTTCCTATCAAAACCTACTAATCTTGAAAGAATGGTGACTAGTGTAATATATCCCAATAAGCATAAAACAAAATCATCCCAATTATTAGAAATTAAGCATAATAATGCAGCATTTTTCATATTAAATTTTTCCTTTTAACTACTTACCTCTTTTCATCTCTATTTTGTTTTATGTTTGAGTATTTTAGCAATAATTATCTTATCCAAATCCTTTTCCCCTTCCTTTTCATTTGGTAATTAATTGCTCTTTTTTAATCATTCGGTAATAAATTCACTTACTATATGATTTACCTTTTGCTACGTGCCTCCCATTAATTTGCCATGTTCTCATCTCCTATTATTGAATTGACAAGTTGCCTCATCATCAAGCCTAATATTAATTGTTTAATTTAGTAAAATCTGCTCTTTTTATTTTATTTTTTGATTTCTTCTATGTTGGGCCCTACTTTCATGTAACCTATGGAAGTACCATTATACAGCCGGGATCCATAACCTCGTTTATATGAATTTTACCATCAAAATGGTAGAAACCCCTCTACCATTTTATAGAGTTTTCGATACTTGATTAGACCTATTATGTTTAGGTCTTGTTAGATCACATGAAAGAACTTTCTTGTCTCGATTGTCATTTTTTGAATTTTCTATATAAAAATATACCGTAACGATTTAATATATGTGAAGTAAAAAATATTTGAAAACTATAATCACAAAAAACGTAAAAAATTTTCTGGGAAAAATTCCAATCCAAACAAGCCTATTAATATCACTTGATTATCACTTGAAAAACCTTATATCACTTGATTACACCTGTTATATCTAGGTCTTGTTATATTACTTGAAAAATCTTATGTCACTTGATTATCACTTGAAAAACCTTATAACACTTGATTAGACCCATTATATCTACACCTGTTGGATCTAGGCCATGTTATATTACCTAAAAATTTAGGTATATCACTTGACTATACCTATTATATTTAGATCCTATTATATCACTTGAAATTTTAGATATATCATATGATTAGACCAGTTGTATCACTTGAAAATTTAAGCATGATGCTATTAGAAAATTTTACCATTCCTTTTGGATATCATACCCATGATTCTAATTTAATAAACTTTTGACACGTCATTCAATAATTTAAACTCCTAAAATCATTTAAGGATTGATATCTCATTTTACATATAGAGTGGTGAATTGATACTCATTGATATGGTACCCAAAAGATACTGTAGAACTCCTTGCTGCTATTATGTGTCTACATCATGTTTAATATACTTGTTGCCATTAATATAGATATTAAAATGAAGTTGTCCTTTTTATCACAAAAAGAAAAAGCATAATTAACTTTCAAATGTTCAACTCTGGCATCCAATTCAAGTTCTTTTGCAAGATATCTTAAGAACGCTATTCTTCTTAGGATCGGCCTGATTTTTGGATTGCGTAAAACTTCTTTTATTAGGACTTCAAAAGTAGTAAAATCTTGTAAATAGGGGAACATGCTTCACTGTATTAGGGTCAAATAGATACAAATATGTCCAATACAATGGTTCAAAAATTAAAATTGATGTATAGTAAAAATTAATGAATAATTTTGGGGTGACACAGTATATTTTTTAGATAATTTCAGAAACCAAGCTTAAGGTTTTTTGATAGTTGTACTGGCCTCCCCTAAGGTTTAAAAAATATCAGGGACCTCCTTTATCAGAAAATGCTTGCCTCAGGAGTGAAAAAAATTTACCCAGCAGCTTACCGGTTATTTGGCAACTATGTGGATATAATCACTTAAATCATTAATAAACCAAATTAGTAAAATGAACCACAATTGTAAGTTGTAGCTAAAACATTTTCATTTGCTTTGAGAAAAGGGTGCCACTTGAAGGCTTGACTGGCTCAAGTTTTATTATTGATTGTGACTGTTGTTGATAAAAAAAGAACTGTGCAAAAGTGCCATTGCAAGTAGCCGTGGAAGAGTGAAGTCGATGTCCCACCTTTGTCATTAATTGCACTTATGCCCTTAACCTTTAAATTTCTTAAAATAACTATTTATACTTTTCATATCAGATTGTTGAATCAAACTGCTTTGTCTCTCTTGAAACTAATTTTTTAGTTTTTTGAATTGGATTAACATGTTACAAGATCAGCCTTGATTGGATTGTCATTTTCTAAAAAAAAAAAAACTTTTGATTTACGATAAACATATTATTCAATCATATTTTTACTTTACATACATCGAATTACTACAGTAATTTTTCTACAAAAAAAGTTCTGAGATTAGCGGCCCAAATGCCCTCTTAGCTGATTATTTTTGAAACCTTAGGAGCATCGAGTGCAACCGTTAGAAACCTTAGGGAGGTTTCTAACATTATCCCTGTATTTTTCTATTCAAGTACCCCCTGGAAAAGGGCATCAACAGCGATGGGTTAAATATCTCGTAGTGATATTCTCAGCATCTAAATCACAACAAACCGACCTAAAACCATTCTGAATCGTTCAATTTCTATCTTCTTCAACCCTACACGTTCACCGCCTACCCTACATCTCTCCACATCTCTAGATCTTTCTATTAGATATTTTGACAACCTTGTTCCCCTTATAAAATCTTTGTTACGCTGTCCTCTCTACTCATCAGTCTTCTTCATCCTTCACCCAAAAGGCCAAAACCCTGTGTAGTGTAGCATCTTGTCACGCTATCCTTCATCCAAAACCCTTTTCCAAAGAATTATTATATCCACTAGTTTCAATGGCAACCATGGCTACAGCTCTCACCTCTTCCCCTAAGCCATCATTCCTTGAGACCAAGTCGTCTTTCCATGGCGCCCCAATCGTTTCTCGCGTTCAGCCAGTCAAGTCTAGCCCGCAAAATTTGTCAGTTACAATGTCAGCATCCACTCCGCAGTACAACTTTGATACCGTCAAGTTTCAACCGATTCAAGAATCCATTGTTTCGCGAGAAATGACTAGGAGGTACATGACGGACATGATCACCTACGCTGATACTGATGTTGTGGTGATTGGTGCTGGCTCTGCAGGGCTCTCTTGCGCCTATGAGATCAGCAAGAACCCCAACGTCCGTGTCGCGATTATTGAGCAATCCGTTAGCCCTGGTGGTGGTGCATGGCTTGGTGGGCAGCTGTTCTCCGCCATGGTTGTCCGGAAGCCGGCTCACAAGTTCTTGGATGAGCTTGAGGTCGAGTATGATGAGCAAGATAACTATGTGGTTATCAAGCACGCGGCTTTGTTCACTTCCACTATCATGAGCAAGCTCTTGGCTCGGCCTAATGTGAAGTTGTTCAATGCTGTTGCCGCTGAGGATTTGATTGTGAAGGATGGAAGAGTGGGTGGAGTTGTGACCAACTGGGCTTTGGTTTCGATGAACCATGACACACAATCTTGCATGGATCCTAATGTGATGGAGGCTAAAGTGGTGGTTAGCTCTTGTGGTCATGATGGACCTTTTGGAGCCACTGGGGTTAAGAGGCTCAAGAGCATCGGAATGATTGACAGTGTTCCCGGGATGAAGGCACTTGACATGAACGCTGCAGAGGATGCCATTGTCAGGCTTACTAGGGAGGTTGTGCCTGGGATGATTGTCACTGGCATGGAAGTTGCAGAGATCGATGGAGCCCCAAGAATGGTAATCATTCTTTCTAACTTATATTGCTATCATTTGACATAATTACGTTTATTGGATGACCCCTGAATGGCCTAGAAAATATATGCTCAAGTTCAACTTGTCAGCTAGGTTAGTAGAAAATATCACATCTAATCACATTTTGCCAATCGTTTAAGCTTTAGCACTTTACCCCTCATTTCTACCTGAATATGGTCCCAGTTTTAGGTAAAGAAATGGACACAATTCAAAAATCTGAACAGATTTCGTTTGTCAGCACAGGGTTCCTAAATAAAGTTACTGTTCAAGTTCATGTATTTGCTGAAACCAAGTTGAAAGTGGGTGCTAAAATTGTTTGCCTTAATGTTGCAGGGTCCAACATTTGGGGCGATGATGATATCAGGGCAAAAGGCAGCACACTTGGCATTGAGGGCGTTGGGACAGCCAAATGCTCTCGATGGGACTCTCGGCGATGTCCAAACTGCTCAACCAGAGCTCATCCTTGCAGCTGCAGACACTGAAGAGATTGTCGATGCTTAGTTGCCTTGGGTAATATTAAGGTAACTTAGGAGGGAAATCAATCACCGAAAGGGACAAACAAATCAGTGATCCTTTTTGTTAATTAAGGATGATAAATGTTAGACTGAAAGATGGAATGTGTACTGCTTTAGCTACCATGAAACTGCCTTTGCCAGATTTGTTCTCAGCTCTGTTCTAATTTGAGGCAGAGCATCTGGTATGATGTGAACCGAAGAATGCTGCATGTAAAATAGAGAGTATGTTGAGCATTGAATAAAATAGATGTGGCAAAGATTTGTTTGCATTTATTAGCGAGTTTACGCTTCGACAACTCTGATAATCTAATGGTTCCGGATCAGAACAAAAAATGTGCACTGAAGAAGGTCCAAATGTATATCTCAATTGCTCGAGTGTTCTGTTCAGCTCCGAAGGAATTGCACATGCTCGATTGACTTCTTCCATCCTAAACTCAGAGTTTCTGGACCAAATCAGAAAGCTTGGGACTATAACTTTAATACAAAACAAAACCAAAAATGAAGCGTGAAGGATTGTTGATGAATCGCATGTTTCTTGGATTTCAAGTGCAGCGGGTTCACGTACAGATACAGTTGTCTCAGTGATATTTGCTCGACAATTACCAAGCCTCTGTTAAACTTGCCTCCCGTTTAGAACACCATTTGAACAGTTTTTATTGGCAATCAATCTAAGACAGAGTGAGCCATGATCAAACATTTTAAACCCATGTTTTGACAAAATTCATCAGATGGTATGCACTTTGCTTTTGTCAAAAGGTCATTCACCTAAACCTCTCACTCTCCATTCTCAAAGGTGCTCGTTTTACTTTGTTTCCTCGACGTATAAGGTTTCCCTGAAACCTCCGCGTGCTGAGCCGAAATCCAAATGCCTCTTCCCCAGTCCTGCAAAATCTTGGTCAGAAACGTCTCAACTTCAGCACCAAAAAGCTCAAATTGGAGAACCCAAGTCCAAGAGAGCCGAGTGGCTACTCAAGTCTCGTCAATCCTCTTGCAAAGACAAACAAAATGCTGGGCGCCGCTGCTTAAGTCCACCCTCAAACTCACCAAATTACACCCGTCTCTCTTCCTACGAGTCCTGGAAAGCACTAAAACTTCCCCTCAAGTGTCCCTCACCTTCTTCGACTGGGCCAAGAAAAATCTTGATTTCCAGCCTGACCTCAAAAGCCAGTGCAAGCTGACCCATTTGCTACTCGGGTCCGGACGAGCTGAGTTTGCAAATCCCATCTTGGATTCTATAATTCTAGACTACCCATTAGGTCGAATTGTGAGTTGTTTTCATAAAGTTGCTAACTTTGATGCGTATTCCCCTGTTTTATACTCTGTTCTCGAGGGCTATTGCCGTAGGGGATTATTTTTGGAAGCTTTAGAAGTTTATAGGAAAGCTAAAGAATTGAGGACTGGTATGATTTCAGTTTATAGTTGTAATGCATTGCTAAGTTTGCTGCAAGATAAGAATGAGATTAGACTGGCTTGGTGTTTTTATGGTTCAATGATTCGAAATGGGGTCTTAGAAAATCAGTTTACCTGGTCTGTTGTCGCCAGGATTCTTTGTAAAGACGGGAAATTTGAGAGAATTGGCAGGATTTTGGATATGGGAATATGTAATCCTTCGGTTTACAGCTTGATAATTCAGAATTATAGTGAGAGAGGGAAATTTGATGCTGCATTTGGTTATGTAGCTCAAATGTATGATAAAAAGCTCCATCCAAGTTTTAGTATTTATAGCTCTATTCTTGATGGTGCTTGTAAATATCAAGATGAGAAAGTGATTGACATGGTGATGGTAATTATGAAAGACAAAGGGTATCTACCAAAAGGTCTTATTTTAGAGTACGATTCAATTATCCAGAAGGTTGCTGATTTGGGGAAGACATGTGCAGCAGGTTTGTTTTTTGACAGAGCCTGTGCTGAGAAGGTTGAATTGCTCGATGCTACTTATGGATGCATGCTAAGAGCATTGTCCAATGATGGCAGAATGAAGGATGCCAGTAAAATGTATGGTATTGTGCGAGAGAGGAAAATGGTGGTGAAAGATAGTTGTTACCATGCATTTGCTAATGGTCTTTGCACACAGACACCATCAAAAGAAATTCATGACTTGCTAAAAGATGTGATAGGTAAAGGATTTGATCCTTCTGTAGCACTGCTATCCGAACATATTCAGGCTCAGTGTGAACACTGTAGGTGGGAAGAAGCTGAGGAGCTCTTAATTTTGATTCTTGACAAGGGGCTGATGCCAGATCCTTTCTGTTGTTGCTCTTTAGTCAAGTATTATTGCTCTCGCAGACAGATTGATTCAGCCATTATGTTGCACAATAAAATGAAAGTGCTGGGAGGTAATTTTGATATCCCATCATATAACACACTTCTGAATAAGCTCTTCAAAGAAAGTAGGGTGGAAGAAACCCTTGAGGTATTTGATTACATGACGATACATAAAACATTCAGCGCTGAAAGTTTTGCAATCATGATCAGAGAGCTTTGTTATCTGAAAGAATTCAGGAAAGCCATGAAGTTGCATGATGAGATGTTGAGATTGGGTCTTAAACCTAATGGAAGAACATATAAACGTCTGATCTCTGGCTTTGGATGAATGCTTGCTGTTACTGAGCCACCTTTGTGCATATAGCCATATTCCCTATCTTAATGAGCACTTAGAATTGCAGGCTGTTGGGTGGAGATTTGCAGGATTACCATGCAGGCTGTCCTAAATTGCAGGCTGCGTGAAAGTTTCTTCATTTTTTTCAGCTACTAATCAGTTTCAAGAAAGAAGGAAGAGCTTAGCCTTTTTCCTTTGAGGATATCCTGAAATTTCTCATAGGTGGTAGAGTTGTTACCAATGTAAGATTAAAGAGTCTTGATCTCAAATTACTGCTGCTTTTCTCATTTTTTGAGGATAAAATGCTGGAGCTTTAATACGTCTCTGCCTCTGTTAAATCAACATTTAGCATTCTGTCTCTGGACTCCAATTCTGATGAAGATATCCTACCGGCAACTATACAATGAAATTACAATGGTGGCTTAGCAAGTCTTCAAATGCATTGTAATCTTAGGATGTTACCTCAATTTCCTACTAATGGAGAGTCCCATGTCAAACATTTCACTGTTTTCTTGTGACATCAGACGTTCAATCTTAATGCATTCCTTGAAAGGATGTTTTACTTCTTACTTGTGTAAACCTATACTTGCACTTTTCAAAAGGAGAGTACATATTATTCTCTAACACTTTGTTGTTACATAAATAGACTTAGACGAGTTTTTTTGAGAAATCAACTTAAATAATAAATGAATGCTTCAAAATTTCTCATTTTAGAAATATATTATCCGGGTCTGAAATCAAATTACCTGATTTATTAAAATGGAGAAAGTGAAGTATGATTTTTCAGTAATTGCCTTTTGGGTTGGGTTTGAAGATTAGATTTATCCCTTCGCCTTAACTCTGAAAAAAAAAGTATGATTTTCCATTTAGGCCTTAAGATAACACACACACACACAAGAAAAATCAATCATTTTGGTCTTAAAATAAAATTCAGTACACCTCATTGTCTCTTGCTCCACCAATCAGCTTCCTCCAAAAACCCAACCTGTCAATAGACTGAATCCCCAAAAGCCCTGTGGTTCTGGGCTCCAGAGAGGACTTCACTGAAACCCTCCCTCTTCCTGGTTCTTCCTCCACGGTAGCTGCAAAAATGGCCTTCACAAAAACCCCGATCTTCATCGCCCTCTTCCTCATCGCCCTTCTCCCGATCCCCACCAATTCTCAGGACGCCATTTCGGATTTGCTGTTCCAGCTCGAATCCCTCCGATCCCAGTCCCCCAATGGCGGCGTTATCCATCTCACTGACTCCCTCCTCAAACGGATCCTGTCCCTTCCAACTCCTCGTCCCTTTTCTTTCCTCATCTTCTTTGACGCCCAGCAACTCCACGCCAAAGCCGAACTCTCCCTCCCTTCTCTCAAATCCGAGTTCTCCCTCGTCTCTAAATCCTTTTTAGCCAACAACCCTCCAGACTCTCACTCAAAACTCTTCTTCTTCGACATCGAATTTCAAGAATCCCAGTCCTCCTTCGCCCTTTTCGGGGTAAATTCTCTACCCCACATCAAACTTATCCCCGCTGAAGCCACCGATGTCAAGAAAGACTCCATCCAGATGGATGCGTCAGATTTCTCGAGGCTTGCCGAATCCATGGCTGAATTTGTCGAGGCCAGGACGAAGCTGAGCATTGGGCCGATTGCTCGCCCTCCTTTGATTTCTAAGAAGCAGTTGATGTTTCTCATTGCTGTTATTCTGATTTGGACTCCATTCTTGGTGAAAAAAGTCATTTCTGGGAATACCCTTTTGCACAATATGAGTGTTTGGATGACCGGAGCGACATTCGTCTACTTTTTCAGTGTCTCGGGGTCAATGCATAACATAATTAGGAAAATGCCCATGTTTTTGGTTGATAGGAATGATCCTGGGAAGTTGGTGTTCTTTTATCAGGGTTCCGGGATGCAGTTGGGAGCTGAAGGGTTCGCGGTTGGGTTCTTGTACACTGTGGTGGGACTGTTGCTGGCTTTTGTTACTCATGTGCTTGTTTATGTGAGGAGTAGGAATGCTCAGAGGTTAGTGATGATTTTTGTGATGTTTGTTTCCTTCTGGGCTGTTCAGAAGGTGATCTTGTTGGATAATTGGAAGACTGGATATGGTATTCACGCTTATTGGCCAACAAGCTGGAAGTGATTGCGGGGATTGATTTGAGGCTGATTGACATAGAGGCGCCTTAGCCATTGGCTTTGGGTAAGAGATTTGTACCAGTTTAGATTGTAAGACAGAGCAGTTGATAAGGAAATTTAAGTGATGAGATAAAGTTTTTGACTTTACATTGTCTGTTTTATTTCTACCTTGGATGGATATATGCCTCATCGCTACCTGAGATGCACTACATTGTCTGTTAATTTCTACTTAGGATGGATGTATACCTCATTATTGCTACCTGAGACGCACTATATGGGTGGTTGAAATTTTCAGCACTGACAATGTGCAACCTTTTTTCATATGAATGTCATACTATACCGTAAACAGTTTATTAAAATTTTTATGTTTACAATGGCTGGATACTACAGGGCTTCATTTGTTATTTATCAGTTTCCATCAAGCATTTCCCAGCCATGTTTAGCTTTAGGATATACATTGCAAACTTTTAGAGTTACTTGTGTCTTAGTTTTTTCTCTTTTCTATTTGTAGATGAATATCCGCTTTCTTGCAATTCTGGGATTAATCTGTCGCATATTTTTGGACATTCTTGTTGTGTGGTCACTTTTCGGAAATTTATACAATTAGATGATGTTTAATGTGGTTAAAGAAAAGGGTAAGACTTGCTTTTGGCATAGGTCACAATTAGATGATGTTTAATTTGGTTGAAGAAAAGGGTAAGACTTGCTTTTGGCATGGGTCAATTGATGGTCGGTTTAGTGTACTACGTTTGGCACAAAGGATTGAGTTTTGGAGTTCCCTTGTCCTGTTGCAGAGGCTAAAAGCTGAAGTGGAACTTGTAAATCTTCTTTACTTTATTTGAGATGCTTATTGATTTGACATGGTTGTGGTCATTAAAGGAGTAAAGCATAGAGGTTTACAGTAATTATAAGTAACCTGTGAACTTCGTTTTCCAAATTCTCCCCAACTCCCCTCGCCCCCCCCTCCCCAAAAAAAAAAAAAACCACCCTGGTTACTATTATTACAGCCATAATAAAATTTTTTTGGACAAGTTTTTTTAGGATTTAGAGCTGGGATAATTTTTTTTTAAGAAGTGCCTAAGTGGTAAAGGTGAAAGTGCTGAAAAGTAGATAAATATAAGAATACCCTCTCCGGGCGTGTTATAAAAGAATAACAAGAATGAATAAGATGTTGGCAGAAAACTATAGATTGAGTTCTAAAATCTGGATTTGAGAGCAGGTATTCTAATTGATTTGGTTGATCACTGATGCATTGAGGTGATAATAATTTGTAACCATTTTGCTTTGACTCTTGGCAATGAGTCAACTCTTGATGACTTTCTGTGTCTTTAAGTAAATATTCTTAATTGGCATTGTCAATATGTTCGGTGACAGGAGGAGTAATTATTGACTGTTAGCATATCTTGTTTGTAAATTTTTGTTCTTTCTTGATTCCTCTGCTAAATTGAAAGACGAACTTCCTGGCATCCTTGAGCTTTTGTTGAATGGAATCATGGATACTTGTGGATTTCCACATTTTTCCTGCTTTATTACTAGGTTATGAGGCATCTACTTATAATGCCCTAGTTTCCTACTCCTCCCAAAAAAAAAAAAAAATCCCAAACAATTTGTCCTTTTTAATCCCCAGGAATTGTGAGACGTTTTCTAGGGGATAAGCTCTCTTGAATTTGTCATAGTAACTCTTGAGTTTGGTCTCAGTCAGAAGATGGTACCGGGATATAAGCTATGTCATTGATAAAATGATTTTGTACCTGCTGGAAGATATTCTTTCCCCGCTGTTCAATCTTTTGCTAAATTCTCTGGTGGCCATGTGCCACCATGGATCGTGAGACAAAAGAATGTGGGGCCTACATATTGGCTTACTGGTCCATGGTGGCACAAGTTCACCTAGGAACCAATTTTTAGATGATTTTTTGGCTTCTGTTCTTGCTGACATAAAATAAGTTGTGATAAATTCATTGTGGTTTTGGCCTGAGCCTATTAATTTAGGATGGTGGTCGATTTTGTATCCACATGAAATATAGCTAATGCATAATGCCGTCAACTATTATCTCCATTTCCAGACTGAGAGGAATTCAGCAAAGTATATTCAGCATGACTCTGAGTTTGAAATTAGTGAATAGTAAGGGCTTTTACTTGGGCAGTGCAAAACTGATAGTTTTTGGAAGCCGCTTTCTTTGCTCCATTGCTTACTGACTTGCTCGATTTTTGGTCAAGACATGCATTCTCTGGTGATAACTTCTTTGGCTTTTGAATGTTCTCTTCCCTAGTTAAAGGATGAATCTTGTTGTATTAGTGATAACAGTGGCAGTGAAAGAACTGCAATTGTATCACAGTATTTATGAAGTTCTTGATACAGTGAATATGCAATTTATTATTTACCTTTGCTGAATCATTGTATGGCAGCACTTCAAATTCTGGGAGAGGTTGAATCCTCTAGTGATTATGCATCCCCGTGCAATCCCAATGACCCTTGCTAAACTGTTTTTTGTCTTTTGAGGTCGTCAAATATAAATGTCTGGTCTCTGAAATTGAGGCAAGGCCATGTCAGTCATGACCGTAATGAGTCGAACTTAGTAGTGATGAATGAAACCTTCCTTTGTGGAAAGAAGAGCGCCTGTTCAGGCATGACAGGATAGAATGTTCTAAGTTGTATTCTACTACATAATTTATGAGCAGAAAATGTTTGTGAGTGTTAACGCCAAAGTACTGGGATGTGGTGATATTCTTATTAGCCTAAGCATCCGACAGGAAACCAAACCCTGTCAAACAAAGAATATATTCCTTCCCCAAGAATGCAAATGGATTATTTTGCGTCTTGAAGACTTCCCTGCGAGGGAAATCAACTTTCCACCAGCAGTTTTCCCTCCCCACATGATCTTTTTCAATCTCCATGGAAAAAGTGCTTCTCGGGCGGCCAAAAAGCCTTGTAAATGAAGAGGTCGGTTTGCTGCACGCAGATGCTCCATGCTAGATCGCATTATGCACTCCAAATTTAGTAGTATCTTTTTTTTTTTTCCAACCAACTTTGCGTAGCCATGCAGCAGACTGGAAGATGCCTTGAACGGCATATTCTATTTAATTACACTTGTGAGCCTAATCCTTTTGCGTCTTAGCTTATATATCCTTCGCAACTGCTGCAGTTATTCTTCCTACAATTCTTTAGTCCTGAGGGAAGAAAAGGAAAATGGAAGAACAAATTGAAATGGTGGGGAAAGCATTCGTAGATCATTACTACCACCTGTTTGATAATGACAGATCTTCTCTTGCTGTTCTGTACCAACCAACTTCCATGCTTACATTTGAAGGCCAAAAGATTCAGGGGGCAGATAATGTAATTGCCAAGTTGGTGCAGCTGCCATTTCAGCAATGCCATCATGTAATTAGCACCATCGATTCTCAGCCATCATCCTTCGCTGGAGGCATTTTAGTCTTCGTCAGTGGTACCCTCCATCTACAGGGAGAGGATCATCCTCTAAGGTTTAGTCAGGTTCGCATGCACCTCTTTGCTAATTTCTTGCTGCGGACTCATTAAGAAATCACTCTTTGGTTTTATCTTTTAACATTTTCCTGATCATTCTATAAATTCTTCATCTAAAACAATACTTGCTAGGGTTTTATCCATATAGTAACACATGTATGTCCATGGTATGCAGATGTTTCATTTGATACCCACGGTGGAAGGAAGCTTTTTCGTGTTGAACGATATATTTCGCCTCAATTATGGTTGAATATAGTGCCTTTGCTGGCAATGGATTCTTCCGATAGAGAGAACATGTGGAAATGAGAAGACAGAAGGAGACGGTTGCCCTGTGAAGTTCGATCGTAATTGTTGTTTTATTCCAGAAATCTGATATGCTAAATATATTGTGTCGTGTATCACATTGTTTTATCAAGTGCTTACATTGAAATGTCTCAAGGAAACAACACTTGCATTCTTGGACTGCTCCAACATTAATGTTGCAATTTACGTGAGGCAGATTTAAATGGGGTTTAGTATCAGTCTATCAGATTCTTGAGGATACTCTGGACTGCCAAGAAGTAACAACATGCATTTAGGGACTGGATTAGTTTTGTCAAGATCATAAGGGACCAAATTGGTTCATTTTCCCAACATGAGCGTATTTTTGCGTAAAACAAAAGGGACTATGTTGGCCCAAGAAAATTTTTGGGACTAAAATATCAGTTATCCCTTCGGAAAACATCACAAAAATAACCTAGTATTGAACCCACGCAAATGCAAGACGATGATTATTGAGTTTTTTTTTTTTTTTTGAGGCCAAGACAATTGATGTTATAAGTAACCACAGGAAACGTGGAAGAGGAAAAACTGTACCTTAATGTATGTCACTCAATTTCTGAGTGGCAAATACATTAATACATGCAAAGAAAACTAGCGCTATATACATGAAGAAGAGGCTTAGAATTGAGATCGATTTAATATCAGAAGACAATGTTGTCAGTCACAAAATATATTAAAATTTAAAAGTTGTGAATTAACTGAAATACATTTAGCCACCCCCAAAAAAAAAAAAAATCTAGCATGGCTTCATATTGCAAAATGCGAAAGGTTAGATCTAAAATGGTGTATTAGATAAAAAAAAATCTAGCATGGCTTCATATTGCAAAATGCGAAAGGTTAGATCTAAAATGGTGTATTAGATAGCAGAAGAGGGCTGATATCACGTAAAAGTTGGAGGCGACGTGATGTTATCTTGGGTGGGAAAAGTTAGCTGTAGATGTCCTTCATCTTTCCCTGCATGGCTTATCATCTGCTAACAGTTGTTCACTAGAATTCTACTTCCCTTAATTTCTCCACTATTATCATATCTATCGCTATCTCCATTTTCCAGAGACCAGTCAAAATTATTTGAAACTCACAACTTCCCTATATATATATATATAGAAAGAGATGCGCAAATGGCAACTGATGTCATTAAAATCCTTAGCTAATTACCTATGTTGATCCATGGCTTATTTCAGTTGCAACATTCCACCATTTCTGTGTCCATCTCTTTTCCTTATTCTCTTCTTGTTTGGCCTCAATAACCAAAAACATTTCTTCTCTCTGTCCACGTTTTCTACTCTTTCTAATCACCACCATACTGGTAGTAGTGTTGCAAGAATAGAAGATAGCTTGGCAAGAGCTCGTGTAGCTATATATAATGCGGCAAGGACTAATCGGAGCTGTGTATTTCATAAAAATGACAGTTTCATTCCTGCAGGATCCGCTTATAAAAATCCTCACGCGTTTCATCAGTTAAGCAATTCTTTACTTATTTACTTTTTCTCAGCAGATTCCCCTCTTTACACGATTCTTTCTGTGTCCAGGTTATAATGCTGTATATCATTTGTAGCATTTAAACCCCTAATAACAACTAAACCAAAAGCAAAAATTTAGTATGAAAGCCCTGTCATCGATCATGATTAGGGTCTCGCGTCATTCTAGTACTCAAGAAACTTTCGGGCTCATTCTAATACTCAAGAACTTTTAGGCAATGATCGGATTATCTGAGTTCATGTCAATCACAGATCATGATTGATGTTTATCAATCACAAACTAATCATGATTAATGTTAATCAAATATTGCGATGAAAAAACTGATATAAATCCATTGCTAGGAGCTACTTAGAGATGGAGAAACGGTTCAAAGTGTGGGTATACAAGGAGGGAGAGCCACCAATATTTCACGCTGCACCCGGAACCGACATCTACTCCATAGATGGGCAGTTCATGAGTGAACTGGAGGATGGTGCCACCAACAATTCTACTACTACCTTTAGTTCATTCCTATCCCGCGATCCTGATGAGGCGGCGGTATTCTTCCTTCCCATTGGCATAACCAATATTGTTCATTACCTCTTCGAGCCACGGGATTACCATTCCATGATCAGTCAGCTCCACTCTATCGCTGTAGATTATGTTGGATTGATATCAAATAAGTACTACTATTGGAACAGGAGTGATGGGGCTGACCATTTCTATCTCAGCTGCCATGATTGGGTAAAATCTCTAGCTCTCTTTACTCTTTGTTTTCTTATGTATGTTACATGAATGCTAAATGCTATTCTTCCAAATGACTATTGCCCCTGACCTCTCGTCCATTTGTAAATTGAGAAGCTTATCAACCTATTGAAACTACATTTTAGTGTATTACTGTCCTATAAATATTAACATTAATACTTAGATTTCAATTCTTACACAATTGTTCTATATTTCATAGATAACCCACTAATATTAAGGTGTAAATTTGTAGTTTGAAAATGGTAACTTCTTTAGATGAATTATTAAACCTTCTTGTCTCACGTAATTAAACCAATATCTTTGGCTTCTTTTATAATCTTCTGTAGCTTAAGTCACATGATAAAGTCCGTTCTTTTTGCGCAAAGGAGTAAAATTTTTGATGGTGGATAGTAATTTAGAATGCACACCACATATTTGGTGTCTTTATTTTGTGATCTTAATGTACCAAATTGTTAGAAAAAAAAAATCATCCTCTATGGTGTTAATTTCCAAATTTTGGTCATGTTTCATTAACCAAATCGTACATTTACGACAGGCGCCTTGGATTTCAAAATCCGATTCGTTGTTCAAAAATGTGATTAGAGTGCTCTGCAATGCCAACATTAGTGAAGGTTTCAGACCTACAAGAGATGTCTCCTTGCCAGAAATCAAAATCGCTTATGAGGGGCTAGGGCCACCAATCTTGGGCCAACCTGCTGAGCAACGATCAGTCTTTGCATTTTTCGCCGGTGGACCTCACGGTTATATAAGGAAAAGACTAATTCAATACTGGAAAGGCAAGGATGTTGATGTTCAAGTCTCTGAATACCTCCCAGAAAATGTAGATTACTTTGAATTTATGGAGCGATCCAAGTTTTGTTTATGTCCCAGTGGTTATGAAGTGGCAAGTCCAAGAATAGTGGAATCTATCTCATCAGGATGTGTACCTGTGATCATTTCTGATGGCTATGTTCCACCTTTTAGCGATGTTCTGGATTGGAGCCAGTTTTCAGTGCATATTCCGGTTGCAAAGATACCACAACTCAAGTCTATCTTGCAAGCGATACCAATGGATGAGTACTTGAAAAAGCAGAATGTGGTCATGCAAGTCCAACGCCATTTTATCCTTCATCGACCTGCTCAGCCCTATGATTTGTTGCATATGGTTCTTCACTCCATCTGGCTCAGGAGACTTAATGTGAGGCTACCAACATAACAAGAACATTGGATTTGATCATTATTGTAATTCATTACCAGATAAAATGTACAACTACATAAAGGAAATATAGGACTACCAATTTTTTAATTGCAGTAGCCAGCGTGTTTTTTTTTTTTTTTTTTTTTGGGTCAAACGTCATATTTCATTTATAATTACTAGCAATAATTCACGTGTTTTGCACGTGAATATATTTTCCCAAGATATAACACCTTAATATACTAAATTTTTTGTATAAAATTTCGATTGTTTGTTGCCATAATATAAACTAAGAAACAACATAATGAACAACATTAATTGATAGTTGTACAAAACATTTATTGTATACAAAGTAGTTAAAAGTTTATTGTGATTCTAGTTATAAAAACTATGAAGATGGAAGATTATCCCATTTAAACTAATGTTGTTGGAATAGTAGTTTGACAAAAAAACCACTATCCAAACAAATGGCATATAACAAACAAAATTATACACGATTGTATAGTATTATATAAGAAAGAAAATTATATAATTTTACACAATCATATAATAAAAAAATTATATAATATTATACACAAAACAATTGAAAGGTTATTGTGCATATTACAATTACGAAAACTCTAAAGATGGAAGATTATTATATCTAAACTAAGTTGTTGTAGATTTTACTTGGATTGTGACAGTAAGAAGAGAAAATTTTCTATGTTGTATCAAATTAGTACACACAACAAAATTTGAACAAAATATATACTAAAATAATTCTTTTAGATACAATGAATTTTTAGTAGTTTCATTAGTTGTGATTTTTTTTGGTTTTTTATAATTTTTGATAAATTTTTTTTTGGAATTTTCTTAATCAATATGACATAATATAGTGAATTTAATCATTAATTTAAACTTCTATTTTCTCATTAACTTTTTTAACCTTTTGTCTTCTTATTAATCATGATTTTCTTTTAAACAAATGTAATGAACTATAGTTATATATAATAATTAGAGATAATTTTAACACATACAATAATTGAAGATAAGGGAAATGATTGGTGAATATAGTTGTTATATCTAAACTAAGTTGTTGCATATTTTACTTGGATTGTGATGTCAAGAAGAGAACAATTCCAAACCAGTGTATACAATAAAACTTCAGCAAAACATATACTAAAACATTCTGATTTGAATACAACAAATTTTTAATCAATTTCAATAGCTGTAAACCTTTTCTATTTTTTTTATAATGAGCAAAACATATACTAAAATGTTCTAATTTGATGCAATAAATTTTTATCATTTTCAGTAGTTGTAAACATTTTTGGTTATTTTTTTATAATTATCGATAATTTTTTTGAAGTTTTCTTAATCAATGTGACACAATATAGTGACTTAATCATCAGTTTAACCTTTTTTTTCTCATTAAATGTTTATAACTTTTTTTCTACTTATTAAGTGTGATTTTCTTCTAAACCTATATATATATATATATATATATATGTATACATTATAGTTTATTTTAATTATCAAACATAATAATATAATAATTGGAGACAATTTTAACACATACGAATAATTGGAGATGAGGGAAATGATTGGTGAATGTAGCTGTAAATCGGCAGTTTTTAGTTTTAATTACCAACATTTTTGAGATTTAATTTATTGAAACTTTTTATTTTTTTATTAGTGTCATGATTGAAATGCAATAACTCTAATTAAAAGGCATACAATAACTCTAATTAAAAGGCATGAGGGTAATTTAGGAATAACAAAAAGTAAGATCAAAATATGCTTACACACTTTCACTCTTTATTGCCAAGACTCATCATACTTTTTATATAGTAATGATAATGATAATGATAAACAGGCAATACAACCATTCTTTACAATTGCTGGTTAAGAACCTACTTGCTTGTTGTGACTTTGTTTTTAGCCACATGGGAAAAGGAGTTTCCCACTTTACTTCCTGTACTAGGTTAATAGCAAATTTTGCCAAAGCATGACTAACTACATTTTTCTCCCTTTTAACAAAACAAAAGGAGCACTTCCAAAAAGACTTGGTTAACTTATGAATGTCATTAACCAAAATGGACAAAAGAGAATTATCTAACTTACCCATTTTAATCCTATCGATCACTACTTTGCAATCTGAATGAATTGCTATCACTGCCCAATTTTGTTGCAAAGCATTAACCATTGCTGTTCTGATCACTTCCGCTTTAAGCAAGACTGGTTCAGCTTCAAAATCTTTAGGAACAGCCCAAGTTGATAACAACTCTCCCTTGTGATTCGTAGCAACTATTCCTAAACCACCCTTGTGCTTTAGCTTGTTCAATGCAGCATCTGTGTGAATCTGCACTATCTCTTGAATGTGCTGAGGCTGCTATTAAGCTTGAGGTTCAGACTTTTGCTTTCTTTGCAGTTCATTGTTTCCATCCTTCTTAGCTTGATTAAACTCCCACCCGTCATCACATGCTCTTTGGGCTATCCACCATGCCTGATTTTGATTTTGGTTGAATACACCATCATTTCTGGATTTCCAAATGAACCAAAGCAGATTTCTTGTCAGTTCAATGTGTTTCCTTCCATCCTCTCTTACTTCAGCTTCTTGTAACTTGTTGCACCAGTCCCAAAAGTTCCAACAATGCTGTTTAAGTCCTTCCCATTGAATAGGGAAAGTCTTCCAAACATCTTTCACCATCCTACACTGGAAGAATAGGTGTTCTATTGTTTCCATCTCCTGGGTGCATCTTGAACACATAGGATTACCTTTCTCCATCCTTCTGTGGATTACTTCATTACATGGAAGAATCCCATGTAGACATTTCCAGATGAAGTGTTTGACCTTGTGCTTCAGGTTTAGACTCCAAAGCATTTTCCAGGTTCTTGCCTCTTTGTTTTTTCTACTTGTTTCCCTCTCCCTGCTTCCCTGTTTTTGCAAGATTTCCTCTTTTACCTTCACTACATTATAACCAGATTTGACTGTATATGAACCTGTTGGAGTGCCCTCCTATCTATATCTATCCCCTTGACCATACAAACTGAAAGGAATGCTCAAAATCTAGTTGCATTCATTAGGAGAGAATAAATCTTTCATTTTAGCTATGTTCCATCTGCCAGTCTCAATCAGGTCACACACTCTATCTGTCGAACAGTTCTGGGGTATTATGGACTTAATTTTGCCATCTCCGCTTCCTGATACCCATCTATCTGCCCAAATGCTTATACTTCTTCCATTACCAATAGTCTTCCTAACACCCTCCTCCAGCATTAGAACAGCTGACAACAAGCTCTGCCAAACCCAAGAATCTCCCTTTTTCCTTTAGCCTCCAGAATGTTTGAATTTGGGAAGTACTTAGCCGTGACTACTTTACTAACTAGCAAGTTAGGATTTGTCAAAAATCTCCAAACTTGCTTAGCTAGTAAAGCAGTGTTGAAATGTTGGATATCTTTAAAACCCAGACCACCTTTACCTTTTACTTCTGTTATTTCTTTCCACTTCCTCCAGTGAATCTTTCTTTTCCCCTCTGAATCTCCCCACCAGAATTTAGCCATCCCTGTAGCTATATCAGTACACAAGGATTTCGAGATTCTAAATACTAACATAGCATAGGAGGGCATGGCTGCCACTACTGACTTCAAGAGCACTTCTTTACCAGCTTGACTTAAGAATTTTCCTTTCCAATTTCTTATCTTTCCCAACGTTTTGTCTCTGAAATAACCAAAAATACTGCCCTTTGATCTTTCTACCACTAAAGGCAACCCTAGGTATTTTCCTTGCCTCACCTGCTGAATTTGTCCAAGGTCCTGCACACAAAGATTTCCCATCTCAAATTCTGTGTTTTTGCTAAAAAATATGGTAGACTTCTCCATATTGATCTTCTGCCCAGAGGCTTGCTCGTACACTTCCAAAATTCTTTTCAGCTCCATTGCCTCCTTTGGATCAGCTTTGCAGAAGACCAGGGAATCATCATCAAAAAATAAATGAGTAAGTTTAGGATCCTCCTAGGATATCTTCATCCCTATTATCCTACCATTGTTCTGTGCCTGCTTCAATAAACTTGAAAAACCTTCAGCACAAATAACAAGTAAGTAAGGAGACAGGGGGTCTCCCTGTCTAATACCCTTAGAAGGCCTAACATATCCCATTTTCTCCCCATTGACATTAAAAGAATAAGAAACAGAGTTGTGGCAATTACACACCCATTTAACCCAGAGAGGACAAAAACCCATTTTACTCATAACCTGAGGTAGAAAGCTCCATTCGACTCCATCATAAGCTTTAGACATATCAAGTTTCAAGGCCATGAATCCATTCTTCCCTGCTCTCTTATGGTTAAGGAAATGAATGTACTCATGTGTTATAATCACATTGTCTAAGATTTGCCTACCCGGAGCAAAGGTAGAGTAGCCAGCGTGTTTTCAGTTTTATTTTTTTGGTGTACTTGTGTGTCTTTGGGTTATTTTTGGGTGCATTTTTGGGTGTTTTTGGATAGTTTTAAGGTATTTTTGAGGAGTGTTAGTATAGAGGTGTATTTAAAATACATATGTTGAGCAAAAACTTTAATCCATAGCAAGGAGGGATTTTTTTTTTGGGGGGGGGGGTATTTTCAAAAAATTTTATTTTGTACCATAGATTTTAACAAAAAAAATTCATAACATCATAATTCTTGCCTCCTCAAAGATGTTTTCTATTCATTCTTTATCCCTTTTTCTGTGCAATTGCAAACTTTTCTTTTGAAATAATTATTCTATGAGAGAAATTAGATAAAGAGGTAAATAAGGAATGCAAATAAGAGTGTAGAATTTGTATACAATTATCAAGGAACTAAGAATATGGATAATAAATAAGAAAAATCTTCTAAAAGTATTAAGAATTTTTTTTGGGCACACATTGTCACACTTAAATTGCACCTAGTTTACCATATCAATACACACAATCACGATAATTGCTCCTCGTATTTATATATTTTCCTAAATTAACTATAGTTTTTGAAAAAAAAAAGTACCTAGCCAAAATGAAATTTTAATATTAGAAAAATGTATAATGATTAGAAAAATTAAGTAAGGTGTGAGATGTTAGTTTGCGAAAGAATAAATTTCACTTTTAATATTGCGTCATTTAGAATCTAATTTTGATGTAAAATTTCTTCAATTGTTTTTTCTTAGAACATTTTCAATTGATCATAATTTCTCGCTTATTCTGCAGTCTTAGATAATCTTTGTTGAAAAGATTCTTTTTCGTGCAAATCAATTTAACATACATTAAATGATGTTAAAATAGAAAATTGCACCATTATTAGTATTCTAATTTGGAAGAACTTAAAAGAAACTTGTATCCTAGAGAAGTTTTCAAACCTCACAAAGAAAGGGTTTAAAAATCAATGGCAAATGATATAGATGTAGATAAAACCTTAACAGAAAAAAAAATTTTTGTTTTCTATTTTTAGGTTAAAGGTAACATTAAATTGGAGAAAATGAATGAAATTGAAGGGAATGCGTGCACATGATTGCTGAGACTTTAGCCCATAAAGCATTCCAAGTTGGCATATATATCGTGGACTTCTTGTGGTTTGCATCATAAATCATAATTATGTCGGGTTTGTATAACATACTGAATTGTGCAAATTGGATTCCACATCTTCCAGGCTTCTGCATTGGCATTGGGCAGAAAGTTGGCTTTATAAGAAATAAAAGATTAATCACCGGATTGGTCTAGGATTCACATGTCTTTTGGCTTTTCAGTCAGTTATTTTTATGCTAGTTGTTATTAATAAATTTGTGAAATACATCAGTAGGATGCCGATCTTATCTACTGATGCACTGTCTCCTATAGCTAGGGCATATTCAATACATTCTTTCTTTCTCCACTTACTATTGTGTACTTTTCTGTAACAAATTTTAAAAAGAAGATGCCCTAATTGTCCACTATCCTCATGATTAATTCTCGTTTCTGTATTATTAAAAAAAAAAAAGAAAAGAAAAGGATCGATATCTTGACAAACAAATACCAAAGTTCTCTTGAATCAAGTTTATGACTGTGGGTTCACCACTGGCTGCTCCAATCTTTTCTTGGAATCCCGGTATCAAATTCTTGGTTAATTTCACGATTGAAACAAGAATCAATTGTACAAGTCAGAGCTTTCATAGCAGTATAGATTTTATACATGGTAGTATGAGCAGTGAACTCATTTACACAAAATCCAAATACCTCTCCATTCAAGAATTTTCACTCTCTAGATACATTCATGACCTCATTGGTACTTTGCGATTCACTCTTACTAGTCGTTTAGTTCGAATTTCACAATCATTATTACTATTAGTATTACATGATGATTCGTGATAATGGGTTTTCATAAAAACTCATAGTGTATCTATTAATGTAGAATGAGTTTTACAAATTTATTATCTTCTCTTTTCATTATTTCTCTCTTCTTTTTTCCCTTTAAGAGTGATGTAATAGAGAATCTTTTTTTCTTCATTTGTTGAAACTAGCAAAATGATGGTTTGTTTTTTAATACATTTAAGGAGAATAAAATATGTAATTAAGACGTTCTTCTAATGAGATGTAGTTAATCAAAAAACTCATAAAGGAGACATATCATTTCTATTGATTTATTTCCAAACAATATGCAATTAAATTTAGAGCTTGTCGTAGGGTTGAAACTCATTTAACAAGCAACCCCTTAGATGTGTTTATTCAACAGATTACAGTAGGCAACATGGAGGTGTCTTAATTTGATAATGCAACTTGCATGGAATAGTAATTATTCTTTTAAAATTAACACTATCTGATGAATGATGCTTAAACCAAAGATTAGTATTATGGACAGATGGCTTTGCCCCACGTAGATCTCGTAGGTAATACATTCCTCACCCGCTGTAGTATTATCGACCGATGGCTTTGCCCCAGGTAGACCTCGTAGATACATCTTTCCTCACCTGCTGCTACTGCGTTTATCTGCTTTCGTATTTCATCAGAGTGATTAAAAAAATTCCTACTTTTTGACTTCTTATGGGCTCTGGGTTTTGAATTTTTCTATTTAAGGATTAAGGAGAAGAGCTCACTACCACACTAGGAAGTCATGGCAAACACTTACCAATCTTTGCTGGACACTCCCAAGAGAAAAACTGGCTTCAAGGTCCTCTATCTGCTTCTCTTCTTAGTAGCTACTCTGGTTGCAATTGCAACAGTTTCTATTACAATTCTCAAAAGCAGCCAAAGTAGTGTGATTTCTTCTTCCCCTAGATCACATCTGTGCAGCAAGGCCCATGATCAATCTTCTTGTCTGGCTCAGGTTTCTGAGCTGACATCAGCTGGACTCCTACAATCCAGTGATGTTGAGCTCCTTCAGATGCTTTTAGCAAAATCATCATCAGGGATACAAGAAACTATTGAGTTGACCAACAATATTAACCATCGGATCAATGATCAAAAAGGGCAGGCTGCACTAGCAGATTGCCTGGAGTTGATGGACATATCTATGGACAGAGTTATGGACTCCATGGTGGCTCTCGGAAGCCAGACAGCCCGCTCTCATGCCGATGTCCATTCGTGGCTTAGCAGTGTCCTAACCAACCATGTGACTTGCCTAGATGGGATCAATGGGCTAGCTCGTCCTGCAATGGAGCCTCTGATGAAAGAATTGATCTTGAGGGCAAGAACTTCCTTGGCCATGGTGGCTGCAATTGCACCAAGAAAGGAAGAAATGATTCAGCAACCATTAGATGGTGATTTCCCATCATGGGTTACTCACAAGGACAGAAGGCTCTTACAATCTTCAGGTAAGAATATTAATGCTAATGTTGTTGTTGCGCAAGATGGTAGCGGTAACTACAAAACTGTACAAGAAGCTGTTACAGCTGCCCCGAATAATCCTCAGACTCGTTATGTCATATATGTGAAGAAAGGAACATACAAGGAAAAAGTTGATATTGGGAAGAGTAAGAAGAATTTGATGTTGGTTGGGGATGGCATGGATTTGACCATTATCACAGGCAGTTTGAACGTTGTGGATGGGTCAACAACATTTCAATCTGCAACAGTTGGTAAAATTCTAACCTTCAAATTGAGTACTGATCCTATTCTCCTCTTTTCTTTCTAGCAAAACTTGATAGTTTTTCTTCTTCTTCGTCTTCTTCTTCTCTCTCTCTCTCTCTCTCTCTGTTTTTTTTATTTTTATTTTAAGTATTTTGCAATTAGGCAAAAGGGACGTAACCATTCTTGAAATTGGTTGGGAATTGGAATTGTGTTGAGGGCTTCCTGGTATTAGATGCAATTTCTTATAATTTAATTTAGGAGAATAATACCCTTAGGATTTGAAATAGACAAATAGTAAACTCCTATTATAAATAGGTAGATGCTTTTGAGATGTTGCTATCTTCCTTCTTAATTTTCTCATCTTGACGGTCACAAGGCCTTAACACTAAAAGCATTAGAAAGGAACCCAAAAAAAAAGGTCAAACCTATCAATCCTTGCACTACTGTAAACTAACTAGTGGAATTCAGGAATGTTTGGATAGTGAGTATTTGATAAAAAATTATTTCCTTGTATCACAAACACATTTTTTAACATACTTTTTTATTTTATCAAATATTTCTTTTTATCTCAGATACATCATATCATAAAAAATGCTATAATAATTATCCTAAATAATATTTTAAATAATCTCCTGTCCAAACACGCTTATTGGGCTGCATAGCTGAGCTTGGAGAAAACTTATTCAAGCGTTGTCCTAGAAAACTTCTCATCTTTATGTGACACCATTTACAGCTGCTGTTGCGGATGGATTCATAGCCCAAGACATATGGTTCCAGAACACTGCTGGGCCACAAAAACAGCAAGCAGTTGCACTTCGCGTCGGAGCTGATCAGTCAGTCATCAACCGCTGCAAGATTGATGCATACCAGGACACCCTCTACGCCCACAGCCTCCGCCAGTTCTACAGAGACTGCTACATCACCGGCACGATCGACTTCATCTTCGGCGACGCTGCCGTTGTCTTCCAGAACTCCCGGCTCGAAGCACGAAAGCCCATGAGTAATCAACAGAACATGGTAACAGCCCAAGGTAGGGTTGATCCGAACTCAAACACCGGGACTTCAATCCAAAACTGTAACATAACTGCAAGCTCAGACCTTGCGCCCGTAAAGGCAACCATAAAAACTTTTCTAGGCCGGCCATGGAAAGAGTACTCGAGGACCGTGGTAATGGAATCGTTTATAGGTGACCTTATCGATCCAGCGGGCTGGGCGCCATGGAATGGCGATTTTGCTTTGAAAACTTTGTATTATGGTGAGTACATGAATAACGGCCCAGGTGCAGGGACCAGCAAGAGGGTGAATTGGCCTGGTTATCATGTGATCACCAGTGCAGCTGAGGCAAGTAAATTCACGGTTGCCCAGCTTATTCAGGGGGGGCAATGGTTGAAGAACACAGGAGTTGCCTACACCGAGGGCCTCTAATTAACGTAAGCTTAGTTACTTGATCGCTTCATCTATGTGTATCTGAATGAAGTTTGACTAGGGAATTTTAATGTATGTTTCTAAGTTTCCTGGCTATTTGGTGGGTGGATGTCTTGTCTTAGCCATCCGGGGAAATGCTTCCACATTATCTTCGTTGTCAGCAACCTCATTCTCTTCAATTTAACGGTTTTTTTTTTTTTCAACGCCGAATTCGAGAAATTTTATCACGTCTGGACCAAATATTTGGCCAACTAGCAGTTGATCTTTGAGTAATAAAGCACTACTCATTGGACAGATAGGAATTCCATAACCTTATTTGAATTGTATTTAATGTGAAATTAGTGCATTCCACAGTTTCATTTCTAGACTTGTCATATCAGTAGTACTAAATCGTGATAAAATTGAATCTCTAGGATTTAGAAATTTTGAATTCAAATTCCTGATTTTCCAACCACCGCATTTTAAATCTTGCCCCTCTCCTACTAGAAAAACTTAGTATGCGAACATGATAAAGTTAAAACGTCGTCGTTTTTTAAATCCCATCACTAGAACGTATCTTAGTACTGGAACGTGATGAAAATCTCAAAATTGCTTTTGGCGAATTGCTACAGCAACGATGTTTGCGCATTTACATGAATGTCGCCTGTAGTTCACTTCTGACTCTCTTTTTTTTTTTTGTAAAAAAAAAACTTTCCTCCTAAGCAGCTTTAGCTCCTTCTTCTTTTGTTTTTAGTTTTTTTTTTCCTCCTCGGTCTCTAGTTATCCTTTCTTCTTTTTTCTTCGGGAAAGTTAAGATAAGTCAAGTTTCACAATGTCTTAGCCTTTTGATTTGGAAAGGGTGACAGATTTAGGAAACGCATGTTGTTTACTAAAAGGTTGCTTGCACAATTCCTTTTTCTCTCTTTATTCCATGAAACCGTTGTTTAATTAAGTTCATTGATAGTAAAGGGATAATACTAGTTAGCAAATGTACATGTAAATCTCTATTGGATACATAATACACAAACTGATGGTTGAAAAATTCGTTTCTGTTTAATTTTCAAATATGAATAAAAATAAATGTTTAATTAAGGAGTGATTTCTTGACTCCTAAATGTGAATTTAATCCCTGCAGAAATGGGAGATGAGAAATGTTCTCCAAGTCAGGTAAGGTGTAGAAAAATGCCCACAGGCTTTCAAAGATTAGATTGCTAGGAGCTTTTGCTGGTGATGATGCGGGAATTAGGCAAAGGGTTTATGGTGCTTTTTGTGGTTGATCATGTTGAGGTCTTGGGATTTCTGAGGTCTAGATGATTCTTGTTAAAAGACCATAGCAATGTTTTTGCTCATCTTTTGGCTCATAAAGTTCTTTCAAAATTTTATTACACTTTTCTCCTCCTTTTCTCTAGAAATCTTGTAGTCAAAATCTCATCCATCTCTTTCATAGGGAGAAATCAATCTTTTCCCATAGAAGGGAATACTCTCTCTAATTTTTAATTTTCATTGATTGAATAAATTTTCTCCTGAATTTTCTAATGAGAGATTCTTCTCTCCTAATATCTCCTAATAAGAGTTTCTTTTTCTACTAAATTGTTCTAGTTTTATTTCTCCTGAATTTTTCATTGTGAGAGTTTTTTTAGTCTTTGTCTTTTTTTTAAGAAATTTGAGATTTTGTATATTTAGAATCTAATTTCTTACATCTACAATTGCTCCATTATTGTCAAATTTAAATTTTTCTTTGAACTTGAATCTATTTTAATTAGATCTGAAGACATGCACAGATATATTGAGGTACAATAATTCATTCGGATAGACAAAATATAGGTCACAGGAGCATCGATGTTATTTTTATTTGTATTGATTTTTTAGATCTCTTCTATTTATTGATTTGATTTTAGATCTATTTGTATCTGTACCATGTTTATTTGGTATATTTTCTACCATTAGTATAGATTCTTCGGAATGAAATGCTCTTTTATAGTGTATATTTATTTAATGAAATGATCTTTCCTATAAAAAAGAAAAAAGTTCTTTCAAATTTCAATCGTGTTTACAATTATTGGTGGCATTGTTTTACCGGACTATGCGATGTCTGTTTCAACAATAAAATTTAGCTTAATCAACTCTATTTTAATCTCATAAAAATATAGTAATAAAGCATGGGAAATGAATTGAAGACAGTTCACCAACATGGTTAAGATTATTGTCTCTCACAAGTTAATCGGAATTGACAATTAAGGAAAAGAAGTTATTCGGTGGAAGAGCTGTTGTCGTATGCCTCATTGTTTTGTTGATCTTGTATGTATCCTCTATTTTATTAACTTTTGATTTTTCGAATGGATTCGAAATCTTTAACCCTAAACGGGGTCGGACAAGATTGGTTTCATAGAAATTAGAGATTAGGACTA
The DNA here is from genome assembly GCA_013103745.1 of Gardenia jasminoides. Taxonomy (NCBI): domain Eukaryota; kingdom Viridiplantae; phylum Streptophyta; class Magnoliopsida; order Gentianales; family Rubiaceae; genus Gardenia; species Gardenia jasminoides. Next base: position 2,004,793 of record CM023095.1, read on the forward strand.
AGGTGCAGATTGGTCAGGGACGCACATGTTTTTTAGCCTTTGAGTCAAACTATCAACAATAATTGTCCTTGTTTTTCGTTGAATTTTCAGAATATATTAGAACAGGACCTGATCTTATCTACTACTAGCATTATCTTCTCTAGATCATATTTTATTCATCACTGAGCTGTACTTGTTTTGTTAAATCTATGAACTGATGAAGCTTTGGTCCACTTAAGATTATAATTGATTAAGGGTCAATAATGCAGAGGCAGACAATTTGTCAATTACCAGTGGCTACCGACTACATTCTCCATGCAACCCTAGAACACGAAAGAGATGGTGGGACGCGCCGAAGCGCAGGCGCTGTTGAACGTCCCAAATCGGCTAGGAGATAAGACTATTGTTTCCCATTGTAGAAATGGATTAGCATCAACTTTAAAAATTGAAAAATTGAGAGTAGGGGGGCTCTCAGAAGATTATATCACAATATGTATCTAATCTAGCTTGTTATGTATGAGATTATGGGCGTATATATATCTCAAAATGTTTTTAACGAGGGCATTCTAAGGACTAGCTTGGGAGTGAGGGATTTAGAAAAGAAAAGAAAGTTGAGTTTTACTACTTTCTTTGTCTGGGAGATTTTAGGAAAGAAGAGAAAGGCTATGGACGGATTTGAACAGATGAAATGCATGAAATACAGCGCTATAGTTATAATAATCTCTCTCTCTCGAAGTTGGGGAAAATTGAGAGAAAGTTGGAACTTGGAAGATGCCTGTTTTATTTCTGTCAAAATGCCATGTTGTCCTTAAAATGCTACTATGTTGCATGAAAAATAAATTTACAAACATGTCCAATATCCTTTCTTTTTTTTTTTCATCTAAACTCCCAAATAATACAATAACATTTTCTCTTCTTTTCTTTTTCTATTAGATTCTATGGAAGCGTACACAAAGTCTGGGGGGATTCGGAAGGCATTTTACTGGAACTTCCCAGAGAAAAAGTGAGTTTCTCTTCTTTTCTTCTCTATTCCAGACCCCCAAACCAAGACTAAGAGTGTGATGTGGTTCCTCCGAACAATATCAATGCACCCCTAGTCACTTTTTCAGCAGATTACACTTATAGTTTGAGAAAATAGACATGTGATCCGAACATGCAAGCATGCAACCTGCAAAAGTGACATGCTACTCACCCAACCACTTGGATTAAATTATACACAGCAGAAGCACAAGGTTTATAAAATAGAAACCCGTCTTTTCTTTCAAGAACTGCTGATGAATAATGACAGCAAAAGATGACACAAAGGTTTTAACTTGTTTTCTTTAATATTTAGAGAAGAGAGCCATTCTTTCGCACATTTCTCTTCAGTTGACACTTATAGCTAACTCTCCTACTTCCCTTAGATTATGTGGTTCAGTTAACCTTCTTTGTGCTTATAACATAAACGATTCATTGCTAAGCGATTTACTTCCCTATGGCAGGCCTTTTTAGGGATATAAATTCTTTTAAAACACCATCTTCACTCATTTGTTAAAAAACCTCTATGATACTCAAAAGGGTATGACAAAAACGCACCTCAAGATATTTAAAACTCTTAAAAAATACACACTTATATTCAAACCGACAATACCACTATTCCTCCACCCTTCTTCTCTTTCCTTCCCCTTCCCTTCTTTCACCTGCCACCCCCCTTTTGTCCTCCAACCTAATCCAACATGAAAGAAGGTGAAAGGAGGAAAAGATGAGACCATGAGGAGAAGGACAGAGGGGATGGCTGGGGCTAGTGACATGTGAAGACCATCTTCTAATAGATCTTAAAATCATTTAAAAAGAAATTTTTTTTTATAAAACAACTGTTTTTTTGGTAGAAATACAACTGTAATAAACATTCCATCTAAACAAGTAGTACATGATTTTGGCAGAATTTTTGGTTAATCCGAAGAATTTTTCACCGCTGATGTAATCTTTGCTTCTATAGTGGTTTTATCTTACTAAATTCTTTAACCTTAAAGGATTGATTAAAAAAATCATAGCAAATGAAGCACACTAAAAATAAAAATTCAATAAACGATAACTAATGAATAAATATTTCTAATAATAAAAGACATCGTATAAAGCAAAATATGAAAATTAGATTTGTTTTTCGGAAGATTGGATATTGAAGATGAGTTAAGTATTTTCTTAACTTATATGGTTCTTTTTTAATTCAAGTCTATCATGTACAAATATAATTCTAGCCACGGTTGAATTTTCTTTAATTTGTCATTTATTTTTTATTTGTATAATATTTTCCTAACGTTAATAAATAAACAATGGTTTGGCTAATCAATGCCTATTGGGCACTAAGAGGGGTTTAGGTGTTAACTTTTTAGAAAAATGTAGTTAATTTAAAAAATTGTCACAATTCTTAGGTGCAATAAATGTGAATTTTTATATTTATATAATAATTTACTTGTGAAAGTGTCTCAGATGCCCAATAAGCACCCGTTAGAAAAATCCATCAAAAAATTCACATTATTACAATTTAAATCTACATGTGGCATAACTTTAGTATAAGTCATTAATGTATTATGGGTGTGGATTTAGAATGTAGAACTGTGGATTTAGCCCATCCCTAGTTAATATTCAAAACTTATCTTGTATTAACATTCAAGTTATAATAATGGTAACTTTCAAGAAGCTAAAGTTAGTTTCTTGTAGATTACTTTTAATATAAGATAAATAGAGTAATTTATTGTGGAATCCTTTTAAAGAAATAATTAAAATAATAAACAACAACATAATTAATAATACATATATTTGGGGACAAAGTGATGAAGTACTAATTAAAAAATTAATACCATATGGAACATTTTTAGAAAGTTTCGGGGATGTTGTCCTTGTGCGCCTCCTTTCCATATTGAATACAGCCACATGATATTCTATCTCGTTAGCTTTCCCCTATTAAAATTAAGAAAAAGTATGTGTAGGGATTGTTGACGTATGCCTCATCATTACGTCGACTTTATATAATTTGTTCTATAAACTTTTGACTATTAAATAACAAGGATTCCAAACCCTTCAAGATAATTCCATAGAGTCTATTGTATTCCTCATCATTATGTCGACTTTGTATAATTTATTCCGTAAACTTTTGACTGTTAAATGCTATCAAAACTTTTGACTATTAATATGGATTCCAAGCCCTTCATTATCGTATTTTTGTACTTTGTGTCCTAAAATATCACTCGTAGCACACCAACACCTTAATACTATATCAACTTATTGCACATTGTTCAAATATTATTAAAAATCTAAGTACTCTTCCCACTATCATAATGAGAAGACAGTAGTACTCTTTTAATCATTTAAGGGTACCAAAGTAATTTTAATAAAACAATAGCCATCGGAACTTATTGCATTTAATCAATTTGAGCAATGCAGTATCGATACTATAGGTTACTTAAACTTGCGAGCTATAATTCAATGCCTTTTTTTTTTTTTTTTGGTACTGCTTATGCTAATTATAGATTATTCAGACGTGCAAATGCAATTATCCCAATTTTACATGCATTGGCAATCAAGCAAAATTGTACCACGAAAGAGAAGCTTCATGGAAATGAAAGATTAGGTGCAGATAATTCAGGGAAGCACACATGCTTTTCGCCTTTTCAGTCAATTATTTACACAAGTTGTCATTTTAAATGAGGAATATTGTGCAAAAGGGTATCTCCAATGATCTTGTCTACTAGCTGCGATTATTGTATTCTTTTGTTAAATCTATGACAATGATGCTTTGTCCACTGAGATCATTATTACAGGTCAATAATATACAGGCAAACAATTAGCAATGGCTCTTGAAGCAAGAATGTAACTACACTTTAACCAGGGATAATTTCACGCTTACCTCCCTTGAGGTTTAACATTATTTTAAGGAGCTATCCTCGAGTTTAGAAAATAACACTCACATCTCTTGAAAGAACAAAATTACGAAAACCACATCGATCTCCACCTCTGTTCTTTTACTATATTCAGCCTTCTTTCCCTATTCCTTAACCCTAAACTAACTTGGTTCTTTCTCTATCCTTACCAACAAAATTCCATAGAGAAACACAAACAATTAAACACAATAGCATAGACAAATTATAGTTGGAATAATTGAAACCAGATTTGAACTCCCATGAAGAAATTATGCAAGAAGCCCGAATAATTTTCATTAGTTGCACATTCATTTCTTGTGTTTTCTCTGATAAAATATTTCCCTTTTGTTTAAAGTGGTAATTACACTATTGGTTTAGCAGTATTTTGAAAGTGAACCAAGGTTGTTGGGTGGAGCAAGTGGTAGCTTTATTGTCAACTATTGAACTTTTGAGTGGCACTTTGAGCTCAAAGATTGTTGGTTGAAGGATGTTATGACAGGGAATGTTAGCTGATGTTAAAGAAGCAATTTTCTCTTTTCTAAATGGCTGATTAAGGGGCAAATCTGAAAATTTAAAAATTGAAAACTGGGGGTTTAAGTATAATTTTTAAGAGCTGCTGCCATATAATTCTATCTATCTTTGGGTGCGGCCGTGTGGCTCATCCCCATTCATCCACCCTCACTCCTCTTAGAAGTAATTACTCTTCTTAGAAGTACTGACCAGAGTACGTTTTGTCACTTTGAGAACGGAGATTACATTTGATTTGACCACACAACTTGCGTTAGTCACATGCTAGGGAGATTAGGTTTTTCATTACCGTTGAAATTAATTAGCCTCAACCACAACAAGAACAAAAACTTGCTAGAGAGCTGTTATTCAGTCTCATCCCGTGAATTTCATCATGCCCTGCCTACTTGTCTTTAACTCTCTATTTGTACTCACTTACAATCTATTCCCTTCCGCCCGATGGAATGCTTTCACGCCCTAAGAAAAGGAGTCCCGCAAAGAGCATGTTATAACCGATGCAACAATAAAGAAGAACACGCAGTCGCAAGAATAGGTTTTGGGAGAAATTAGATTTTTATTAGGACTAACTCGGAATAGTTTACAGAGGTGTATTTATATACAACCAAACAGATTAGATCTAAAAATAGGCCCAAAACCAAAACCCAGAATAAAACGGACACAGCAACTAACATATACCGTACAGCTCAGCGAGGGTGGAAGAAACATGATTCAAGGCACCTTGACAGAGCAAATGGTTGCTTCGCTTCTTAAGAATCATCGCTATTTCTAACCTTAAACTTGCTTGCTGCTCTTACTAAGACGGCTAACAAAACCATCTTAATTAAAGTGAGATTTGAATTCAGTATCTCCTATGACTGAGAAAGTTTTATCCCGATTATTAACGTTCATGCACTCTTAAGTGTTCTTAGATGTACTGACCAGATTACCTTTTTATCATTTTGAGAGTGGAGATAGCATTTGATTTGACCAAGCAACTTGCATAAGTCTCATCCCACTCAGCTAGGCACTTGGATTAAAATATAATGCATTACAGAATCACAACTTTGTTAAAATAGAAATCGTGTCTTGGGCTTCTAAGACCATCTAATTACTGAGGACAGCTGAAGATGACTATTATATCTATAGGTAAGTACAGGCGTCACATGTATACCTTAAGGCCTAGATATTCATCACCTACTGCATCTTTATACTTGTTTTTTTTAACTTCATTTTAGTGATTATTATGAACCGTTCGTTTCTTTCCGTATGATCTTTTGTTTTTTCTATTTAAGGACTTGGGAGAAGAGAGCTCATCACACCACTGGCCAGACTTGGTAGCTAGTCATGGCAAACAGTCACCAACCTTTGCTAGACATTCCCAAGAAAAGAACTGGCTCCAAAGTTCTTTATGTAGTTTTATCCTTAGCAGCTATCTTAGTTGCAGTTTCGATAGTTTCTGTTACAATTCTCAATAGCAGCCAGACTTCAACTTCTTCCCCGAAAGCAGGAAGCCTCTGTAACCATGCTCATGATCAATCTTCCTGCCTACAAGTGGTGTCTGAGGTAACTTCATCTGGGCAATCCAGCGATGTTGACCTACTTCAGATGATCTTGGCAAAATCATCATCGCAGATACAAGAAACCATCAAGTTGACTAATAATCTCAACCGTCGGATCAATGATCAAAGGGCGCAAGCAGCTCTAGTAGATTGCTTGGAGCTGATGGACATTTCTGTCGACAGGTTGATGGACTCCATGGTGGCTATTGGAAGCCAGGCGGCCCAATCCCAATCCGATGTTCATTCGTGGCTCAGTAGTGTTCTGACTCACCATGTCACTTGCCTCGATGGGGTCAATGGCCCGGCCCGTTCTGCAGTGGAGCCCATGATGAAAGACTTGATATCGAGAGCAAGAGCTTCCCTGGCCATGGTGGTTGCAATTGCACCACCACAGAAGGAGGAAGAAATGATTGAAAAACCACTCAATGGAGACTTTCCCTCGTGGGTTAGTAGTAGAGATAGAAAGCTCTTAGAATCTTTGCCGAAGGACATTAAGGCTAATTCTGTGGTGGCGAAGGATGGTAGCGGAAACTACAAGACTGTCCAAGAAGCTGTTACTGCAGCCCCGAACAATGCCCAAAGCCGGTATGTCATTTATGTGAAGGCAGGAACTTACAAGGAAAAAGTTGATATTGGGAAGAATAAGAAGAATCTAATGCTGGTTGGTGATGGCATGGATAGAACCATTATCACAGGCAGCTTGAACGTTGTGGACGGATCCACCACCTTTAATTCTGCGACTGTTGGTAAGACCTCTACTGCTCCCTTTGCATTGGAGTTTATCACACCCGCTTTTAGTGTACATTTAGTATAAACACCGTAATTGATTATACATTATTTTATTTTTCACTTTCCGTTAAAATCATAAAGAGGTTAAATAACTATTTTAAAACGTTAGGAGCGTGATCTAATGTTATATAAAACAACTCGGGGTGTAAGTAATGTATCCTTTTCTTAAATAACTCAACAAGTTAAAATACCTTTTTCATGACAATAAAGAAAAGGTAGCCTCATAGATTGGTCCACTAGATGCCCACTTAAATGGCCTGTCCAGTAGATTTTCTGGACCTTGGTTCTGGGCTCTTTCAATGATGAACAGTGCACTATCGGAGGCACATAGGGAGGATGTATAAATAATGGACCTGGTGCTGTATTTTTCAAAAGAACCTGGTCCAAGATTCTCATAAGTTTTCGTGTTTTCAATACCCTTTGCAGCTGCTGTTGCCGATGGATTTATAGCTCAAGATCTACAGTTCCAAAACACTGCTGGGCCGCAGAAACATCAGGCCGTTGCGCTCCGTGTCGGAGCTGATAAATCAGTCATAAACCGCTGCAAGATAGATGCATTCCAAGACACACTCTACACCCACACCCTCCGCCAATTCTACAGAGATTGCTACATCACCGGCACGGTGGACTTCATCTTCGGCGACGCGGCAGTCGTCTTCCAGAACTCAAAACTCGCCGCTCGAAAGCCCATGAGTGGTCAGAAAAATATGGTCACGGCCCAAGGTAGGGTTGACCCGAATTCAAACACGGGGACCTCGATCCAGAACTGTGATGTCATACCAAGCTCAGATCTTGCGCCCGTGAAGGGATCGATAAAAACTTACTTGGGCCGGCCATGGAAAGAGTACTCGAGAACTGTCGTGATGGAGTCGAACATTGACAACCATATTGATCCAGCGGGCTGGTCGGAGTGGGATGGTACTTTTGCTTTGAAGACTTTGTACTATGGCGAGTACCAAAACAGAGGCCCAGGGGCTGGGACTAGCAACAGGGTCAAGTGGCCTGGTTATCATGTAATCACCAGTAGAGCTGAGGCAAGCAAGTTCACAGTGGCCCAGCTCATTCAAGGTGGGCAATGGTTGCAGAGTACGGGAGTGGCCTACACGGAGGGGCTCTTCAGCTAGCCTCTTCAGCCCATTCCATTCCACTGTTTTGTTGTTGAATCTGTACTGAGGGATGCTTGGATTGCAGCTGTGTTATTCAGCTAACGATACATAAATAAAAGAGTGATGATTCCCCTAAGATATGGAGTTATTCAATTCAACCAAAAATTTCTTCACAAATTCGATTTTCCATTTCTAGCAATGCTTTAAAAGAAATTTTAATTCTTGGTATAACTAGACAATGAACACCGAGTTCAGTAATTATTTTAAGCTTTGCACATCTCATTAACAAAGAAAAAAAAAAAAAAGAGCGACAAGAAAAAGGATCCAATTGTCGATGTTTTTCTTTACCTTTTTCTTTTTCTTTTTGGAAGGAAAAGATTGTCTAGCTGTATAATGGAAATTCAAAGTCGGACTCCTACAAAAAAATTGCATTGACATTCTGTAATTTTGAATATGACGCAATCCTAGCTATCATTCATCATTCTGTCAAGTATTAGGATCCAGTTTATTTGTTGCAGGCCCAGATATTGAATAAGAATAGCTATTTCTACTTGTCAAATTAATTTAACAATCACAAGAGTTAGACTCTGTCGTAACCCAATTTAGAACTTAAATTTAATGGATTCAAATCTTTTTTTTTTTTTTTGTCGGGAGCAAAATTTAGTACCTTTTGTTAGGATCAAGAAAGAATGTTTGTACTCAAAGAATTAACCTTTATTTACATGTATACAATTCTCTATTTATATACATAAAACAAAACAAAACAATTCAATATCAAGACATAAAACTGAGAGGAATGCCCCACTCGAGAGCAAGGTGCCCCTTCTCTTGATTTCTTGGAATCTTTCCCCTAGACATAACAGTATGTTGCAGCATCTGATAGGATAGCATTCAGGACACCAATTGGCGTTTGCAGTAATCTGCTTGAAAACTACAGCATTTCCCACCCTCCACAATTGATAAACAAACACCGCAAAGACCAGCCTCTTAAATAGATTCAGATATTAACATGTTTAGACGTGTTTGATAACTAAAAATAGAACATTTAAGTTAAGTAAGGGTGCGTTCGATAAAACTGACGTCTGAAAACTGAAATCTGAAATCTGAAATCCAAATTCATTAGGTGATTGAATTGTTAAGTACTAAATCTAATATATTTGAATGTATATCACATTTAGTGATAAGTGATTAGCTTATCACTTATTTTTGGGAGCAAGTTTTGCCTAAAAATTTAGTGCCACTTAATTCATTCAGATATTCTATTTTCGGTTATCAAACAGTCTGAACGTATTAAGATCTGAATCTATTAAGTTTAAGTGTTGAATTGAGTTATCAAACGGGGCCTAAGTGACACTAAATTTTTTAGGTAAAACTTGCTCCAAGAATTAAGTGGTGAAGTATTCACTTATTATTTAATGCAGTAGATATTTAAATGTATCATATTTAATACTTAATAATTTAATAACTTAAAAGATTTAGACCTCAGATTTAGATTTCAGTTTTTAGAATTTAGTTTTATCAAATGCACTCTTAAGAAAAATTACTTGATGCTAAACAAAAGAGGTACTGACTTTTGAAATTATAGACGTAACTATCGCTGTTAGTTGTACTGCTCTAATTGTCAATAACGTATTAATTAGTCAAGCATTACTGAAAAACTTAAAGGCATAGCAGTAGTTGTCCCATCAAATCTTCTCCACTCCAATTTGTGAGGATGGAAACATAGTTAAAGTTTAACATCAAATTTTCTCCACTCCAATTTGTGAGGATGGAAACAAAATTTACGTTTATTCTGCCGAGGAAATGCAATTTTGATCTCCAATATTTGGCAGCTATATGATTCTACTCTTTAAAGTTTCAAAGTTATCAATTTAAAACAAACTTAGAACAATTATAGATTTTCTTGATTATTGACGAAATCACTTAAATGTAGTCATGCATTCATTAAATTGCATTAAAAAATAAAATAGCAGCCAATTCAAAGAATAAGAATAATTCACGTGATAGTGCGTGAGTAACTAATTAACCAAGAAATAGAAAAAAAAAAAAGAAAATTTGTTAAATTATATGCAAAGATTGGGTGTTAGGGCTTGTTTGTCTAGTGACAGTTGGATAAAATGAAAATAAGGTTTGAATCAATGAAGTAGGTGATTCAATTGGTTTCAATTTTGTAATTTAACATTTTTTTTCTTTTTAATGATTAATAAGTTAGTATGTGAATTATTAGTCCTTGATCTTGATATTTAAAGTTAGTTGCTATTTTACTTTTTTAGTTCTAAATTCAATTCAACGGACACATGACTACACGTGACTAAATTCGGTCAATAATTTAAAAGAATTCTTCAAATGTCCTAATTTTGCTTTAAATTGGATACATTAAGGACCGAATTTATTCTTCTCAAAACTTTAAAAATTAAAATTATATAGGTACTAAATATTAGGAATCAAATTTATTTTTTTTAAACCTTAAGAACTAAAATCGTATAGCTACTAAATATTGAGAACTAAAACTACATCCCCCCCCCCAAAAAAAAAAAATTTGCTAGATTGGAAATATCGTTAGAATGATACACCTTGTTAATCATATAATATCCGTATTTGGAGGAATATTTGTAAATGTCTTTTGATTGTTGTTAACCAGCAGCTGTCTGAAAGTGACCAACACAGTTCCTTATGAGGCAATAGAAGATATTCTTCATGCTTCCAGCTCCATCATCAAACGTGCTTCCAACAATGAACAAAAATCTCAATATTCTATACCAAAAGTTATTAGGAGGGATATCCAGAGGGATTTACATGACTTGCATCTTGCTTGACACTGTAGAATTATAATACCAATAATATTATTCGTGAGAATGATTGTAAAGCATACAATGATGATATTGCTAGACAAACAAATCTCTGTAGGAAGAAAGAAAGAAAAAAAAAAAAAAAAAAGGCAACAACAAGAAGAATATTATTCTTTATTTGTGTGTGTGTGTCCATGTGGATTATGACTTGGCAAATTCAGGACAGCTAGGACTGCAGAAAAAAAAAATACTATCCTTTTTCCAGTTGCATATTGGGTCTTTGACTTTTTATTTAAATTTTTAAATAATGAAACACTTCATAATTATAAGAATTGGGAATGAAAATAAAATATTTCAGAAATATTTGAACTGCCCTGATTAGCTACCTAGCTCCAGGTACATGAACCCTGAATTTATCAGACAATACATGAATGAAGCTCAAACCCTCCATTCAAGAATAATTTAGGACCAAAATTATGACATCAGTAATTAACCATAAAGTTCTACATCCATAAAAAAAGACTAATTCTTACAAATCCCGAACTGTAATAAGCCACTAACTTCTCATAATGTCCTGTACTTTAAGTTTGAGATTAAGTAACTGTGTCAAAAATGCCTTTGACTATAATTTGAAGCTCAATTGCCATCATCCACTGAAACTAATTATTATTGTTAATCCAGTCCCATGAAAATCATTTGTACAGTCTCATTTCGAGCAAAAAATTTGTAAACTTCAATTTTGGTTATTAAATGCTTTAACTCAACTAAGCAAAAAGGGGGAGAGGACAAGAGAAATGGATTAACCAAAAAAAAAAAGTAGCTTAAGATACCAAAAAAAAAAAAAAACGCGAATGCTTAATTTCTCTAGAAAAGAAAAAGAAAGAAGAATGTGGCAGTCCTCTAGTATTCATTTATTTATTTATTTTTATCTTGGCAATGAGAAAAATCAAAGGCAACAAAGGGAAACAACATAGAGTTGATGACCATATTGATTCATCATGTATGAGCCATGATAAAGGCTTAAAAATCTTTAAATGATTGTTTTTCCGTCCTAATTCTATCCCTCAATAATCTGACATGATGCCCGAATTTTAAGAGAGCCATTGGTCCTAACTAAGCCAGGCAGGAAAGAAAAGGACCTTAGCTTAATGACCCCGAAATTTACTCCAACCAGCAAGGCACCATTTACACTACACCATCTATCCTCACCAACCAAGCCAATAATCAAACTCAGTCCGAATGTACGTATGTCTTGACATGTTTTTCCTTCACTAACCACTATCTGAAAATTACGTCTTATTTTTATTTTTTACTTAACCGGAGAGAAGTGAAATTTAAGGAACGGAGAAAAGAAAAGGAGATTTAATTTCAAAACCTCTAAACTTTGAGATCTCTATTTTAATTACTAGATCGAGAATTCAACGATTATCCTTTTTTTTTTTTTTCGTGTATGAAGAACTTGTCTTGTTAACATCAAAATTTGTAAATCATGTAAACTTAGACATCACGTCCAAAAAATGCTTATGGCTAAGCATGAATTACTAAGTTTCTTTTAGGATCTACAAATTCAATATCCTTTCACATTTGATATCCCGTAAATTACTTGGAGCTGAAGACTTGTATCTTTGTTTCTCACTGAAGGTTTATTCTTTTTGGTTAAACAAAGCATTCAATCGTTGTAAATTTTCATAATTTAATGACAATATAGTTTGCTTTTCTTAGGCATAATAACATTGTACTTTGTTGGTTGAATGCCAGCATAACTCATGTCCATGCCCTTAAGAGCACTCCCTCAAATCACCCCTTCATTTGAGAACTTTTCGTGGTTGTCCACCTCTTGTTCTCATTCTCTCTTCCCTCAACTTGTCTTTCTCCCTCTTCTTCTTCTTCGTCGTCTTCTTCATATCTCCCCTTCTTCTCTCTCTTCCTTCTCTTTCTCTTTCTCTGTTGAGACATCTCCAAATCTACCAAAACAATCTGCCATTGAAGCAAACTAACCGCCTATCCTGGTAACACCACATTTTCCAGGAATCAACAATCTCTAGCCAAACGCCTTGCACTTGCACCTTCACAAAAAATTTCCCACATCTGCAAGTTTGGCTCTTGATACTTCCTACATTGATTTACTACATTTTCTTTAAGAACTTCAATTGCTACGTCTTAATTCTCATCCCAATTGGTAGTCTTGCATGCATGCATGCTAATTGCTATAATTGCATGTATATATGTACATCTTGTATTGAAGGAAGATGGGGACTGTAGAAGGAAGAAGGGGAAGAGAATCAGCTTCTCTTTTGAGTCTCCTTTCTCCTCTTTCCGTATCAAACCTTTTCTAAAAAGGTATTGTATTTCTTGTATGTCCCTTTTTGCTATAGTATTAATTTTCTCATTCTTTTTCCTGTTTATTTTATCTTTCACGAACTGTAATTGAAGGGCCACATCCCACATGCATATTTATCTCAAAGGAATGGAAAGATTCCTATCCCAACATTGAGGCAAATCTCATGTGCACCTTCTTTGATACTCAAGAGCTTTAAAACATTGACAAAGGGGTAATAATGTTGCAGTTGGATATTCTCTAATATGTTTGCTTTTGAAACAGGCAAAGGAACAAGTTCTACACATTGCTGTGGTTCTTCCACCTCTTTCGCATCTTAGATCCTACCAGAGGACTGTTAAATTCGACCTGTACAGCTTTCTTTATGGGAACCAAAATGAAGGGGATATGTAAGGGATTCAATAAATACATCTCTCAAATATTTGGTAAGGGCATTTGTTCAATGTTCTCCACTTCATCATTTCTAGGATCAAATTTTTGGGTTTGTGGGTGTTTTATGAATTTTGAGGTTGAGGTGAAAGTGGGTTTTTCTTGTAGTTGTAAAGGAACGTGAGATGGAGATTGGATATCCAACAGATGTTAAGCATGTGGCGCACATCGGATGGGATGGCCCTTCTGGTAGCGCACCAAGTTGGGTATGCATTAGTCCACATCTTTGTGTTGTTTCCTTAACCACCCCATTGATCATGATATTAAATGCTGTGATTGTCTGCTACATGTCTTGGATTTCTCAGGAACCTAAAGTTTGCCTTCTTTTTTATGAAAGAAATTTATGTGTTTTTATGTGTGAAATTCAGATGAACGAATTCAAGACAGGGCCTGATTTTACCGCAACTTCGATTGGAAATTCTGGCTCTGCTCTTTCTCCGTGGTCGTCGCAAGGTTTGGCTCTGAAATTTTGAGCATTATGTTTCTGAATTATGTTTCTTGTATTTCCAAAGATGATTTCCACTTTCATTCAGACAAATGGTGAGTGCTTGGGCTTAGATATGTGAGATTTCATATCTGAGTAGGCTGGAAAACAATTGAGATTTCGGCAAAAAAGAAATTGTGTAACTAATTCATTTAATGCCGCAAATCTGCAACTGGCACTTATTGAGACAGGGGTAAAGAAAATAACACAAGGCATCAACGTGTTCAAGACGTGATTGATAATTGATTGGCTTGTCCTGTATACTGTTGTCTAGTAGGAGATTATTGGGAAGATGGGAAAAGATTCTTTGCCTGGAAAGAGGAAAGTTCGGCACATCTGTCACGAGAGAAGTTTTGGAACAGCGAAATCTGTCAGCCATTGGGCCTAGAAAAGGACAGTGGCGTTGGTGCATTATTTGTCCCTAATCCTCGATTTTTTCCAGTATTTTGACTGTTAGGCTTGACTCAATATGATTCCAAAATTCCTCAAGTTGGATTACAATGGTAAAGAACGTAAAAAAATAAAAAATAAAAAAAAGGGGTGCCCACAAGTAGAGGTCACAGGAAAATGCATAAAATCATTTCAATCATGGTCCAATTATGGCATTACTCCAATAGTTTGTGTTTATGCTTACTATTTGGCAAAAAGAATTCTGTTAAAGCTTGACTTTAAGCTTCTATCTTCATACCTAAGCTGAGAGTGAAAATTGGTTTCTTGGGGTCGTAAAGGGAGTCAATTGTAGACTGTAGATTTCATTTATCAATGTTTCGTACCATCTTGGATAACTGAAGTATGACTAGAATGTGGTTCTATGATGTTCTTGATTTGGTTTGCTCACTTTTGTATCTTCCTGGTCTTCTTGACAAACTCTTGACAGATTTTGGAGAATCCATGGGGCATCAATCGACATCTGAAATTTACAAGGACATACCATCTAGAGATCTCCCTAATATACCCAAGTCAAAGCAGAAGAGAAAGAAATCTAAGTCAACTTCCTCTCCCAGGTCCAACTCTTCTTCCTCGTCAAGGGGGTCTCGGCCAGCAAAATCAAAGGCTAAGTTTGTGGAAGGCAATGCTAAGCCAGCAAACATAGAAGTGGCCTGATTTTCCAAGGATGCTAAAGGGGATAACGAAAAATATTTCCTATACTCCTCTTTCCAAGTTGGGATTTTGGGTCAGCACAAGAGCCAGAAAGAGGTGTTCAGGAGGCTATAGAAGACAATGCTACTGTAGAAAGGTGCATTGCATTTGTGATTATGGTAAATACAGAGCAAAAAGACATAGGAGGGGGCTAGAGCTGTGCCTTTGTGGGACAGAGAGGTATTCCAAATATTGAATTGGGAGACTAATTTGGGAAAATCAATTTCTTCTTTTTCTTCTTTTCTTTTGTATTTCTTGCCTCTTTATAAGAACACGACGAAGAGGGGCCTTGTGAACAGTTGGACTCTTTTGGTGTGCCCATGAAAACTTGTCCTAATGTGATTTTAACATATAGTCAGGATGCTTGTGTGCTGACTTGAGTTTAACACCATTCATATCTGTTCTTGCTAATCTGCTAAAAAATGACTTCTGTAACTTTTTTCCTCATCTTTTTTTGGTTTTTCTGCTAGTACTCTGGAAAATGGCCTCATATTGGAAAATTTTGAATGTTTATACAAGTGAATCAGAATCATCTTTCTTCTTCAGATATGTGCTCATGTGGCTGAAAATGTAGAACTAGTAAGGGTTTCCGTTAATGCTGATTTTATTACAGGAGTTTACCAGTTCCTTGTAAGTTAGCTATGGTGAAAGTTCAGCCAATTTTTTTTTATTTATATTATCAATTAATGCAAGTGAAAACCAACCAATTGTAATTCTTGAAGTGGATTAAAAAAGAAGACAAACTAAAACTTATATGCTTTGAAAATTAATCCTCACAGATAATCTTCTTAATTCAGTGTCTATTATTTCTTTATTACTTCTCAACATGAAATAAAAGCATATGTTAATGTAGTTTCCTGCCCTTCTCTGTTTACCTCTACCATAACCGAATAAACTAGATGGCCAGGTGCACCTTGTACGAAACTAGGATTCTTTACAGCATTTTTTGTCTGATAAAAAAGCAAATTTCATTAACAGATTCTTTATAGCTACTGAAGAAGTTAATTGAGCAAGAACGTGATCACACGTATAAAAAAAAAAAAAAAAGGAAAATTCTGCGCGAATTTACGTGCTTGGCATTTATATTTTTCATTTTGGATTTGTTCAATTTTGTCTCACGCAATTCGAATTGAGCAAAGCAAATCATTCAAGATTGTCCCAAAAATGTCAATTCCCAATCTGCTGGCTCTCCATAGAGTCCATGCTACTGCTAGTGAAAGCAAACTTAAACTTGAGGAGAAGAAATGGAATCGCCAAGGGGGAGCCTAAAGGAGAAAAGAATCCATACTTTTGCAAAGGGCATCGTTGTCACTTTAGAAGTAACACAAAGACAGACTTGAAATACTCCCACCAAGGCGCCAAATGCGTCGCCTACAAATAGGAGGAAGTTTCACCTGACTTGGTCTTTTTCTCTGAATTCTGCAGTCTACACCTTGATCCCATTATCTCACCAGGACCATTAATTGTTACAATTATTGTTGTGTGGCTTTGTCCCACATCGGTTATTGTATTGGGAAATCTTTTCCTCTATTGCCTATAAATAAAGAGGGCTTTTTGGTGAGATTTACACACCAAACCAAGAGAATATTTGGGCCTTATAATTATTAAGCCCACTTTGTAGTAAAATATTTTGAGTTTTCTTGTGTTTTAGTATTGGTGGTTTTGGCCTTGGAACACTTTCCTAAGACTTTTGTACTCTCTTCTTCATAGTAAATTTGCTTCTCCCAGAACTTCTTAACTTCTTAGGAGGCTCTAGGTTCTGTGGCAACAATGACGATAACAAAGACAGTTGTCGAGAAATTCAACAGGAATGTCAATTTCGGGATGTGGCGACTAAAGATGGAGGCAATTTTAGTTCAAGACTGAGTTGATTTAATACTGTGGAATTGAGAAAAGCCGAGAATGTGACATACAAATTTTGCGAGATGGATAAGAAGGCCGATCCAAAGATTATTTTAAATCTTTCCTGAAGTTTCGGGAGGTAGCATCGAGACTTCTGCCAAGGCCTGGGATAAACTTAAAACTCAGATATGAAGAAAGTTGAGAATCGGCTTTATCAAGCAAAGTCCGATATGTTTTGATGAAAGTACATCTATACTCTCACATCTTGATAAATTTGATTCCATTATTATGGATTTGGAGAATATAGATTGAAAATTGATGATGAGGATCGCCCAGTTACTTTTGTGTTCACTTCCCAATCCTTTAAATATTTCCATGATACTATGATTTATGGAAAAGAAACTATTTATCAAGAAATTAAATCAGATTAAAATCTAAGGAGCATAGATGTGGATATTACCGTAGTTGGGGAAGATCGATAGAAGAGAACCTAGCAAGAGTAGATCTAAAACTAGATCTAAATCCGCATATAGGAATTTGGAGTGCAATTATTGTCATAAAATGGGGCACATTAAGGTCGATTGCTTTAGATTGAAAAATAAATTAAAGCAAAAAGGAAACCGCTGAGAAAAGAATCAAACCAAAGCTTGCGGTGATGAGAATGATGGTAATATTTTTTCGACTGATGACAGACAAAGTCTAAAATGAATGGATTTTAGATTCGGTGTTCTTATCATATGTGTCCCAATAGGGATTTGTTTTCCACTTATGAAGCTTGTAATGGTAGAATTGTTTTGATGGGTAATAATGCTGTTTGTGATGTCATTGGTAAGGGTATTATCCGAATTAAAATGCATGACGGTATTGTGAGGACGCTTACTCATGTTAGACATGTTCCTGATTTGAAAAAGAATCCCATCTCTTTAGGCACCTTGGAGGCTCTTGGGTGCAAATACACTGTTGAAAATGGTGTAATGAAGGTTTCTAAGGTGCTCTTACCGTTATGAAAGCGGCAGGTCCGAAACTTGTATATTTTGGTTCTCATCCACAGTTCGCCAGCTTATCATCATCATCATCATTATCTGATTCTGACATCACCAAATTGTGGCATATGCGTTTGGGGCACATGAGTGAAAAAGGTTTAGGCATACTAAGTAAAAGAGGACTTCTTTGTGGACAACGCATCGAAGTCATTGAATTCTGAACATTGTATCTTTGGGAAGCGTAAAAGGGTCGGCCAGCTCACCAATTCACAAGGCAAAAGGTACTCTTGATTATATTCATTGATTTATGGGTCCATCTCGGTTCCTTCTAAGGGTGGTGGTATATGTTGACTTTCATTGATGATTTTTCAAGGAAAGTTTGGATTTATTTTTGAAACATAAAATGATGTTTACCTAACTTTCAAGCAATGGAAAGTTTTGATTGAGAAACGCATGTGTAAACAAATAAAGCGGTTTAGAACGGATAATGGCATGAAATTTTGTGAAGGTGAATTTGATGAATTTTGTAAGAATGAAGGAATTGTTCGATCTGCTAGGGATGACCTCAACAAAATGGTGTAGCCGAACGTATGAACAGAACGCTTTTAGAGAGAGCAAGATGTATGATCTCTAATCTTTGGGTTGACAAAAGACTTTAAGGCGTAGGCACTTAATATGGCTTGCTATATTGTCAACCGCCCTTCAGATCTCTTGATTTCAAAACCCGAGGAAGTTTGGTCGCACTCACGATTACTGATTTAAAAGTTTTTGGGTGTCTAGCATACATGCATGTGAATGAAGGAAAATTAGAGTCCTGCCAAGAAGTGTATTTTCTTGGGGTATACTTCTGGGTGAAAGTGGTACATGGAGCTCCGATCCCAAATCCCCAAAATTTGTGATCAGAGAGATATAACTTTGATGAATTCTCTATGTTATCTTCCAAGAAGGGTTTTTCTAGTAGTATAATAGTACACAGAGGTGGAGCTTGAAATTGGCTCAACCTTTTCAACCGACGCCCCTATCCAACAAATGCTAGAGGTACTCAAGGTACCTAATGAGGGTAATTTAGAAGATGAGCAATATTCCATAGCCAAAATCACCAAGGAGAGATATTCACCACCACAAAAATATGTCGATATGGTTGCATATGCCTTATCTCAAGTAAGAAACTGATTTAGTTGGTGAGCCTTCTACATATTGAGGCGTTTCTTGTGATGATTCTGCTAAGTGGTTAATTGCAATGAATGAAGAAATTGAGTCTCTCCATCAAAATGGAACTTGGGTTCTTGTAAAACCGCCTTCGATAAGAGAACCTGTTGGATGCAAATGGGTCTTTAAGAAGAAGGAAGGTATTCCAGGGGTTGAAAATGCAAGATACAAAGCACGGTTGGTTGCAAAGGGTTACAGTCAAATACAAGGTATTGATTTCAATGATATTTTTTCACCTGTTGTTAAGCATAGCTCTATTCGTGTTTTGCTTGCTTTAGTTGCCATGTATGATTTGGAATTGGAACAACTTGATGTTAAGAAAGCTTTTCTACATGGTGAACTTGAAGAGCAAATTTATATGAAACAGCCTCAAGGATTTGAAATTGAAGGAAAGGAAGACCATGTTTGCTTGTTGAAGAAATCCTTATATGGATTGAAACAATCTCCAAGACAGTGGTATAAGAGATTTGATTCATTTATGTTGGGTCATGGTTATTCAAGGAGCATGTATGATAGTTGTGTTTACTCCTAGTTACATGATGGCTCATTCATTTATTTGTTGCTTTATGTTGATGACATGCTCATTGTCGCCAAGAATTTGTCGAATTCACACTTTGAAACTACTGAAGCAGTTGAGTTTTGCATGAAAGATTTGGGAGCACTAAGAAAATTCTTGGCATGGATATCAAGCGAGATCGAGGAGTAGGAAAGTTATTCTTGACCCAAGAAAATTACCTAGAAAAAGTTTTGGAGCGTTTTGGCATGAAAGATGCTAAACCAAGACTCTTGCTACTCATTTTCGATTATCTGCTGCTCAATCACCACAGTCAGATGAAGAGGAAGAATATATACGGGTCCCTTACTCCGGTGTTATGTATGCAATGGTTTGTAGTCGCCCGGATATTTCACAAGCGGTCGGCGTTGTTAGTAGATATATGTCTTGTCCGCAGATTATGCGGGATCTTGACGAGAAGATCACTTTCGTGATTCGCATTGGTAGTTGTGTCGGTTGGAAAGCTACTTTACAACTGTTGTAGCTTTATCTACTACGGAGGCGAATATATGGTCAGAACCGAGGCAATCAAAGAAGCTTTGTGGTTAAAGGGTTTGTTTGGCGAGTTTAATCTACATCGAAGTGTTATTACTATTTATTGTGATAGTCAAAATGCCATACACTTGACTAAAGACCAGATGTATCATGAGAGGACGAAACATATTGACGTGAAGTATCATCATTCGAGATATTATTTGAAGGAAAAGTCTTTATTGAAGATAAATACTAAGGAGAATCTACGACATGTTTACCAAACCTCTTCCAGTTTACAAGTTCAAGCAATGCTTGGACTTGATTGGTATTCATTGCTCGTGAATAAGCCCATTGGGGCTTTTGTGGAGAAGGTGGAGCAAGTTTACTAGTTGTCAATGTTGGGGACACGCCAAGGTGGAGATTTGTTATGTGTGGCTTTGTCCCACATCGGTTATTGTATTGGGAAATCTTTTCCTCTATTGCCTATAAATAAAGAGGGCTTTTTGGTGAGATTTTACACACCAAACCAAGAGAAGTGGTATTTGGGCCTTATAATTATTAAGCCCACTTTTGTAGTAAAATATTTTGGAGTTTTTTTGTGTTTTAGTATTGGGTGGTTTTGGGTTTAGGAACACTTTCCAAGACTTTTGTACTCTCTTCTTCATAATAAATTTGCTTTTCCTCCCACGTAGGTCAATTTGACCGAACCACGTAAATCCTGTGTCTCTGTTTTATTTACTTTTGCTTTGTTATTTGTCTTTGTTGGGTTGCCAAGAACCCTTTTGTCAATTTCCTGGGACCAGACCTAACAATTATCTATAACATTGAGAATTCTTGCATTGGATCACTATTACTAACTTACCATACTTCTCATCATCCATCCAGTATAAGTTGCTAGTGTAGCATTGATGAAATGATCTCTAATATGCCAATACTTTTTTGGGTTCTGTTTTGTGCTTTCACCATTTATGTTAGTAAAGCACAGGATTCTGCCAGTCAAGATAATCCATCTGCTCCGCCTCCCCCAGAAGCAGAGAATTGTAATGGGATTTTTCTGTCCTACACATTTGTCTCCAGGACAAAAGAGTATCCCCATCTAAAGAACGCTACTGCACAGCCATGGGCGTTCAAGTCCACTGCAACAATCTTGAATGCAGGAATGAATGTGCTCAAGAATTGGAAACTGTTCATTGGGTTCCAAAGCCAAGAGATTTTAGTCTCTGCCACTAATGCAGTTCTAGTAGATGGAGGCGAATTCCCAGCTCCTGTTGGTAATGGAACTTACCTGGCTGGCTACCCACAAACAGATTTGGAAACGTCGGTCGACACTGCTGGTGATCTTACCAAAATTCAGGCGCAGATTGAGCTATCTGGTACTCAATTTGGGATCAAGCCTCCGGGATATCCCATGCCTAGGACAATAAAGCTCGTTAATGATGGATTCAGATGTCCTGCACCAACTCGACGTGGTAAGTCCCTAGTTAACTTTATATTTTACATCTTCCCTATTATTCTCTGCATATGTTTTCTGTGACAGCAAGAACAATGCATATGTGCTGTGCAATAGATCCAAAATTGAAGGCTAAAAATTTGACGACAAAATATTTTCCACGACAGAAAGGTGATCTCTTGATCTCTTACGATGTTATCCAAGCTTACCCGAATAATTACCTAGCTCAGGTGACTATTAATAACAACAATCCATTGGGACGTCTTGACAACTGGAACTTAACATGGGAGTGGACGAGAGGAGAGTTCATATACACAATAAGAGGAGCATACACTCACAAAAAAGACTCAACGGGCTGTGTTTACGGTGCTGCAGCACAGTACTACAGTGACTTAGATTTTTCTGAAGTCACGAGTTGTGAAAAGAAGCCGATCACCGGTGATCTGCCTCCAGATCGAGAAAACGATACAGAAATTGGGAACTTGCCACACTGCTGCAGAAATGGTAGTCTGCTGCCTACTATCATGAATTCATCCAATGCAATATCAGTATTTCAGATGCAGGTCTATAAGATTCCACCAGATTTGAACATAACAGCTCTGTATCGTCCTCAAAAGTGGAGGATTTGGGGGGTGCTTAATCCGGACCATAAATGTGGACAGCCACTAAGAGTAGATGACACAGAATTTCCTGATCCAAGTGGACTTCAGGCAGTCAGCACAGCAATTGCCAGCTGGCAAATTGTCTGCAATATCACCAAGCCTAAGAATCGAGTGTCTCGATGCTGTGCTTCGTATTCTGCATACTACTATGACTCCATCATACCGTGCACTAAGTGTTCTTGTGGATGTGCTAGTTCAGAAAAGTGCAGCAAAAATGGACCAGCATTGCTTCTTCCTCCAGAAGCCCTTCTTGTTCCCTTTGCAAACAGAACCGAGAAGGCTGTACATTGGGCTGGCATCAAGAAGCAACATATCCCAACTCCATTACCTTGCAGTGACAACTGCGGGGTTAGTGTAAACTGGCACATCTCGACCAACTATAGGACTGGCTGGACTGCCCGTATCACGTTGTTTAATTGGAAAGAAATCAGCTTCAAAGACTGGTTTGTTGCAGTTGAACTGAAGAAAGCAGGTCCTGGTTTTCAAGAAGCCTACTCCTTTAATGGAACACGGCTTGAAGAAGTCAACAACACCATTTTCATGACGGGAAAACCAGGATTGGACTATTTGATCGGGGAGACAAATGGAACACATCCTGACACAGATCCAAAAATACCAGGGAAGCAACAGTCTGTCATCTCATTCAGCAAAAAGCACTTAAAAGGCATTGATATCGTCAACGGTGATGGGTTCCCTTCAAGATTGCTCTTCAATGGAGATGAGTGTTCAGTACCAACAAATCTCCCAACGGCAGATGGAAGACAATATCCTGCAGATTTAGTTTTAATAATCTGTCTAACACTGATGTGCACATTTTTGACAAAGTGAAGTTCAGTCAATTTCGAGCACTACCTGGTTAGGTGCCTCACATCACAACTGGAATCATTGCTCGGTTTAGCAAAATCACCAGAACATGCGAGAGATTCTGCTCAGTTCGAGATTAGTGCACAAGATACGGTAGGCCATATAATATCCTACTTAGTTTTCGGACTCAAGTTTTCTGCTGTGAAATCATGCCCTTTGTCTTAAAAGTTAAAGAAATGCATGTCCACAAGTCCTCATTTCCTTGGAACTAGCGTAAGAGAACGTGATTTGCACGTTGCCTGATATCTTATTTTCTAGTTGAGTTTAATTTAATAGTTATTGATTTGTAATATTGTTGTATATGTACAAATTTTCAAGAGATATAAAAAGAGATACTTGAACAATAAATTCCATTTTATAGCAAAAAAATGAAAAAATAAATGAATAATTAGTGTGCATGTATTATGTACCACCCAACCCATTCTTCCCCCTCTTGAGGCTATCAAATCAGAATAAAATCTCGATCCTACCAAATTATTTCTGCTAATACTCATTAACATTTTTAGTAGTATGAAATCAAGGAGAGAAAGAATCTAACCTAATATGTGCAACATCTATAGCATAACCATAACTTTCTTTTGGTCTTCATGCATAATACATGCCCACATAACTTTATTAGGTTGCTCAAAAACTTTATTAGGTTAAAGAATTAATATTTTGATGTCAATTTAGTTGTTTAATTCTCGTTTTAGATTTTCATCTTTGGTTTGTTTTATGACATAGCGTTACTCATTTTGTAACTTGCATCCATCAAATATAATTATATTTTTTAATTAGATATTTATTTCACAATCCCAAAAAAATGTTAAAACTATACAATGAAAAGAACTAAACTTTATTTTTATTAGAATTCATATATTTTAAATTTAGATGTCAAGCTGTAGGTCATATCAACTTATAAGTAAGGATATTAAAAGATAATCTATTTCACATACCATTATTTGTAGGAGAGTAAAAGATATGTCTTCTTAAAATATTCTATCTTGCAGTTTGATGTTTTTTCTTTTTTGGTTCTTAAAACATTATTTGTTAGATTTTACCCAAATTGAATTTAGACTCAACGTTCTTACCAAGTTCAATCTATTAAATATCTATTTTGTACTTTTATTTGATACATTGATTATTAATAGATTTTACTATCATGCTTAATTTTCTTAGCCTAAACAATGTTGACTCATTTAAGAATCCTTAAAACATTCAGTGTGGTTCATTAAGGAATTGAGAGTTTCTTATATTGACTTGAGTGGTTCCTTTTTTTTTTTTCTTTGAATATCTTTTTCCCTTCAAATTATTTTTTCGTCATGATTGTACAATTACTAAATAAATGCTATTGGTTTGCACTAATAGCTAGCAGCCCATGTCGGGATCATAGAAACAATTTTAATATTTCATACTTATAATTTGATAAAGTATTTGTTCAACGATAGACAAGTATATATGAATGGGTTTACAATAATTGTAGTGAAATTATTGATACCCAATTTATATTGTTTTTCAAGACAAGGTTTTTCAATATTGAGAGATGTATACAAGGATTATTCTTACTAATTTCTTTATTTTGCATGAGGTATAGAGTTTAATTTTTTTTTATTTGTCATAGAATGAAAAGTCAAAAATAGTTACCTTATTCTTAAGGAAAATTGGTTTCATTTTATTGCTTAATTTCTAATGTTTGCAGCAAGAAATTACTTTTAACAATTGTTTTGTTTTTAAAGTCATTAAATTTGAAAATTAGTCCAAATTAATTTTTTTGTATAACAAATGTTTGGATGAAATTATATTTCTAAAGAATATCTCAATGTGTTTTTTTTTGAGCAAAACGTATTACAAAGATGGCATTATCTTACATGAAAAATCTAAAGAAATCATTCTCAAATATATTCTTCCTTTTGTATCTCAAGGAAGTTCACTTATTGTCTGAAAGATTAGATTAATTTCTTTCTTATTCACCTTATCTTCTAAGAGCAATTCAAAGGAATTTAGAGGTCATAATTGCATAATTCCATTTTAAACCAAATTCTATCGAAGAAAGTGTACTTTAATAAAATTTTGATCCTAAACTAAAACATCAAAATCAATATTATAAGAAGACCTCCAGAAGTTGTTGTTTAGAGATTAGTGTATCAAGATATCACACTGTAATTAATTGTGATGAGAGTGTATTGTAAGGGTATTGTTGAGGGAAAAAAAAAACTTAGATCACTAAATTTAGATTCACTTTATCTTTCTTTTCACTAATTTTTTATTTTTCCCCTTTCTTTTGTTTCTTCACAATTGCCACCTATTTATTCTGTGCAAAATCAATTTATATAAATTTTTTTTCCAATTCATGTTTAATTTCTAAATTATCCACCTAAAGTTTTTTTCCTTGTTCTTACTAATTCTGGAATCTATTTTTCAACTTTATTCAATGTAGAAATTTATTTCAATAAGTTTATTTTCTTAGATGAAATTAAGGTTAGTATTACATGAATTACTACAAAAGGAATAGAAAAGTCTATCTTGGATGCATCTTTTGGAATCAGCAACATCAGTGGAAAGAAAAATAAAAAAAATAATTTTGAGGGGTTTGAACTAAATTCAGCATGTCTATGTTCTTTGTATAACTTTCTTATATATTGGATGTGTGTCTACTGATATAGTAATATGCAACTTGTTTAATATAATGTAATGTAATGAAACATTGAATTTGTTAAGACTTTTAACAATATGGCCTAATTAATCCCTAGTCATTAATTTGTAACAGAAAAAGTTTTCAAGTATATTATCATATAACTTATAACATTTCCAAATCAATCTCTATTTCATAAGGAATTATACTTCTAAAACAAAACTTAAAACTTAAAAGACTGATAGTATGTAAAAAGCCTCAACAATATTTAGAATTACATTTATTTGGGAAATAGAAGAATGTCATTATTATTTCTAATGAAGGCATTTTAGGAAAGAAAAATTAAATCACTAAATTACCAAACTCCTAGAACTCCTGAGATTAGACCGAACCCTAAAAAGACTAAAACCAAATCCTGTATTGGTTCAAGTAAATTCATTTTTAAAATATATAAATTGAAATATTTCATGAGTTTATTAATCTGAACAAAAAAAAAAGTGATTCTATTTTTTTATGGCAGTTTTTAACTAAATGAAATTTAGATGAGTTTGGGTTCATATAAATACTGTTATTGGAGTATTCTAACCCAGTATTCAAAAAATAGTTTCAAACTATATTATATGTGTGTATATATATTGAAATCATTACTTTAATATAGAAATAGTTTTTCAATCCAAATAAAAGTATAATAGAAAAATTATCTATCCTAAAATTTTTTGTACAAATCGAAAACCAATGCTCAGTGGAGACAAAATCAATCTTCAATGTTGACCAAACATCTACGGTTTGAATTTTGTTTGGAACTTTTTTTTAGAATATTAACAAATCCATTGTTAGGTAAGCACCTATTGGTAACTTCTTATACATTCCTCAAGAGATGACACTATTTTTTTTTGGAATATGGCTTTTGTATTTTTTGTTTTAATTTTTTTTTTTGGTTTACATAGGTCTCTCTCTATTATTTATCATTTGCCATTTTCTTCTATGACATATTTAAAATGGAATATGGTTTTTTTGTTTTTTGTTTTAAATTTTTTTTTGGTTGACATAGGTCTCTCTCTCATATTTATCATTTCCCAT
Source organism: Gardenia jasminoides (assembly GCA_013103745.1). Taxonomy (NCBI): domain Eukaryota; kingdom Viridiplantae; phylum Streptophyta; class Magnoliopsida; order Gentianales; family Rubiaceae; genus Gardenia; species Gardenia jasminoides. Next base: position 2,031,540 of record CM023095.1, read on the forward strand.
TTTCTTCTATGACATATTTGAACTACTGTTAGGCACCAAAATTTTGTGGCGCTAATCCAAACCTAAATCCCAAAACATCTGAATTTTGGTTTTCCTTGGTTCATTTTTTTTTAGTAACCATATTGTTTTACAATATGGTTTCCTTTTTTTTCTTTTGGGTTTAACTTTGTTTGGAATTCCTTTCCTTTTAGAATATTAATTTTTAGAAGACAGTAATTACGTTAACACTAATATCCATAAATATCCCTCACCCAATTCATATTTGGAATTTAAGATACTTTCAGTATTTAATTATTCAAGGGTATTATTGGAAAGTAAAAACTAAACCACTAAATCATATTGGTGGTTTTAATATATATATATATATATATATATATGTGATTTGAAACCTAAAGGAAAACAAAGGAGTTAATGTTAGATGCATTGCAGAAGTGTCGTGAGCTGTCATATGTTGATTTTCTAAAACCTCTTGTAGGCGTTACAGATACACTAACAAGTTTTCCTTTCATTAGAGTTGAGCTTTTCTGATGTTAGAATAAGATACCACTAAAAATGTCGTGTATAGTTCACTTGATTATACTCAATGTTAAAACTTAGAATAAGATACAATTAAAAATGTCGTTTTCACTTGCTTGTACTGATGTGGGTTGCGGTCGTTAATTTCTCGAAAAACTGGGAAACAAGAAAAATAGAAAAACAAGATATAACATCTTTAGATTTCATTGTTCAATCCGTGAAGGATATATACATATATATATAGCCGTCTTCACTCAATCCTCCTTCATGCTAGCTGACAAGATGAGAAGTCGTTCTAGATAGAAACAAGAATTGTTTTACATTGACAGTTTGTCATTAACCAGTCCAGTGGTCCATTCTATGCTTTAATCTCCATGACAATCAAGCCAAGACACAAAGAAGATACTCAAATCCCAAAAAAGTTCAATTAAAATCCCCTTTGAAACTATCACCATTGTCAACCTTTTCTCTGATCAGCGGCAGACACGTTACCAAGTGATCTAACACAAATGAAGCAGCCAATCCAGGAAACCAGCAATCTTTATTATAGTTTTCATCATAAATGGCTGAAGCAATTTCTGAATCTCCAAACCATCATCGTCTGAGCAGTCATAAGTCATCAAAAATGTGTTGCACAGGGAAGCCTACAAGAGGTCTAAAAATATGCTGTGGTATCACTACAATTCTTCTGATCACTGTAATAGTGGTTGGCTTGGTCTTATTTCTTACAGTCCTCAAGCCCAGAAAACCAAAAATCACAACTCAATCTGTCACCCTGGACTCCATCAAATGGGTAATAATACCAGTATTCCACCTCAATATTACCCTAGGCATAGTGGTTACAGTTGATAATCGCAACTATGGAAGCTTTAAGTATGACAACAGCACAGCATTTGTGACCTATAGAGGCATTCCTGCAGCTCAAGCACCAATTCAACAAGACACAATCCCAGCTAGAGCAAAGCATGACATTGGCACAACTGTTGTGGTTGTAGTGGATAATTTCTCCTCAAATCCTCATTTCTTGGTAGACTTTGCCTCTGGAAGCTTAAACTTCACTTCAACAGCTTCCTTGCATGGTAAAGCAACCGTGTTCAAAATCTTGAAAATCAAGGCAAGAACTTTTACCACTTGTGACGTCTCAGTAAATGTGCAGGCTCAGAATGCATCTTCTGTCTGTCATTCAGAGGTTAAGTTTCGATTCTAAATTACTGTAGCTCTCTTGTTTCTTCCCTGATTCAATTAATGCATTTAGATTAGCTTTTGGGATGTCCGATTTGACAAGAAGACCTGAAATGACTGTATAAGCTAAAGAGATTCAAACAGCAATTTTCTTCTTTCTCCTGTAATTGCTCTTTTGTGTTGTCATTCTTTAAAAGTGCTCATTATGAGCAACTTCTTGGAACAATCAGCAGTGGATTATGGAGATACCAATACGTGAATTTTTCATTACACTTTAAACGTCTGCATGCATAAAAATTATTACTTAAAGGACTCCAAGCATGAAGAATACATTAGAGGTATGTTGGCCACTAATCAGAAGAAAAAGTTAATTATTCATATAACAAATCCTTGGTTATGCTACAAATACAATATCTTGATCGTTCATCTGTCATGAATCTGTATCGCAAAACAGGCTCTATTGGACGAGGCACTTCTCCAATGATACAATGGAAACATGCGTATTGATAATTTAAAAAGTTCGGTTTTACAAACTTCAAATGACAGTTAACAATGGGCTGTTCTTGAGATCATCATGTCATTTGCTCCACTTAGACCAACAGAACCATTCACTTGCAAAATCTTGAGGTCTAGGGCCCAAGGTCCAGGATACGGTTTCTTCATGCATATAAAATCTAGTCCAAGCATTTGCCTGATTTTGTTATTTATGGGCTTACAGCAGAAAGCCTGATTCAGACATTGGAAGTAGCTCTACAAGCTTGAAACTGGCAATTCTTGACATTATTTTTGTTCAAATAATGGGGATTAGGGACGTTAGTTAAATGACTATGAAGTATCTAGTTTACTTTTAAATTCTCCTATTTTCCTTTGTTATGGTGACAATATAGGCATTATATACCTCAGAGAAGTAATGACAGGAGATAATGATACGACAAATACTACAGACTATTTTTTTTACATAGAGTATATTAGTTATTAGTGAAAAATATTACATTAACTAAGCGTGTTTGGATGAAATAAGTTATACATTGTGGGTTGAGTGTTACGAAAAGAGGGAGTGCGAGTGAGAAATCTTTGAATTCGAGACCTCCCACTTACAAAAGAAAAAAATAATAATAATCTACATTTTGCTGGTAAAAATAGATAAATAGTTCTATGCAATCTCTTGTCTTTTAATGGTTTATATAAACTATTGAAAGCCTCATGCTGAATATTTGAAAAACCATGACCATAGTCGTGCAATATAGAGTTAATATGACAAGAATCATTCTGTTGAAAGCTAGAGATTGAAGTGCAAAACATTAAAGAAAGGAAGAACACAATTTTCCCTGGTCCAACATAGTGAAAATGACACTTTATCCAGTACAGTGAAGAACATTAAAGACCAATCCGTCGAATATAACAGAAATATCGATCCCTGCAAACTTAAACTAGTATTACAGGAATCGATCACCGGTCTTTTTTCGGAAAGTAATTAAGAACTCTTCTTATAGATTTGGCCAAGTGTTCCCCACAGCATTTCTCAGAACCCCCACAAATTGGAATGACAACGTTCATCAATTACTGAAGATGCCATTTGACTCTGGAGAAAGTGCCAGCCAAAAGCCTGTAATTAAGTTAACTGTTGAAATGTACATCCCAGTTGACAGATAATTCCAAATAGAACAGGAACTCACCTTCTTTTCATGTGCAAAATTTCTTGTAAAACTTTTCTAGCACAAAATCAGCTATCTTGTTGCAGTCTGCAAACAACATTAAGTAAATTGTGATGTGTAGTACCATATAATTTTCATATTATATAAAATAATGTACCCCAGGATGTAATTATCCACAGTAGTATTGCATATGTATTCTTTAAGTAACACGAATTAAACGCTTAAATTGACAAAAACTGTGTAATAATGCAGGTGCCGACTAAAGGAAAAATCACACGCTGTTATACTATGAAATGAGTTTTAATTTTCAAGGAGGACAAACATGTTTAGAATGGGGAAAAAATGAAAAAAAGGAATGTCGGACCATAGATGCACTATATCTGAAACTTCCAACACGGTTATCCAAAATGGTCATATTTTCTTGGAAATGGCTTTCCCAGACTAATTAAAACACAAACCATTATACAGTTGTTACAATAATTCACAGCAATGATCTTGCTTTTGTTTTTCTTGGGTTTGGATCGTCAAGTTTATACGTAATTTAGAAAACTTCAGCTCCACTCCTCTTATATTGGCTAAACTTATTGTCAAGCTACTTAGAAAGGATACAATATGATCCCATCATGATCAAAAGTTGACATAAATCAGTCACCAACCATCCTCTATTCTTTGTCCCTTGTTCTTTCAAAACTTGGAGATATCTTATCCAAATTTAGCTAAGAGATGAGGAAACTTTCCATCTGTTTTACAATGTGATCGATCAATAATAATAACCAACCGCAAATACACACATATATGTATAATCCGTTAGGGACACGACATTGGACGGTTTAGCTAAATTAAGTAGTACATAGCACATATTATCCTATATAAAGTTAAATTGAACCAACAATGGTTTCCATTTACTCCTTAGGCTTGAGCTTAATACTTGGAACACTCTTTTAGCGGTTATTGTTCATATTCTAAGAACAACATGCTAGCACCCCCAAAAAAAAAAAAAAAAAAAAGAAAGAGAGACATGGGATGAGTAATCAAACAAGAAACCATATAAGAATTTCCTCATCCTTGGTCTTGTATTTGCTAGTTGTCAAAGTAACCAAGGTTTCTGTGCGGATGGGCCAATTTTTTTTTTTTTTTTTGTGGAAATTATTTAAACATATTCTCTAAATGTACAAGTTTACAATCGCCATGTATAATCCTAACCATATTGTTATTCTATGTATACTACCACATAATTTAAAGGATTACATTTACATCAAATTATAGATAAATGATATTCTCTAGTGGAAAGAACTAATGTTAAGAAGTCAAGATGCACATGATCAGTTTTGCCATCGGAGTCTGACTATTATATATTGCCTTTATTAGTGATTTCATTGTCCTAATTAAGACGTACAATGGAGCTTCACTAAGAAGATGGATTAATCCGATACTTAACAAGGTGCAAAGCAGCCATCGAATGACAAAATGGAAAATTTGACACCCACATCCTTTAAGCACACACGTTAAATCAAGCAAGAATCAATACACTGTGAGTTTTAGATTAGTAGGCCAGAGGAGAAAAAAGAAAGTGTACAAGATATGAATTTTGTTTGAAATTGTCAATGTCTTTCTCTATCTGCAAGAGAGAGAGAGATAAATTAAGGGGAAGGGAAGCTGTGGATATATACATATACATGGCAAGTTATCTTCCACATATTTCTGTGGTCAGTTCTCCTTTCCGGGGCGTGGTGGAGGCTGCAAACTGCAATGCTCACCATTATTATTATTATTATTATTATTGGTATAAACCACAGGTGTCCACGTTCGTTTTACCATCTGCAACTAATGTTGTTCGAGCCGCGTCGGATCCCTTGTGAGAGGAAACTCTCCCGTCCCAACATTATTTTTTCCATTTTCATGGGTTTCTAACTCGAAATCTCATGGTTAAGAGATGCAAGTTTCTTCCACTTGCGATACTGACCATTATGAACCTATTGATTATGCAGTTATTTGACACCAATGCACTTAATTTGTAAGCCCTGGACCTTAATTATTCTGCTTTAATTTGAAAAGTTCTGCCGTAATTAAGTGGTGCATCATCTGCTAACCTTTCAATACACGTCCCTAAAATTCCAAAGAATATGGTTGACAATGAAGGCAAATTGCAAGGGAAATCCTTCACCATCAACTCAATCGTAAAGACATGCAAAGCTTATAGTTTTGTTTCCGATGCATGCCATGAAATTAGGCCTTAAAACTCTCCATCTTTTTCCATTCGGTAAATCTTCGGCAAGGACTTGGATCCTTGCTCGAGTCCAAGTCTCACTAACTAAAGTTGATATAGTCAATTGCTGACGCTAGTGGTGAAGTTAGACACCCCGCGGCCTGCGGCTGCGGGCAGGGGGTAGATGCCAATTTATAGATTCTTTGTAGTAGAATTTAAAGGCCCATCCACGATGCCAGTGGTGAAGTCAGACCGTAAGGGCTGGGGACAGCTGCCAATTTGTAGAGACTCCATTGTAGAGTTAAAAAGACTTATCCACAATGCGGGCGATAGTGTATATTATCTATTTTTAAATGATTTTATGTACAAAAACTGATTGAAAATCACCATATTCCCAAGTAATATATACATACATGAGAATTTCTAAAATCAACGAAATGGGTAATTTTTTAGTTTGTTTCTGTCATTTAAACTGTATGTCACTCATATGATTTTCCTTCTTTAATTATTTATTTATGACTTATTCTGATCATACTGCTTAATTCAAAAAGGTCCAATATATATATATATATATATATTCAAAAAGTGATGTCCATGTTCAATCTGGAATCAACATGATATCTTTTTATATGGAGAAAAGAGCTTTATAAACTTAAAAGTGATATGTAGATAGAGAAATGGACTTTTTAAAATTCAAGTGGATAGTGTAGCTAGGGAAGAATTTTTTACAAAATTATTGGGGGAAGGTAAGGGTGTAAATGAGGTTAATCATACCAAACACCCTAGTGTTCAAACTTGTTTGATTATTTTAATGATATTAAAATTTTGTTCAACCTTGATTTGTTTACTTCCTGAACTGAGATTGAACAAACTTCTTATTGAGTTTACATGTATCAAATATAAAATGCTGTTTGTGTTTGATTTTGCTGGTTGGCAAATCAAGTTTGAATGGACTTTTACTGAGTCGAGTTTAATTCGAGTATCAAGTAGTTTAGTTCATGTTTCAATCTTAGGAGGAGAGAGGTGGACAAGATGCAATATAGGGCAAAATTTCAAGTCTATTAAATGATTTTTTTAAAACCTGAGGGAAAATTGCCCCCAAAGTATACATGGCCCTTGGCTAATGCTATTTTTGTTTCACAAGTTAATACAAACTTGAACTGTACGTAAGCTAGTCAATATTTACCTACCATACGATTTAATCCGCGAACAAAAGTTTTTTAAGTTTATTATAGCATTCGGGTGTGTTTGCAATGAAAGTTATCATTTGGAATTTCGTGTTATATCATAAGTACATTTTTAAATCACTTTTTTTTAAATGCCTTTTATCTAATATTCGTCAAACGTATAAATTATTATAGTGTTATTGTAACAACTTTTCCAAAGAATGGTCGATCCAAATGTAGTTCTGAATAGAAATCGAATTACAAGTAATATGAATGTGCAAGTCTAAATCTAAATGTAGTCAAATCTAAGATATCACTTAAAAATAACGCATATCATCAAAGGATTAAACAACGTGATGCTAATTGCTAAACTGGACAAAATATAAACAACCAACATGGGAAGAAAAAGAGATTAAAAGATCGTCAAAGAAAGAAAGTAAATATTATTTTGTTCATTCATAACGCTCCAAGATTCGTCAAATGTTAGACTACACAAAAATCATAGGTCAGGATAAAAATATAGCCTAAAAAGAAAAACTTATAAGATACCAACAAAAGATATTATTATACCTTTAAAGCATTTAATTGTATTTATTCACCGCCTCTATTGGACCAAAAAAAAAAAGTATTATAGTCCTTTGATTTACTTGGCTAATTTGTTGGTGTTCCGGTTGAGGGTAGCATGTGAGTTATTGCTAATGTAGTTCAAAACTTTTCTATTTTGATATCCGCCGTTTTCTTGCAAATAATATTTAGGAGCTAAATAAGTTTTTTTTTTTTTTTGGGAAATAACAAGCCATATGTAATTGTGCATGCATACATTTTTTTTTCATTTTTTACCTCAATTTCTGGATTAATTTCACTTAATTTGGTCCCTTTTGTTTTAGCTGTAATGTTTTGACTATATGAAAATTCAGCCAACAATAAATCGAATTTTTTGCTTTGATTTTCCTTTTTTTTTTTTTGAATAAAGTTTCCTTTAGGGTGTGTAGGCCAAATCAGGTACTGGCTCCCTGAGCAGAATTCTTATTGCTACATTAAAAAGGCTCAACGCGCGTCGGCTCGGCACTACAGTTGACCAATTACGAAGTAACCTCTTGTTCTAGTACTTCTAGCATACAGAAAATAACCAAAACCAGATGAAACTAAGAGTAAAATCATTTTTTGCTGCCCAGACGATCAAATATTTCCTCCCTAACTCTATCATTATTTTAAGCTTGTTGCAGTTAACAAGTAATTATGTAATTGCATGTGTACATATGTGTGTGTAGATTAAATGATTGTCCAAAAAAGCAAGCTTTGTCATTACTTGTGAACTTGTACTGCTTTTAGTTCACGAATTAAAAACAGTTTGGCACTTTGGCTTCTGCTGCTATGAGCATAATATAGCACACATATAAGTATACATACAGAAGAATTGAATCTAAAAGGAAGGAAAAAAAAAAAAAAAAGCAGGTTGCATTATCAGAGAACATTGCCCGGTGGAGGGAAAGTTGAGTTGGATGATAAAGTGAAATGATTGTAAGTAGGAAAAAAAGCAATAGCTGATCTATGATATGATGTTCCAAAAAGAAATCTACTGCTCCGAACAGAATTTAGCCTCAGGAATTACTGTGCAAGCGTATTAATAATTAAGGAAGCTCATCAGATTCACTTAAATTAAAAAATTGGTCCAGTCTGCAAATTTCCCATGATTAGGAGACAAGGATAAAGATAGTTACACTGACAAGAGGGCCTATGCAGGGTCCCCAGCCAATATCGATTTTGTCTACAATGTACTTATTTGTTATGCCATGAGAAGGCAGAGCGGTAATAATAACTACAACATCAAAATTGGCTTCTCAGCTTCTTAACTTTAATGCGTATTTGGAGCTTGTATATACGGTGAAGGAAATAAAGTGACGTTTTATGAAGATTTTGTAAAGAGGAAGAAAGTTTTGGAGGAATTTTTTTTTTTCTGTATTTCATTCACATATATCACAATGTTGCAAGGCTTATTTATAGATTTACAATGGGGTAAGATACAATAAACCGAAACAATTTTTTAGATAGTAACTATTCAGACTAAATCTCTAATTGATATATATATATATATATATATAATAAGAAGATATTAACAACCAACCACTAATAACCAATAATCAACAACTTATTCTAACACTTCCCCCTCATGTTGGTGCATAGCTATTATATGGGCCCAATTACCGAAAGTGAGTTGTAGAAGTTCTTAATCAACACAGTCTTGATAAGTATATTAGTATAATTGATCTTCAGATTTCATAAGATGAAAACTCTATCATCTTATTTTCTAGGTTTTGTTTCATAAAGTGTCGAACAACCTTTACATGTTTAGTCGGGTCATGCTGAACTGGATTTAATTTCGTTTGATGAACTATCAATCAAGCTCTACATGTTTAGCCCAGCCATGCTAAACTGAATTTTGAGAAATGTTGATGGCTGCTTTGTTATCATAAAATAAATACATTTTACAAGTTGGCAATGTTTTTAAATCAGGATCGAGAAATGAACCAAAAGACCTTTCAATTCATGGTTTGACCGGTTTAATCTTGAAACAATGGTTTAATCATTTTTTTTTATTTTCATAGTGAATCACGTGAATAAAGTTGAAATATTTGTTCTAAAAATAAAAAAAATTAGTAATTTTGGTTGAACTGCGTTAGTAATTTTGGTCGAACTGCCTGATTTATAATAGTCCAATCGATTTTTGATTAGGTTTGGCTGGTTCAATTGAACTTTTAGACCAATTATTGAACCAAATTGGAGGCACGACTAGAAGTTAGAGCACAAACAATATAGGTATAAGTAGCTACTTAAGCCAAAGAAGTTCACACATCCCTTTGGCCATTCCTTTGAATTCGCCTTTTGTACTAGACAAAGTCACTACATTCTATCTCTTACTTCGCCATATGACTAAATTCCCACCTATAAATGTAAAATAATCTGAAGTTAATTTTCAATCAGTAGGGTTTCCTATCCAATTGGCATTTGTATATCCTTCAACATTGAAATAGTTATTCTTGAGAAACAAAAGTTATTTTCCAAGTATACTGATAGGGAAATAATTGTGCACTTTATTTGTGGGTATTTGATATTAATTTTGGCTATTTATTGTGCAAAGAAGTAGGTTCCTGCTTATATTTGAATTTTGTGGCATTTGCAGGCCTTTAGTGTGAAAGTTGGTATTTATTGGCAAAAATTTCAGAAGACTTACACTTCCAGAGCGTGCCTATGCTGCAGACTGGGGAAAGGAGCAGCAGAAAAGATAGGAATTGGGAAGCTGAATTTGGGACGCTGGCCGCTTAAGTTGCTGAAATAATTGGAAGTTTACCTTGAGCCATGTGGGAGGCACAGCAATTAGCGGTGGACTTTGAGTTCTAATAGAAGTGTCTCCTATTATGGGAGACTCCATGCTAATTTGGATTTGGAGTTTCATGTTCCTTGTGGGCTCGGGAAATCGAAGATCAAAGACATATAAATAGGAGAAGTCAAGGGCGGTGGAAAAAATCTGGGTAGCCTAGCTTTTTGTTAATTGCTTTTCTTTAGTTTTCCTTGAGCCGCCAGAGACAAGAACAATAGATTAGTTTTGCTTGATGTAGAGGAGAAAATCCTCCACCTGTTGGGACCATTGTGGATTTGTCCCAGAACCATCAGAGATCCCAAAGGTGTTGAGGCTCGGTAGGCTGTGAGTTTACCCAAAACCTTTGTACCAAAGGTTCAGATCAATCCCTGAGGCCTCCAACACCCACCAGACCCATGGGTGTTCACAACTCACACCCATGGCCACCCATAGCTGGTGTTCACACCACTCCTGGGACAAATCCACAATGGGCCCAACAGGTGGAGGATTTTCTCCTCTACACTTGAGTTTCTGGAGGATCTCTCATTTTTTTTCGTCTTTCGTCTTTTATTGATTCCTTGGGTAGCGTAGCTTTGTGGATGGATACTTTCGTTGTGTGCATCATCTGGATTCGTTTTTTGTCTTAGTATATTTTCTATTTCTATTATCAAGCGTTCTCCTTTTCTCGTGGAATTAATTTGCATGGAAATCACAACTTGCATGGCTACGATCATGAGGCGTGGCTAGTTCTTTTTCTAGTTGAGAAATAATCAAGGTTCGGGGCACCATAATTGTGAGATCATTTTGATTATTAATTTTAATTTATATGTTCATGGGTATTTAATTATTCTCTATTTTCCATAATTATTATTATTTGGATTTATTGGATGAATAAGGCCTGTTGTTCAATTGTCTAAATAGTATATAGTCAATTAGGGTGTTGGCGCGTCGTCTTTAAGCAACCTAATTAGTAGCAAACGAGACAGTTTTACCGCCTCACAAGCGGTCTAATTTGGATCGTGGGGATAATTAATCTAGTCTAAGTAAACCCGCATGTGTGTTTGCCATCTAGAATTGGGTCTTTCTAATTCCTAATGCTGTGACTACATTAAATCCTATGAGCGTCTCTAGGGTTGTCTAGTTCATAATAGGGTAGTTTATGAGCGTCTTTGGACTACTATAAAATTAAGGAAAGATTGGTGGTTAGGCGCGTCGCTTGACCACTATAACCAATTTATCCATGAACGTATGAATATTTTTATGGATCTATGATCAGTTGTGTGCACCGGTGCTAAGATTAATTCCTTGACTAGGTTGTTTTAATTAATTGATAGTTGTGTTATTTGATTCTTGCCATTTTGATTAAATTAGAATTTCAGCTTTTAGTTCTTTTTAATTATTTGCTATCTTCTCTAAAACCCCCCAAATTCTCTGTAGGAAATAAATCACCCAATCCCTGAGGATACGACCCTACTCACCATTATACTTGAATTTATATTCTTAGAGTAGGTATTTTATTTTTGGCAGTTTGACACCCACCAAATTTTGGCATCGTTGCCGGGGATTGGTGCTTGAATTTTGGCGCCGTTGCCGGGGACTGGTGCAAATGCCACAAAATTCAAATATAAGCAGTAACCCACTTCTTTGCACAATAAATAGCCAAAATTAATATCAAATACCCACAAATAAAGTGCACAATTATCTCCCTATCAAATTTCCCCACACCTAGACAATACTTGTTCTCAAGCATTCACTATGACAATTAAGATGACAAGTATTTCATAGCATAATAAACTAACACAAGTATCAAATCTTCTCAACAATTTCATCAAAATTAGGATGCAAAAAATTCAACTCTCACACGAATATCAATGTATCGCTCAGCATTCAAAAGTGTTTAAAAGAACATATATGCTCAAATCCACAACATGGAAAGATATTACCATAGGGTTGCTAATATATCATATCTCCACCACTAAATATGAATTCAATACAAAAAATCAAAGGGTCTTTAACAAGGGATGTAATGAGACTTAGGTAAAGGGTTGGATAAAAAGGAACATTTTAGGCTAAACACATCAAAGGAAATACTAACAATCCATTACATGATTTCACATACTTTTCTTCATCCAGATCATCCTTCCAGGGCATACCCATAACTTTTCCCAAAAATTAGCAAGTGCAAGCACAACCAAATCTTGACCCAAATATCACAACACAACACATATTTACAATAACACTTCACAACTCTTTCTTTTTTCATTCTTTTTTTTCTTTTTTTCCTTTTTTCTTTTTTATTCTTTTTTTCTTTTCTTTTTCTTTTTTCATTTTCTTTTTTTGATTTTTTTTTCAACAAGACATAACTAATATTGAAATATAAACACACTTGCTAGCTTCAGCCATACCCTTGCACCACTAATTGAAATTATCATGCAATGAAATCAAGACATTCCTTTGACATGGGGTTCAAAACAAAGAAGGTTCAACAAAAAATGGATTAAGGGTAACAAAATGGGTTTTTAAACAAAGAAAAGGTTTAGGCTCAAACATGGTCAACTAGGGGAAAATATAATTGGGACAGGTCTTTAGAAAGTCAAAAGGGGTAAACCTAAGTGCCCTTATCACTTTCATGCATCAAATTCAACAATGTGATCTCAACATGCATAACAAAGCAAGTTCTAGAATAATCTAACCATGTGTGATATCACTCAATGAAAGAAATTAGAGCCATTTATGAATGAAATGCTCATTAGGCTCAAAAGCTTATCAATTGCTAAAAATACGTCAAATCTTGTACATCCATCAATTGAATTAATTGCAAAAAGAATATAATACTCATGCTAGCAAAAATCTCTCTAATCATACTTGCATCTTTCTTGCTTTTCACAACAAAACAAAATCCAAAGAAATTGCAAAAAGTTGTGAAAAACTAAAAGTTTTGAGAAAAATATATCTGAGAAACTATCCTCTCCCCCACACCTAAATCAGACATTGTCCTCAATGGATGAAAATAAAGAGCAAAAAGGAAAATAAGAGGGCTCCCCTGATTAGAGAATTAAGCACCGGAGAAGGTTGAAGGATGAAAATGCTTGAGTTGATGTCCAATCATCAATGACATTTGGAGCACAAGGACCCGAGAGTCACAATAGACAATGAATACGGACACTAGATGCTGTAAGGAATAAGATAAAAAGAATTAGAATAAAAGAGGAATTTTTTTTTTTTTTGGTTTACACCCTATTCGTTGTAAGGCGTGGGCACACTGTAGAAGTATGAGCCTTCTGATCCTTGTCCAAGCTTGAGCGTCTGACATCCGCTCAGAAAGCGTGGGCACGCCAGATAAGCAGAAGTCTTCTGATCATCACCTCTTTGCTTTGCTTTCAGACTGACTTGTAAGGCGTGGGCACGCCAGAGAAACTGACGTCTTCTGCCCAAGATATTGCCACTCATTCTAAATAAAAATTTAACACACATGCGCCCACGACCTACAACAGAAAGTCTTCAGCCAAACAAAACAAAATAAACTTAACTTTCACACAAAAATATGAAATAAAAACACAAAATTACTAAAAACTAAAACTCTTGGGTTGCCTCCCAAGCAGCGCCTTTCTTTAATGTCTTTGGTTAGACATTTCCATGCTTGGTCATGGAGGATAAAATCGTATAGCTCTTTTTATTACATCGTTCTCATACTCATGATATTTACCATAAATAGAGAAATCTTTAAGCACGTGAGCTATTTTCTTCTTTTGACTAGCGGATGGCTGCAAACATGCAAATAATGCTTTCAATTCTTTATTTACTCCTTCATCACAATCAATTAATAACCTAATAGTCTTTACAACTCCTAACTTATCTCTATCATGAAACTCAAAAATTTCTGGTATAATAAAATCAATCTCACCAGCAGAAAATATAGAATGAGAGATAAGAGTTAGGGATGAAGGAGATGTCACCACAGTTGGGATTTCTTCATTGGACTTTTTGACTGGAGAGACTAGAGGTTGGGATCCCATTGTTTTTTTTTCAACTTGCTCTTCAACCACATAAGTAGATTCTTCCCTTTGAATCTCTTGCCATTCGTCACCACTTCTCAAGGTAATTGCACTCATATTGGTTCAGAATTGACAATGGTCTTTGAGTGCAATATTTCAGAATTCTGAGACATGAATTGGCTCATAGTAGATGCCAGTAGACACATTTGATTCTCCAAATTCTGAATGCTTGTCTTTGTCTCTAGTTGAAATTGAGCAATGCTTTGTCGGAATTCAGCAGTGCTTTGTTGAAATTCAGCAGTGTTTTGTTGGAGTTGAGCAGTGCTTATGGCCAAGCTTTTAACAAGATCTTCCAAGGAACTCCCCCCGCTTGAGGATGAGGATTGAGATATTGGACTCACTACATAGTTATAGTTGGCGTAATCCCACCATCATTGACCATACATATTTGAATAAGTATCAAACATTGGTGGAGATGGATTTTGGAATACTCCAACATCACAAATTTGATCATCCATGTCTTCTCGAAGTAGCGGGCACCAGTCAGTTAGATGATCCAACTGACAAATCCTACAAGTGTTGACTTGCGGTTTCTGTCCATCACTCAATTTTTGTACAAGAAAAGCAAGATCATCTAAATAAGGATCACTAATAGAATAGCTCTCATTAACCCAATTAGGAACAAAGTCCAATCTATCACCAAAACATTGAAAATTAGTAGCCATCAACTAGTAAGAAAAATAGATGAGAAATAAAGGAGAAAAAAAATTTGAGAAAATAATTCAAGCACCAAATTTTGGCAAGTATACCTTTCAAATATCAAAGGATTTCAATCACAACTTCTATATGTTGATTATTAGGAGAATGCATAAATAGGCTAATAATACCATATGCTATATTGGGATGAGTATATGATAGATAAATCAGCTTACCAACTAACATCTAATATCTCTATTGGTCAATCGGTACTTGATCAGGATATTCTCCGAATTTGTGATTTTGGATAATCAGCATGTCTATTTTGCGATCTAATAATCCTAGCTCTGTCAAAATATCAAATATATACTTGCATTGAGATAGAAAGAAGCATTGTTTTGATCTTACCACTTCAGCCTAAAAAATAACTTAGGCTTCATAAACTCTTCATCTCGAACTACTGATAATATGTCTTGTAGTTTGGAAATTTCCTTTGCATCATCACCAATTATAATCATGTCATCAACAAAAATAAGAATGCTATCACTTTTTCAAGTCGATATTTCAAGAATAAGGTGTGGTCATCATTATTTTATTGAAAAATATTTTTTTCCATAGTTAGAATAAACTGGCCAAATCAAGCATGTGGTAACTATATAAGCCTATATGTACGCGTCTATCCATTCAAGAGATAATAGGACTCTGACAGTATCTAATTTTGTAATGGGTGGGAAAGTCTCCTGAATCCTAGTAACAAATGCCATATATCTCATGTACTCTTTTGCTATAAGTGGCATCTTATATCGGTTGATTAATTCATTAATCTTGTACTTAATTGTAAAAATCTATTTACATCTTAGCATATTCTTTCTTTTTGTTAGTGGGACTAAGATCCCTTTTTTTTTTTCAAAGTTGACATTCATCTTCTAAAACTTTGGTCCAGTTTGGATTCATGAAATCATCATGCACTTTATTTGAAATACCAGCTGATTATACATTGTGTGCAAAGTCATTCAAAAATTTAGACAGCCTGTAAGTTAAGATATAATTGACAAGTAGTATATTTAAACCATTTTACATGATTTTCTGGAGAGTATCAATTTTGGTGGCTTATCATGATTAGATCTATCAAGCAATACATATATTCCAACTGTATCCAAATCAGTGGTAGATAGAGATATAGTAGAAGTACTAATCTCAAGAATATTCTCAAGAGAATGATGCTTAGGTACTAAAGAATGAGGGATGATGGATTATATCAGTTCATCTGCTTCTATTTTAGTTTCTTCAGAGGACATATTAAAAACAAATTCCTGAAAACCATCACAAGTATTATCAGCCTCATGAATCTTTTCATCCTCATTTACGAGAAAATCAGTGTTATTACCATCGATTTTCAGCAAATTGGCAGCATACAAATAGGCATGAGCAGGCAAATTGACATCGGGCAAAAATCTATATTAGCATGCTAATTAGCATTGACTATATCGGTGGTACACACACATACAGGGTTCTTCTATTCTATGCCCTTAGGAATGTTAGTTGTTCAAAAAAGTTTAAAATTTATTCACTAAAGCATTGTAAATTTAGGTGGAGATGGTAATGATTAAAATTTAAAAGGGGTCCACTCCTCATACTTTATGTGCTTATCCTGTACTCTAAAGTGTAGAAGAGAAAAATCCATATATATATATACACACACACACATATAGTCAAATGGCGCCACAAAAACTCTTCAATTGAAAGTTTTTACCATAACTAGATCATTTTATTTAATAAATTCTCTTGCTATCACTAAATCTAGCGTTATAAGGGTGCGTAACTGATGATAAATAGCGAGACATGCCAGTTTTCATTTGATAGGATTGCACCAATTTGCTGCAAAGTACTAGGACTAAAGTACAAGTTACGAAGAATTAGTTAAGGAGTTGTTATATGCCTTTCTTTTTGAGTCTAAGAGTATGTTTGGTTTAACTAAGATAAAGAACACAGTATCATAAATTCATATACAGTTTAGTCAGTAGTATTGATGTGTAGATGGTAGAATATGTTAATTTGTAGGACTGGAGACTGCACGACATGAATGTCCCGTAATGTTTCTTGGCAAGAAAACAGTAATCACAGAACTACATGTATCATAAAGTTATGGAGCTTTAAATTTTTCAAAGTCGTCAAAGTTAACATATATCGTAGTTTTAATTCCTACTGCACCTTAATACGTCGTCCAGCCAAAAATTAATAATTGTGATTGAATTCTCTCAAGGGGTATCCCAACTACCATGAAAGGTCAACTATTGCAGCTCTCAAACTATGAAAGCTATGTGATGGGACCAAAGCTATGCATGCCATTGAGCAAAAGCCAAGCTTCTACCAGTGTCTCAGTCTGAATCTACACTCTCTGCAATTGATTCAAAGATCTCTCTCTCTCTCTCTCTCTCTCTCTCTCTATATATATATATATATATATATATATGTAGATATATAAATAAACACACACACACACAAAACCCCTCTTTCAATAGGAACAACTACAACATCCATTTGGGTACTCGTTATTTCTTTTTAATTTCAGAATTTTGAGAATTTATTGCATTACCTAATTAACACTGTCTGAGAATGAGAACATTTTTCTCATGTTCTTGAATCGTGCGTATGCCTTTTTTTTTTTTTAATACTACACCAATTTTTTTTTTTTTTTATCTCTTTGTCCCAGATGGCGTGATGGATGTACTTTCTTTTTTTGTTTTCTTTCTTATTTGGGAAATAACTCTCCTTTCTGTGGAAGAGAAATGGCAGAAAGCGCGTATGGATTTGCACAAGGATCCTTATCATATTAGCTAGATGATAATGAATCTCTATCCCATCAATCCAAAGCGATAGCATTTAATACGACATTAAGGGAAAAATCATGAAGGAATTTCTTCATTTGTTAATAACATTTAATTGCTGTATATTTTCCAATTTAGAAGTTTTAATTGGCACCACATTCATCTGGTCGAGCCTACCTGAACATGTATCTTACGCATAAACCGTAATATTTCCTGACAGCAAAAAATCAGGAACAAAGTAAAGTTTAGATTAGATGAACATATATTTTCGTGTATTTATTGTCATGTACAAATACAGTCCTACGAGGTTAAAGATGAATAATCTCATAAATTAAGTAATGGAGGTTGGAGATTCGTCATCTTGGATATATTGTTCAATGTTTCTATTTATTGACAATCAAAATATCCTATACTATTCAATGTTTCTATTTATTGACAATCAAAATATCCTATACATATGTAAAACGGAGTTGCATAGATTACTGTTCATCACTTTTCATCTACACCCCAGAGGTAATTTTATCATTTAAAGATTTGTGTTCAATGACTTGAACATATGGTCGAATAATATGGCGCAGGAGTGGTGGAAATTGACCTTTAGAACCTTTATGTTGGAGTAGTGTCACATATGAAAGAGTTATTTAAGTGTTGTTATGTTTGCGAAGTTATTCTATTGACCTTAAAGTTGCTTTGGTAGTTATCGTGAAATGTTGATTACATTGGAATTTCATGCTAATTAATCATTTAGAAATTGATATGACACCTATGACATTTATTAATGAATCATATATAGTTTTCTACCATTACAACCAATAATTGCCATTGCCGAATTTGTATTAATCTTGTAATTATTTCTTAGGTTATTAAAAAATACATATGTACTAATTCCATCCTTATTTAACTACTTTACTCTTGTTCAAATTCTTACTTCTTCTCCCTAAAATTTCTATCCCGTGCTAATACTTTCCATTATAATTCTTTTGGATTAGGTTTTCTTTTCAAAATACAAACAATAAGATATAATCGTTAACTAATCTCATACTTTTTTCTTTTCTATGTCAATTGTTGGTCTTGTTTCTCTTAAATTCACTTAAGATTACATGCTGAAATTCTCCATATCTGCTGTTTAATATTTTTCCTATCCTTTTTTTATTGATTCTAATGCATAATTTGTCTTATATACGTTATTCGTTGATAAATTGCAAGGAATTGATCTTTCTGAATTTACTGGTCAAACACATACGTCTATATATTACTCCGGATGAGTGGATTACCTCTCACAATTTTCTTTTGCTTTGTTTCATTTTCTTCTTAATTAAACCATACTAATTTGTTAATCATTATCTGAATAGCTCTTTCATGGGCTCTCCCCTAGCTAGTACTAATATAAATGTCCCGACTAAAATTAATACGGATGAGTGTGTATGTAGATGAATACAACCCATAAAAAATGTGGTATATTTGCTTTATTATGGCAATCAACGAATTTGTATGAAACATTTTTTATTAAAAATTATTGAAACCCTTATGCAGTCTAAAATACATCAACTATATCCTATTTAGCTAGCTATTTTATCATCCTAACCAAATTATAACAGTTTTACAAGTGCCTCAACATGGATGAGATTGGATACAATGAGTTATTGCACCTGAATGGAGCCCCGGTATTCACCCTTTTCAGTTCAAGGCTAGTATTTTTAGTAATAGAAAATTTTCTATATGCCCTACACTATAATAGTTTGTGAATAATTCTGAATGAAAATTTTAGTTTAGCATTCTACTTCTGCATCAATCTAACCTGTTAGCAACTAGGAGGAGAGCTTACCCTTTTTTTCTATCTTTTTTCTTTGCATAAAATGGGGTTCCCCAAAAAAAAAAGCTCTTCTTAGTTATCTGTCTCCAGTAGATTATGATTCCTAGGTCCACCCTGTAAATTCATGGAAACATTGGAATAAAAGCTGTTAACATCTTTATTCATCCATCGCATTCACACATAGAGCATTTTTAGCAATAAATACAGCTTGCCCCAATATGTGCTCTTTCTTTCAAATTTGCCAAGTCAATATGGGAGTTAATGTAATATTGTCAATTTGTCATTACACACTAAAAAGAGTAACAAAATAAGTCATGAAATCCAACGGAAAACATGGCATGCAAATAAAGAACTAAACAACCAAAATCAAACATGGAAACTCCAATCCCCCCCTCCTTTGAATTCACTCTTACCACCTTCACCGCCCGCGGTTACTCTTCTGCTATAGATGATAGACCACTCCCAAGATGGTGAGGAACTAACCAATAACCATAATAGTAAAAAGTTGAAAATCAGTACTAGGAATACTCGAAAGATCTTTTGTCTCATGAAGATGAAGCGCAATAAAAATGTGCATACAGATTTGTAAATATGAAATGCAGGTACAATCTGTTGAAATGTAATTGCAAATGACTGAGGAAATGCAGAAACTGCCTCAGCCAGCAACAGCAGCTCCAGCCTGAGAAACAGGTAGATATATAATATGGGGGTCCAGAATTAGGATCCAGGAAGATTTAAGCTGTGCTGCAGCTGCTTGAAATTGCTTTGTATTGTTCTGTGGTGCATGTGTAGTTAAGATTGCCATAAGTTGTTTCACCATACCCTTCTCTTCTCTATAGACCAAAAATTTAAGCATGAGGAAAACAAAACCATTTCTGATTTCTCCAATACAACTCAACAACCAAACCTCTTTTCTCTCTCTCCCCAGCAATAACATTAACACCTCCTCACTCACTCCTCACCACCCAAGCCTTAAATGCTAACGCACCCTCTCTATACGCTCTGCAATAACTCCTCACTGCCACATCTTCTCCACCTGTACCCCAGCCCCCATAAACCATCCCCTCTCCTTTCCTCTCCTCCTTTCTTTCCCCTAGTCACCTTCTCACCCTCCTCAAAGCCCTGTCGATTCTCTCTCCCTTTCTTTTTCATTATTTCAATCTTGTTTTCTTCTCTCTCATCATCCTCAGTATTCTTCTTAAATTCTATTCACAAGAAACTCATTCATTATTATTCACTCACAATCAATCCCTGAAAACTACTCCTCTCCAGTCCACAGTCCCTAGTCCAGTCCAGCCTCCAAATTTTGGTTTTCTGGTGATCCTTTTAGCCTCAAAACCAGATCTGACCCTACTCTTTTTTGGAAACCCTAAAACCTCAAAAGTGCTTAACCCTTCAGGCAAAACCAGCAAGCAACTGTCTGGCGCTTCTAAACTATCTAACAAGAAGACAACCAAAAACCCTTTATTCCTAAGCTTCGGTTGTTCAAGATTACAGCATCTCCGAGGTAAGTAGATTTTATTCTCTATTGACTTCTTGTTGATGTTGTACTTGTAGTAGTAAACTTTTGCCAGGTTTTGCTTTTGTCCGTTCTGGTTCGGCACAAGGAGAGAGAGAGAGAGAGAGAAGAAGAAACAAAGAAGTCAAGGGAGTAGACTTCCCATTTCCCATCACCGAGATGTTCGTGGGGCGTTATTTTTTTTTCTCTCTTACATTAATTTCTCTTCAAGATAGTTTGATGCCAGTGTCAAAACTCAAAAGGGCCAGTTCACAGTTTGTCAACTCTTTGCTGCCAAAATTTCTCGTTTTGGTCTTTTGGCACCACGTAGTATATGGAGTAGTAAAAAGGACAGAAAGGATAAAAAATTCCAAAAACAAAAGAAAGGCAGAAAGAACTGAAGTCTTACTTAGCTAAGAAACCGTAGTAATCATTTCTGGCCTCCTGTCGTTTACATCTATGGTTTATACCATATTAGTGGTTTGGGTTTGCTTAGTCGACTTTCTTACTCATGTAGACTTCGCTGCCAAAGAGAATCTATTAAACTGAACGCACTATCCTTCTGCCAAAAAGTAGAGTAAACGTCATCATCACACACTAACGCAGTCCAAGAAGAAAGAAAAAAAAAATCCAGAAAAAAGGGCTTTGTACTTTTTAGCTTTTTAGGGTTCGTCTACCGGCTAACTTAGAGATTTACACTGTTCAGCGGTCCTCATGGGTGAGGGTATAAAACCATAAAACTCTAAACTTGCAGGTGGGAAGTTTTCAGCAAGTCACCGAACAACCACCATGCTAAAAAGGAAGCAAGAAGGCTGTAGATTTAGGACTTCCTCAACGCTGAATTTTTTTGAGGTATGGAGTTAGAATCAGATTTATGTTTTACCTTCCATTATTGAGTGGAACTTCCGTCTACCCTTTTTTATTTTAGCCAGTTTTTACTGAGAATTGATGACGATCCAGTTCATCTAAAGTCTCTTCATTTCATCCTTCTGTATTTTTGGCTTTTCCTTGCGTTACATTATAACTCTCCTGTTGTTTATGTTTTCCCCCCCCTTTTTTGTGCACCATTTCATTTCTAGTCTTTCTTTTTAGTTTCAAGTGGCTTTATGATTTGATTAGATCATGAACTAGGGTAGAAAAAAGGCATCTTTAAGGTGGGGTTTCTAGTTTATTGTTTCTTGTACATGATGCTGTTACTTGCTAGCTATTTAACTTCCAATTTTTGGGGCAGACTGGAAACCATTAACCCTAAGAAAAGGGGTCAGCAAGATGTTTCAACCAAACATGTTTGATAGTCACCATCACTTGCTCGAGATGACTCATAAAACACCTGAAAATGAGATGGATATGATAAGAGATGATGAATTTGAGAGCAAATCCGGGACTGATATCATGGAAGCCGCTTCTGGAGACGACCAAGACCCTAACCAACGCCCCAAAAAGAAGCGGTATCATCGCCACACTCAGCATCAAATCCAGGAAATGGAATCGTAAGCTTTTGGCTTCTCGTTGTTGTTGTGAGCTGTTCCTTTCTTTTTCTTCTCATAAGAATCCCTTTTGGGAAGTCTATACTTCGATTGATCACATAAGGTTGTGTTACAGTTTCTTTAAAGAATGCCCACATCCAGATGATAAACAAAGGAAGGAGCTTGGTCGTCGACTAGCATTAGAGCCCTTACAAGTCAAATTTTGGTTTCAAAACAAACGCACGCAAATGAAGGTAATACAACCTGCATTTTCCAGCAGTTATAACCACTTGAGGTTGTAATATGATCATATATTCCATTTGACGTTTACGAGCAGTAGCAACTTAGAAAGGGGGAGGTAATAGCATCGCGTTGTGGTGGGGTCCCGAAGAACTCGGACTATCTTTTATGCAGATACAGCTTGTCATTTAAAATTCTAATGGTTGAATGTTGTTAATTATGAAATGCCTTAGTCGTATACTTATTTATTGGGCGCATCTGGTAGTTCAGGGTGTAAATAATGTATAGAAGAGTGTACATGGTTTTATAGCAGCTTGACCAATGTATTTATGTATATATTAGTTAAATTTAACGACATCTAGCTGCTGCTTATGGTTTATAAAGTCAGCTATATATCTGTTGATGACTAGTGATCCTTTGCAGGCTCAACACGAACGCCATGAGAACACACAATTGAGGACTGAAAATGAGAAGCTTCGTGCAGAGAACATCCGCTACAAGGAGGCTCTTAGTAATGCTACGTGTCCCAACTGTGGTGGACCAGCTGCCATTGGCGAAATGTCATTTGATGAGCAGCATTTAAGGATTGAAAATGCTCGCCTAAGGGAAGAGGTAGTAGACCATAAGCGGGAAAATACAGGCGATGAATGTGGTTAACTTTTCTGTTTCAATTAATAATGACTGCACTCCGCTGACCCGTAATTTTCTTGATTTAATCTGTAATTTGCTTGGTTTTCAGATTGATAGGATATCTGGAATTGCTGCTAAGTATGTTGGCAAACCTATGCTCTCATATCCTCATCTTCCCCCAGGAGCATCTCGTTCACTTGATCTTGGAGTGGGAAATTACGGGGCACAGTCAGGCTTGGTTGGGGAGATATATGGGGCCGGTGATCTTCTGAGGTCAGTATCAGCCCTACTGAAGCTGACAAGCCAATGATCATCGAGTTGGCTGTTGCTGCAATGGAGGAACTTGTGAGAATGGCTCAGGCTGGAGAACCTCTTTGGGTTCCTAGCAGTGATAACTCAATTGAGACCCTAAGCGAGGATGAGTACGTGAGGACCTTCCCTCGAGGAATTGGACCAAAACCGCTGGGATTGAAATCTGAAGCTTCAAGAGAGTCTGCTGTTGTTATTATGAATCATATTAACCTGGTTGAAATTCTGATGGATGTGGTAGGAGTTTCTTCAAACTGATAATATTTAATTTTCTTGGGTTTTCCATAAGATATCATTCATTATTCAATTTGCCTTTTTCAGAATCAATGGTCAAATGTGTTCTCCAGCATTGTTTCAAGAGCACTGACCTTGGAGGTCTTGTCAACTGGTGTAGCAGGGAATTATAATGGGGCTCTCCAAGTGGTACATGCTTGAAAATTTCACCTGAGTTTCCATCTATAATTGTTACATATATCAATGTTTTGTGGCCAATATGTTGCATAAAAAGTATTGTGAACATGCCTAATAACCCCTTTGTTTCAGATGACTGCGGAGTTTCAGGTCCCTACACCTCTTGTTCCAACTCGCGAGAACTACTTTGTAAGATACTGTAAACAACATGCTGATGGAACTTGGGCTGTAGTTGATGTTTCTTTGGACAATCTGCGCCCTACTTCAGTCTCAAGATGCAGAAGAAGGCCTTCTGGTTGTTTGATTCAAGAATTGCCTAATGGCTACTCAAAGGTTATTTGCTATCACTCTCTAGTACTATCAGTTACTTCACTGGTTAATCAATGCAATAAAAATTAATCTTTCATCTTTTATAGGTTATGTGGGTTGAACATGTTGAGATTGATGACAGAGCTGTTCACAGCATATATAGAGCACTAGTTAATTCAGGCCTTGCATTTGGGGCAAAACGTTGGGTGGCAACACTAGATCGGCAATGTGAACGACTTGCAAGTGCAATGGCTAATAACATTCCAGCAGGAGATGTGGGGGGTAAATGAAAGACACACTTCGCTCACCACTCCATTTTTTAGTTTTAGTTATGGTACTTTTCCAGAGTATTTAGTTGCTAATGGTATGATGTTCTGCAGTCATCACAACTCCAGAAGGCAGAAAAAGTATGTTAAAACTGGCTGAGAGGATGGTTATGAGCTTCTGTGCGGGTGTTGGTGCTTCAACTGCACATACATGGACAACATTGTCAGGAAGCGGTGCTGATGATGTGAGGGTCATGACTAGAAAAAGTATGGATGATCCAGGAAGACCTCCAGGGATTGTTCTAAGTGCTGCAACTTCATTTTGGTTACCAGTTCTGCCTAAAAGAGTTTTTGACTTTCTTCGTGATGAGAACTCCAGAAGTGAGGTATCAGCCTGTTTTAATCAATGTGAAACACTTGATAAAATTGTACCTACTCCATCTCTGACAATATTAGCGAGACAAAGGGAGTAGTAAATGATGAACAGCAGAAATGTAAAAAGGACCTTCAATGCATTCTTTATTCGTTTGTTTCTCCTGACATATGTCTTCCTTCTCTTCAGTCACCATAATTAACATCCTATGTCATTAGATTAGATTCTGGAGACACAACTTGCACCAACAGTATAATAGTATGCATATGCACATGTTGACAGCATCAGATAAAAGTATATGGCCAGCCTTACAATGGCATAATTCATTTGCAGGCTGTAGTTATTAGTAGTGACTACAAATGGTTTACATGTAATGCAAATGAATGAATGTCTATAAATCAGTACAATGGTTAGAAAGAAATGAAGTATAAATTCCTTAGCTCTAGACGTGTGCTATTAGACAAAATTATTAGCTTTCTAATTTGAAACGGATGTAATTTGTATGATTGTAATATTTTTAGTACTCGATGAAGTATGTAACTGATTGGCATGTTTGCTATGCCTGCAGTGGGATATCCTTTCAAATGGTGGCCTAGTTCAAGAAATGGCACATATTGCAAATGGTCGGGATCCAGGCAACTCTGTGTCTTTATTGCGTGTGAATGTAAGCCCTAAATTCTGCAATATGTTTTTATTGGAACTTTAATTGAAAATCTTCCTTGTTGAAAAGGGCCAAGACATACTCCTACTGACTGGCCAAAAATGTTGCAGAGCGCAAATTCAAGCCAAAGCAACATGCTTATATTGCAAGAGAGTAGCACTGATTCAACAGGCTCCTATGTTATTTACGCTCCCGTTGACATTGTTGCCATGAACGTGGTCTTGAGTGGTGGAGATCCTGACTATGTTGCTCTCCTGCCATCTGGTTTTGCTATCCTTCCTGACGGACCTATGAATCAAGGAGGAGGAGCGGGAATTTCTGAGGTTGGCTCTGGTGGATCTCTCCTAACTGTTGCATTTCAGATATTAGTTGATTCAGTTCCAACAGCAAAACTTTCTCTGGGATCAGTGGCAACTGTTAATAGCCTTATTAAGTGCACAGTTGAAAGGATTAAAGCAGCATTATCATGTGATAATGCGTGATCCTAAAGCATTTAGGCAAGGTAAGCCTTCTTGAAATTTACCTTTCATAGCACTTGATAACTTTCTTGCAGCTAGATCGGTTAGTTCAGATTGTATAGTCTTAAAAATGCAGGATGTAGGAATAGTGCCTTGATCCGATAGCTTTAGGAGTATAATAAAAGAACTCAAAGCAGTCAATCACAATACTTTATCCACTGTTATTTTCCCTCAAATTTGTAATGAAAGGTGAAACTTTTTCTACATTTGTGTTTGTACTTCAGAAGACTAAAGGGAAAGAAGGATGAGCTTAGCTTTGGATTCTGGGAGCTATAGAGAAGAGTCAAGAACGCACCACTTGCAGTCCTTGCCGTGTGGTGTTTGCAAGAAAGCAGAGAAGCATTTCACCACCCTGCAAGGGTAAAAGGTTCGGGTATTGACTTGGCGTATCAATGATTCAAGTAAACAGAAACCTTCTTTCGCAGGAACAATACTCCCATTTCGCCTGTGTTTTTTGTTTCAGTATCTGTAGGGATAGGCCTTCCTTTTTATATGTATGTGTTTTTAGAAGACGTTTTCAAGTAGCTTTCTGAATGCTAACAGACTATGGTTTGTTTGTCTATCAAAACTGTGCTCTTTATATCATTAGCTTGTGGCCTATTTATCATTTTCATCATGCTGACAAGGAGGGAAACAATCCAATCAAGTTCACAATTCCAATCAAGTGCATCCACCAATGATGACTTGAAGCTATGTTAGTGATGGGCTATCGTCTAATTTATCTGTTTCAAATCATTTGTTCATATTCATCATCTCCAAAAAAATGCATATCTTGAAAAAAGATTGGCTAAAACTAAACCAAGGAGAAGTGGAGATGGATTATCTGGAAAAACGGGTGAAGAGTTCAAAGAGCTATGATCTATGTACCAGGTTCTCCCGAGTTTCAACACCACAAGACCTTCATTCTTTCTTGTTCCCCCAGCTTTTGGTTTTTTTCGCTGGATGCATAAGAGGACATGATTAGTGTGGGGATTCTGTATTAAATGGTTGTCTTTTTCATTGTGAGATTGAACGGTGGAATAAAAGAGGACCAGTTGTCGATAGGCGTAATGTACTAGGATATGCAAGGCAAGATGATAACCTCATGGTTTTTGTACAATGAAGGCTTGCCAGTTGTGTGGTTGCCCTAGACGAAACAATATTTTCAAAGAATCCTCAAAATGTTGCTCATTTTTCATCCACAACCATCCAATAAGTAATCAAGGTTGGCATCGTCCTTACTTGGACTGAAAATGAAAGTTCACTTCTTTTTTTTTTATTTAAATTATAGTTCAATAATTCTCATTTAAATCCGTTTCTTAACATGCTGCAAACCCATTATCTCCATCTTCCAAAAGTTAAAGCATAAATTACGTAAACATTTGTCTAACTTTCATTGCAGTGACCACACAAGACAATTCTAGTACCTGACTTCTAGATTGTCCTACTGGAAACCAATGAAATAGAGTTATTGCACCCAAACAAATTTAGCTATTCTGCTGGTCTGTCCAGGAAATTCTGAAAATAGACATCAGTACTTAGTTCATACAGAGAAGAAAGAAGAAAGAAAGAAGTCTACGGTCAGCCTAATCATCTATCAATATCCCAGCACGTATGTGTGAGAAAAATTAGCTGGCCAATTGCGAAATGCATCATTTCCTGACAAGTTGTGCTCCAGGAGCAAAATTGGCTTTGACAGGTAGAGTATTTGAAGGCAATAGGTAACAAGATAGGCTAATAGTAATGGCACTTTAATTTTTGTTAATGACACTCAATTTTTTTCAAGTACTTTGGAAAAGAATACAAAGAAAATGCACTGTCAGAACTGGAAGCACAACCGTATTAAACAATTTATGAACTTGAAAACTAACACAAGTTCTCAAGATTCAACCTCCTGCCAGCAAGAATTAGCTTCAGCCCATTTAACTTTCGACATACTTAGTTGTAGACCCTTTATGCATGTAATTTAACGTAAACGCCTTACTAATAAGATTAATGGTGTACCTATGAAGATTCAGTGTACTTCTACAAGTAGAATGTGAAGTTCATATGCACAGATCTGTTTTTTAATGACACAAAATTTGTAAATGGCACTGAAGTCCAACTTGGTTAGTAACACACTTTATTGCGACTGATATGTCCATGATTCCTGTAATCAACCAGGTAGGTGAAGTTCCGCTATTGATCAATTTTGGAAAAAAAAAAAAAATGGAGTATCTGCATGAATAGAAAACTTGACATAAACATAATGATCAAGCATTCAGAATGAAAATTGAATCAATCAAAATCAAGCTCTGATTACCACCATATGCTTCCTTGTTCTAACTCTACAAAACAGTTGGCGTAGAAAGCTAAAAGATTATGGAAAAGCCAAAGAAAAGATTTTACATTGCCACTGACCAACAGGATGAGTTTGCATTCAAATAAAAGCAAATGGAAATGATTCGAAGAATATATGTTATTTTTTCCTCTAAATTGAGAATGCATGCTCGGTGGATAGGATAAAGATTATATCAGTTGGGAAATTCAGCAATCAAATAGTGCCACTGCACCAAGCATTGGGGTGACTGCATTTTCTGAAACGGTTTTGGAAGTATGTGCAATAAGCAGTACATAAGACAGTAATTGGGTTAAAAGAAGAAGTGATTAACCTCATACTTCTGTATCTTCATGTAAAACAATCAAGGAAAAGCATGACATGTATACTGTTGTACAAGCTGATTGGAAAAGCACGACGGATCAGATGCTACATGTACTATTGCTGAATGCTGGAACAGAAGCACAACAGGGTAACAGTCCTTGCTGCTTGGACATTTGACAGATTTTACTATCACAACTCCTCAAAAATTCACTCTCTCTTCTAGAAGCCATCTCAAATCTGAACCTTTTATACCCGAGACAGTCTCAGAAGAAATAGTTAAGAAATGAAAAAAGATGGTGGTTGCAGGCTGTTGTGCTTTAAATAAACTCATAAGAATAACCGATGAAATAGCTAGGTAGGTGTGCTTAGAGTGCATTAGATACAAGTGTCTTAAAATTGGCTAGGATTTCTTTGAATTCTTCTTTATTCTCTTCAAAGAAGCAGGTCAGATTACGGACTATATATTCAAGCACAATGTAGACACTGGGGACAGCAAAAGAAGCTACTAACTCCTGAGTTTTCTTCTTTGCCTCAAGAGTTAGGGTGCAAAAGTTGTACTAATGTCTTAGCTAAGTTGAACATGTTAGATTCTATTCAGTTAATTTTCTGCACCTGCCCATCTGATTAGTCTTTTGACAACAGAAAATGCGGCAAATTACATTATTAATTAAACAAATTTATTGGTTCCAGTTCTCTAATGCTGCTGACATCATGTTCATTTTCATGATAATTCTTAATTTCCAATTGTTGAAGATAAGTCTTTGCCAAAACAACAAATATATCAGAAACTATGACAGAAAAAGGTAATGCATTTTTTTTCCTTTTCACTAGAAACTGCCAATCAATTAATCTAATGCCTTTGATTTTCCTCAAAGTACAATATATATGCTATTCAACAACTCAATCCGTGCAAGACTTCTTGAAGTCATTACAGAAACCTCAGGCCCCCAACTAAGGGAAATGCATGCATGCTGAACGTACTAGTACCAAATTACACGTGAAGCCTAAAATATGCCCAAGACTATAATGATAACATTATACGAGAAAAATATAAATAACAAAGAAATTGCATATTAATGAAGCAAAATCTACCTGAAAATTGATCAATGCAGTTGTTGTTTACCTTTTGGAATTGTCAGACAACTGCTTTTCCCCACTAAATTATTGCAATTTTGGCGTATTAGTTTCGGAATATGATGGTGGTCCGGTAGCTTGAATGGATTTGATAACATCGAAACGATAATGGACCACAGATTTGTGGCTGCACCTTCGTGTCTCTTGAGTGTCGCTTAGGTATGCAATTATATGAAGGACTGGGAATTAGGGACGCAATTGTGTTAATTCGGCCTTAATATCAAAACCTGAAATATACACACACACACATACATACATACATACATACATACATACATACACACACACACATATATATATATAATTTTTTTAATTTCTTTTAAATTTTGTTATTGTTGCAAGATAAATCCGTTGTTGCGAAACCCAAACACAATGTATATTTTTTTGTGCCTTGTGGCATTATCCGGCAAGAACATCTTCTTCTTTTCTCTGTATTATTGCACTTTTTGGTATTTAAAAGGAGGTACATCTAGAATCTGTTTACTTCCTTCAAGGTAATTTTGATTCACTTAGAGCACAAAGAGATAAATTAGTCATTGGACTCTTTACTAATATAGGGTTTGTCTAATGTTAATGTAACTAATAGTCACTAGTTAACTAGCGATTAAGAATTAAATTTGGAAGGTATCTCTACATAGTTTTTGTTTTTCCTTTTAATAGAAGAGGAGTGGGATTTAAGAAGAGAAAAAAACAGAAAAGGGAATAGAACTCTAGACCTCTAAATTCTGGAGTTTCAATGTTAATATTCAAGCTTAAGTTTTATCTTTTCTGGGACGAGCATGATGTTGTAAAGTGTCTCTCGACAGTAGACTTGGTGGGGGTAACTCATCATAGAAATTTAGCAATGTGATGGCATTAGGCTTCCTTTCGTATTGGAACAAAAAGAAAAAAGAGAGAACTCAAAGAAGAAAGAAACAGAGTATTTGCATTCCAATAGTGCTTGATATAAAACTCACAAATCGTGTAAATAATCACCTAGCTGGAGTAACTAATGGTTTGGAAATTTCGATTCAGATTCTCATTCCAGTAAAAGCCCGTGATTTAAGATGTATTGCCTATTTTTTCTTGTTGGAGTTTAAGAAACTTGGAGTACTATTCTCTGAAGTTCAATTGGTTAACTAATCCAGCTTCTTTTTTTTATTGAGGGTTGGAACCCACCTAGCTTCACCATTTAACTTTGCATTTGTAAACCTACGTCTATTCACTATATATGTATAGGCATATATACACAAAAGATTAGAAAGAATTCATAATAAATTAACTTTATAATCACAAATGGTAGAAATTACAATTCAATAAGTTACAACTAAATCTACAGAGAGTTATATGAGACTTGAATCTAAAATTTCTAATTCTTGAAATCTCAATCTTGATTACAAGACCAAACTCTCGTCAGTCCACTATCTATATTTTAATACTAGTGAATAGATCTTAATTGGGATATTTGTTGGAATTTTAACCCACATAATTTGAACAATACAAATTAGTCAAGGCACAAGAAAGATGAAGAAAATAAAGTGGGGCTAAAAGGAAGGAAATGAGAACACAACAATTTTTTTTTTTTTTTTGGAGGCAGCCAAAATATTACAACAACAAAACGTCACCTCAACATAACGGTGGAGGAGACGTATACAGCAACACTCGTAGGCAAATTTGGGACTACGACTCGACGGACTTAATAAAACTAACAAGATGACAAAACAGCCCTACCTAGTTAACAACCTAAAGCAAGTTGGGAGCCGAGAGAAACATCCTAAGAATTAAGCAAGCCATGATCCCATACACCTGACTTTTAAAGAATAAATAGAAAACATATAATCTAATAAAATAGACCAACACTTTGATGCCACCTGAGCAATTTATTGATTTTTTTTCAGTACACAAATTAAGAACGAGTGTTTAAAATATTCCAACGAAATTCAACTTTGGTCATTAAACATGTGTACTTAACCCATCTGAATGTGAATTTATTCTAAATAAATATTGTTGTTCATCTTATAATTGCGGGTTATTGGTTGTAATATATATATATAGCTGAACTAAGGTCGGCAAGTGTCTATGGTACTACTATGGCTTACTTGCATCCATGTTCGGGAAAAAGTTAGCGAAAAAAAATAACTTAATGAGATTTGACGAGTAGGACGGAAGGCAAATAAAAATGTCTTTTGATCTCTTTCGTTAAAGAGAGATGTTTTACTTGCTGTTATGAGATCATTTGCTGTATATCATACTTGAGAGTTCTTAGATTTGCACGTTCAAAGTTTAGAAATGTCACATTTATTAAATGGTTGGTTGAAATTTTATCTAATGCTCAAATCTTTGAATTATATCCCATTTTGCTTAGAAAAAAGTCTTCTCTACCAGTCCCACAAATAGGGTCGTTTACGAGGATAAACAAATCGAACACCTTTATATTAGAACTTATTTGATTATTTTGACAAATTTGAAATTTTATTTAATTTTGACTTGTTTATATCTCAAATAAGGCTCGAACAACCTTGTATCGAGTCAAAGCCTAGGTGACATGAATTTTTTACATAGAAAATTTCACTTTCATATTAATCGAGCACTAATCAAGTCGAATATAAAAGTTTATCAAATCCAAAATTCTATTCAAATTTAATTTGGACTATTTGATAAAGTAAACTTGAGCAAACTCTCTGACCTTCAAATAATTTGATTCAATTTTAGTCCTAATCATAGAGGATGTCAATTACATTTTGGGAAATATAGTTTTAGACCTCAATGTTGGCACTTGTATAATTTTGGTCACTAAAATTTCAGCAAAAATAAGTCTAGTCCTTAATGATTAGTATCTAGTACTATTTTAGTACTTAAAGGTTTGTTAAAAACAAATCTGATCCCCAATATTGCCAATTTGAAGTAGATTTAGCATACTTCACCAATTTTTCAAATATTAATGAAATCAATCACATGCAGATACATGTTATTGAATTAAATTTCTTAGAAAAGAAACAAAATAGTGAGTAATTTTGAAAAATAAGAACAATTCACATATTGGCATGCCAGTAACTAATTAACTTAAAAAACAAAAATAAAGAAAATTTTTAAATCCATATGCAAAATTAAGTATTAAGATTTTTTTCTTGGCAGTAGTTGAGATAAGAGCGTGAAAATAAGTTCTGGATTGATCAACTAACTCTTTTAAATAGTTTTTACCTTTTTAGATTAATTTTTTCTTCTTGTTACTTGATAATTAGTTAGCATGTGAGTTGACGGATACATCGCTAGAGGTGACTGGACATGACTTAACTCTATCAATAATTGAAAAAAAATTCTTCAAAATTCCAAAATTTACTTTAAATTGGATACATCAAAGACCAGATTTGTTATTGCCAAAACTTCAGTGACTAAAGTTACACGTGAGCTAAACATTGAGAACCAAATTTACTTTTATTAAAAATTTAAGAATTAAAACTACACTGGACTAAATATTATTAAAAGGATCTTTAATAACTCAAATGCCATGACTACACTAAATCAATTGATCTTATATATGTTCAATGATTTTTTTAAGATTCATTATGTATTAATTATTCCTATTTTCTCTCTCTAATTAAATATTTTCTATTAAAGTCTCTCATTCTTCTTCCTATTACTCTCATTTCTCTCTTTCTCACTCACACACTAATATATCTACTATTTTATAATTAAATAATGAAATTTTTGCATTAATCTTTTCATTATCTCCATTTATTCATTTATTTATTTCTCAAACAGAACTTCATTAACTCCAACAAATTTCAGTTTAAAATAGTTATTATTATTATTATATTATTGTAACTCAATACTTTAGCATAAAATTTGTTTGACATGCAACATGCATTTTTCCTTTAAAATTTGCTTGTTTATCATGCTTTTAACAACTAATACTATTCAAATTTTACAATATTTTTCTCTTTTATACTTGTCATGTAAGTCTTGACTTTTTTTCTTTTATCAAGTATTCATATGTATCATGTAAGACTTGATTTCTATCAAATATTCATATTCTCTAATAATTAGATGAAAGTAAATTTAAATTATATTACTTTGTATATTCCATGAAGGGAAAGTAAAGATATTTTCTGTGATTAGTATCATTTTAAACTATTATTTATTGTTGACTTAAATTATGTTGTATTTGAAAAAAGAACCTTTTGAGTAAAATTATAAAAATAAAAAAATAAGAGCATGTAGAATTAGTATATGAGAAATTATTAAAACCAAGAACAATTTAGCAAATCATGAAAATAATTGATGAATTAATGTGTGTGTGTGTGTGTGTGTGTGAGCAATGTGAATAAGTGAATAGGAAAAAACTATAATTGGAGAGAGAAAATGGGAGTAATTGATGCTTAATGGTTCTAAAAAATCAAGAAAAATAAATGGAGTTGAGTGATTAAAGGTAACTTTGTATTTGAGAAAAAATTGTTTGACAAGACATTATTACCTTGTCAATATCGCCAGCCTAGGTGTATTAAAAGTGGGTTTTTTCCCTTATTAATCTCCATGTATTCAAAAGCTACATGACCGGAGTCATTCCATCTTATACTTCGCATTTTCTCGTTCAGAATCTTTAGTACTATTATCCATCTAGCACTTCTGATCATCTGTCCAAATTTTGTGTCCAAATTCTAAATTATCACTTGGACATTGTCAAGGTTTAATATATATATATATATATATAATGTACACAATTTACTGTACCTTTGATCGATGGATAGCTCCTTTTTTGTATAGCTCCTTTTTCTTCTTCTTCTTTTTTGTATAGTATGAATGAAAAATGCAGTCGGATTCCTCCCCGTAGGGTTCCACTTTCCCAAAATTAAGAATATTTCACAAACAGATACTCTTTCATCCATCATTTTGCTACCCATCACTATCCGTCCTTTGTTTTATCAAATGCGCAATTGATCAATCACTGTACTGTCGGCCTAAGCGAAATTACAGAGTATCCAGGTGCCTCCTAACGCATGCCCTGACGTCAAATCGACTGCTTATAATGCACTATCAGTAATATGTTATTGATAATAATCGGCAAACCGGATTTATTCTAGATTTTTTTTTCACTGCAATCCGATTGAGCCATAGCCACCCGTCGATCAACATCAAAATCAAAATCGAGGAAAGCACCGGAAAAATCAAAAACCCAGATAAGACCAAGAAGCAAATGATGAAATTATTCAATTCCTGCAGCTGGTCCCAAGCAGCAGAAGGTTTAGTTGATAAGGCAAGCAACTCCACATATAGGTTCGGTATCTATGTATGTAATTGTTATAGGCATGTATCAGAACCGAATATGGACTTAGGAGGTCCTCGTTTTCTTGACAAGAAAAGCTTTCAGTTCATTGGATTGAGCTGCTAGCTAGCCACTTTTCTTGGTAGACAGAACTTTCAAGATCACGTTCATTCCCTTTTAAAAAAGAAAAATATGTTATCCACCACTGCACGATCGATCTCTTTCTGGCTATCACATCATTCACGACCAATACTCATATATTTAGGAAGACCAAACTTGCGTGCTCTAAATGAGTGACAACTATTAAATTCCTAATCTCCGTCCCGTGTGCCGGGTGCCAGATCGCGTTATATAGGTGTGAAACCGTTTGAAAGCAGAGTAGTAGGATTTCTCATCGACTTATGTTGCTAATAATCATGTGGAACTCGTGTACCTAGTACCATCAGTAAGGCAATCAAAGCAGGAAATGTCCCATGAAAATAATAAAGGAGGGTGGGGAGGGGGGGTCGGGGCTTGGTGGGGCTTCTGGTATGCTGTCAGCCGGTGGTTGCAGTTGAATTCTGCATATATAAGTAACCCACCGGGGAGCCCAAAACCATGCAAACTTGTAGCAGTGGAACAACCTTTCTGCTTTTATCTTGGGCTAAAGAATACATCCTTTGTAATCTAGATGATCATGACATCCAGTCCCCGGAATGTTTTCCTGCAAGGTGGAAATCTTACAGAATTTAGTGAACCAGTACTGAAGTTGAGAAGGCTATCCTTTAGAGCCCCATTAGGATCACCACATAAAAAGGCTGGTGCCCGTGCCCTTGCCCCAGTTTCTTGCTCGGCGGTAGTTGATAAAATGCCAGCAGCAGTTGGGGGTGCACATGACTCCAAATCCCTAGCTACTAGGTGGTCAATGACTCAGACATTCATTGACCAAACTGAACCGAAGACAGTTTCTAGCACAGGAAAATTCGGACGGTTTGGGGGAAAGTTTGTGCCCGAGACGTTAATATCTTGTTTGAGCAAGCTTGAAGCCGAATTCATCCTGGCTTTGCATGACAAAAATTTTCAGGTTTGTCCAGTACTGTCTATGAATGCGTGTATACAAGCTTAATTTAGTGTTTGACCTAGAATAGTGTAATGAATACTAGTCCTTTTTTTTTCTATCTCTATAAATTTTCAGGAAGAGCTTGCAACAGCACTGAGGGATTATGTAGGGCGAGAGAGTCCACTATATTCTGCTCAGAGGCTGACAGACTATTACAAAAACAGTGAAGGAAAAGGGCCAGAGATTTATCTGAAAAGAGAGGATCTTGTGCATACAGGAGCTCACAAGATCAATAATGCTATAGGACAAGCAATGCTGGCAAAACGAATAGGCAGGACAAGCATTGTGGCGGCCACCGGCGCCGGTCAGCATGGTGTTGCCACAGCTGCTGCATGTGCTAAACTTTCTCTCGACTGCACAATATTCATGGGAAGCGTAGACATTGAAAGACAGGGGACCAATGTGCTGCTGATAAAAAACCTTGGTGCTAAGGTACTGGAAGTAGCGTGTCCACTCAAATTGCCTCACATGTCAATTTCGCAGTGATTCTTTTTAGTCACGTTTTTTTAATGAAACTAATAATATGATAAAAGAATAAAATAGAAATAAGGAAGTCTAGAGAGCATTTCATAGAATGTGTGTGTGTGTGTGTGTGTGTGTGTGTATAAATAGGTTTTAAATGTCATTTTGTGGGATATATAAAACCTACTAGTATTATTAAAGGAAACGAGTATATGCAGTAATTTTACACTTCAAATACATATGCTTGTCTTATTTTAGTAATAAGGTGTAGAAATGTAACTGTACTTACCAAGTATTCTATTATTAAGAATATAGGAGCTACATTATTTTTTTTTGAAGGAAATTACTTATTTTTTATCCTAACCATGGTGAAAACTTTTCAATTCAAATAGAATGCATCAGAATTTTGCTCTTTGTATACTAAAACAAAGATATAAAAATTATTAAAAAGAGTGTGTTTGGATTGAATATTACTTAGATTTTTTTTAGAATAATATTATAGTGGTTTTTTTTCTGATGTGATATGCGTTAGATAAAAAGATGGTTAGGAAGATAAAAATTTGATCAAAAAACGTATTTTTGATGCAAGTAAAAGAAATTTTATAAAGCATCATCTACACTCTTTCATGAGTTCATCCTTAGCTTCAATTTCTCTTTTTAATTAGCAACCTAGAGCTTTGTCCTCTAACAAACTAACCAAATGTTCTTACTATTTTTTCACTCACTGATTTGTGTAATCGAACAAATGAGCACAACCTTCTCAGAATTAACTTGACATGTTTGTACTTGAGCGTGAAGATTTTTAGCACAAACAGCTAGTTTTCAGAATAGGACTGCAAGCCAAACCTGATATTCATGTGCATAAACAAACCTACAGGTTAAAGTTGTGGATGGGAGCTTCAAGGATGCAATGTCTGAAGCAATCCGGAATTGGGCAGGAAACTTTGAAACCAGCTATTTCTTGTCAGGCACTGCCGTAGGGCCTCACCCCTGTCCGACCATCGTTCGCGAATTTCAATCTGTAATTGGGAAAGAAACCAGAAAACAGGCAAAAGAAAGGTGGGGTGGAAAGCCAGATGTGGTGGTGGCCTGTGTAGGGAGTGGATCAAATGCCCTAGGGATGTTCCATGAATTTATCAGAGATGAAGATGTGAGATTGATCGGAGTTGAGGCTGCTGGGATTGGATTAGATTCAGGTGCACATTCAGCAACTTTGGCTAGAGGAGAGGTAGGTGTTTACCATGGAAGCATGAGCTACTTGTTGCAAGATGAGGAAGGCCAAATTATTGGACCACATTCCATTGGAGTTGGGTAAGATTCCTAGTACTAAAGCTGTCGACCTCAACAAAAGATATCTGTTGCACTAACGTATGAGTGGCTCAAATTCAAGTGCTGATCCAATTGTTAAAACTCGAATCTACAGCTTGGAATATCCAGGGGTTAGCCCAGAATTGAGCTTTCTTAAGGAGAGTGGACGTGCTGAATTTTACACAGTCACGGATGATGAAGCTTTAGATGGTAATATCTTATTATAGAGTAACAAAATTTAATTCAGACTGTGATTTTACATCTATTTATATTTGAGTTAATATTATATACACTAGGAGTGTATATACTTTTATGGTTAAATGTATAATACATATAAGAATATTAAATATCAAATTTTAATTCAAATCAGTTGTCTTGCATAGAACATTAGTTTGACTAGTATTTTTTACCCAAAAAATTTGTAGACTTTTCATGAACACATTTCTCAATTACCTTTTCACCTCACATACATCAAATCCCTACAGTACATTTTTCTATAAAACTTCAGATTAAACGGCTCTAATTTTTTTCATTTTGTTATGCATTTATATTTGATTACGGAACTGAGCAATCACTTTTGTTGAATTGATTGGTTTGCAGCTTATCAAAGACTTTGTCAATTGGAAGGAATATTCCCGGCCTTGGAAGCTGCTCATGCACTTGCTTATCTCGAAAAGCTTTGTCCCAGTTTAGAGGATGGAGCCAAGGTGGTTGTCAATTGCAGCGGCCGTGGGGACAAAGATGCTGCAACAGTCTATACGCATAAACAAAGAACGTGTGAGCGACAGATAATTGGCTCAATCTCTCAAGTTTAGACCAAAAATAGAAATCTCTTTGGTCAAATTCTTGAGAAGATATAGATAGATGTGTGTGTCAAAATATATGCAGACCATACATGGAGTGTAGTGAGAAAAATTAGAAAGTTTCAATGACTGATTCAATAGGAAGAAAATTAAAGTTCAAATACAAAATGACATTGAGCAAAAACTTTGTAGACCATTGATGCCATTCACCCAATATCTTAAATATAACGTAATATTTGTTTTTCTTTTTTTCCATTTTGATTTTGATAATTCCAAAAGTTCATGAGAGCGAGCAACTATTTGACATATTCACAAAGGTAATGGACACAAAAACAATCACTAAATTGCAGAGTAAAGGGTGGAAATGGGGATAATTAGTAAATGGCAATTTTTAATCTAGAAATGTGTAATATACGAAAATCTAGTATAAGTCTTCAAAAACAAATTGAGGACTATCTTAACAAAGATGAAAATAATTGGAATAATTGAAGTCATAGCTTCCAAGTGTGTCATAAAAGTTAGTGGTCATTAGATAAGAGTGGAGACTAGGGCTGGAAACGATTCAAACCGCTCACGAGCGGCTCGCGTGCGGCTCGAATTTGAGTTTGAATCGAACTCAAAATATCGAGATCAAGTCAAGCTCGAGCGACTCGTTTCCATATTTGAGTCGAACTCGTTCTCTCAATTCTCAATAAACTCAAATATATATATATATATATATTATTTTTTATTTTTATTCTAATAGTGAAATTACATATATATATTCCTAATATTTTTATTATTTATTAAGAAAAATAATTATTTTATTTATTTTTTAAAAAAAATAAAGTAATTATTTTTTTTTTTCGAGCTCAATTAGGCTCGATTTAAACTCGAGCTTCATTTTTTGAGTTCATCGAGCTCGAGGTCGATGAAAAATGAGTCGAACCAAATTCGATAAGGCCAAAACTCGACTCGACTCGACTCATTTGTAGCCCTGGTGGAGACAATGGGTTGCTCCATGGGTAGAGCTCCAAGCCACCACCGGATCGACTTGGATATAAGCAATGTTTTAGAACCCAACTCGGATTGGACAGTTGGGATGGGTTGAACTATAAAACAGTTTCCTTTCTAGTCCGGACAAGCCCTCAAGTCCAATGGAGGCAAAAGAACGATTCTATTTTGATTGAATCCCAAAAAAAAAAAAGTTGTTGTATTGAACCGGATCAGTTTCAATGATCCGGTCGGTC
Organism: Gardenia jasminoides; assembly: GCA_013103745.1. Classification (NCBI taxonomy): domain Eukaryota; kingdom Viridiplantae; phylum Streptophyta; class Magnoliopsida; order Gentianales; family Rubiaceae; genus Gardenia; species Gardenia jasminoides. The sequence goes on from CM023095.1 coordinate 2,071,533, forward strand.
ATTTTCAACTCTAATTCAACTAATTAAAATCTCTCAAATCTTGCTAACTAATCTCATTAAATGACGTTTAATTCTTGACAATCGGAATGCATAATTGTGACGCCCCATACTTTAAACTCTACAAAATGATGCAAATAAATTGAGAAAATATGTATTCATACTTTTTATTGAGATCTTGTTCTAATCGATCCTTGCACATAACTTGATTTTTAGAATCTCGCTTTATCTTTCGTCTTGCTCAATTGACCTGCATGACCAACTTGTTAAATTCATAAGGGCTCAAGTTGATATTTTCTTCATTTTGTTTGGGCCTAAATGCATAATTTGAAATTTTTAGGGCTATACTTTAATTTATCCCGAACCTAAAAATCAATGTTCAAAGTTCTGAGGGGGCCATCTGCAATTTTCATTTTATATGTTTCTTGAAACCGACAAAGCCAGCAACACTTTTCTTCAAATGACACCTATTGCATTACTTTCTCCCAATCCTCTTTCTCCGCATAATTACTCTTCTTCCTCTCTATCTCATTGCCTTTCATTTCTTTCATACCTATCCTACAAATTACTTTTTCTTTAAATTTTGAAAAATTGAAAGTATAACAAATTAATGATTTAGGAAATAATGTTAACCATAACCATTTTAAGTTTATGTGAGTCATATAAATGAAATGGAGCACAAAGAACGGCTGTTAATGTTAACCATAACCATTTTAATGTCCCTTCCAAACAGACAAAGTCATGCTAACTCCTTAATTGGGGTGACCATAACCATTTAATGGAAGACTACCAGTGTAATTACTTAGGGAAGGTGGCAATCAGTTTGTTTAGTCTTTTTGTTCCTTTTCCAAGTTAGTATTATATCTGTAGTTATTTTGTTCACCCTTAGCATAAAGGCCGAAATTTTCTTTACAAACTATTTATACCTTTTATATTCTGGTTAAACCTTCAAATAACCTTATCTACACCAGTATTGTGCCAAATTATATTTTTAGGAAAAAAAAAAAAAAAGAAACAAGGTAGAGACCAAGGATCATATAACTTGGCAAGACAAAGGCCTTGTTTGATTAATCGATTCAGCACTTAGATTGTTTAATAACTGAAAATAGAATATTTGAATGAATTAAGTGACACTAAATTTTTAGACAAAACTTACTCCCAAAATAAGTAATAACCTAATCACTTATCACTGGATGTGATATACATTCAAATGTATTAAATTTAGTATCTAACAAATCAATCACTTAATGAATTCAAATTTCAGATTTCAAATTTCAATTTTATCAAACGCATCCAAAGACAAGAATGGACTTTAGTATCCTCCGTCCAGCCCAACTTTACTCCAAGAGCCTAAAGCACATGCTGGCTGCAGGACAAGAAGACTGTGGAATGGAAATATGCGGGGAGGCAGGCCACTTAGTTCCATGGGAATAATACATAAAGCAGAACAAAACCGAAAATCAGAGAGTCGCCACGAAATGTAAATAACTGAACACTGAAGAGGTTCAAAGTCAACCCGCTTGCCATAACATAAATACTATGCACATCCTAAACAAAAATGAGGGGAATCTATGCTAATTAGCTTCATTAAGCGTATAAAAAGACCAAAGACCACAACTTGGGGTAACTGAGTCGATAAAAAGTATTACATAGGATTAACATCAGAATGAATACTGCTAAATGAAGGACACCGTAAGTTGAATGAAAAGATGTTGCCACGGTAGTTCTGTTCGTTTGCTACCTCCAAGACATACATGGAAATTCTCCAAGTTCAACCCCTGCAAAACTGCAATTGAACAGCACAAGGTACTGGATTATATCTGCCCGCCCTCCCCCTCAAGCCAACAAAACAGCTGGGCTAACAAAATTTTACATTCCCAAAGTTCAGTACTAGAAAGCTATCCACTGAATAACCCCTAGAGGATTTTTATAAAGCACGTAAGATCCTGTGTTCTCCAAAGACGACAATATGCAAGAAAAGTTAAAGACCACCATTAAATTCTAAATTCTAGACAAGAAAAGAAGAATACCAGAAAGAATGCATCACAAGATCACGTCACCTTTTTCTGCAAAAAAATGTGGATGGTACAGATCCAACTATACATTTACATAATTCTGGCACAGTACATAGAAAGGGGAAGAGCAGATTATTAAGATGAAGCAACTCTATATGATGTTACAGCAAACCTAGATGGTGATTTAATAAGGCTAACTGCGCATTTGTTTCTTTTCACTACCCTCTTCAGTATAACCCTGCAAAACACAAAAGGCAAGATATAATTAAGAACTATAATTCACACTGCAGCAACAAGCATACCACCAAAAATCTACCCAGAATACAAGGCACAAGCTAAAAGTTCCAACAGCCTTAAATTGATTTATATGAAAATACAGGAAGCAAGACACCTATCATTGACCTCAGTTAAATTCTCCTAAACTAGGGAGTTCTTGCAAACCCCAAATAGTTCTTGCAAACCCCAAAAGATTAAGGTGATATAAAGTACCTATTTGTCAAAATATTACTGCTTTAAATTCATAACTACTCACCCAACCACCAGCAGAGAGCCCATGCATGATTTTAAGCATTTCCAATATCAAAGAACCCATTAGACAATGATATTGACCAAGCAACAAACAGATGTCTATAATATTCAAAAAATCAATAAGGCAAAAGGTCTATACCCCTCTATCTTTTGACAAAACTTCAGCAGAAGCGCCACTGGTATCTGACCTGCATTTAGAATGTATTATGGGACCTAACTGGGACCTGTCCATTCCAGCTGTTGAACCAGTTGGTGCATTCATGTAGACAGCACCCCTATACATCCATTCCTCAGTCTCATCACTATAAAAATCATCAAAGGGCTCCCCACATAATGCACAAACTTTCTGGTCATCATCAGCAGGAACAGCCAATTCTTCATCGTCATTCTTCTCCACAGCATCCTCAGCGGGTAAAAAGCTAGGAACTGCATCAGGTCCCAATGCCTCTGCATTCCTAAGCCACATGTCAACCCTCACGAACCAGTTACGAGAGGGCTTCTGCTTGTTTTTAGACTTGCGGTTCCTCTTAACATGCCAATCCATATGACTACTATGAGCCTCTTGGCATTTGAAGCGAACACCACAAGCCGTGCATTGTCTGGGAAGGTCAGCATACAGAGCTGTTATTGCTGATTCGTGACGCACCTTAAGAGTATCTTGATTGAAGTCGAGGACCATTGAATCCTGTACATCAAACAACACCATTTAGCATGACAGATAGTTGCAACAAGATTGAAAACAAAATCAACTCCTTTGATAATATTGCAGAGCAGAGGTATACCTTCACGGGACCTTCTTTTGTTAAAGAGATCAACCCTTGGGCCATTAGTGAATTAAACAGACCAGAAAGCGGAACTCCTGCTGGAGGATTAGGCCCTACTGGCCCAGGAGTTTGAGTGATAGGCATCATTGTGGAAGAGACAGGACGGAAACCTTGTAAAGGAGGCATAGCTCCCCCTGGAAAACCCAATGATGCATTAACAATACTGGCAATAGGCATAGACGACTGGACATTAGGAACTACATTCTGCAAGCCTGTACCGATGGTAGCATGAATACCATGTGCTTGTGGAACATATCCATGATTCAAAGGAGGTCTAACTAAATTAGAAGATGGTAGATAAGGAACAGGTGGAACCATATTCTGACGTGCTTCCTGGGATGGCAGTGGTTGTGGCTGTGGTTGCGAATGTGATAGATTAACATGTGGTCTGACTTGCAGATTTCGAGGAAGAAGCCCATGAGGTTGATTTGAAGGTTGAGGAATGCTGATCTGTTGTTTGCTTTCAATAGAACCTATTTGCTGACCAGGGAAATTAGACATAGTCATACTTTGATGGCCAACTGCATCTGGCTGATAAGTTTGTTCATGCATTGGAGGACTAGTAAGCAAAGCTTGATGATGAGGACGGATATTTACAGAAGGCGACAGTCCCATTGAAGCAGGTGTTGCAACAGGCTGCATTTCAGGAGTTAATGAAGCAAAACCAGAACCAAGTCTTGATACAACAGCAGAGGGCCCTCGAATTCGAGGATCTGCATTTGGAAAATTGCCGACTGAAGGAGACTTCTGTTCAGCTGAAGGTGTTATTCCCATGCCTGAAAAGGACATTTGATGATTCCTTCCACTCCCTTTGATGCTTAAAAGTTGCTGAGATGACTGAACAAGAGTCTGAGGCATACTAAAACCGTCCTTTGGAAAATGAGAACCAGAAACATGCTTTTTCTCTTCACGGAATCCAGGAACCTTCTTAATCACTCCACGAACAGACTGCTAGAAAGAATCAAATACAATTCCTGTCTCAATTTTCAAATTATATGACCAAAAGGAAATCAGCCTATAAAATTAATCTATGAGAAATTCCCCTTAAATATACTGTGTCTCCTAATAAGAAGTATTCCTTATTAATGGTCAAGGAGAAGTATTCCCTATTAATGGTCAATCTCTGACTCATTGAAGGAAGCATTCCTCTTAATGAAGTTTCATCTTAACTGCTACATTGATCTACAACTACAACAACATCAAGTTATTATGATCACCAAAAAAGTCTTCTCAATAAGTTCTGAAGGCATGTAATGGAATACAGAGTCAATAAAGCTCAAATTAAAGGATAAATAAAGAGGCAAATTCTCTCTCACGTCAGATGAAAATGTCACTTAGATAATAAACAATTGTAGACTCAATAAAGTGGTTGGCAAACACTAAAATTGATAATGCAAGTCAACTGATTTACAAACTGTGATCAACAATATAGATCATAGCACAGATATCCATAAAGGAAAATAAGAGAGACAAAGCATGACCATACACTGACTGCGGAAACACTCTCAGTCGGTGACGAGTCACTAAATATAGGGAGTTGGGCCTGCTTAGACCAAGCTGCTTCTGAAATCTGAAGTCGCCAAATGTGGATCAGCACGCATTCCAAAGCCTGGTCTTGTCCTAAAATTTGCAGACTGTGGAATGGATGATGAAAATAGGTCATTATTCCGACTACTATCCCCTAAAGTTGGGCTCATATCCTCCCAATTGAATTCTTCCTCCTCAGTATGTTGCCATGTCTTCAAGGATGCAAGTTTATTGATGCCATTTACAATGGGGTGATCAACCTTAAGATGTTTATGACGTGGTGGCTTCTCCCTCTCATCAATTCCATATGCATCAATCAAAGCCCTTGGCCTGTCGAGATCTATACCATTGTTATATCTGTATGCAGGAGTTTCAAATTTCACACTGGTACCATTAGCCAAACTATTCCTTTTCCAATCACTTGCCTCTTCATGTCTGCCAGAAGTTCTAGCAAAGCCATACTCAAATCCAGACTGAGATGGAGAGGCCATTTCAGCTGCTCTTCTGGGAGAACCATCCACTGCAATATCATCTAGTGAAGGAGATATCGACCTGCCATGCTTAGCTCCATATGGAGAAGAGGACCTAGCATGCCTGGCAGCCGAAGGCAGGATCATCTTTACAGCTCCAAGGCCGGAGGCTGTATTGTCCGTATGATCCCTCAAGCTCAACCTCTCAGTTACAGCCTGTCAAGAGATTAACTGTACATTATAAAAAGTAAATTCACCATTACCACTAGCAGGTTTTTTTGCCAAAATGTCAGATCTTATAGTAGTTCCTCTAGCAGTTGAATATTTAATAAGTGATAAGATACCCATGGTACTTTCAAAGAATACTTTATAAATGTGCACATAACAAACCCACACAGGAAAAAAAAGCCCTCTCATGATGCAATAAATGTCTTCACACCACTAAATATTGTTTGCCAGGCACACAGAATTAATGATTTCTCAATCAGCCTTATAAGACTTATTTTAAAACACACACACACACAGAGTGCCATAACAGAACTGGGTTCAATTCCACCTTCACAGTCCATATCAGCATTCTTTGGTGCCAGTGCAAGTCAGCGAGTGAACGATTTTGCGAATTTAAGAAATAGTTGATATACAAGAAACTAAGCATGTGCGGCTTTTTTTACAACTGAATGTGATATCAGCAAAGCAACCGTAATGGAACAACTCAAGGTACACAGACAACAGTGTCTGCAGACAAAGGGGAAAGTAAGGCCCTAAATGGACTCCAAATCATAAACATATAGAATTTTTTTTTTTTGGGGAGGGGGGCGGTAAGTAAAAACACCATTGTAATAGAAGACTGGTAAAAAAATAAATCACAGTGAAGTCCACATGTTCATAATTATTGGCAGAGCAAAAGGAAATACTAGTTGCCCTGCTCACAATTACCAGCTAGATATTTACAACTGAAATGTGACATCAGAAACGAAACCTGAAACAGAACAACTCAAGGGAGAATCATGATGACAATGTTCACCAGACAAAACGGAGGTAGAAAAAAAAAAAAAAGAGCTCTGGATGGGTCCCACATTATAGAGTCAAAAGAATTACGCAGAGAGTCAAAAGTTTGCTAAATATATAAATCAGTTACTTTCACAGGTTGATAGCCACGGGCAAACCAAAGAAATTACTAAATGCCATGCTCATAGTTACGCAGAAAATGCTACTGTAACTGGCAAAGTGCGGATTCAAATCTCCATGCTCAAATTGATACATTGCATATAAACTTTCTACTCGCACTCCCAAATTCTAACAAATAATCTCATGGTGGTTGAGGAAGAGATTACTTGTAGCTCAAAAAAATGGAGTATACTAGCACCTTTTTCCTCCACAAATGATATCACAGAATAATGATTGGAATTTGGCAAGGAATAAATATCCAATTATATTAGCATCATAATACTTACTAGAATAGAGGAAAAACTGAAGTGCAGGAAAGTGATGAAAAGGAAATTAAACTTTCTCACATGATTGTTTAACTAGAAAAATTTTTCAAACTAGTGATAGCTACCAAATTTTTGTCTAACCAATTTTTTCATAAAGAATTGTGCAAATTTTGGAGGACGCAAATTGCAAGAACAGGAAGATGTGATAGAATTCTAAAAATTTCTTGTAAAGCAAACACACAAGCAAGAAAAGGCACTTCTCCTGGCAATCAAAACCTAAGCATGACATAGTTCTATGCACTCTAAAGACTATACAACCTTCCACAGAGTAAACCAGCATGATGTGCACAGCCTTTGTGTTTACCCTTCTAAGGTGGCCCAACCCGAGAGAACGGAGAATACCATGCTTCCATTTTTTGATACGTATATCAGATAAATCTTGGGGTGTTTAATTTACCCAGACACATAGAGCATGGGCTTCTGGAATAACATACTAACTAATGCATCAGTTGCACCAGCCTTTTTTATTTAATCATCAACAACTTCAGCATTTCTAAGTACTTCCTCCATCCAATTAAAACTGTCAGCCTTTCCTTTTTGCTAGGTCCCAGATTTATTGTCACTTACCCAGAATAGCAAATGCTTTTCCAACTCCACCTCACTTTAACTAACTTTTCCAAAGTTGACAGGCAAATCAACTTATGTTCCCAAAAAAAAAAAAAATTTCGTCAATAGCTAGTGCACTCAACTCCTGGATGAGCAAAGACAAAATTAATATGGGCCCACATAAAATTAATCATCAGATTGCCCATTGTTGCCATGAAAATTGACTAATCCACCCACTTTCATGTGGGTAAACTGGGAAACTCAAGTTCCACACCTCACCATCTCTCTACCATGCACAAAAAGCATGGAAATCTAAACATGCCAAAAGAATATAGTATGGACGGAGTATTCTTTGACAACCTAACTCAGTCTCACCATGCTTTCATTAATAAATTCCTCAACATCACCTTCAACAAATGAAGACCAGGACTAAAAGTACAACTATGGGAAGTTGGTAGGAGGAAAAGATAACTATGAGAAGACACAATTCATCATGCGATTGGAATGTTATACTCAGTAATGAGACAAAATTCTAGTTTAAGCAAAAAAAAGCAACCAAAATCTAGTGGACAACTCAGAAATAGATAGCAGGCATAGGGACAGAAATCATAAAGCACAAAAAGAGGTAAAATAAAATCTTACAGCATCAGCAGTAGCATGCCCCAACTGACGCCTTGCTTCCAAATATTTTGGATTTACATGTATGCCATGAGTTGGACGTGGTGATTCGGAAGCTCTTCCTGAAGTTAAGCTGGATGGTTGATCATTCACTGAGGGGGAAAACTCCAAAAGAGCCTCAATCTTCCGGAGTACAGACGGGTGAAACACAGATGACCAGGTATTGAAAAGGTGTCGCATTGAAGGATACATATTGGGGTGCACTTGCTTATATGCCTCACAGAAGACCTTAGAAAAAATAAATAGGATCCCGTGAGACAGTAGAAAAAATTAAGGTCTTCTTAAAGTTTAAAAACCCAGTTAATATGCCTACCTCTGGCAAACGAGCAGAGAAGTATCTCACATAGTCTCTTCCAATGTTTTTGACAATACTATCCAAAAGATACAAAAAGGGGAGCTTTTGTTCAACTGAGGCCTGAAAACAGCAGGTTACACATCATGAAGACTAAACATATTTGAAATGAAAAAGCTGCAAGTTGTACACAAAACTAGCAACCAAATTTACTTTTTTTTTCCTCTCTCTTTTTTTTGGGGGATGGAAGGGGGTCCCGGGCGGGGGAGGGGGAGTTTTCTTCAAATTTGAGCACAAAAAAACAATTCTGCAAAATGCAAACAGTAAAAGAATGTCTCATCAACAGAATAAAATAAGAGAAGTAGAAAGACTACACATGCTTTACAAAACAGTGACATATTCCAATCACGTTTTTGTAGTTGAATGATACAACAATAGGAAATCCAGCAGATGACATAGAGACAAATTACAGATAACTGCAGCGGACATGGTTGTCTTATGGCATTTTTAAGTCCATTTAGATAAATAAACAAAAAAAAACTCTGAAATTTTTGCCAACTTTCACTTCAGGAGCATTCAACGACTTGTAACACAGACCATCACTCTTAAAGCATCAACCAAAAATGCACATTTAACTCAATGTGAAAAATAGACACAGCCAAAACACATAAATGTTGCAACCTACAAGAATGCACCAACTAGTGACAGCTTCTCAAAAGCTCACACAAGGTCAGAAAACCTGTTTACTTATCCTGGAAGAGTGAAGACAACAAAAACTACTCCCCCCCCCAAAAAAAAAAAGTCGTAATGAAAAATAACCAGAGTTTTAGCCTAAAAGTGCATCACTAAAACAAGACCAGAATAACTTTCATTGTCAACTTCTATTTTGCAGGACTAGACTGAGAGTAGATACATCTCCTGCAAAAAAAGACGAACACTGCATGCATGATTTTTCCAGTGACCAAATGCAGCAATCCAAGCAAATGTGCACATCCAATTTTGTACACTAGAATCCAAATGAGACTATCAATTTATCTTGCTTTAAAGTTCTCAAATTGTTATTCAGGCTAGTTCTTGATCTAAAAGTGCAAGCAGCCAATATGGTGCCACGACTTACAGATTGCACCTGATAACTTACAAACTGCTGGCAACTAAAGATTCATCACTACATGAAGTGAACAAACACAATGCCACCTTTCAGCAAATGCAAAAGCAATGGGACAGACTGATACAAAAGTATTTTTAGCATATACAAGTAAAAAACAAACTGAAAGCACACAACATCATCAACTATACCTACAAATCTGCATCAAATGCATAGTAAATGTACCACAAGGATGAAATTGCATAAAAGTAGTGCCTTTCCAACCGAATAAATACTTCTTGTTAATTCTCAATGCATTGCAAAAGAAACATCTTGCTTCTGTAGATACTAAGGGTGATTCTTTCCATCATATGAGAAGCAAGCTAAAATAAATATTTGTCAGGGTCATCCACCTTCTGACGTTTAAAATCAGTAATTCCCCTAAAAGGTTCGTTTTGTTGTTCTTAAATTCTAATTCTTAGTTTGAGTTTGTGGTCAAGGATGTATATATCCATCAGACTTTTGAAAACCATCAAGGCTCCAAAACTTCAATTGCCCGTTGTTATTGAACAGTTGTTGCGTAATATGTTCTCCCATCATAGTTAATTGCTCTATGCGCTTGTTATGGATAAAACAGAGAGCTCCATTTGTCTGAAACACCCCACAACCACAAACTTGAATACGAGAAAGAAAGGGGGAAAAAGAAAAAAAAAAAAAAGAAGACAAAGCTTGAAACTTTCTACAATACAAGCGCTAATCTGAAACACTATAGCTTCTATAAACCTTCAATTACACTCCAGTACAAATCAAGGAAAACGAAGAAAAGAAAGAAAAAGCGCACTTTTACAACACATTCCGAAACTACTCCTAGAAAAACCCTACCTCAATAATCCGAGCACAAATAGCATCGGCAATGCCTTGTCCGTGCCGCCTCTGCTCTCCGGCGATAATCGTAAGATCAGTAATAACAGGTTTGGAATTAATAACCAGCTCGGACAACACCACTTCATAAAGCCTGACAACCTCATCACTACTCAACACAACGACGTCGACGCCCTCGGAAACCCTAAGTTCATCCTCCCTCTCCTTCAACATATCCCTAAACCTTTCCAGAATTGGAGCTGCAACCGGCTTCGACACGACATCGTTTGCCATTGCCCTGTTCGAGTTCCCAAAGCTTCCGCCTCCACCTCCTCCTCCGCCGCCGCCGCCGCCGCCATTCGCAGCCGAAGTATTCATCGATCAACAACTAATAGAAAAGAAACAAAGGCGAATCGAGATAGGGCTAGGGTTTTATACCACCGGCGCCGCGAAGAATCGAGCGGCCGTTACTGCCCATTGGAGAAGGGTTTTGCGAAGTTAGAGAATTTTTTTTTTTTTTTGTTAAAGAAGATATACAAGTTTGCAGAATTGCAGGGATGATTTTACTGTATATATGTCTAGAGCCTGGAGGATGATGGATAATTTTTCTGTTCTTTTTTAAGATTAACGGCTGTGATATATATCTTATGATGCTTTGTCTAAATCTGCCTAAATCTGTCTTTATATGCTTTGCTTTTCAAGAGAGAGAAGAGAGAAAGGAGTGTCTTCTTTTTCTTTTTCCTTCTTTTTTTTTGGATTTCTTAATGGGGGTTTTAGCCTTTAGGGGGTGCAACAATAAATGGGTTCATTGAAGTCGGATATCATGCTAATTAAGGTTCATTTAATTTTTTGGATGAGCTTAAAATTGTCTTGAATTTTGGTTTCATCATTTTTTTAATTCTTCTTTTCTTTTGAAAAACCCTTTTTTATCAAGTTTTATAGAGCTTAATGTTAGTAATATTATGTGAATCTTTAATTTTGTGCTATCAGGTCAATTTTGTGTAAAAGGTTAGAAAATATTGATTTCGAGTGTGTTTGGATAGAAGATTATTTGAAATAATTACTATAACACGTTCTGTGATATGATATATGTGAAATAAAATGGTGATTGAGAAGATAAAAATGTGTGTTGAAAAATATGTTTGTAACGTAAACAAAATATGTTAGTCATACTCATCCTCAACTGTTTTACTCATCCGAAATAATAAAAGTACAAAGATGCTCTCACTCTTCATTTTAATTACTGCTTCATAAAATCGGATGATTGTAAATTTATTAAGTATTACAATGTTGTTGTCTAATCAACATCGCAAAATGTCAAAGAGAGCGTCATCAACATTTTTTTTTTAAATTAACATAACATATATATTTTTTCAAACTTAATTTTACTACTCTAGTCTAGTTGTAATGAGTTTATCCATACTTTTCGTTATTATGTGATATATACACAGTGCAAGATAAACTCTAATGAATTCTTCAAATTTTTATAGTTTCTTATTTGTGAAGCCTTCACATTACATCTTTATAACTGGATAGTCATAGAATCTGCATAAGAAAAATCGAACATTTTACGAAGAGTAAAATCAATGTTCTTCTTTTTGTAATCACAATTGTCTTCGTTTGAAACTTTTGATCATACATATATATAGGTACAGTGTACACACACACATATATGCCCGTGCGCGCGCGCACATACATATATATACATATATACACACATACACTTGTGTATACAAATATATGTACACACACGTGTATATAAATATATACACACATACACGTGTATACATATATACAGATATATGCATATATACATACATATGTATATGCATGGATGTGTACATACATATATGCATGTATTACATCCATGTATATACATATGTACACACACATATAAATACATATATACACGCGAGCGCGCACATGTATCCATTTATATATACATATACATATATACACATATATATATGTATGTATATATGTATGTATATACATATATGCATATATACACACGCACACATATATTTGTGTATGGGTGTGTATGTATATATATATATATACATGTACATGGGTATAAGGTATTGGATATTAAATTTGTAAGGTCTTTTTACCAAATCCTATCCTTTATCAGGTTACGCTTGGATCCCGTTTGATAATACAATTCAGCACTAAAATTTAGATCTTAACAGATTCAAACCGTTTAATAACCGAAAATAGAACATTTGATTGAATTAAGTAACACTAAATTTTCTAAATAAAACTTGTTCTCACAAATAAATGATAATAATATACATTCAAATGTATTAAATTTAGCACTTAACAATTCAATCACTTAATAAATTCATATTTGAGACTTCAATTTTATCAAAGTAAAACTTCATTGATACTGAACCTTGACGCAAATTTTACCCTATCCATTGGCTATTGCCAACCCTATTGCCAATGTCCCCACCCACCCCGCAAACCTCAAAGTCGTATAAATTGCCACGACTCCTGTATTGTCTATTTGACCCCGCTCAGGACCATCAAAAGATTAGCAGTTGAAAAGGGGAAAAGCCTACAAAAACGATAGAACACAACTCAAACAGTTCCATATAGCTCAATTTCTTGCGTGAAAGAGTAACAGGTAATAATTGAGAAAGCAACTCAATGCGTTTCTAAAGAGAGACCAGAAGGAGCTAGGAATGAAAGATTATACAGACACATTTCAAGTGAGGCAAGAGTCTTGAGCATTCCCAAAGACAACCAAAAACTGAAATCACTGAATTCTACCACATGAATAACCGTATTAAGCACAAGTGACAAGACAAACACAACAATGTATCGTGGGAAAATGCAACAATCTGTTGACAGAAGGTCTCGCTCAATACTGACTGCCATTAGATCTGTTTAGAAACTAAATGAATGTCATTCACTCGTATTACCATCATCTACTTTCGCCCAGAAGCAACACCCAAGACCTGTTCAAGGAAGCCACAAAGTATCTAACGAATGTGTAACATATCATTACATGAATAGCCCCCACAACATGTGGTTTTTACAATATGCTAAGCGGGTCACAAAATGAATGTTCTTTCGCTACCACCTTCCTTGAACATTTAGATTACCTAGCATCAACAAAATCCCAATCAGAAGCATATCCAAACTTTAGCTCGCCACTACTTCCACTTCTTAACCAATACAAGCAGAGAAACACTTAGTTTTAAGGCACTACAACCTAAAAATAGGGCCATCTCAAAGCTGGCTCCCAACAGAAATTGTAAGCAAAAAGCCAGTTGCTCCCATTTATTTACAATATTCACAAATCTTAAGCTAAGTTCCAGCACTAGGCAATGCTGCCATGAATGAATTATAAGACGATTCCAGATCAAAGTGAAGTTGTCGAGCCTGCTGCTCTGTCAACTCATCTGCAGCTCCCATCTTTGACAGCCTGGCTATCCACTCTCTCATCTTTGTCTTGCCCTCAAAATCATGGGGCAGGATTGAAAGTTTATTCAGCGAAGCGTACAAATCTGAAAGTAGTGGATGTACCTGATCAACCGCAACCATATTCAGCTTCAGGGAGTCCATAGCTGTAATGAAGTTTTGCACACATTCTGCCACTGTGGCAGCAGAGGTGGTGGCTGACATGGCAGCAGCCGCTCGATGCTCGATAGTGGCAGGAACTCCTGAGGTAACCAGACGATTAAGGGCAGTAGGGCAGTCCATTTTGTATGTGTCATGAAATCGCTCAATGTTGGGGACAGTATCTTTCAAAGTTGAAGATAGGGTTTTGAAATGTGCAATCAGTTTTTGGCATTCAGTTTCATACTCGATCGGTGATATGATGTCACGAACATAAGCTTTTTCAAGCTTCTCGGTGGCCTTTATAATTGCAAAAAGCTCAGCAAAGTTGTCATACATCTCCCTTTCACGCTTGTCATTCCACAGCTTGACCTCCATGTTTATCTTTTTATATGTATAAGGGTTTTATAGTTTAGACAAATTCAAGGGCAGGTTGGAGAAGAGGACGGGACACGCGCAAAGGAACACGTCAAATTTACTGCAAAACCATCAGAACCACAACATATCAGATAAAAAGCTATGCAATTTGATACACGCAAAGCATAGAGAGAAAGATGCAAATGACTTGCTCTTTCTTTAGTATGCAATTACTGTATTAATATCTCAGCTTAAATTTCTCTGTAATTAAGATTCTTATTTTCCATCCTATACCAAAAAAACCAGATCAAAATCCTACCTTATACAAAACTTAGGGACTGACATCAATCAGTTAAGCTTTTTTAAAACTCATTACGAGAAGTGAATCTCAATGAAGTCACTTTGAAATATCGAAACATATTCTCGTTTTCAAAGTTTTGAAAAGCCCAAAGTTATGTCCAGAACCAAACTCAACAGTAGCTTCTCTAAATCAGTTTTCTTAAGCTTAAAGATAAGGTAAAAGCATAAGCCAGATGCAGATGAAGATGCATCCATTCCTATGTTAACAAGAACTATAATCAGCTGCAAGAAAGAAAGTCCCCTTGAAGTAGAAGAAGAAGCAGAGCAAAACAAAAGCCCCATTGCATTGTCTTCTCCTGAATGTAAGATGCGCACATATACATGACCATGCACCCCAACTTGCCTATGCAAGCTATTTGATCAAAAAATAAAAAAGGAAGTTAAGCCCAACTTGTCAATGCATGCTTAACAGCAATAGCATTCAGTAAGGAGAAAGGTAGAAGAAATCAATGCCTGATGAGGCAGATAGCAGAACCATATAATCAAAATTCAGTCTTTCTAACAAATTAGATTTGGTAACAAACTTTCTCATTTCAAAATTCTAATTGCCAAAAGCTATTTCAGCTCAAAAACAGGAGTCAACTGCCAACAAGAGCAACTGAAACGACTTCTTTAGCTTCGAAGAACCTAAGAACTAGCTGATATTAAGCAAACAGGAAAGGCCCTTAATCAGAACTACTACTTTTCACGAACATGCAAAGTTAACATGAACCACTAGAACATCTGCTTCCTGATACAAAATGTGGGAAACACGCTCGACCATTAACCCTAAATTTGAAATGCAAAATCAAGAAGATATATGAAGCAAGTGCATAAAGTAGAAAAGCGAAAGAAAAACCAGAACCGTACAATAAAAATCCAATCTTTCAAACAAATTACACCCAATTAAGAAAAGCCCATCTCAATTTATAATCCGTTCGTATTCGTCGTATTTCCAAACCCTCTTAACATTTTAATCAAGAATTAGCCCAGAACAGCAATTAAAACTGAATCCCACAAGCAAAAGGGAAATTAAAAAGGGAAATTTTTCCATCCAAGATGGCGAATGGGAAAAAGATATTATAGATCAAAGGGCATACCTCAGAGGACGAAGAACAACATAGGAAGCTGAAAAGAAAGTCAGATAGTAGTGAGTAGGGGGTATTTGTATAACGGGAAAAGGGGATGATGGGCTTTTGGGGTTGAATGGGGTGTGGGGGGGAGCAGGGGGGGATTACGGAGATGGGTTATGTCTATGTGAGTGGTAATAATTGAAAAAACGCGGCTTTGAATAATGGGAAGAGTGTTGCAGGTGAACAACTGATATATTCCATTAAACAAAACAAAATAAAACAACAACAATTGGGAAGAGAACTAGAGAAGAGAGAGAGAGAGAGAGAGGGGTCTGATTGCTGAACAGCAGCAGAGAGAGAGAGAGAGATGGATGGATGGATAGCTGGACAGAGTGTACTTCCTAGGCAGATTGCAGTTGTATGCTTGTGGCCATAAGATAGTTTGCGTGTGGGATTTACCATTTATTGCTTCTCCAAGGTCCACTGCGATAGTTATTTTCCCTTGGGTAAGTGACTACAAGAATCATATGGGCGCCTAGAGAAATTTTTTTTTTAAAACAATAATCATGGCCATATTATATTCTGTATGGCTCTGAAAATTGTTTGGAAAATTTTTTCCCTTTATTCATTCAATTGGGAGAGTGGATTGTTTGTAAAAGTTTATTTGCTCTCATCCTCAATGCATTTTTAATCATTTTTTTATCTTACATATATATATATATCAAAATATACTATAATATCTTTGTTAAAAATTTATCTTAAATAATCTACTATCCAAACACACTCTAAAATTATTTGTAAAAATTTATTTACTTTTATTATCAACGCATTTTCCAATCACTTTTACATTATATTAAAAAAGTGCTATGATATCTTTTCCGAAAAATTATCTCAAATAATCTACCATCCAAACAAGTTTTTCTTAAAATTGCTGTATTATTGCTTTTGGATATCATTCTAAATAATCCTACATCTAAAGACACGCATGAAATGAGAAGATAATTCAGTAATATGTTTAAGCATTTAAATAATAGGTTTAGAGCAAAGTAACATAAGTTTGTTTTAAGATGTTCACAAATCCCAAGATATAGAGCTAAACCAAACTCCGGTAATAATTTACATTTTCATTTAATTTTTAAGTAAATTAAAATTATGTTTAAGTGTAACCTTATTATCATTTAAGTCGAGTTCAGTTAAAATGGTCCATGTGATTCGAGTCTGAGAATTTTATTTTTATTTGAGAACTATGTTCAAGTTTAGTTTAATTATTGTTTGACAAAATTAATTTCAAAATGTTAATTACAGACAATTTAGTTGGAAAAACTTTTTCAGTTGGAGAGCTTCACGAGTTGATTGTCTTGCAAGTCTATACTTGACCATAAATCAGAGAATTTTCCTGTATACCGAGTATAATTCTTGTCCATAGTACAATGTTCCAAATTGCTTTCTTCTTCTTGGCATACAAGTCTAATGGATAATAGAGGTGGAGTGTATAATTATTGATTCAATGGTAAAACTGTGAAATCCCAATGAACAAAGTGATCTAACCCCTCGTTTGGTAGTTGGAAAGGTCTAGAATGGAAAGGCCTTTCCACCCAGAATTCTTTTCTTACCAGAATGGATAGAAAAATATTTATCATTCTAGTATTTGGTAACCAAGTCAGAACGGGATGTGAATTTCTTTTCCCATGTCTAGCATTATCATATTGAGAAGTCAGAATGGAATGAAAAAAAACTACTATATTGACTAAATTATCCCCTAGATATAACATTCTACACACATCTTGATTTAGAGACAAATGAATTATTAATTAATAAAAAGCTTTTAATAGCATAAAATCACAATAACTTATTAAATAAGAACATAACTTTTTAATAGCATATAATTATAATAGGTGAATATTAACTGTAATACAATTTCAATAGGTGATACCAATTGTAACTAAATTAAAATTTTAAATTGCATGCGTGTTGAATCCCATGTATTTCTCATATACCTTAAACCTGTTATTCATGCACGTTAAATTCTCTACCCTTGGTTTGTTTTTGAAGGGTTTTAAGAACTATTTGTAAATAGGAAAATGTAATTGTACCCCTACAGATGATCTAGTGGGTTTACTCTTTTCTTTTCTTTTTTAATTTTTTAACTTCATATGATTGTATTTTGGCATGTTATTGTTTGTTTGAATTAACAAATACTATCATATAATCCAATATCGTGAATAAAATATATTAAAAATGTCAACTGAATATTTCATTTCAAAGTAAAAAGAAAGAAAAGTCATTAAATAGAATTAGAATTATTCCTAAGTAAAAAAGTAATAGACTTATTAATCAAACTCACAAAATGGACCTAATATTTGACAAAGAAAATGACAAATTAATATATATGAAAGCTAAATATATACACAGGAAGTAGAGATATAGAATATAGAAGGATAATGTTGACTCCTATAATTTAGGTATTTCCTGGACAAAGTGGGAATGGGCTTTTCCTAGATTTTTGTAAAGAATGGGATTCCAGGAAAAAGTTGGAATAGGCTTTCTAGGGGGAAAGGGCTTTCCAACATAAAATGTTCATACCAAACACGGGAACGGAATGGAGAAGTTGGAAAGAGCTTTCCATTTTAGGCCTTTCTACCGTACCAAACGAGGGGTAAAAGTAATGTACTGCTATATTTTTGCTAGGATATCATCTAAGGTCTTGTTTGGATTGTCATTTTTTAGATTTTTCATACAAAAATATACTGTAGTGATTTAATGTGTGTGAGGTAAAAAAGTATTTGGGAAATGTGATCATGGAAAACGTAAAAATTTTTCTGTAAAAAAACTCCAATCCAAACAATTGTAGCGCACTTTTAATAATGTGATATATATAACATAAAAATATATTTAAAAATATGAAAATTTGAGTTGAAAAATATTCCTATAATATAGAAAAAATAATATTTGAAATAATTTTGTATCCAAACACATATGTATATCAGTACTAGTTGGCATTCCCGCGCAAGGCGCGGGTGTTTGGTGGCATAAGATAAGAGAGGGATCTTCATGTTACTTGTCTGAGTTATTTTTGAGGTAGCTGGAGTTCGTTTGAGCTGTGAAATATGACGTTCTCTATGGCGTGTGTTCTGGTGATCTTTAAGTGTTATATTGTGTAAAATGGTGGCATATTAACAATTTTCATTGCATTTGCTCTGCGCATTGAACAAAAAAAAAGAAAGAAAAAGAAAAGAGTATACAGTCCATTTAAATGTGCTACATTAAGTTAATCAAAGAAGGTAGAATAGTATTGCTCAATAAGTTAATGAGAGGCTAGTAGGGCAAAAAAGTCACTTGATATCTCAAGCGATGGAGTTTTGTCCAGATAACAAAAGCTGTTATGGGTGCAGAGCATAGTCGAGCTATTCAAACTGCAAGTCTTATACAAAAGAGTTGACTGGTTGAGAAACTGCTTGAGTTACTATCTCCTAAAGTTGGGAGAGATAGATGTAGGACATAATATATCAAGCAGCATATACAAAAAGTGGGAGATGTTATCAAGGCTAGAGGTCGTCTTGTGATTGTGTAGTTTTTTGCTTTTTGGTTGGGCTCTCTGTGATTTTGAGTGCAGCTAACGGAACTGGTTCTATCTGGGATTCAGCAGTGAGCTGGGAGCACTCCTCAAGCTTGTTAATTTCTATTGGTTCTGGAAGGTCTCCCTGTTCCGGTTCTTTTCCTTTGTCTTTAAGGTCTGTTTTTAGAGGAGAAGGAATCTGGTCGCTGCTGCTTTGTGCAAGGTCTTTCTGTTCTGGTTCTCTTCCTTTGTCTTTAAGCTTTGTTTTTGGAGAAGAAGGAATCTGATCGCTGCTGCTGAGTGCGGTGGTGGAAGTGCTTGAAGTTGTTTCATTTGGAAGTCGTGGAAAAGAAAGTTTGTGAAGTATGATGGCAGTGTATTTGTGAGTAGTGGAAGCCGTGAAATTTGATGAGGCCTTCTTCACAAAGCAGATGATTGTAGTATCATTGACAGACTGTTCTATGAGGTCGTAGTTGAGGCAATTCTGGGATGTTGAAAATAAATATTCTGTTAGAATAAGGTGAGGGCATGTTGCTATTCAGAATGATTATCATATTGATAGAACATGCGTAACTATACCTGTGATTCTTGCAGTTGAAGTTCTGATGCAGGTGCTGGAAATAGTTTTTCTGCATCTTCTCCGAAGAGATCAAGTGTGAGAGCAGCAGAATTATCTTGCAGATTAATTGTCATTCGGGATCTGATTGCATGGTGAGTATGAAAATCACTGATGTAGAGCAATAATAGTAAGGAAAGGATTTTTTTTCATTGCGCCGGGGGGGGGGGGGTTTCTTTTTTTGGGCTGATAATGGCGTACCTTAAGGTGATAGTGATTTTTCTGTGGCAGGAAGAGCAAATGAGTTGGGAGTATGGATCAGAGTGGAGAGACTTGTTGCAGTTAGGGCAAGCACGATACCAGAATTTCTGTCTTTTGTCTAAGAGCTGTGCTCTGCCTTGTACCCAGTATGGCTTTTGCTGAAATATTTAAGAGGAGGTTATTGCAAAGGTGTGTTGTTGTGTGTTTGAGGTGTGTGCTTGTGGCTGGAACTTGGACATAGAGTGTATTACCAGAGGGAAGTGCAAGAGATCTGCTACTGTTGTGACTTCATCTGCTTGTGGAATTGGGAGGAGTCTTGCACGGTTGTCATAAGCTCGCTGAACAAGCAATTCTCTTATCTGGTGCTGGTTAGTATCAGCCCTGATATAATGATTAAGTGTTAAAACGTGTATTGTTGATACGGGATTTGCTTTTATATAGAGTGAGAAGAGTATTATGCTGTGTTACCAAGATTTGAGCTCTGGAACTTCTTTGATGGGAGGATTCACCAAAATGCATGAAGCATATTTTGTTGACAGGTTCAGAGCTGGAACATAAAGCTTAGGAGTTAGTGCAAAAGAAGTAGAAAATAGTTACAGTTTTAGTCTAGCGATGGTGTAACTGACTGTGATAAGAAGAAACTTTGAGACGAAGTGCAGCTATGATTGGATGTGTGTGGATCATTTCTGCTATTGCGTGTCCTTCATCTTTCTCGTGGTCTCCCCAGAGCGTAAGGATGACAGGCATTGAACTGCATTCTATTGTGTTAATATGTAAAACTGAAATTGTGCTTTGTAAGATAGCTATAGAATTAAAGTCTAAGCTAACCTTTGGTCAATAATGATAATGTTTCGGGTCACAGTTGGCCCTTTTTGCTCTCTCTGCTGCACTTCAATGACCAACCCCAGGACATCTGCAAAACATTTGAAAGAAAAGAATGTAACAAACTGGATTGTGATAGTAACATTTGTACTTTGATGATATATGTATCGATACCAATATCAGAATTATCATCAATGTGTTGATGAAACTTTGTGAATGGTGTGAAACGGAACATTTGTGGAATGAAAGGTGGCTGTGGTTCATCAACAGGTTGGACAATAGTACAGTTGTCTATTATCCAAGTACGATTTTTGAAGGAGCTGCTGCTTGATGAATCTTGCTGTATTTTTGCATTGGATATTAGATATCGTTTGAAAAGTTGGAAGTGATGCTTAAAGTACTGGATATCAGTATTGCATATCAGCGCTTCAACTCGATCTCCCTATTTACATAAAAAAAGTTAAAGTAACTGGCGTAATTAAAATTTTTTTGACAATGATTTCATGTTAGGTGAGCGAATTTGTGGGAGAATGTGATGTGTACTAGCCTGTTCATCGAGTAGGACCAATTTCTGATACTTGTTGCCAGCCTTTGACAGAAGTGTTTTCTGCTTTTCAATAACTTGGAGCTTCACTGTCCAGTTTTTCATCCTAGGAACAATGTCTTGAAGGATAATGATGTTCTGTTCCATGAGTTAGCTGCATTTTAGGAGTTGAAGAAATGGCTCAGAGACATTGAAGAGCTTATGTGAAAATATACAGAGCAAATGAATCAATATAGAAACCGAGCTTTTATGTAAGAGAGAATGGGAAGAAAAATTATTGAAGGCAATATATAGGATGAAGATATGGCGTATCTAAAAATGATTGGAAAAGTATGTAGGATGAGGTGAAGAGTGTATGTGATATGCATATGTAAGTGTAATGAAAGAGTTGGGAGTGCAAATGAAAGGCTATAACATAAAATTGTAATAATCACACAAAAAAAGTAGGTGACAGTGTATGTGAGATACATATATAAACACTGATATTGAGAAATGCAGGCTGTGAACTATGTATTAGCTAATTCTAACACCTCAGTGTATACTATATTTGCAGTATGATCATGTAACTGGGTGTGAAGGAATGGTGACTTTATAAGAATCTTGATGCAGTCACTATTTTTTGCTCGAGACATTGCTACATATAATTGTCCGTGAGAGAAGACAGGTTCACGAAGATATATTCCGACATAGTCCAAAGTTTGTCCCTGAGCTTTATTTATTGTCATAGCAAAGCATAAACGAATGGGGAATTGGATTCTTTCAAAGGATACTGGACAATCCTGGTCGTTCTCTATGCGAAAGGAAATCCTGTGGAGAAAGACTTGTTTTCCTGAGAATTCGCCACAACTTATAACGGCGTCGATGATGTTTGCGCTTAGTGATCTGCATATGAGTCTTGTGCCGTTGCATAAGCCTTCTGGTGGGTCGATATTTCTGAGGAGAATAATTGGGGAGTTTTCTTTGATGATAAGCCTGTGTGGAGGAAATCCATTTGGAGTAAGAGAATTCATAAAATCTTCAAAGATGGCCTGCTTTGAAATGTTGGCTGCCTTGTCTCTACTGATATATTCATGCGGTTCTCCAGGGAATTTGGCTATGAGGTGCTGGTTTAGATCATCGACGAATTCATTTTTTGTTGTGAGTATAGCTCTATTCACAAGCGAAAAATCTGTGTTAGCAAAAGCTTGAAGGTCAGGAAATACAGAATCTGTGAGTGCTGCAATTGAGGCTTCTTCATCTGTGTAATGTATTAGGAGATGAGCTGGTATGCTGACATTGTCACCATCGATTGTGGGTTCAGTTCCATTTCCTATGCGCAGCAGGTATTGGCTGAATTCAGGATCAGAGCGGGCTCGCATGTTTTCTGTCAAATGGAATTTGTGTAAGTGAGGCCATATATAAGAGTTGATCATGCTTGCTCCTATGAAATCTGCCTTTGAACCTCTTGTTACTACTGGGAGGACCTGTCTAAAGTCTCCGCCAAAAACTATAACTTTTGAACCAAATACTTCTGTGGAATCCATGAGGTCCCTTAATAGCTTATCAACAGCTTCTATTGCAGCTTTATGAGTCATGGGTGCTTCGTCCCAAATAATGAGCTTTGCTTTTGTTAAAAGCTTTGCTAAAGAGCTTTGTTTGCTGATCTTGCACACATTATCAGAATTGATGTCTATAGGAATTTTGAATCTTGAATGGGCTGTCCTTCCTCCTGGTAGTATGGATGCTGCTATTCCAGAAGAAGCAGTTGAAAGAGCAATGAAGCCTTTGGATCTTACGTTGGCCAATAATGCTTTGTACAAGAAAGTCTTGCCTGTACCGCCTGGACCATCGACAAAAAAACACCCTTTTTTTTTAATATATACAGCATCCATGATATGGTCAAAAGCTGTTTTTTGTGCATTGTTGAGCTGGTCTATGGAAAGCAGATCGTCGGAGAAACAGATATACTCGCTTCTCTTATTGTGTCTCTTGTTTCTTTATTTGGTTGATCAAATCTGAGAGGTGTTGAAAGGATGCCAAAATCATTTATACTCTTGCCCATTGATTCTAAGAAATTATTGATTTGCTGAAGAACTTGTAACTGAATCTGGTGTTTTGGCAAGGTCACTGATCTGTAGTAATCCTCAGAGAGAGCTCCTTCAAATTGATCCCATAGTTGTTTTGCATTTACTGGTGGAAAGTATACCAGAAGAGTTGCAAAGAGTCTTCGCAAACTGTAAGGCATATGGTAAAGGCTTGCTTCTTCAAGACATAGCTGTTGAGAATTGTTGGTGTCAAAGTAGCCTCGCAGTATTGCAGCCTCACGAAATGTGTGCACAAGAACTCCATTAACTATTTTGAGATAATCAAATGATGTAGGCTTAGGCACATTTGTCAGCAGGAGTCTTAAGAAATAGCGTTCACCCTCAACTGGACTTGCTGCAACAATTCTACCTATAACATCTCTTTGTTTCCTTGGAGCCCATGATTTAGTTGATGGATACCATACGAAATGCTCAGGAAATTCTTTGTATGTGCATTTGAGAGACTTTGCAAGATCATCAGTTGAGTTCATATGGAAAAACTCAGTGAGCATTGTCTTTTTGGCAAGAGGATTCTTCAAAAGGCTGGCTAGATCATCAGTTTCTTTGAAAGTCATTGTGGAAATTTTCTAAGTGAAGCTGTAAGTGCATAACAGAAGGAGACATTTGGTTCAAAGGAAATCTGTATATTCTCCAAGTTGCCTCGACAGCACAAACCCAACGAGCCGATTGGTAGTCCTTGATTTCATCAGCCAATGGTTGTGTATTTTCGACATTGAGTCGGAAATGAATTTTGTCATGCCCTTTGTAGATGTATTTGTATATGTACTTAACTGCTTTGACTGTGGAGCAAATTTCAACGTTGATGTGACAGTCATATTTAGCAAGGAGGTAGGCATTGTATGGTACGACCCATCGATTATCAAGCTGATGCCCACGAACAAGCACTGATTTTCCATTGTTTCTCCTCCTGTATGTAGGGTAAGAATTATCTCCATGATGTGTCTTGTCAGCCTATTTCTTTGGATAGTTGTTTCTGCAGTGCTTTATAGGCGAACCTTCCATACAAACATTGGAAGGATTTCTTATGCCACATGGTCCATGCATCATGTGTTTTTTGACCATATTGAATAAATGCTTGTTGTCTGCTTCATCTGGTATCTCAGCAGAAACAAATTGATCATAGGAGTCAGTCGAGTATATCTTCGATGCTGGTCTCAGAATAATCAAGAAATGTGCGTGTGGGAGACCTCGTTTCTGGAATTCAATAACGTACGTGTATGCTGCCACTGAGCCAAAGACTTCTTTCTTGAACAAATCTTGTTTGAAAATGTCAAGTTTTGCATGGAATACTCGAACCAGAAGATCTGGTCGATTGTGGATTTCATCGGAACGAAGCTTGTGTTCTCTGATCTCAGGCCATGAAGGATTACAAGTCATGGTAATAAACAGATCTGGCTTTCCAAACTTTTCGACAAGAGACATAGCATCAACATATCGTCTACGCATATCTCGGGGTCCTCCAATGAAAGAAGCTGGCAAAATCACTCGCTGTCCAACTCTAGAGCCACTGGATTGTCCATCTATAACGCTGTCCATAACTCCTTGCAATTGCTCACGTCTTATGAGCTCTTGTGTGTTTCTGAAATAGTCGAGCCTTTGAGTTTCAATTTTCACATAGACATCAACAGCAAACTGTTGGAAAAGCCTTCTAGTGTTGAGGATATTTGGAATACACGTATCTCTCATTTGGAATCTGTATGCATAGTACTCTCTCATAGATACAAATTCTTTGGAATTCTCAAACTGCTGGTGGGCTAACATAGAGAAAAAGAACTTGATGTTAGTATCAGTAAGCATATGCAGTGGCAAGGAAAAAGCATAAGAGTAGCTCATAAAAGGAGTTATTATTACAAACCTGCTTCTTCTTGATCAATCATTTGTTGTGCAGAGCTGAATCCGGTGAATATTGCCGAAACACGTGGCCTTTTTGCATTTCGCTTTCGCTTTTTGAGGTTACGAGGAACAGATCTTTCTATGCCTGGATGCCATCCTGTTTCTCCTAAAGGAAATAGGAGAGGATATTGGAGAGGATCGTAACAACCGTAATAATACTGGACACGGTGATTCTGTCCTTCATTGGTGCAAATTTGAATATGTCTTGAGTATCCATCACCAGAACTATTGCCTTCAACCCACAATGCTGCAACCTGAGATACGGTAGGCTTATTAAACACTCGCTGATCCATAGAAGAATGAGACTTCAGGACAATTTGATACGAGTCTAGGTTTGGAACATGGCGTAAATTCGAAGGAAACATGCATATGGATTTGCTTTCATGAGATTCATAATCTTTAAAACAACAGACTCAGTCATTTTCTCAGAAATAGCCATTCTGTTTTCGAGCTCATTCTCTGTGTCGTGGAAATAAAGTTGCAAATACATTCCTGAGCCTCCATGTGGTATGAGGCTGTTGATAAAATGGTATGTTTGGCCTTGTATCTTGAAAGTATAAATACCATTTGTTCTCTTGCACAGGTCTTTATCGTAGTGAACACCGAAAGATGTAAATGCAAACATGTTGTTGTATGTTCGTACATACGTTCGAAAGCATAGTGCTTCTTCGGTGTCAGATTGCACAAGTACATCGGGAGCTGGTTCTCATGCAGAATGACTTCTCCATCAGAGCAACAGAAATTTGCTGTCTCAGAGTGGAATTTTTTTGCACGACAGAATTGGCAAAGCTCTTTAGAAGGAAGGGTATCAGCTGCATATGCTACATTTTGCAAAAGCTCAGTTCCATTTATAGATTGCTTGCCTATAAGAATAGTCAAAAAAAACAAGAGTCTCTAATCAGTAATATGGTTCACTTAAAGCATGCAGATGACAGTAAAAGATATGTAGATTGCCTCTTCTAATTGCTGTTTGTTTGCGAGTATTCGAACAGTTTTGAGTTCGAGAAAAGGGTGCGAAGCAAAATGGCATATCAGAGTATAAAAAAAAAAGAAGGCCGTAATTAAATATAAAGAATAAGAGGCTAAAGCACAGAAAGTTAGTAAACAGATGTGACACGACGAACCTTTTGTCTGTTCAGATGTACGCGGAGACGAATTAGATTGAGGATGAGCCGAAGGTAATAGGAGATCGAAATCTTGAAAATTGGGGGAAAGGAATTAGAGAAGTTTTGAAGTATAAGATGGTACGATGAAAACAAATTTATGAGCTCAGAATAGAAGAAAATAATAAAAGAATGTGCCTGATAGATTTTCAAATGCCTCATACAGAAGCTTGTAGCAAGCACTACAGATTGGAGGTTGTCCTGGAAGGGCAGCGAAGGATAATTAAAAAATTTATTGCAACTGCTGAAACATGAAACAGAAGCTTTGGAGAATAATGTAGATTTATCATTCTGAAAGAACCTGGATTGTCCAATGAGCGTCGAGGGAGACATTTTGCCGGTGATGATTCATTAGAGGTTGAACCTGAGATAAGAAGCATCAGCTGAAAGTTGATTAACTAAGAGCAAAAGTATGGTTGAAAATGATTAAAATGTACAAACCGTGTTCATAGGCTGAGAATTCAGAAACATGAGCTTTGAGCTTTGCATTGGCCTCAAGAGGATTTTCAGAATGACGGGAGCCTAAAATAAAAATCAATTTGACAGAGCACAAGCACAAGTTAGCAATTTGATTTGTAATTACAGGCGCTATAAATGAAAATTGAGATAGCATAATATCTGTTGATGGGGGAGGGGAGGATAAATTTGCATGTCCTAACTTAATGAATAACAAATAAATGAGATCCAAATCAACACACCTCGGAGGAGCTGTGGAGGTGGCTCTCTGATGACTAAAGGGCTCTGATTAACTGTTAGAGCATGCTTTAGCAATTTTTTACGTGCATAAGCCTCTCTTTGTTTTTGACGGCAGATCTCCTTGGCTTCTGGACTCAGCGAAGCATACCTTTCTCTGATTTTCTGATTGTGTAGGAATTTCTGTTTAGCATTCAGATCAATTGCTGCGCAAATACAAGCATCAGGGCAGAGCAGCAAGAGAATATTAATAATTGGAAAATAGGATTGAATGATCCTGAAGAAGCAGGTGAACATATAGAATGGCATAATTACAAATATAACTAAGATATCTCCATCTAACATACGTGGCGGAGTTGCAATTGGCTGGAGGCGAGACAGCCGCAGGGGAAGTAGAAGAAATGGTAACTGATGTCTCTGAACTATCATGAAGGCAGTCGCTTGCAGAGGGTCGACAAATTTTTTGGCGTTTATTTTTCGCATATAGTTCCCTTCTTCTTGCTCGGAGCTTGTCTTTTTCTTCAGGAGAGAGCATAGCATACTTCTCCCTCACTCTCTGATTGTATTGTTGTCTTTTGGCATCCTCATCAATAGCAACTAAAAACACAAAGAAGCAGCAACGGAAATCATGAGAATGGAAAGAGAGAGAGAGAGAGAGGAGGAGGAACAATAGCTAAATAGAACATTAAGGTACGCACCAGCTGAAGGTTCAGTTCTACGAATATTAAAGCAGGAGCTTTGAGCAAGGCGCACTTGTTCGGACATTGAGAGGGAGAAGAAGCCTTTTTCCTTCTTGAGTTGATATCTGCGGCTTTCGTTGGCGGAGATTTTGGCTTGGTTTCAAAAGGCAAGTCAAGGAGTTTTTTTGTTTGATCCCCTACTGAGCAATTTTTTCTCATTTTTTCCCAGTGAGCGTTAGAGGAGCCACTGGGTTTGGATAAGCTCATAGCTTAAGTAAGCACAGTAACGGGTATAATAGACCTTTCTTCGAATAATAAAAGTGAGCGGACAAGAGCAAGAGCACAATCGACTTTTCAAAGTATAATACGAGCAATAACTACAGCAATTACTTCAATGAACAAAGGGAAAACACAGTGCACATGCAAATGGGCAACATACAATGCAGATAGCGAAAGAAGAAGGAGGGAAGGGGAAAATACAAAACAACAGCAAAATAAAGCATAACAATCTAACAGAACAAAAAAGAGATAACCTATATTAAGAGCACTGGAGATCACGAATAAGCTTGGTAAGAGAAAGCAGCAAGAACGAACTGGAGATGGGGAAGAGAACTACAAAAGCAGTAACAGCAGTAAAAAACCAGGGAACGGAAGGAAAGTAACAGCTGTAAAGCGGGGGACTCTTCCAAGACAAGTCAACGAGAGTGAAAGGAAAATGACAGTCCCTTTTTTGGAGTTCCAGAAATAGAGGGGCAGAAAAAAAAGAGAACAAGTCTGTTCAGCAATAACGGAGGGCGTAAACGTAATTAACAAGGATATGACAAGGTCTACTCGGAAATAACAATGTGAACAGAGAAGTAAGAAAATGCTGGTGTATGATGAATGATTAGACATGTGTAAGTGTAAAATGACGTAAAAGCTGAAGGGCATGTTAGGGGTAACCACAGGAAAAAGCATGTGTAAGGTCAAGAAGGTAAAAAATCACAGCTCAATGGAATCTGACAACCAGACGTCAAGTACAAAGAGGGTGGAAAAAGCAAGAGGTAATAATTATTATAGCCATGAGAACAACAACTCCATAGTGCATACACTGGGAGGCGGGGAGGGGATCAAGAGGGCGCCATGAGTCTCAGTGCACATGCAAAGCCGAGTCAAGCAAAAGCGCCTAAACAAAGTGATGATAGCCAAAACAATCTTTGGAGGGCGACATAGGAAAGGGCAGGAGAGTAACTTCCCATGCGAATTGAAAGGAAAAAGAGCCGGCAAAGTACAAGGACGAAACGGCTGGAAGGAGCAAGAGGCAAGCCTAAAAGACAACAATACCCTGGAGAAAAGGGAAAGCACATGAAAGGGGATGAACAGCGGAGGCAAAAGTCCTTCTTATATATTAGTAAGATATGTGAGGCTCTAACTTCTAACTAAACACATTAAAACTAGCTTCGTATTGGGGTAAATGATGTCTGTTTTTTTTTTTAATTTCTTATTTGCCTGAATTTTGGGGGATTCTATAACCAATTAATCAAAATTTTGAACCAGAACCAATTGACCAAAATTTTGAAGTCATCTATTGGAACTCCTCACTTAGATTTGCAATGAAGTAATAAAATGGAAGGCACATGTTCCCAATTTATTCTTGGGCGATCGCTTCTGTTCAGTTGGGCTTGGATGTTTTAAATGGACCATAACTGGGCCAGGGCTTTCTCGGTGGGATGCGTGGCACTATTTGCATTCGCACAAAAACAGTTCCAAGCTGCCTCATACATGGCCCATCTGCCATATGACCCACAAATGGAGTTGTGATCCATTGAGATATACATGTTCAACAGTCCCATCCCTCAGATTTATTTTCTTTTTTTTTTTTACCCATAATTTGGTAAAACAAAATATTTTGTTCTGACTTGCATAATTTGATTCAGGAAGAGACTCTTTGGAATAGAATTTCCCTTATAGATGTTAATATCCAATAGACAACATATATATACATACATACATACATATAGACAGACAAATACACACACATTTATATGTATATATAAACATACACACGTACGAACATATATATGTATGTACACACACAAATATAACAAGATTGGTCTTATTGCTAGCAGATGTTGGTTATGTGTCGAAAAAAACTTTCCTTCATTTTGTTGTTCACTGAGATCAGATGAATGGTTTGTCCTTTTGGGATGTAAATGTAGCTAATGCCTATTTTGGGTTCAAAAGAATTTGACTTACTTACATATATAAGCCTTGTTCTCTTTTGCTTGATATTTTGTATAATGTGATTATGGACAGTGATTATAGAGAATAATCAAAATCAGTTTACTTTGTAGTTGGTTATGAAAGTTTTTCTCTAGTTATTAAAAGAATTTCTAATTTGAATACAAAAGCAAATGAGAATATCACAAAAATGAATTAATCAAATCAAAATTTATAATTAGTTAAAATAATCCATTGAGAATAAGGTAAAATTTAGAGCCAAATTCTCTTCCCTTAGAATGATTCATATAACAAAGATTCGAAATTCTCTTCTCTTAGGATAATTCACTTCAAGATTAATTAACTCTGGCAAGAGTTCTAGAGGTAGGAATCTGAAAAGCTCCAAATATCTACATCAGAACGTATAAAAAGAAGAAAAACACAGAAAAGATCTGCCAGGATGAAATTTTTGTCGGAATTCACACCATTATGATTCTATGATGAAATCAACAAGTGTAGAATTAACATACATAAACAAGAGAGTTCATTTTATTGTTTACGACTTTACCACATTCGATCATTTATATATCAGGGAAAGGATGTGTTAGATTGTACGAGAAAGTGAATGTAAATAAAAAGTCTCGAGCTCGAGATCCCAATTGCACCGCCAAGAAAAAAAGACCTAAAATGTACGGGTATTTTAATCTGTCGACACTTGCACTTGAATATGACAACATTTCTTATGTGAGGCCCAAGCAGGAGATTTTCAATGGACTTATTGCCGCCGGGAATCATACGTTTAGGCAACTTTTGCTTTTTCCCACCAACCCAAGAAAAAAAACAAAAAGAAAAAGATTTCTTGGCCTAACAAAATCTTGTAGACCCCGATACAAACAAAATATTATTATATCATACTACGAATTTTGATAGTGTGAAAGACAAATGGAAAGAGTGAAGAGATATGGATGGAAACTACCAGACAAAAATGATGAAGATATAACGTATTTGTTATTTACCAAAGCATAAAAGAAGAAAGAAAAAGAAAACAAAAAAAAAAAAGTTAAAAACATCTGAAAATTTTCTGTGCTCAAACTTGCACTGTAGCAACAACTTTACTTATATTTACCCAAAAAAAAAAAAAAAAAAGAGACATGGGTGATTAGAGAGAGAAAAAAAAACCCAATTAGAAGCATCCAAAAGGGATACAGATGGCAATTGCTAACTAATCTGATTAGAAATGGGAAAATCTTGGATGTGACACCAATGATGTGAAGCCCAATTTCGTTACTGCAATAATTAAATAGCAAAATGAGACAGTGGTATGGTTGGTGGGTTCTCAAACTTATGAATTTTGACGAGAAATTTTAAGTGATGTATTGTTAATAACTGAAAATGGTTCCAATTTGAAATATAAATAAGACATGCGCCTGTGGCACAGGGCTTGTCTAGTATGGTTTGTGAGCTATTACACGGGACGGGATTTATCCAATATGCACTTTCGGTAGCCGCTACGGGTTTCTAGTCACCAAAAAAATAAGACATCACCATTTCCATGAGTACCTTGTGCAGGCTTGTTGGAAAGAAGGCTGCAAACCAGTTAAAGCCTAGTAAGCGCTTCAAGAATTGCATGCATTTAAGCTGGAGATACACTTTTTCCCCACTCCGACTAATGTTTATAATCATTTCGTAATTTGTTCACTTATTTATTTTTATTCTTTGTCAGTGAATTGAAATAGTCCAGATTATCGAAGATTTTACTGCCCTTCGCTGAAAAGACAAAAGCATAGGACCTCCTTTTTTTTTTTTTTTGAATAAATTTCAAAGTGAAGTTATCAGTGACTTTGGTAAAAAAGCTTTCTTTGGTTAATTATTCGTGATGAATTACTGTGCCAGCAGAGTGATGTCTGAGAAGACTTGGAAAATTGATGGGACTTGATTCCTTTATCACGCTATTTGATGTTTCCAGCAAATACTGGTGAATGAACAATTTATAACCAATCCCTCATCCCCATCCCCTCACAAGAACCAGGGAGATGCTAGTCTAGTCGCGTGTTAATTTGTTATTCTGTTATGGATTATCTCTAATGTCAAGAAGTTTATCTTGTCTCTGTTTGATGTGTTTTCAACTGTTGCTCTGTGTGTTATTCTCCTGTGCTTAAACTATGGTAGTGGTTGTTTGTAGGGAAAAGTGTGATAAAGTAAGGAAAGTTCGTTATTTTTTTTGTCGTATATGTTTGGTTGACAGGGATGTTAAAAAACTTTCTTATACTTTCCTACACTACCCTGAATTTTGTGTCCCATAAAATTTGCAGGATTTTGAAGAAAAATAGTGAGTTACTCAGAAAAGTTTCAATAACTACTACTAACTGTCATTAACTTTCTATACTCTCTCAATATTTTTCTTAATAACCATACGTGTATGGAAAATTTATTTTCCTTTTTCTTAATTTCACTTTTCTTCACCCACTTCTCAATACAATTTTCTCTCTATTCAAACGGAGCTTAAATGAAACAACTTCCAATGACAATGGTTCTAATACCCTTCAGGGCCACAAGTAGGCATGGCTCTAGAGGGCTGAATTCCCAACAAAAAGAATAAGTAACATGTAAAGCTCCTATATGATGAAAATTCACATTGCAACTAGAACAGAATACCTGCAAGATTTTGAATTGGAGGAGTTATTAATTGGTTAGATTCTTGGGGGATTAATCTTGGTAAACGTAAAAAGTTAACACTTTTGAGAGTTGATCTTATACATGTATTTATTCCTTAAATAAGATTAGATAAATAATCAACGTGTTGTTTCACATTCTGTTTACTCCTTAAATAAGATTAGATAAAGCAAAAGTAAAAGATAACACTTTATCAAAAGTTCTCATTGCATGTTTCCTTGAATCTTTGTTGGATTCAAAAGCTTTACCTTTTCATAGAGTGAAGTCTGGAATACATTAACAAAGAAACTTCTCGTTGCAGAAGAAGAAGGATTGTGACAAGCACAAAGCTTATTACTGTAAATATTATGCTAATTAGTGAGGACATCGGATGCTTATGCCACGTCAAAAGGAAGAGACCTTTTTTTTCTTTAGCTCCAATTTTTCTGCAATGATTGATGCAAAGTGATACAGAATGGTGTCTGCTGGATTTTCTGAATGGAAAAGTACCAACAGTTGAGCCTTTGTCACTAAATAATGGAACATGCTGGTTTTCAATTTCCTAAGGCCTGACCTGGGGATAAGATGGTTTGTTCCTTGATAGTAGATTATTTGAAATAATTTGTTGAAAAGAATACTGTAGCATTTTTTTGATGTGATGTATCTGAGATAAAAAGGTGATTGGAATTTGTGTCGATGATGCAAGTAAAATTTTTTAGCCAAATTAGAACAATCTAGTCACTTTGGTGAAATACAGTTAAATTCTGGACATAAATTAAGAATAATATGAGCAAAAAATCGAAATTAAGATATTCTTGGTTCATTGGTTATTTAAGCTTTTCAAAAATCCATAGTTGTTTACTGGTTTAGTGGGTTTGCTATACTTGTGTATTTTAGGCCCCAGGAGCGATGTTCCTCCATTGACTCTGTTGTAGAGCAAAAAGTAAACAATCCAGAGCTCCAATTCAAGATAATGGACTGTGAAGCACCATTTCAGGTATGACGTGCCCATCAATGTTGATTGCTATGTTGGCACTGCTGTCAATCTGGTAGGTTTTAGTTGATTTCTAAGATGTCTTGCTTCTAAGATGCTCAAAGCACAGATGCTAATTGACTTCAAGGGCTGATCAGATTGGATGATGTTTCTTTCTCCTTTCAAATCCATGTTTTACAAAATCTTGATGGATGTTACATATTGATTTGAACAAGTGTTTCAAACAAATGGGTAATTGTAATGGAGACCTTTCTCTTTCTGAATGATTTTGTAGTCAGGCTGCAGTGCATTCATAATGATTCTGACAGCTAATTGATGTGATAGATTATGGCATTGAAACATAAAACACATCTATAGATGCTCTTACTTTTATAAAACATCCTACCCGGTTAAGTGTCTGTTATTCCTTCAATACCTTCACTTATATTCTTCTGTTAACAAAAACATCACCTGTTTAGGAGTGAAATTTTTGGTTTTTTCGTATAAAACTCCATCATACCTTAACGTAGAATTTATAGAAAAACTTTTAGGTGTTTTGAGGGTGTGTATATCAAAAATTTTCAGGGTTTTTAGAGGATTTCTGTAGTTAAAATGACAAATAAATAAGTTTTATACAAACTTGCTAAAACTTGAGCTACAAAATAGGGAAACATTCCTTAAAAAACTATTAGGCAAGGCAGTGACAGCACTGTTAATTTTCTGGTAGGAGTTACTGTGTCTGCAGGAGCCCCATCCGGGAGATTTTTATTTTCTTATCTATCTTTATCTTACTACGCTTTGCTTTTTTGATTGAAAACTGACTGGCCACACGTAAAATAATCTACTGAGGGTAACTGCTTTAGAGAAAACTTACCTCCGATTTTTACATGTCAAAGGAACTCAACGCAAGAAGTGCTGTTAAATCCAATTGATGTTGGTTGGGACGGAACCTTTTTCTTCTACTTGAAACAATTGCGTATTTAAAGCAATTCTAATCGAGGTTTGAATTGACTTGATTTTAGAGAAGATTTGTTATATGTCAGTCAAATGTCACTCGTGAAGTATGGTTGAGTAGTGCTCATCACAAGAGAGTGATCATGTTTGAAGCAAGATTTTCAAAACTATAGCATCTCAGAACAGGAGGATATTTATCTTTAGGTAGTGTTGCAAAGAACTAGCTGCAGTTTCTGATTTACTGCAAGAGCCGAATGGTTGGGATTTTTTTTTAATTATCAATTTTTTTTTTCTGTTTTCCACTAGAAGAACTGAATTCAGAAGTGTATGGGATGCTACGATGAACTCCTGGTTAAAAAGTTGGGTGGCATTGCTTTTGAATAGGGTTGTAAACGAGTCGAGTCGAGTCGAGTTTTGGATTTATTGAACCGAGTTCGACTCATTTTTCACTAAATTTGAGCTGAACAAATTCTCAAAGTGAAACTCGAACTCGAACTCGAGTTTGAATTTGAATTTAATCGAGCTCGAGTTCGATCATACTTGAGCTCGAAAAAATAAAAAATAATTATTTTATTTTTTAAAAAAACGAATAAAATAATTATTTTCCTTAATAAATAATAAAAATATTAGAAATATATATGTAATTTTATTATTAAAATAAAAAATAAAAAATAATGCCTATTTGAGTCGGCTCG
Source organism: Gardenia jasminoides (assembly GCA_013103745.1). Lineage (NCBI taxonomy): Eukaryota > Viridiplantae > Streptophyta > Magnoliopsida > Gentianales > Rubiaceae > Gardenia > Gardenia jasminoides. The sequence goes on from CM023095.1 coordinate 2,106,906, forward strand.
CGAGTTATTGAGTTTGAAAAGGTTGCTCGAATTTGATTCGAACATGAAAATGAACTACTTGAACTCGACTCGAATTCGATCAATATCGAGCTCGAATCGAGCTTGAACTTGAGCCGGCTCGCAAACGGTTCAATTCATGTACAGCCCTACTTTTGAATACTCACGGGTTCCTGAAAAGTTAGCAGGCAAAGTGAAAGATTGTTCCCTGATTCTTCTATCTCTTGATTCTTAATATTTTGTGCTCAATTCAAGAAAGATACGTCCTGTATAGTTCAGAGAGATGCCCATTAGCTTATTATTTGCAGAGTATTTTTCTACTTTGCTAGATTATCGTATATGCTTTATTAGTTGCTGCATATAGGTACAGCCACCGGTTGTTTAGCTGGATAATTTCTGAAGAGTATAACACGGAGACCAATATCAGGTCGTACTTGATTGCTATTTTCTCCGCCCTATCATAGACCGCAAAACATCCCAATTCAGTAATCTTCCCAACTAGAACAATCATCTTACCAACCAAGTCCCCACGGTGATAGGTTTGACATGACATCCTGCTGTTAGAGACCATCAAAAAGGGAAAAAGGTAAAAAAGGAACAAATATATTGCTGCAATCACTAATAAGTAACAAGAATTGTTTGGATTGAAGTTTCCACAGAAAAAATTTTATGTTTTCCATGACCATATTTTTCAAATATTTTTTTATTTCACATACATCAAATCGTTACACTATAATTTTTTATAAAATTCTAAAAAATGGCAACCCAGATAAGACCTTAAGTTTGTGAAAAAAATGGTGTCAAAGAGGTTAAGAAAAGTACAACTTTTGCTGCAGTTTTTCTTCAGTATTTCCCTTCAACTTATCTCCTAATATAAAACTTTGGCAATCTTTACCTGGCCACGTCATTGTTCATTGGTTCTTTCAACTTTCTCTTCTTGGAAGATATTTCTTCAATTTGAAAAGTAAGAACGATTTTTATTCTTAATTTACATCCCAGATTCATGATCCCGTAGGATCATTGAGGACATTTTGGATGAGTACACGCATGTGATGATGACTGCCCAAAATTTGAGCTCTAAGCCTAATAGACCTACATTGTTGTTCAAACTTTTGTTACCATCAGGAATAGGCTTATTTCAATAAAGAAATTACCTAAGCTTCGCTCTTTATATCCTCGGTACTCCTGCCATGCTTTGCTGTTCATAGGACTCTGGACCTTCTCTCTCATTTTACCTCCTCTTGTCCCCTGAAAGTTGCTTCACAAGATTCCTTCTGTCCAGGGTAGCAGTTCTATTTCTTTGAAGTTGTAGATAGTACTTTCATTTGCCACCATGAAACTCTCATTGTTCTCAGACGTTCTCTTTGTGATTACAATGTGCCTATGTATGATCATGGTGTCGTGTAATCCAAGTTATCTGAGGGGTCTGAGAAGCAGTCTACAGCTTGCAGTTCTTCCGAGCAACTTCATTTTTGGAACTGCATCATCTTCCTACCAGGTTCATTAGAATTGCTTTCATCTTCTTTTTTTCAGAAAATTTTTTTGCGAGCCAGATGCTTTGTTGTTGTGTATGCTTCCTCATACTTCATTTGTTTAATTTGCAGTTTGAAGGAGCTTTCTTAAGTGATGGGAAAGGCCTCAGTAACTGGGACATTTTTTCCCATGGAGCAGGTAAAATAATTCTGTTTGGAAAAATGACCATATTTTTTCTTCGAGAGGAAAAATCATACATAACTGAATTTGATTTAGCGATTCCACTGGAAGGTAACATCATGGATGGAAGTAATGGAGACATTGCCGTTGATCATTATCATCGTTACTTGGTAATTTTAGTTCACTTATGAAAACTTTTCTCTGCAGCTGTTCCATGTTTTTTGATGCCTGTGGAATGGAATATACTTTGTGTTAGGTGTAGTACTAAATATAACTGTTCTACAAGTTACAGCAACAGAAAAATCAAAGCAAGAACATAATTAGTTGCTTAGACGTGATAATTTGATGTGTGGAGGGTGGAAAAGTTGGGGTAAAAATGTTGAGAATCCTTGAAAATCAGCAAGAATATACACCTCTCTTATTGATGCTTGTGGGCCTGTGGCACATACTTGGCCAAAAACTATCCCTGCCCCAACTGCTGCAAGTAGCTGCATTGCAACAATTGATTAATTATCGCCCGAATCATGGTAGATGGAGAAAAAATAGCACAGATATAAAACAAGGATTTGGGTGTTCCTATCTACTTGCCTGCTTGAACGATGCAGGAATATCATCTTTGGATAAGCATATGCCTTAAGTGTGCCTGCTGATATCAGTTCTCTTAAGCTACAAATTATGTTCAATGCAATTCTTAACCGGGTTAACATCACAGCTAAAACTATTTACAGTTGGTGAAACAAAATTTCAGTTGATATCTTGCAATAAAGTGAAGTGAGAAAAGAAAAAAAGGACTAGTTTCATGATTGGTCTTCTAATGGAACTTACCATTTGACATATAGAGTCGATCCCATGCAAGTATAAGCTGTATGTCTTCATGCCATGTTTCTGTTAAGTTTCTGTTGGAGAAAGGTTGTAGTGTATCAGAATATGTAGTCTCTGTAGGATCTCGAGTGTTTTGAAATCTGATAATAATCATTGTAGTTTTGCTTTAACCTAAACTTAGTTAAGCCGTATTTAATCTTCTTTCGTAATCTTACCGGGCCATCTTTGGGGTTCTTCTTTCTTTCCAACATCTTTTTTGATAGGCTATAACACAAAGATATTGGTGTTTCAAATTGTCATTATCATTCAAAAGCTATGCTTAGTCAGAGAAATTGGCAAGAAATTAAAAATTTTAACGAACATGTGGCCAACTTCGTCAGTGTCTTGACTAATATTTGCTCCTTTCTCTTTCATGAGTGTCTACACTAACAATTCTATGTTCTGACAACAAATATAGGAAGATCTTGATCTGATGGAAGATCTCGGTGTGAACAGCTATCGCTTTTCTATATCGTGGGCTAGAGTTCTACCCAGTAAGTCTTACTTTAAATGGAAGCTCCCCCCCCCCCTCTCTGTGTGTGTGTGTATGTGTGGGTATATGTATGTATGTATTTATATGTATATGTATATGTAAGTATATTGCAATTGGATGAGAGACTGAATTGTACTTCAAGGAACTCCTGCTTTTCTTTCTATTTCAAGTTATTATTGTTATGATTTCTTCTTTTCTATGACAAGACTGCTATTTATTCATTGTGGATCAGAAGGGAGATTTGGACGTGTGAATATGGCTGGAATTCAGCACTACAACAAGCTTATTGATTCACTCCTAGATAAAGGTTACGTCTACTCTATATCAGCTACTTGAAGCCATGACAATAGTTCTTGTAACTGGGGGAAAGGAATAATGTAATTGATTAATCATAATTTCCAGGAATTTCTCCCTTTGTTTCATTGACTCATTATGACATCCCTCAAGAACTTGAAGAGAGATATGGGGCTTGGCTCAGTCCTAAAGTACAGTAAGCTGCAGCAACTCTTACATTTAGTGTAGGTTGTATTAGCTTCGAGGTTGTACAGAACTACGCTTGAAGAATATAAGAAGTTGGCGCTGGAATTAGTCATCTTTTCAGTATTGATATCACTAATGTGTATGAAAAACCTCTCTTTTTGATGAATAATTTTAACTGTATAAGTTGGTAAATCTGTGTTCTTGAATCTAGTTCTGATGAAATTGCTGCTTAATAAAACTTTGCTTAGGTAAAATGGAACAGTTAAGTGTCACAATTTTATAATGCACTTTTTTATGATGAAGAGCCCATTGAACTCAAAGTTGACGTGTCTACTTGCTGCTGTGTAAGATTCAATTAAGATGCCACTCATTTTGTAATCATATTTTCCAGAGACGATTTCAGATATTATGCAGATATATGTTTCAAATACTTTGGAGACAGAGTGAAGTACTGGGTTACCTTCAATGAGCCCAATGTTGTAGCCATTCGTGGATATAGGTCCGGGATTTACCCTCCATCTCGGTGTTCTGCTTCATTTGGAAATTGCAGCACTGGAAATTCAGAGGAGGAGCCTTTTATAGCCGCCCATAATATGATTCTGTCCCATGCTGCTGTAGTCAGCACTTATCGAACTAAATATAAGGTGCTTCAGTTGCAACTGCATTATTTACTCTTAACTTCCTAAATAGGTTACCGCAGAATTGATATCAAAAACAGCAACCAATGACCTGATTAACACTACCTGTATGTTTCATGCTAGCGTTCAGGAAAAACAAGGGGGAAGTATCGGGATTGTGATGAATGCTATATGGTTTGAGCCCTTCACTAACTCCCCAGAGGATAAGTTAGCAGCTGAGAGAGCTCAATCTTTCTTCCTGAATTGGTAAGATAGTCTTGACTCCCCACCATCACAAGATTGATATATTGTAACTTCTCAAATAAACCTTAAAACTCTTGACTCAGGAAAGTGATTGCTGTATATGTCCTGTGGCTTTGTAGAAATGATTATGGTGCTTGAAGTCCTCCAGTTACTATGCATAAAATGGCTTGCAAATTCAACGAGTATGACCTGAAAAAGAAAAGGAAATAAGTGTTCTTCTAACTCTTTTTAATACAGGTTCTTGGACCCAATTATGTGTGGAAGATATCCTGCAGAGATGCAACAAATACTCGGATCACGGTTGCCAACCTTTTCAAGGCAGGAAGAAAATGAGATAGAACTTGGTGTAGACTTCATTGGCATAAACCACTATACTAGTTTCTATGCTAAAGATTGCATATACTCAACGTGCGAACAAGGGCCAGGAATTTCAAGGTCAGAGGGTTACTACTTACGGACAGCATTTAAGGATGGCATTCCCATTGGTGAAACTGTATGTACCTGAACTCAACTTAACTCAGATTATTATTTGGTTCCTGTTAAACTAATTAAAGTGTTTTCTGATGTAAATAGACTGCAGTGGACTGGTTATATGTACATCCTCAGGGAATGTACAAAATTGTGACTTATATTAAAGAGAGATATAATAACACACCAATGTTCATCACTGAGAATGGTAACTGAAAATTTGGCCTGATTTGTCTGTAGGATAGATTAGAAGCATACTATAATAAGTCTGATGTGGTCTAAACAAACTTATCCAGGTTATGGAGAGCTGAACAACCTGAATTCATCTGGCAAAGATTTCATTAAAGACTACAGAAGGGTGGAGTACTTGAATAGCTACTTGTCTTCATTGGCTTTAGCAATACGGTATATATCTTTCATTATTCAAGACATATTCCCAGTATCTCTATGTTTATAGTTTCTTTCACCCCTTTGTGGCCTTGCACACCTAGAAAAGAGTTTTTAAGGTGCTCAGCGAATGAGCACAAACTGCTTTTCTAATGTATTCGTAAAATTGGTCATATGATCAGGAACGGAGCCAATGTGAGAGGCTACTTTGCCTGGTCTTTGCTTGACAATTTTGAGTGGACATATGGATATACAATAAGATTTGGACTTTACCATGTCGACTATGCAACCCTTGAAAGAACTCCTAAGCTATCTGCAGATTGGTTCAAACAGTTGATTTCAAAGCACAGGAGTCTTTCAAGTAATACCTGAGAGCCAATGCAATGAGATGGACTGTATGCTTATGGCATTATGATGCAACCCCCCTCACCTGTTTTTGCTTTTTGCCCTCCTCCCTCCCTGCTTTCTTTCATTGTAACATACTTTATTAGGAGATCACACATCCCAGCAGTCCCAGAAGCTGTAAACCCCTTCTCCCTTCCCACTTGAGGATGTACATTATCTACTTCAACCATCAAAATGGTGAAGAATGTGGATTATGTATCACTGAGCTGCCATATAGCTATAGATTCTGTGTTTCTTAAAGAAATTGAAGGGCCTCCTATCCTAGAGCAATACAGAAATGATATCATATGGTCGCTGACCATAAATCTATTGACTATATTGAACAATGAGAGGTGACAATGCAGATAAGAGATAAAATTGCAATTACCTGTGGAACAAGCTGGTATTGATCACTTGGATTGCATCTTGACCTTATATTTCAAATGTGTTTTTCCCGTTGTCAGGACTCAGGAACTAATTTAGTGTGTGTTTGTGCGTTTAACTCCACAGGAGAAATATTTCGTCCTTGAGCTTCATGGGTTTGTAGCTTTCCAATTCCATTCCTGATTCACCCCAAATGCATGTGGGTTCAACATCAATAAGCCATTAAGCCATCTTTGTGCATTCGCCACACTTCTGGTTCAAGGGGACAATAGTGGCATGCGCATGCTTAATAGCAGAAAAGACTCAACAAAAAGTTTACCAAATCCAAATAAAATGAGAGCATGTTTAATACCAGAAAAGACTCCACAAAAACTTCACCAAATCCAAATAAAATGAACAGCATTAGTGGTCCTCTAATTTTTTTTTTTTTTTAAATGAATGGAGGTGAAGATATTTATAGGAGAGCAACGATGAATAGTGGATGATGGACTACTTGTTCTGAGATTTTAACAGAATACGTGGTTCAAGACATGTCCCCATCAATCCTTTCTTCCAAAGGGATGGGAATGAAGAACAGCTCCATATCTTCCCAAGGTCCTTCTCATTCTTGGCATTCCCGATCATGTGCATTTGGCCATTACACAATGCAAAAGAGAAAATTGCAGTTTTGGTACTGAATTTTTCGGTCATCGCCGATTTTGGTCTTTAAAGTTTAGATAAAAGTAAATCTAATACTAACTGTTTCAATGTCTAAGTACATTTAGTCCAATTGATCGGTTTTGGTAAATTGTTATAGGATTCTGGCCATGTGAGTAGCACTGTGCTAGCGACTAATTTTTCAAAAAAATTAGAAAAAAATGAAAAAAGTTCCTGGCCATAATCTGTCATTAAAAGGCTCTATTTTTTCTTTTCTTTTTTTTCAAAATTTAGCCACTGACATGTGTTAATCATGTGATCAAAATTAGAAATTATCCATTTTTTTGCTTAGAAATTAGAAACAACAGATTTTTCTGTCTTTTTTTTTTCTAATTTTTTCAAAAAATTAGTCATTGGCACGTGCTACTCACGTTGCGAAATTCTAATAACAATTTGTCAAAACTGGTGAATTGGACTAAATGTGCTTAGAGATTAAAATATTTGATACTAGATTTGTTTTCATTCAAACTTTAGGGACTAAAATCACCAATGCTTCAAACATTTGGCACCAAAACTGCAGTCTTCTCCAATACAAAATGTCCATCAATTGTTACACTCATCAAGCGATCAACAGGAAGCCGTTCTTTTGCCTTTTGTATTAGTGTATTAGCCAGTATAAAATAATTTCTGCATCTCTTTGTCAAGCAGTACTATTGGCTTTGCTTCAAGTAGGTTGTAACTAATTATTAAAGTCTTCTAGTTTTAGGCGCAAACTAGTATCTATTTTTTTTTGGTCGCCAGCCACGGTATCCAAGCAGGCCCCATCGCAGTGGGAAGACATTTTTCAGCCACACCATATTTGACTAATCCGTTGGTCGCCCCGGGTAGCACACTTAGCAATGGTGGATGAGGCTCCCAACAGGATTCCTTGTTTTTTTTACTTGTATTTGAAAAATTTGTATTTCACATTTCAAATGTTATAATAATACGCCAACCAAAAACAACCCTAAAAACACCAATTCAAATAAATATTTCAAAAAACTCACAAAACCTACACAAAACCTACACCAAATATTTCAGAATGTTTTTTCTGATCAGTATCTTTCTTTCCCACACAAAACCTACACCTACAAACAAATGCAACTCAAAAAACGACATTGCCGGCATCAACCAACCAACCAACCAACCATAAGCCGGGACTTTGAGTTGACCTGTGGGAATTGGATTGATCTCCATTCTCCACATATTTTTTTTCTCAAGCTTTTGAAAATAGTTATGAGTCTTATTTCGTTTATTGAATGCTATGCTATCGATTCTAATTTTACATGCTACATGCTTGTTACTATTTATTTTTGTTTTTCTGATATGATGTTTATTGAATCTTTTTTCCTTTTTTTTTTTGAAACTGTGGAAATATGATTGTTATGATGTGAGGAACTTTGAAAATGGAAAAAGGGACATACGAAGTGATAGAGAGCCAACTGATGCGATTATTACAGCTGACCCTAGGTCGTGGTGGGTGGTGGTGGCTGGAGGTGGTCTGTTTTATAAAAAATACCCTAAATAAATTTTTATTTTAAAAATATTCCCCAAATATAACTACAAAAATACTCTAGAAAACTTCTCAAATACATTTACAGTAATTATATTTCACAATAATAATGCTACACTAGTGTTTTGAAAAACACTTTCAAAAATAACTAATTCAAACAGAGTCATAGTTTTAACAGGTTTGTTTGGATTGCTCTAATTTGGCTAAAAATTTTTGTTTGCATCATCGACACAGATTCCAATTACCTTTTTATCTCACATATATCACATCAAAAAGTGCTACAATATCCTTTTCAACAAATTATCCCAAAAAATCTACTGTCCAAAATCTACTGTAATTAGTTTATGGGGTTTGAAAAGAGAGAAGAGACGAGAAGAGAGGAGAAGAGAAACCCCCAAAATTTTTTCAGCAACTTTGTCCATCTGAATAATTGCCATGTCCCCTTTTGTGACCAACTTTTGAAAGTGGATCCTTCTGTGAAAGACTCTGCACATGTCAATTGTCCACCGCCAATGATGGAGCCACAGTCGGGCGGGGAGGCCACCCCGAACCCTATAAAGTCTTCCCTAAACTTTTTTTATTCTTTGAAAAGTAAATCTCCGATACTTTACTCTCAATTCTACTTACTTAAGACCCTACAGTCTTTTTTTATAAGCACTGACTCCATGCCATTAATTGTTTGAAAAAAGTACCTTTACTATTGTTTTAACTTTTCTTTTGTCGCTATCTTTTGTTATCCCAATAGTGTAAATGAAATTTAAAACTCTTCTTAAGTGTCAAAAGAGTGAAAGATTCGAGATTTTCTCCTCTTTGCAGGCCCCCTATTAGCATAACAATTTGAAGAAAAATTATAAAGATTTTTCTAATAAGTGCTCCCAAGGCAATCATTAACATAATTAAAATACACCTAATATTAGTATGTGAGTACACATATCCATATTTTTTCTAATGAGTATTTTCGATGAACTCATTAACATAATCAGAATACACCTGATATTGCTTCGGGGATACACACATTCATATTTATTATCCTTATATTTATATACTTTTCCAAATTAATTTCACTCTTACGAAAAAAAGTAATACTTGAAACTATCTTAAGGAGGATTGGAACTTGGAAATACTCATTAGCCAAACTCAACTCATAATAATAGAGGTTAGTCAGTGTATTCTTGTCTTCATTTGGATGGCATATTCGTCTGCCTCTACAACCGACCAGGCAGTGTAATTAGGGAGCTGGCAAGAATGGACGACAACACACCATAATAATAATAGTTTAGGTTGCAAACTTGGAATCTCTTATGTAATGTATCGTCATTCTCCATCACTAGCAAAGGACAACTTGTTTTCATTACCAATTTAAGATGAACTAAGTGTAAAATATATTCATAGTTACATCCACTAAACTCTCTTTAAAAACATAAACCAACTTAGAATAGTTCTTAACAATATTTTCTGCCAGCATGAAAATCCTCACAATAATCTAAAAACAAATTCAAAACTTTCTAAGTACGCACAGAAAACAATAGTTGATGTAATTACGTACCAGCAATGCTGTTGTCCCATTCCTTGGACCTAATCCACCTCAAAAATTATGACTTGTATGTATGTATGTATGTATATGTATGTGTGTGTATGCGTTTGTGTGTGTATTGTACAAATGATTTTATAGGTCAATGGGTTTATTTGTTTATTTTTTTTCTATTTACGGTATAATACGTTGAAAGTGGAAATAGTGAACTGCTCGATTTTCTTGAACTATTATGTCATGTGATCCAAAGATGATAATAAGCTAAAAATATGAATCTGGCAAATCGGCATCTCTGGTAGTATTCTTTCTACATAATTTAGTTCTGAAAACTTGCTCCAACAACATTAAATACAACTATTCTGGCTACCAAGAAAGAATAAAAGAAAACCTTCGTTCATGTAAGATTTAAGGGGATTCCATATCAGAAGTTTTATGCTCCACAGAGGTTTGTTGATCACGGCAATTTATGCCCCGATTTATCATCTACTTACGATAAGGACATCTATAAAGGAAATTTTAAAAAAATTAAAGCAAGTCTTTTTCTTCTTTTCTTCATAATTAGCAGAAACTCAAACAAAAGGTATAAAACACGTAATCAGCTTTTCCTGCATTAAGCTTCACAAGTAATGCTATAATCTTATAAAAAAAAAGTTTAATATGTCAACTCACATAAAAATGTATTCTATGATATATATATATATGTATATGTATATGTATACATATATTTGACACCATCGTAAGTTATTTGATGTTTCATGCAAAATAATATCATTAAACAACAACGTAACATCTAAAAATCATAATCAACAAGCACGTATTTTTTATACTCGTAATGTATAATCACATACACATTCTTATTATAAGATTTTTTTATGCATAATTTTACCATATTGGTAATTTTAATGAAGGACTATGCTATAGTAATGCGAGTTATGGTAACGCTAGGGAAGATAACCTGCAACAGCAGATTTTTACCGTCTTTAGTGACAAATTTGATTTTTAGCTACTTTTCTAATATTGTAATGGTAAATTTACAAAGAAATTTAGTAAGTATATCTTTTAAAACAGTAAGTTATAGTCATCAATGAAAATTTTCATTTTCAATAAACAAACTTACTTATTTTTTAATAGAATTTACCTTTTTTTGAATTCAATTTACTAGTAAGTTTACTAAGAAATTTAATCAGTATATCTCTTAAATATAGTAAGTTATAGTCATCAATGAAAATTTACTTTTTCAATAAATAAATTTACCTACTTTTTAGTAAAATTTACCTTTTTCTGAATTCAACTTACTAGTAAGTTTACTAAAAAATTTAGTAAGTATATCTCATAAAGTAGTAAACTGCAACCATTAATGAAAATTTATGTTTTCAATAAACAAATTTACTTATTCTTTAATAAAATTTACCTTTTTTTGAATTCAACTTACTAATAAGTTTACTAAGAAATTTAGTAAGTATATCTCATAAAGCAGTAAGCTACAACCATTAGAAAAAATTAACGTTTTCAATAAACAAATTAACTTACTTTTTAATAAAATTTACCATTTTTTGAATTCAACTTATTAGTTAATAAACTATTTAAAAAGCTAAATTTTGTCTATTTCTTAAATTCTTGATCATTTGGGACTCTTACTGTAAGTACAGATCCTAACGTCTATAAATCCATCTCGAATGGCAAATTACTAATTCTTGAGTTTAGACTTAAATACAATTGCCCCTTCAACCTATTTGTATGATTGATTGACCACTCTAAAATGGAATTAATTCATGACTCTCCTAAAGGGTTACGATTGAGAGAATTCCCTCAAAGACATTAAAAAAAATTTGTACTATTATCAATTGCTTTCGATACTTGGAGACGGAGATTGGGGTATACGTACAAGACATGAACATCTAGTCTTTTTTCCAACCAACGTCTTCTATTATTGCAGAGATATTTTTCATTTAGTTCACTTCAAATGTTTTACAGCAATTTGTTTTTCCATTGAAGTTTTTATAATTTTTGTCCTTTTTCTTCAATGGTTTTTTGAAATAAAATATGAAATTTGTTGACTATTTACATTAATTTAATGATTATGGTTTGGAAATCGACATAGTGCATGTGTTCTGTAAACATTGCATGAAACTTGTGTCGTAAGTATAATTTCCACTGGAGATTTCTGAAAGTTACACAGCTTAATATATGGATGAATTTACTATAATTTTCAAAGATTATGCTACATTAATATAATTTCCACTTTTATACTTATGATCTTGATAATCAATTTATTAAAATTTTATCATTTTATTGTATTCATATGGATTAACTTGTAAAATTGTGATGAATTGATAACTACCATTATATATATAACTCGGCTCGGAATGATTTATTAATATTGTAAACCAAACTTTCAATCTTTTCAAAAATTTAAAAATAATCCAAAATTTATAATCAGACAAATTTTATTCAGACAAGTTTTTAAAGTAAATTAGTAAATTTATGCCACAAAGTAGTAAATTTGGATCACTAGTCAAATTTAGCATGTTATTATAAAATTTACTACGATTCTATAGAAATTTATTATTAGTTGAATTAAACTTACTCTCTGAAAACTAACTTTGGGATAGAAAGTTCTAATTCATTTATTCTAAGAAAACAAATAACTTTCATATTTATTCTGATTTAATATTTTAGACATAAAAGTAACTAATTTATTAAGTTAAATTTCAATCATTAGTAAAAAAATTTAGCACTATTTCAAGTAAACTTCCTAATAGTAGTTTCATATAAGTTTTTAAAGTAAAATCGTAAATTTTTACCACAAACTAGTAAGTTTTGATCATTAATCATATTTACTGTATTATTATAAAATTTACTATTATTTAAACTAAACTTACTCTTATAAGTTTTTAAAGTGAAATAGTAAATTTATACCACAAACAAGTAAATTTTGATCATTAATCAAATTTACTATGTTATCATAAAATTTACTAATATTGTATAAAAATTTACTATTACTTCAACTGAACTTACTCTTTAAAAGTAAGTTTGAGATATAAAATAGTAATTTATTTTTAAAAAAAGATCATTTTCATATTATTTCTGATTTACCTTTTGAGATATAAAAGTTACCAATTTATTAAGTTAACTTACTCTTTTACGTGCGAAACTTACTACTCTTAAAAAGTAAGTTTAAGATGTAAAATAGTAATTTATTTTCAAAAAAATGTAAGTTTCATATAATTTTTATGATTTACCTTTCGAGACATAAAAGTAACTAATATATTGATTTAACTTACTATTTTAGATGCAAAACTTACTTATCTTTAAAAGTAAGTTTGAGATATAAAATAGTAATTTATTTTCAAGAAAAGGTAAGTTTCATCTGATTTACCTTTTGAGACATAAAAGTTACTGATTTATTTAGCTAACTTACTCTTTTAGATGCAAAACTTACTTCTCATTAAAAGTAATAAAATAGTAATTTATTTTCAAGAAAAGGTAAGTTTCATATTATTTCCAATTTACCTTTTGAGACATAAAAGTTACTAATTTATTAAATTAACTTACTCTTTTTGATGCAAAACTTCCAAATTTTTAGACTAATTTTTAGGCATTATCTTATCTAAATGACCGGTCTAACAGGTAATTAAATGGTCACTAAAAGTGTTTTTACCTGTAATATCAGGTAAACTTTCTTTGGTTACTATAACTATTGTTACTTTGAGTATTTTCCTTTAATGAAACTTTTAAATATATTTCAAAAGAATTGTGTAGTATGCACCACTCCCATACCCACATGTATCTTACCGGCCATGGTCTTCACGTCCTTTTATCCGGAGCTCACGAAAGAGCATATTTCCCTGTATGAATACAGCAGTAACAGAATCAATTTAATCATGGCCATGTTTCTTTCGTCATTACATGGTGGCCTCAATCCACAGTCCACAAACAACATGATTACCACTGGGATAATGTAAACTAAAGCAAGAAAGGCTTTACTCTGATCAGTGCCAATAATGGGGTTCTCGTTCCTTGGTTTTGCATTTCATCTGTTTCTTTTGGAAGTTCTGTTCTTACCCTTCTTGTTGGCATCTTCTAAGCTTGAATTGAATAATGACTCGGATACATCTCCTTTTCCTCCAAACTTCCTCTTTGGAACTGCATCTTCTGCTTATCAGGTAATGAATAGCATGTTATGACTCCTCCAACTCTGTTGACGATGCTTTCTTCCGTCTTTTCTGTATTACAAGATCATGTTCAAGACTGAACATACAGTTTAAAGATTCAAGAATGAAAAGAAGGTTTTAGTTCTTCTTTTGGTTTTTGACTATTTCAGCATGAAGGTGCTTTCTTAACTGATGGAAAAAGCTTGAACAACTGGGATGTCTTTACGCGCAATTTAGGTGAATCATAATAAGCTTCTGTTATGTTTAAACTCTTTCACTGCTACTTTAAACATTATCCTTTTCGGTTTTTTTTTTCAAAATACACTAATGGGTCTTGAATCAAGATTTTTTTTTGGGGTCTTGAGCAGGGAATTACAGTTTTGAGGGATTAGTAATTGATGGAGACAATGGAGATGTTGCTGTTGATGAATATCATCGGTATCTGGTATTTCTGCCGAACCCCACAGTTTGGCCTTGACAAAATACATCTGAATTGCTTTTGAACTCCTTCAGTGGAGCGTTGCTAGTTGTTTAACACCATTCATGTCCATAAGTATCATTACTTGAAAAGAATAAAGAAAAAAGAAACACCCAGAATTTTTAGGCATGATCTCACAACAATCCAGCTGGAGAAGGTTGAACAAAAACTAGCTAATTAAGCGACTACAAGATAGACTTATGATAAATTAATCCGAACTTTGGCAGCTAGAACTCCATATACAATCATCACCTGTAAATGTGACTAGGATGTGTGATGATATTTCTGTCTCTCTGTCTCCTTTTTCTGGGAAGTAGGAATACGTGGATCTTATGGCTTCAATGGGACTCAACAGCTACCAGTTTTCAATTTCCTGGGCACGAATTTTACCAAGTAATTTTTCATTTACATCTCCAACTGATTTAGCAATGACCTGTTACTAGTATTTAGTTAAGCTGATTTCCCTGACTCAAACTTATATGGCTACAGAAGGGAGATATGGAAGCATAAATTTTGCAGGGATTGACCACTATAACAAGCTCATCAACGCTCTCCTCCTAAGAGGTTTGCCTCCATTCCACGAGTGTAAATAAAGAGCTAGCGTATAACCTGAGAAGCTGTGAAATGAAAATACAAGAAATTTCAATGTTCTTTGGAGGCCATTCAGTAAGGATGCTCGTAAAATTTTGCTCATCTTGATTTACAGGGATACAACCGTTTATCGTTTTGACTCACTTTGATATTCCTTACGAGCTAGATCAAAGATATGGAGCTTGGCTAAGTCCCAATTTAGCGTAAGCATTCGTATATTATGTCTGTAATCCCAGCTTGCCATTGAACCTTTATTAAGCCCTTTTTTCTACCAGGGAAGACTTCAAATACTTCGCAGATATCTGTTTCAAAAACTTTGGGGACAGAGTAAAGTACTGGGTAACATTCAGTGAACCAAATGTATTTGTCATTAGTGCATATCGTTCTGGAATCTTTCCTCCAGGTCGTTGTTCAAAACCTTTTCGAAACTGCTCTAATGGAGATTCAGAAAAGGAGCCCTTCATTGCAGCTCACAATATCATCCTTGCTCATGCAGCCGCTGTTAAGATATACAAAGCCAAGTACCAGGTATAAATTGGATACCCTTTACCATATCAATGATGCTTTGGCTAGGAACGAAGTCAAATACAAGTGCAGCTATCAGTTGAAATGACAAATATGAGGCAACTTTGTGGCTTTTTCAAGAAACAATTTAGATAGATCATGATATCTTCCCATCCAGAAATTAGTAGGAGTGGATTAAGACCTTAAACGAAAGTCGATACTAACATGACTTGTGGCCATTTTTGTTTTCATTTTCTCTATCATGTATATATGTAACTCAGTTGTTAGATAAGGATAGAGTTTAATCCAGCAGAAACTCTTCAGAAAAAACAAGGAGGTACCATAGGCATCATTGTGCAGACTGGTTGGTTTGAGCCCCTAAGCAACTCCACAGCAGACAAGTTGGCCGCAGAAAGAGCCCAGTCCTTTTTATCAAACTGGTAACTATATACCTTCTACATCACACTTGTAGACAAACTTAGTGACCTGTACAGGAATTATATATTTGATTTGATAATCAACTTGATCAGGTTCTTGGACCCAATTGTATTTGGGAGATATCCTAAAGAGATGAGTGATCTTCTGGGATCTACTCTACCAAAATTTTCCAGCGATGACTTGGACAATTTGAAACACAGGGTGGATTTTATTGGCATCAACCACTACACGAGCCTGTACGTCGGAGATTGCTTGTATTCTTCCTGCGAACCCTCACCTGGAAGTACCAGGACAGAAGGTTTCATTAGAGAAACCAACATGAAGGATGGCATCCCCATTGGAGAACTTGTAAGTGAGTTTACCTGCTTTGAATTTACATTTTCCAGTTATAAATCATCCGCAAATGCTGAAGTGTATGAGTTTTAACAGACAGGTGGTGAGCCACTACGATCTTACCCACCAGGAATGGAAAAAACTGTTACCTATATCTCGGAAAGATTTAGTAATATCCCAATATTTATTACAGAAAATGGTGAGTGATCATGTAGAGATGAGGTTTTCTGCTTTTTCCATTTTGCATCTTTCCTGTCATTCCTTTCCCCATTTCTGAGGAAGGTGGAAGATATATATACTTGCTGACTTGGATTTGAATGAGTTCCAGGTTACTGTGAAGTTACTAACCCGACCTCCACTCTTGAAGAATCACTAAATGATGTCAAGAGAATCGAGTACTTGAGGAACTATTTGGATTATCTGTCAAGAGCCATGAGGTAAATAGATGCATGTAAACGTGGACTATCCCAAATGTTAACTTACCATATACTAATATTTATTCCCCCCGAAAATGAACTTTGGTTTAGAAATCCACTGCTTTATTTTATCCTCAAGTTTTAATGGATATAATCAGGAAAGGAGCTGACGTGAGGGGTTACTTTGTTTGGACCTTGCTCGATGCCTATGAGTGGCTACAAGGATTCACCAAAAGATTCGGACTCCATTATGTTGACCACACCACATTGAAACACACTCCTAAAGCATCAGCAACTTGGTACAAGGAATTCATTGCAAAACACAAAACAAGTCCTCAACTTGCGCAATATTAAAGAAATACCTGCCATGTCACCTGCCATTCTCTCTTGTTTCATAGCTATTGAGCAGGAGTAGATGTGTGTTTCTTATGTTAAATGAGCACATTGCTAAAAAATCGGTTGTTGTTTACTAAGATTTCACATTCTATCCGTAAACTTTGAATTGTCATGGATCGTGTAATTGTGGTTAATTTGACAAGTAGACATCATAGTTGTAACGGTTTCGTTGCGTATTGCCGAGAAATTGACGAGTTGGACTGAGTTGTATCGCAAATGGAACAAACTTATATGTACATGAGAAAAAAAAATAGGGAGATGAAGAAAGGAAAGAAGAGTAATTCCAGTGTGAGACTTAACGTGAGTGTATGTGTGTGAAAGGGAGTAACAAGAAAAAAGCAAAAAAAAAAAAAAAAGAGGAAAGAGACCACCTACTTTTGTGGTGGTTGCCGGTGGTTTTGGAGGAAACAAATAGAAGCAGTAATAATAGTAATATGAGTGATAATAGTAGTATGAGAAAATGTCAAGCAGGAAAAAAAAGAAAAGAAAGTTTTGAAGTTGCTACTCAATTTTTTCAAAATTTTGAACACATTCCAAAAGTTCTTTAAAGTATAGTTAAAAGTAGAGATTTTTTCCATAATCACTTTTCCTACTTTCAATTTTATCATTACTAGATTCACATTAGACTATAAATTTAGTGTCTTTTTTAACAATAATTTGCTAATGTTAATAGGAATACAAAGTGCTCTTACTACCATAATTATTTACTTTTAATATCATATATTCATAGTCACACTCGAGTTACTTTATTTCAATATTGATAAGTATATATATGATAATGTAGGTATTCACCAAATCTAATTCGATGATTGTGGTTGTTATGGTAATTTCTATTTTCAATAATTTTTTCAAAATTTTTGGACACTCTTATATGCTATAATAATGCGTATCACATGATATTCAACCGATATGCGATCAATGTGAAACAATTGTGACTGCGACTCGCGACGGGGAGCCATGGTAGACACAGGCACCTGATTGTTGTCTGTCAGCCTGTATTTTCACGCAGACGAAGACTGATTTCTGTCCCCGCCTACGCTTACCATAGTCAAATTAGAATATATTTGCAGAAAGTCAGCCAAGCACAGAAAGTTCCAGCATATTTGATGAGGATGACAATCTGATTGTGAAATCTCACTGAAGCTTGAATATGCAACCAAAACAATGATAGATTTCAAGGCACAGATTGCAGTGATTGAACAAACAAGAAACCAACCTGGAACCTTAACTCGGATAGAAACACACAAGACAGAATACTAAAAAGAATGCTAGAAAGAATTTTTTTGGATACAAGGAAACCGTGAAATCAACCTGCAAGCTTAAAATATAAGCACACAAGGCCCTCCAAAGTTCTGTATTCTATTCCTACAGCTACCCCATTATCAATCTAACCTATACAATGGTATCAAGATATCATGTCCTTTCCTATTTCAATTTTGACCAATGGCTTCCCAAAAGCATAGATTTCTAGCACATGGAAAAATATTCAAACAAGTGGAGAAGCTGCAGGAATGCTATTTGCTGAAATTAGCATATCATCAAAATTGACAAGCGAAACTCCCACCTCACAACATAATTCACTCATCAGTTATTCTAATTCTAAGAACAATAGCCATGCATCATCTACCTCCACCAAGGGGTTCCAGCCTCATAGAAGTGCTCTCCGTTGTCCCACAAAATCTGACATGCCTGAAGACCAATAGCCACGGCTGGTTCTTTCCCATGCTGAGCTATCCACTCTTCAATAGCCTGTGCTATATCAGTCTCATTTGTGCATTTTTTACTATTCTTCCTAAATGGATTAATCCCAAGATTGACCATCTCAGCAACAGCAGCTGGCATATACATTGAGTCACCAACTACTGGAGCACCACAGGCAGCCAACTGTGCTCGAATCTGAATATAGCAAGTATAACTTGTCAGTGAGACAATAGTGGTCACGTTTGGAAAGAAAATTTAATTGTGAATTACTTACTCCAGTTCTGCTTCTTTTTTTTTTTTTTTGACCTTTCCCATCTCCTTTGTCCAGCAACTTTCATAAAAACCATAGGGAATTTAATAGTACAACAGTCAAAATGCCTATCACAAAGTCAACTTACGTGTAGTGACACATTGACCCAATGTAAAGTCTTTTTCTTCTTTTGCATGTGCCTGGTTTGTGTGAGTTCCTTGAGGGTTCAAATGAGCAAAACAATTTTAATGAAACTAAACAGCTCCATTTCATGTCTCTTTCTCAACTTTTAAGGAATCGGCTTTACTTCCCAGTGCAACATTTGAACCTACTATTTCATAATCTAATTGCATTTAAGTCTTTTTTAATGTGAATCACTAGGAAGTCCCATCCAGAAGCTATTAATATAAGTCAACAGCGAAAGCAAGACAATTACATGAATCACAGAGTTTGGAAAAAAAAAAGGCACTTAACTTCCATGCTCCTCTACTCTAGAAAAGAAGATGAAAAACGAAAGAAAAAGAAAAGGAGAAGATTCATTTAGGTACCATTCTCTCAACCTGACCCGCCAACCCGAACCCGACCCGATTGCCACCTAGTGGGACTGTTGTCATGCGCTAGCTGCAAATTTTTAGAAAGAAAATGAAAAAATGTTCCTGGCCATAATCTGTAATTAAGGGGCCCTTTTTTTCCTTCTTTTTTTTTTCCCAAAATATAGCCATTGACATATGTTAATCATGTGATCAAAATTAGAAATTATCCATTTTTTCGCTTAGAAATTAGAGACAACAGATTTTTTTGTCCTTTTTTTCTAATTTTTTTTAAAAAAATTAGTCGTTGGCCCATGCTACTCATGTTGCCAAATTCTGATAACAATTTGCCAAGACTGGCCAATTGGATTAAATGTACTTAGAGATTAAAATATTTGGTACTAGATTTGTTTTTGTCCAAACTTTAGGAACGCACAGTCACCAACATTTCAAACATTTGGTACCAAAACTGCAGTCTTCTCCAATACAAAATGTCCATCAATTGTTACACTCATCAAGCGATCAATAGTAAGCACTTCTTTTGCCTTTTTCTGTTAGTGTATCTCTTTGTCGAGCAGTACTATTGGCTTTGCTTCAAGCAGGTTGTAACTAATTATCAAACTCTTCTAGTTTTAGGCCCAAACTAGCATGGTTTTAAGCTCAGTTTATGGGGTTTGAAGGAGAAGAGAAGAGGAGAAAACCCCAAAACTTTTCAGCAACTTTGTCCATCCAAATAATTGCCATGTCCCATTTAGCGACCAACTTTCGAAAGTCGATCATTCTGTGGAAGACTTTTGAAAGAGCACATGTCAATTCTCTACCGCCAATGATGGAGCAAAGTCTAAATCCCCCCCACTTAAAGTCTAAATCCCCTAATCTTTTCTTTGAAAAGTTAAATTTATTCTCAATTATTCTACTTACTTATGACCCTACAAACTTTTTAATAAGCACTAACTCCATGCTATTAATTGTTTGAAAAAAATACCTTTACTATTGTCTTAACTTTTCTTTTGTCCCTCTCTTTTGTGATATCACTAGTGTAAATAAAAGCCAAAACCCTTTATAACTGTTAAAAGAGTGAAAGTTTCGAAATCTTTTTCTCTTTACAGGCCCCTCATTCTCAATGCAAACTAAGTTCATATTTGTATTTGGCCCTAGCATATCAATTTGAAGAAAAATTATAAAGATTTTTCTAATAACTACTTCTGAGGCACTCATTAACATAATTAAAATACACCTAATATTAGTATGCAAGTACACACATTCATATTTTTTTTAATAAATATTTTCGATGCACTCATTCACATAATTAAAACACACCTGATATTGCTATGGGAATACACACATTCATATTTATTATCCTTATATTTAAATACTTTTCCAAATTAATTTCACCTTTATGAAAAAAAATAATACTTGTAACTATCTTAAGGAGGATTGGAACTTGGAAATACTCATTAGCCAAACTCAACTCATAATAATAGAGGTTAGTCATTATATTCTTGTCTTCATTTGGATGGCATATTCGTCTGCCTCTACAACCGACCAGGCAGTTTAATTAGGGAGCTGACAAGAATCGACAACAACACACCATAATAATAATAGTTTAGGTTGCAAACTTGGAATCTCTTATCTAATGTATCGTCATTCTCCATCACTAGCAAAGGACAACTTGTTTTCATTACCATTTTAAGATGAACTAAGTGATAGGTGTCGAGTCTGTAATAATAAATACTTACTCCATAAAATGTGAATTTTGAGTGCAATGGTGAATAGGATCGTCTCCACAAGGATTAGGGAAAATTGCTTTCTTTTCAAGTGAGAAATATGGGGGGATTCTCGGAAAATTTAGAAAAAGCTAATCAACTAAATAACAAAACAAATTACTAAATTAGCAGGAATTAAATTAGTAATAGGCAAACTCTAGTCAAAGATTCAACTCCTCATACACAATCCATATATCCAATCATTGATGCAATTCATTTAATTCATTAACAAGTTGGTTATAGTTGTCAACAAACTCTGACGACTAGCTTTTCCTTAGTTTATTGATAATTAAGGTACAACCATTAATTACCCCTAACTAGAAAATAACCTTAGGTACGACTGTAGTATTTAATTTTTCAATTGCATTAAGAATTAGAAAAGCCCAAACCCTAACCAACAAACATGCTATGGGGGTTTATTTAAATTAGTTTGCACGTTCCCCTAATGTGTGTTAACGTTAGTTATCACTAATATTAATCAACTAAATGATTACGAATTTAGTAGATTAATTTGACACTAGACTATTAGGTTATTTTGAATACCGGACTCTCGACATTCAACTAACAAAATAATTTCAAGAACATAAAATAGAGAACGCTCAAATATTAAGGAATTAAATAAAATGTAATAAATCATAGATAAACCCCTCGACATTCAACTAACAAAATAATTTCAAGAACATAAAATAGAGAACGCTCAAATATTAAGGAATTAAATAAAAAGTAATAAATCATAGATAATCAAAACTGCATCGTTAAGTTGATCTTTGACTAGGTTAAAAATTTAGCCACGCCTCATCCAGAAAATTTCAAAAAGATTGGAAATAAAAGATGAAGAGTCATCTCCTTGTTCTTTGGATGAAAAACGAACGAAAAAGAGAGAAGGAAGACTATGGCTTCTTGTTCCTTGTCCCGTCGCTCCAGTGGAATACTTGTCCCGTCGCTCCAGTGGAATACTTGTCCCGTCGCTCCAAATAATTACTAAATCCACCAATGAATGGTCAGCAGCCATAAGAAGCATATCCAGCCTCGACGACTTCTTTTCCAAATCCAAGTCCTAGTCACCCTCTGATTTGTTTCCATTAACCAATTAGGAAAATCCTAATAAAAGCCAAACTAGTAGTTTCCTAATCTAAAAGATATTCCAATAATAATAGCAACTAAGGAAGTTTCCTAATTACAACCAAAATACTAATTAACAAAGGAGAGGAATCGTTCTAGCAAAGCTCGGAATTGGATTCTACAATTCTTTGAAAATTGACCACGTGTACATAATTCCGACAATCCTGTACTTAAATGTAGGAGTTAGACACGTTCATGCCTAACTACAGTGAAGTCTTCGAAAGACTGTTTTTCACCCCATTTTCGTTACTAATTTCTGCAATTATCACCAAACACAAAAATTAAGTAGAATCCAACAAGTAGTGCAATATTTAGTCCAACTAATTAGGAAATATTAACAAAATTGATGACTAATATGCACCCTATCACTAAGTGTAAAATATCTTCATAAGTTACATTTATTAAACTCTATTTAAAAAGTTAAACCAACTTAGAATAGTTCTTTAAGTACGTGCATGTTTCTGCCACCATGAAAATCCTCGCAATAATCTTGAAACAAATCCAAAACTTTCTAAGTACGTGCAGAAAACAATAGGTGATGTAATTACGTACCAGCCATGCTATTGTCCCATTACTTGGAACTAATCCACCTCAAAAATCATGACTTATATACGTATGTATGTATGTGTGTGTGTATGTGTTGTACTAATGATTTTTTAGGTCAATGGGTTTATTTGTTTATTTTTTTTATTTACGGTATAATACGTTGAAAGTGGAAATAGTGAACTGCTCGATTTTCTTGAACTATTATGTCATGTGATCCAAAGCTGACAATAAGCTAAAAATATGAATCCGGCAATCGGCATCTCTTTTATTATATAATATGTGTATATATATATCAAAAATTTGATATCATTGTAAGTTATTCGATGTTTCATGCAGAATAATACAAGTAAACAATAACGTTACATCTAAAAATCATAATCAATATTTGTTCAGGCATTTTTTATTCCGTAATGCATAATCATATACACATTGTTATTATAAGATTTTTTGTGCGTAATTTTACCAAATTTGTAATTTTAATGAAACTTTTAAATATGTTTTGAAAATTTTTTTTTTTTTTTGTGTAATATGCACCACAGCCGTTCCCACACCGTATCTTACCGGCTATGGTCTTCACGTCCTTTCATCCGGAGCTCGCGAAAGGGCATATTTCCCTGTATGAGTACAGCCATTTTTCTTTCGTCATTACATGGTGGCCTCTATCCACAGTCCACAAACAACATAATTACCACTGGGATAATGTAAACTAAAGCAAGAAAGGCTTTACTCTGATCAGTGCCAATAATGGGGTTCTCGTTCCTTGGTTTTGCATTTCATCTGTTTCTTTTGGAAGTTCTGTTCTTACCCTTCTTGTTGGGATTTTCTAAGCTTGAATTGAATAATGACTCGGATACATCTCCTTTTCCTCCAAACTTCCTCTTTGGAACTGCATCTTCTGCTTATCAGGTAATGAATAGCATGTTATGACTCCTCCAACTCTGTTGACGATGCTTTCTTCTGTCATTCCTGTATTACAAGATCATGCTCAAGACTGAACATAAAGTTTAAAGATTCAAGAATGAAAAGAAGTTTTTAGTTCCTCTTTTGGTTTTTGACTATTTCAGTATGAAGGTGCTTTCTTAACTGATGGAAAAAGCTTGAACAACTGGGATGTCTATACGCGCAACTTAGGTGAATCATAACAAGCTTCTGTTATGTTTAAACTCTTTCACTGCTACTTTAAACGTTATCCTTTTTTTTTTTTTTTTTAAATATACTTACGGTTCTTGAATCAAGATTTTTTTTGGGGTCTTGAGCAGGGAATTACAGTTTTGAGGGATTAGTAACTGATGGATACAATGGAGATGTTGCTGTTGATGAATATCATCGGTATCTGGTATTTCTGCCGAACCCCACAGTTTGGCCTTGACAAAATACAGCTGAATTGCTTTTGAACTCCTTCAGTGGAATGTTGGTAGTTTTTTAACACCATTCATGGCCATAATTATCATTACTTGAAAAGAATAAAGAAGAATAGAAACACCTGGAATTTTTAGGCATGATCTCACAACAATCCAGCTGGAGAAGGTTGAACAAAAACTAGCAAATTAAGCGACCACAAGATAGACTTATGATAAATTAATCCTTAACTTTGGCAGCTAGAACTCCATATATAATCATCACCTGTAAAAGTGACTAGGACGTGTGATGATATTTCTGTCTCTCTGTACCCTTTTTCTTGGAAGTAGGAATACGTGGATCTTATGGCTTCAATGGGACTCAACAGCTACCAATTTTCAATTTCCTGGGCACGAATTTTACCAAGTAGTTCTTCATTTACATCTCCAACTGATTTAGCAATGACCTGTTACTAGTATTTAGTTAAGCTCATTTCCCTGTTTCAAACTTATACGGCTACAGAAGGGAGATATGGAAGCATAAATTTTGCAGGGATTGACCACTATAACAAGCTCATCAACGCTCTCCTCCTAAGAGGTTTGCCTCCATTCCATGAGTATAAATAAAGAGCTAGCGTGTAACCTGAGAGGCTGTGAAATCAAAATACAAGAAATTTCAGGCCATTCAGTAAGGATGCTCGTAAAATTTTGCTCATCTTGATTTGCAGGGATACAACCGTTTATCGTTCTGACTCACTTTGATATTCCTTATGAGCTAGAGCAAAGATATGGAGCTTGGCTAAGTCCCAATTTAGCGTAAGCATTCATATATTATGTCTGTAATCCCAGCTTGCCTTTGAACATTTATTAAGCCCTTTTTTTTTCTACCAGGGAAGACTTCAAATACTTCGCAGATATCTGTTTCAGAAACTTTGGGGACAGAGTGAAGTACTGGGTAACATTCAGTGAACCAAATGTATTTGTCATTTCTGCATATCGTTTGGGAACATTTCCTCCAGGTCGTTGTTCAAAACCTTTTCGAAACTGCTCTAATGGAGATTCAGAAAAGGAGCCCTTCATTGCAGCTCATACTATCATCCTTGCTCATGCAGCCGCTGTTAAGATATACAAAGCCAGGTACCAGGTATAAATTGGATACCCTTTACCATATCAATGATGCTTTGGCTAGGAACGAAGTCAAATACAAGTGCAGCTATCAGTTGAAATGACAAATATGAGGCAACTTTGTGGCTTTTTCAAGAAACAATTTAGATAATCATGATATCTTCCCATCCAGAAATTAGGAGTGGATTAAGACCTTAAACAAAATCGATACTAACATGACTTGTGGCCATTTTTGTTTTCATTTTCTCTATCATGTATATATGTAACTCAGTTGTTAGATAAGGATAAGAGTTTAATCCAGCAGAAACTCTTCAGAAAAAACAAGGAGGCACCATAGGCATCATTGTGCAGACTGGTTGGTTTGAGCCCCTAAGCAACTCCACAGCAGACAAGTTGGCTGCAGAAAGAGCCCAATCCTTTTTATCAAACTGGTAACTATATACCTTCTACATCATACTTATAGACAAACTTAGTGACCTGTACAGGAATTATATATTTGATTTGATAATCAACTTGCTCAGGTTCTTGGACCCAATTGTATTTGGGAGATATCCTAAAGAGATGAGTGATCTTCTGGGATCTACTCTACCAAAATTTTCCAGCGATGACTTGGACAATTTGAAACACAGGGTGGATTTTATTGGCATCAACCACTACACGAGCCTGTACGTCGGAGATTGCTTGTATTCTTCCTGCGAACCCTCACCTGGAAGTACCAGGACAGAGGGTTTCATTAGAGAAACCAACTTGAAGGATGGCATCCCCATTGGAGAACTTGTAAGCGAGTTTACCTGCTTTCAATTTACATTTTCCAGTTATAAATCATCCACAAATGCTGAAGTGTATGAGCTTTAACAGACAGGTTTTAAGCCATTACGATCTTACCCACCAGGAATGGAAAAAACTGTTACCTATATCTCGGAAAGATATAGTAATATCCCAATATTTATTACAGAAAATGGTGAGTGATCATGTAGAGATGAGGTTTTCTGCTTTTTCCATTTTGCATCTTTCCTGTCATTCCTTTCCCCATTTCTTCCCTTTCTTTTTTGGTTTATAGTGTTGGGGAGGAAGGTGGAAGATATATATATTTGCTGACTTGGATTTGAATGAGCTCCAGGTTACTGTGAGGTTACTAACCCGACCTCCACTCTTGAAGAATCACTAAATGATGTCAAGAGAATCGAGTACTTGAGGAACTATTTGGATTATCTGTCAAGAGCCATGAGGTAAATAGATGCATGTAAACGTGAACTATCCCAAATGTTAACTTACCATATACTAATATTTATTCCTTCCGAAATTGAATTTTGGTTTAGAAATCCACTGCTTTATTTTATCCTCAAGTTTTAATGGATATAATCAGGAAAGGAGCTGATGTGAGGGGTTACTTTGTTTGGACCTTGCTCGATACCTACGAGTGGCTACAAGGATTCACCAAAAGATTCGGACTCCATTATGTTGACCACACCACATTGAAACACACTCCTAAAGCATCAGCAACTTGGTACAAGGAGTTCATTGCAAAACACAAAATAAGTCCCCAACTTGCGCAATATTAAAGAAATACCTACCATGTCACCTGCCATTCTCTCTTGTTTCATAGCTATTGAGCAGGAGTAGATATGTGCTCCTTATGTTAAAGGAACACGTTGCAGAAAAGTCGGTTGTTATTTACCTAACACCTTTCTAAGATTTCACCTTCTATAAACTTTGATTTGTCATGGATCATGTAATTGTGGTTAATTTAACAAGTAGACATAGGCACCTTATTGTTGTCTGTAAGCCTGTATTTTCACGAGACCAAGACTGATTTCTGTCCCCGCTTACACTCACCACAGTCAAATTAGAGTATATTTACAGAATGTCAGCCAAGCACAGAAAGTTCCAGCATATTTCATGAGAATGACAATCTGATTGTGAAACCTCACTGAAGCTTAAATATGCAACCAAAACAACGATAGATTTCAAGGCACAGATTGCAGTGATTAAACAAACAAGAAACCAACCTGGAACCTTAACTCAGAAATAAACACACAAGACAGAATACTAAAAAGAACGCTAGAAAGAATTTTTTGATACAAGGAAACCATGAATTCCTACCCCTACCCCATTATCAATCTAACCTATACAATGGTATCAGGATATCATGTCCTTTCCTATTTCAATTTTGACCAATGGCTTCCCAAAAGCATAGATTTCTGAACACATAAGAAAAATATTCGAACAGGTGGAGATGCTGCATGACTGCTATTTTCTGAAATTAGCATATCATCAAATTTGACAAGCGAAATTCCCCCACCTCACAAATCACAACATAATTCACTTGTCAGTTATTCTAGTTCTAAGAAGCACAGCCAAGCATCATCTACCTCCACCAAGGTGTTCCAGCCTCATAGAAGTGCTCTCCATTGTCCCACAAAATCTGACATGCCTGAAGACCGATAGCCACGGCTGGTTCTTTCCCATGCTGAGCTATCCACTCTTCAATAGCCTGTGCTTTATCAGTCTCATTTGTGCATTTTGTACTATTCTTCCTAAATGGATTAATCCCAGGATTGACCATCTCAGCAACAGCAGCTGGCATATACATTGAGTCACCAACTATTGGAGCACCACAGGCAGCCAACTGTGCACGAATCTGAATATAACGAGTGTAACTTGTCAGTGAGACAACAGTGGTCAGGTTAATCAAATGGAAAGAAAATTTAATTGTAAAATTTATTACTGTTCCTTTTTTTTTGGTTTTAACTTTTCCCATCTCCTTTGTCTAGCAACTTTCATAAAAACCATACGGAATTTAGTAGTACAACGGTCAAAATGCCTATCACAAAGTCAACTATTATCTGTAGTGACACATTGACTCAATGCAAAAGTCTTTTTCTTCTTTTGCATATGCCTGGTTTGTCTGAGTTCCTTGAGCGTTCAAATGAGCAAAACAATTTTAATGAAACTAAATAGCTCCATTTCATGTCTCTTTCTCAACTTCGTAGGAATTGGCTTTACTTCCCAGTGCAACATTGGAACCTACTATTTCATAATCTAATTGCATTTAAGCGTTTTTCAATGTGAATCACTAGGAAATCCCATCCAGAAGCTATTAAAATAAGTCAATAGCGAAAGCAAGACAGTCACATGAATTCAGAGTTTGGGAAGAAAAGGTACATAACTTCCACGCTCCTTTACTCTAGAAAAGAAGACAAAAAAAAGAAAGAAAAGAAAAGAAAAGGAGAAGATTTATTTAGGTACCTGATGAGTTCGACCAGTCAGAAGGTGGATTCTACACTCGTATGCGAAATCTTGAGGAAGCCACCCACAGTCCTCAATGCTATATCTCCTTTCAGTCATGCTTGTGGGCCAGGCAACCTTTTTACATTCTAGGACCTCAAGCTGGCACAAGTGCCATCCATCAACAGACTCTGCATCCAAAAGAAGGGCTGGCTTCAGAGCTGTCCAAGATCAACACTCAAAATGTATACATTTTATAGGCAGCAATCATAGAATTGAAGGTGTGTTCAGATATTCAGAAGGCACTCTAAAATAAGGGGTAAAGATAGAACTTCAAGCGCAATTATTCTTCTCCCTTAAACAGAAAGGAAGCCAGGGGTTATGTCAGCCACAAGAAAAATGCAGTCATGTGGCATGGGTTTAAAGCAAATAAAAAACAACTAATAGGATCAAGTACTATCTTCAAGGGACTACCTTCAGAAACAAGTCTTGGTGCAATATTAATTGGTCGCATGTAATGGGTAATGACTCCAACCGGCACAGGAGCAGCAGCAAGCGCAAGGTAAATCTTTTTAACTTTTTTCTCCTGATGAAATAAAATACACTTTCAGAAGGAGAGCACACCAAACCAACAAAACAATAAGACCAGTTGATACTAAATTCACACCAAGCACAGAAGAAAGCAAATTCTGTTTCATTGCCTGCAAAAATTTCTAGCTTTTCATTATTAAACTGTCCGGAAATTCACTTTAGTTTTCTAGAGTTACCACTCACCCTTATTTTCCCATGAAAAACTGCACAATACTCCTTGGTTCTAGCTAAAACAACACTGCAAATAAATATGAGACAATCAGGTTTCATCCAAAGAAGAGTAATAGACATGGAAGTCCATGTTGATATTTTACCAGCCTTCAGTGCAATTATCAATCTGATGGGTAGTCATCAATGGACTCGTTAATCCTAATGCACGAGTAGCAAATGTTGCACAACTTTCTTCAATATTGTCAGTAGTTCCTCCAACCTAATCAACAGAGAAGTACATAGTAACCCTTAGAAATCCTCATAAAATGCAACAAGCAAATGTCAAGTGAAAATACTAATTCTAGAATATACGATCGTGTCATGGAAGTGCATAAAGTGTCCAGATCATCCAGAATCCATATCAACAGAATAGAGGACCCCTGTACTTGACTAGTTTGTGCTCATGTTCTACGACGGTAGTCTATGTCTCAACATTCATAACTCATATGTACCTAACACAACATATTACCAATCAGTTCATTCAGAACAAAAAATACGGTGGTCATGAACTAGTGCTATAAAATCCTCTAACTTGAAATCAAACAGAAATGCTTCTAAACCATGGAGAGGGTTTATCTTCCTCTGATTTGTTGTTGAAGGAGGTTCCTAGAAGTTTTATCACATTTTGCTTCCAGAATAAGAATTAGTAGAGAATTCAATTGACTACAACATTTTTTATTCAGACTTGTATCAATTATCAAGGAGAACATGGCAAGAACTTAAGCAGAAAAGGAGCACTTAGGTTATAAAAAGTTGCAGAATATTCCAATGCTGAACAACATCATACATACTGATGTACCAGCTGGTTTGTCCAGAATAACATAGGATTCAGTTATGGCAACAATTCTTGATCTCCAATCTATTTCATAGCACCTGATAATGATTGAAAAAACAACATTATTCAAAGGGTAATCATAGATATAATAAATTGGGGATGGGTACTTAAATGATTACCTCGGAAACCGTTTTGGGTGTACATGCACACGTAAATAGGTTCCAGCTTCAACAAACTCATCAGCACGAGTTATCCGATAAGTTTTCTGTGCTTCTCGAACAGTTTTCCCTTTAATGGAGGCTCTGTTTTTGAGAACTGATGGAGCTGTAACTTCTTTGTATGTTTTAATTTGCTCAGGAGTGGCACTAGGGGGAGGTTTTGGACATACCAGAGCATAATACACAGCTCCAAAATGAATAAGATCTGCAACAAACCTTTCAAGATGAAATATACATAATTCAACACATCATTGTTTTTCATGTATTAGCACCTGAGGATCCTATTTAGCCTCTTAAAGAGAATGGCACAAAGAAGAGGTACTCACAATGGAGGGAGATCTAAAGAGTTACTGATATACTCAAGCACAGGCCCTCCTTCCTTAACAACTAAGTGTTCCACTCTCAGTGGGCCATTCTCTGAGGGGCATGGAAGCAAGCGGCCATATTTTCGGAAGCTGATGCAAATTATGTGGAAAAACAAGTTATGTGGATTAAAATGAAAGCAGAAATACACTGGAACTAGAATGACTTTTCCCAATTTTATCAAACATATTATCTAAACTACAAACGAAGCTAATATTCTTGCAATATGCACAAAAGTCCACGTCCTTGTCAGCATCAAGATGGTGCTTCATGGATTAAACAGAGGATGTTTCTTATTTGAGAGATTGAGTAAGTTTAATAACATCATTGCTGAATCTATTTCCTATCTGCTTTTCATCACATTTTCATGCTTATTAAGCACAGAACAACAGACAGAGTAGTTAATCAGAATATCTTTTACGTGCACATATAGATCAATCCTACGAATTTTTGTCAAGGAAAAATAATCAGCCTTGATGCCTATGGAAGCCAAAGTTATCCAAGGGCAACATGATCTCTTTCAAACCATCAATAGCTTGTATTCAGCTTCAAAATCCACAGCTATGACATGGCTGGACTATATTCAGGTACAAGAGATATTTTTTAATCATGTCTATGAGATGCAATGTGTTATTCACACCAAATGACTACATTAATATAGCAATCATCAGTCATTTTCAGTTCAAGCCATACAACGGAATTGCTTAAAAACAACTATGACGAGAAATGAATGTTTGGAATCAAACAATGCTATGAAATGGAATAGCCTCAAACATGTTGCTAGGAAAAGTAGATAGGAACATACGTCATCTTTACTTTCCCTATGGGAATGCTGCTTAACCTACATCAACACTAATCCATCAATCTTTACTATCCCTGTTGCAATACTGCTACATTCCAATTTCCAGTCCACCAAATCATATAGTAATTCCTTTTTGTTTTCTTGGAAAAGAAATCTTTTTTAAGTCTTTGATGCACAGACATCGTTGGTAAGCTTTAAGGCAGTGGACAAGCAACAGCAGCTTTCAGACCTCAAGTAGGAATATAAACAAGTCAACAATTTTTCAAACGTTTAAGCTATTATTACAAATATTCTCTGAGAACCGAAATTCCTAAAAGCCAGATAAAATTAGAAGAAGAAAAAAGTCTAACAAACTGATAACAGCACACCGCAAAAAGGACGGTTACCACCATATCCGGTAATAATATATGGGAAAAGATGAGCAGTACCCATTTGAGGAAACAGAGTCAGGAGTTGAGTCAACATTCAAAGAAGCAGTGGATTGACAGCTAAAGCTTCTATACCGGCTTCTGGCTCGTGAATCCCAGGTGATAAAGTTAGAGTTTTTCTGGTAATTTTCTGTCCAAAAATGGTTAGAGGCCAATCTCCAGCACACCAGTTTTACAGGACTTAGGAGGGTTCTTCTGTAAGTTGAGCTCCATACAAGTGAAGAAAGCGAAGTGCTGGTGAAGATTGAAGCTAAGGTTGTTGTGGCAGCCATGGCCACTTTCCTTGGGGTTTTACTTCAAAGTTTGTGCCTTTGTGAGGTTTATCATCATTTTATCTGTAAAAGCAGGATGCTGACAGGGTGAAGAAGTTTAAAGGAGAGCCCATGTGTGATGGGCTTCCAAGTTCGAGCTTAGACTCTCTGTTGCTTCTTCTTGAGGCCCGGATTCGGGCTTTAGATTGGGCTTTGGTTCGGTTACTAATTCCAGAGGTCTAAAGAAAAGGGATAAAAAGCCTACTTCAATGATCCTTTACCACGCATGCGATGCTTGAGAGTTGAGACTTGAGACCAATTCCTCATGCATGAAAGGAATAAGGATAGGAAAATTACGGGTTGTCTGGAGAGCATGTTTTCCGGCCTGTTTGTATAATTTTTTTTTTATTTTAATTACAAGAATCCTCCAAAAACATCTCAAAGTTTTTAAAATACACACTAAAAAAAAAAAAAAAAACACACACACACACACACACATAAAAGAAAACCTTTTTCCTTCTTTATTTTCCTTCTTCTTCATCATCCCCACAACCACTACTGCTGTTAGCTGTTGGCGCTAGTCTCATCTTTGACAATGGTGCCTGTGGCGGCTGGCAAAGTCAACAATTTTTTTTTCTTTTTTCTTTCCCTCTCTCTCTCTCTCTCCCCTCCTCAATCTTTTCTTTTTTTTTTCTTCTTTTTCCCCCTATTCCCCTCCTCCTTCCCTCTCTCCCTCACCCTGCCAGCCTCCCTGATTGCAGAGGGGGAGGGTAGCAAGGTGAAGGAGATGGGAGGGGGGATGGTGGTAGAGAGGAGGGGAGAAGAGGAAAGAGGGAGGGGGAGAGAGAAAGGAGGGGAAAAAAAAAAAAGGAGGAGAGGTGGTTGGTCGGAAGCGATCACGTCGACGGAGTGGTGGTCGATGCTGGATGGGTGGTGGTCGATGGCCAATTCTGTGGCAAGAGCAGTGAGGGAGGGAGGAGGTTGGTGTGGGGGAGAAAGAAGGGGAGGAGAAAAAAGAAATAAAAAGAAAAAGGAAAAAATTAATTTTTTTCAAATTTTCTTCAAACCTTACAATCACACACACAAAAGTTTTCTTACAACTTTTACTGTAAATTACAGTAAAATTCTACAATTTCTATGTCTGGAGAGAGTTTCAAATAAATTGAATAAATAGTAAGTCACAATAAAGTTTTACAGTAAAGTTTTAGATAAATTGAATAAATATTAAATCATAGAAACATAAATATCAACAAAGTGGAAAATTAACCCAAAATTAATTACTAGGTAAGATGATAGGAAAAATGTCTCGTAAGAGAAATGGTAGAACGGGAATAGAGATTAACACAAATTAATTTGGGACTGCATTTTAAGAAGTTTCAACACCAAGATCTACCCCAAGGGTTAACAGTAACTACTCCTTTGAAGTTTGAGGACATTGTTGCCTCATTAATTTGCCCTCTACCCCAATTCCAGTCAGATTGGTCCCTCTGCGATTGCTAGGTGAATTACAGAGAAAGTACATAGCTAGGTTGGGACGGAACCGGGGCTTCACAAGTTCCATTTCATGCAAGTTCCATCTTGAGCCGTCCATTTCATGCAAGTACATGTGGGTCTTGAGAAAATGGACAGCTCAAGATGAAACTTGCATGAAATGGAACTTGTAAGGCCCCATGGTGGGTTGGGACGCGATCCAGACTTAAGCCATCAATTTCGATTCCAAGAAATCTAGAAATATGACATGAGTAGCCCATATGAGACCAATTAGATGGTGCCTACTCTAAGTCACAAACTGTGCATTGCAGTTGCACAGTTGCTCGTGCCCTTGATTCATTCCAAGCATTTAGGGTTTCAAAGGGTTTCAGTTCAAGAAATATGTTCCTACAGCCAACCCTGGCTTCTCGGCAACAACCTGTTTTCTAGTAGTTTCGCGTTGGCGCCCACTCACACACACACACACACACACACACACACACACACACATATATATATATACACACACACACACATATTGATCGTGTAAAGATTGTTTGAAACGTCAGTTTTTTGGTACATGCAACATCATGTGCCAAAGATCTTTACATTATCAGAATTGGAAATGTTAATCCCATCAAAAACCAAGTTCATAGCCGAGTTCCCTCCCACAAGGACAGACCATTTGAAACAACGTTACACCAGAAGACAAGTATGATCGACTGCATTAAACTTGTCTAGGTAATTCTTAAACTTACCAGGCTTGTCTATACGCAGCTGTATTTTTTAGTGAACAGAAAAGGGTCGTTAAGACATGGTTCCCAAAGAACGTCTAGCTCATTCTGAATGCAATCTCAGAGGGGAGAAAAGAAAAAAGAAAACTCGAAATCACTGTCAATGAGTTGTCCATGAGTTTTCTTCTCATATGGGGACGTTAAAGCATGTGTTGATTGCGTCTACCATTGGATGATGGAGCAGTCAAAGAATTCATTGCAGTTAAATGTAAGTACTAGCAAAAAGGACTTGTGACTTTACTGCATTAATTAACTAGGTGGCCATGGACCTATATTCATCTCAGTGGTACATTACAACGAATACTGTAATCAGTAGAAAAGAAATCCATTGGCATCTGTTCAAGACCACTATCTTAATATTCTTTCAGTAGCTTAAGTCTAATTATGACTTGGTCACTCACGTAAGGGACTGAAAAAAAAACTTCACCACTGAACTGTGTTTGGATAGTAAATTATTTGGAGGAAAAAAAATATTATAACACTTTTTTGATATAATATATGTAAAATAAAAAAGTGATTAAAAATTGTGTTAATGATGCAAGCAAATTTTATTTGATAAATAAGATACAATCCAAACAAACACAACATAGCAGGAAGGATACTAGAATTGCATTAGACCTCTCATCTCTTGCGCATGTGTCACATGTTTAGCCTACCAAACCATTTTATGAATATGGTAAATGATAATTCCACAACTCAATTTTTACTTGCATAGCTATTTTTGCATGAAATGACAAAATTATCCCTTATGTTTAACTTACATTTGCACCTAAGAAGGGTAATTTTGTCATTTCAAATGAAAATAGCCGTGGAAGTAAAAATTGAGTTGTGGAACTAGCAGCAGCGTATGAATACGAACCTTCCGAGTAACTCATTTGTGTCATTAATGTTTAGCCAATGGCCAATAGAGCCATGTCAGGTAACCTTTACAATCAATGCCATTCTAGATGTGTAGCCATTACATTCTTTAGCCCGGATAGGAGGCACGACCAATTGCAAGAAGGAACCGTTTCTAAAGGTTGACGACCATGATTTGGCTAAAAAAGAAAAACTATAAGGGTCAAATCATAGTTATAGTTACAAGTTATTGAATGTGAGTTATATTCTGAACAAATAAAATTATATCATGTACATTTTGCACAAAACTGTCCTGAATATTTTTTATGATAATTATTCGGGCCCTTAATCCTCTTTAGCCTTCCATGTGGGGTTGTAATTTGTAAGGTGCTATCGTTCTATAGTTGCACTTTGCACTTTAATTGCAGAGTCAACACTTTGCACGTTAAGGTGTAATTTATCCCTTTGTAGGGTTAAATGTGTGCCTATTACTGACTAATTTCTAATTCTTAAGGTGTTACTTTTGTAATATTTGTGGTAAGTCTTAATGTACATTAATCCAATGAAAAGATGCACCCTAACTCTTATAATATTTGATGTAGGCTTTGGTGCCATTAATCCAGTGAAAATACACACCAAATATTGCATTTGCAAGACTCTTACTAACTACCAACAACTATAATAGGGACTTGTGTAGCAGAAGATCAAACCCAAGTCAAGGAAAAGTCTTTCGGTTTAATAAACTATAACAACCTTCAAACGAGAGACATGAGACAAGACCCAATACTTGTATCTGGCAAAGCAACACTACTGAGTGTGTTTGCATAGAATATTGTATTTAAAATATTATTTAAAATAATTACTATAATACATATTGACAAATATGTTTGTGATACAAGTAAATAATTTTTTGACAAATAATTCTTATCCAACACCGCGGCGACGGGCTAGCATGCCAATTAATTAAATGTGGGATCGTCATGACGAAAATTCAGACCATTTGGTAATGAACAATCAAAAAAAGACACTTTTGATGAATTTAAGCGAAGACGAGAACATGACAGCCCATTAACCAACGCGATAAGGAACTCTAGGAGGATTAGAACCGCAGGGCGCACGGTTTGAATATTCCCCGCCCCCCATTTTGGAAAAGAAAAAAAAAATCATATATCTAATTTTGCATTTATATAATGTAAGTGTGTAACATATTAGAAACCCTTGCCTAATTAGAAAGTCCAATTGTGCCGCTTGAAACCCTTGCCTAAACTAACGTTGACTCAACAAGTCTTCGATCCCAACCAAAAAATCCTCTTCTTCTTCTTCACTTCACCATTGTCATACCCATACGTTTTTTCGCCACGCTTTAAATAAAATACTTAGGTAGATTTATAGACCATGTCAAATATCTAATAGTTACATAACACAGTCTATGATGTACAATGATGCAAAACAATTAATCTAATTTTTGAATACAAAATATGATATTTTCTTTCCTCACCAATGTCAGTCAACTTTGGTACATATTTATCGGGAAGCTAATGCTGATGCATTGGCTTCTTTATCATCTAATAAACATTAATGAGTGTGTTTGGATAGTAAATTATTTAGGAAAATTTTGTAAAAAAGTAACACCATGATATTGTATCTAGTTAGCTGTTGCTTAATAGGTTTAATGGTCTCCTTCGATTAGATGCCACTAGTTTTTCATTTGTTAGGGCTTATAATGTAAAGGAATAGTACTCCATTTTTTGTACTTTCATTACAAACTCTTATAATGGAGGTTAGGTTTTTATCCCCCTTGCAAAATTTTGACTTCTAATAAGATAATAGAGCTGGCACCCCAGCCTCGTGGATGGGGATTTAGTCTATATATATATATATATATATATATATATATATATATGGGTCTATAATTGAAGGCATAAACTTCAACTAGATGTAAAAATTTAGCACTTGATCGAACTAATTTTCCTTTGTCCAACATCCACATAGACTTCAAGTACAAATGTACCTTCACTCTCTTAACATACTGGGGCACTAAATCCTAATCGTTGCTGCAATAGTCAGTTTTGCTATGAAGCATTTTCTTCTCGGATTACTTAATTAATAAATTACTTTTTTTTTTTTTTTGGTGACTGGCATCTTATTGGAGGTTTGTAGTTTTCATTAAAGAGGGCAGATAGTAGTTCTTTACTTACCCTTTTAATGACTCGAATCGGTGACTTGTAGATTACAAGTGAAGTATCTTACTAACTAAATTGCGTTTCATTATCAATTGGAATTTATTTAGTTGTACGCAAACGAGCAAATGCTCATACAGAATTAAGAATTAATATGTCACGAGAAAAAGAAATCTCATAGCTATCATTGCCTTTGGCCCAAACAGGTACACCAAACATTTGAATATTCTAAATTTAGATTATTATTTTATCCATCATTTGGAAATTAAATGAGGCGAAAAATTCGTTGTCTCTAATAAGTGGAGCTTACTTTTGCTGTTGAGGTTTAGTATAAAATATCTCCATGTACAGATGTATATTGACATAAATGCATAGATTTAATAGACTAAACTGCAAACTTGTTTCTAGAATACAAAGACGCACATAACTTTCTTGATTTAATTGTTTCTATCCGTATTCATCTGTAAAAACTGCTGACAGAAAATATTAAAACACCAGTGGTG
Source organism: Gardenia jasminoides (assembly GCA_013103745.1). Lineage (NCBI taxonomy): Eukaryota > Viridiplantae > Streptophyta > Magnoliopsida > Gentianales > Rubiaceae > Gardenia > Gardenia jasminoides. Next base: position 2,144,950 of record CM023095.1, read on the forward strand.
GATGGATGGTGAAATTAAAGAATCATAAACTATTATCATAGCACTCTTTTTTTTTTTTTTTTTTTGAGCCACTATTATCATAGTACTTTGGTAAAATGCATTCATCCACCACTCTTTTATTTTTCTTTATAAAGGCAATAATGCCCCTTCAGAGTTTCATTACAAGGACCAAACCTCCTTTTCTCCAAACAAAGATAGCAAACCCAAAGAAATGGAGTGGGTGGATCTTGCTGTACTCTTGGCAGTGGCTCTTCTTTTTTGTTTGTGGTGGCGATACTGGTCGGTCACCGGTGGCGGAGCCAAGAACCTCCCACCAGGGCCTCCAGGCTGGCCACTTGTAGGCAACCTTTTCCAAGTTATCCTCCAAGGGAAGCACTTCATTTTTGTGGTACGTGATTTACGTGCCAAGTATGGTCCTATTTTCACCATGCAAATGGGCCAGCGTACCCTCATAATTGTCACAAGCCCTGAGCTCATTCATGAAGCCTTAGTTCAGAAAGGCCCTCTCTTCTCCAGCCGGCCGGCCGACTCTCCGATCCGGCTGTTATTTAGCGTTGGAAAATGTGCCATCAACTCAGCAGAATACGGTCCCCTTTGGCGTTCGCTCCGCCGGAACTTTGTAACGGAGCTGATAAATCCGACAAGGATCAAACAGTGCAGCTGGATAAGGAACTGGGCTATCGAAAGCCACATGAAAAGGCTCTACCATCAGAGTTCTAACGAGGGTTCTGTGGAGGTGATGAGCAGCTGTAGGCAGACCATATGCAGCATTCTCATTTGTCTATGTTTTGGTGCAAAGATCTCGGAAGAATGGATTAAGGAAATCGAGAGCATACTCAAAGATGTCATGCTGATCACATCTCCAAAGCTTCCAGACTTTTTGCCACTTTTCACACCATTATTTCGAGGCCAAGTGCAGGCAGCAAAAGAGTTGAGAAGGAGACAACTGGATTCCCTGGTCCCTTTGATCAGGGACAGAAGAGCATTTGTGGAAAGTGGTGGAAGCAAAAAGCGCACCGCAAGGTCGGAAATGGTCAGCCCTATTGGAGCTGCCTACGTTGATTCTTTGTTCCAGCTTGAACCTCCAGGCCGTGGAAAGCTTGGTGAGGAAGAAATTGTTACCCTATGCTCTGAGGCTATAAGTGCTGGTACAGATACCAGTGCAACAACTGCAGAATGGGCTATGCTTCACTTGGTCACGAATCAGGGGATTCAAGAGAAGTTGTACAAAGAAATTGTTGATTTGGTAGGGAAAACGGGGAATCACTGAGAAAGACGTGGAGGATATGCCATATCTTATTGCAATAGTTAAGGAAACTTTTCGTAGGCATCCTCCAAGTCATTTCGTCTTGTCACATGCTTCCACTAAGGAAACTGAGCTAGGAGGCTACACTATTCCGGCTGATGCGAGTGTAGAATTTTACACTGAATGGATCACCAAGGACCCTAGTCTGTGGGAGGACCCTAATGAGTTCAGGCCAGAGAGGTTCCTGACCGGAGACGGCATCGACGTGGATATTACTGGCGTGAGGGGGGTGAAGATGCTGCCATTTGGGGCCGGCCGGCGGATCTGTCCGGCCTGGACATTGGGTACGTTGCATGTCCATTTGCTGCTGGCTAGAATGGTTCAGGCATTCAAGTGGCTTCCAATTCCGGACAACCCTCCTGACCCTACAGAGACTTATGCCTTCACGGTTGTGATGAAGAACCCTTTGAAAGCAATTATTTTGCCCAGGACAAAGGTTTGAAGGGTTTGGTGGGATCTTCATTGGAACATTAAATTTGCTTCATCTGCAACATTCAAATTTTGGTAAATTAATGTGGCATACTCGCATTAAGTCTATTTTTTTCCACTGTTCTTGATGCATGTTAAAGCTTTGGTGGTCATGGATTTAACTAGTATGTACTTGTGGTCTCTTTAGAAGCATGTTTCTCTCCTTGTGAAGTATTATAAATTTGTTTTCAGCAGATTGTAGTAATTAAATTTCCTCTTTATGGTTGTTGGAGAATTAATCTAGTGCTCTGAGGTTAAAGTTTATTATTCACTAATCAGTATTAACACACTCTCCCATCAGTAATAATACATAATCCCAAACAGGTGCTAGATTTTAGAAAATTATGTGTATTCACATAACAAATTATATGTGTAATTTAGATATACTACTGGAGAAAAATCCGTTATTGATTATATACGTTCCCGGGATGGATATGCATGAATAAGCTTATATATTCAGAGGTCCTCTCATTTCACTCTTCAACAAATGCAACCTAGCTTTAATACTTCTTTTTCTGTATCCATTGGACCCCAAAGCTACCCTTCGAGAAAGGAAGTTAAAAAAAAAAAAAGAGTACTAATAGTTGGGCTCATCGTTGGAGGCCGTGCTTTAATTTGACGCAATAAAATGACAGTATTATTCCTTTTAAAAAGGAAAACGACTCTACTATTGTTTCCTATTTAAATAAAGCTTGAATATGTCAAGTCCAGCCTTTTCAAACTAAACGTAGAAATTCTTAGCAACCGTTTGGATTATCCTTAGCAACTTGAATGTGAAACATTTAATTCTTTGAACGTAGATTTTTTTTATATCAAAGGGCCTATTTAGGAGTGAGTTTTTTGGGTGTTTTTCTAAAACTCTATTGTAGTTTACTGTAGAAGTTGTAGAAAATTTTTTTGAATCCATAAAAACTTTTGATTGATTTTTTTTCTTTTCCTTTTTCTTTTCCTTTTCCCTTTCCCTTTTCTTTCTTTCTTCTTCCCCCTTCCCCAACCCACTGCTGCCAACAACCGGTGACCGGCACCGCTACCGGCGCCGGAGCCAGTGCACTTTTTTTTTTTTCCTTCCCTCCCACCCTCCCTCTCCCTCTCCCCTTCCCCCGCCACCCTCCCTCCCCTGCGACCGGCCATGACCTCTCTCGTCGCGAGGGAGGGGAAGAGGGGAGGGAGGGGAGAGGGAGAGAAAAGAAAAGAAAAGAAAAGAAAACAGAGGTCACTAGCGCTGGCGTCAGCACCGGAGGTGATGGCCGGTGTCGGCGGTGAGTGTTTTTGGTGTGTATTTTTTGTGTAAGAAAAAGGAAAGGGATGGAGGAAAAAAGTTTTTTTGTGTAGTTTTTTGGATGTATATGTTAAAAATTTTGAAATTTTTTGAGGGTTCCTGTAACAAAAATATATAAAAAAAAACAAATTTTATACAAATTTGGCAAAAAATATGACTGCCAAACAGGGCCTTTGGTGTAAGTAGGAGATTCCCCTTCTCCCTTGTACCATTCAATCCACCACTTCTCTTGTTTTGTGTACATAAATGAATTTGGGATAATCGTTCCCAAAGATTGATGGCCAAGATTGGCCAAACAGGATCGAAAATTCGTGACATATATATATTTTTAAGCCCACATATGGAGTCCACAAAAACTTATTCTAAATTTATGTACATTGTGTTCAAAGCAATTTACATTGTTTATCAAAGGCCTTATAATCTGTTGCAATTCATGCCCTTTCCTATAGTAGATAGTGGCGTGCAATGTGTGCCAGGCTGCCAGCTTTAGCAAGAAAGGTAGGTGATAGGAACAATACGAAGAGCACATGTCAAAACAACTCTATCAAATAATACAAGAACTCTTTGTGTTACTTCAAACAAATATAGGAAGATATGTAGTTAAGCGTAATAAAATTACAATCCTAGAAGCTCTCATCAATGGGCTCTGAAGCACCTTTTTTTTTTTTTCCTGTTGGGTTGGATCGTTGATGGTTAATTTGTACAATAATAGCTTTGGGGAAAAAAATGACTAGGAAGTTATGCAAGGTTTATCTGGACTTATGTTCCTTGCAAACCAGCTTTAGAGGAAAGAGAGTCATGCTAGACTACAATTTTTTTTTTCTTTTTCTAACTTTGGTAGGAATGCTGGGCTAAAATTAGCTGGTAGCAAAAGTGCTCAAGGATAATACGTGGATTCTTACTTCTTAGCCTGGCTTCATGTCCATGTAAAGTTTCTTATGGCCAACGCTTTTACATGTCAGTAATTAAAGGTTTCTTTTATCTAAGTTTGGACAAGTAGCGACTGCAATCGTGCTTCCTTTCTCATCCTCGATTGCAAGTAAAATGAGTGAGATGTTGAGCCGACTTTCATTCCTTTGTCTTTGTGATCTTTTATAGGCTTAACTATATTTTAAAAAAAAAAAAAGATAATAAACTGATGGAACTAATTCTTGGTACTTTACAAATGTGAAAAATGATCAAATTTTGACACTTAAAAGTTTTAAAAATCTATTAAGGAGGCATTGATCCAAAGGAATCAAGAAATAAGACATGTGTTCGATTCGAATTGATCAGCACAATATAGGATAAGGACACAGTCAGTACCAGAAACTGATACTGTTTACGTATTGAAGATTTTTAGCTAAATCGGGGGAACGATTAGTACTAAAGCAACATATAAAAATGCATGATGCATAGGAAATTTTTTGCTGCTTTCGATATCTATATATTGTCTTGAAGATAGATAAACAGATGAGAATAATCGACTAAATCTATCCTTTCACTACTTTACACGCAAATGAAACAAACGCATTTAGTTGCTATGTCTGGCAGAAGAACCTGGTTGGTGGCTCAGTAAAATTAATACTACTAGTCTACTACTATAACTTCACACACCTCGGGCAGGTCTTGGCATTTGTTACAAATGGACAATTGACAGCAAAGTGTGGATACCAGACAAGGCTGTTGAAACACAGTTAATGCGAATGGTGTCACCTGTTACAAGCTGGTATGGGCCGTATGATAGCGAGTTATGGCCACTGTATATGTATATGTATTTATCTACTGGGCATTATCAGATCAGAGTAATGTTTTGCTCAATGCTTTTATGGTGGAATCAGAATTCTGATGGGAACATGATCGAGGGGCAAATTTCTGGCTCTGACTGGTTTTGCATTGCGGAAATATGGGTAAGATTGGCTTTTGCAAGTGATGCGATGTGTGCTGCTATTGGCAATGGAAGCTGCAAACTTTGTATTCCAGCCATATGGGTGTCGTCTACGGTCCCTCGTTATCTGTTTTCTGCTGCATATTTTTCTACTTCACGTAAGGATCTGCTGGGATTGTTGCACTGAAATTGTAGCTCCTTAATAGAGTGCATTTATGAGGATAATTTCTAAAAATTTTCAATCCATCCTGGTATGAGATTTGATGTTAAAATAAGTTATCAAACAGGACATCACACAAAACTTGCTTCAAAACATAAGTGATAAATTAACTGGACAATACTTCGTCAACTTGAGAGGCCTCGGATCCCTTCGTAGGATACATCCTCCCTTTAAAAGCAAAAATGGAGATGGAATGCTGGATGTCTTCGTAGGATAACTTCCTCGTTTTGCGCTCCTCAATAGACCAGACAGATGCTGCATTTCCTCCCTCAGTCCTCACTACCCTACCTTGGCTGATGAAACATAAGATACTTGTACGGCGGCAGTTGTGCATTTAGATTCAGGGACGAGCGAGTTCATAGTTCATACTACATACAGATGGCCCTCTGTTGCCCACGAATACTTAAATGGTAAAACGCCTCAGTAGCCTGCAACTTCTGCAGAAACTTCAGTGAATTTATGGAGACTGCCTCTGAAGATTGATTGCAAGCAAGGATGGAACAGCTGCATGGCATGGCATGTTTTCTTGGGCTGAATTATAAATGAGCAGGCAAGAGGTAGTTGCACTTTCTTGCCCTCTTGCCTGCCTTGGGTCTTCAATTACTTCCTAGGCGTTTGGGGCTGGCCAGGATTTGGGAGTGGTAAGGGTTCATTTAGTTTACTGATTGGATGAGATATGATGACTCATTCTTGGATAATTAATCCTGTAATAATTAATCATCATGACATTACTCATTCTTATTATCCAGATAAATAATATCAAGACCCCCCATGGGATGGGATGACTTTATCTCCTCTAAACAAGATTAATTCGGTTAACATGATATCTATTCCAATTATAAAAATGCGACCAAACATTAGATGAGATAAAATAAGTCATCCAATCGTATATTATCCTATCAACCAAATCAACTCTAAATGTACAAGAGATCCTGGATACACAATCCAACTTACCCAAAATGTCTTTGATCAGTCACAATATTAGTCACTTTTAACAAACTTGAGCAGTGAGATTATGCCTTTGATCAGTCACAATATTAGTCACTTTAACAAACTTGAGCAGTGAGGTTATGTAAATCTTGCTGCGCCTTTACCATTTTCAGGAGGGCTCATACTTGGGTAGACTCAATCTTCAATGACGACCAAGAAGTTTAGGTTTACTTGGGTTGCTAGTTTTGGTGAGGAAATTTTTTGAGTTTTTTTTTTTTGAAAATATTTCCTTGATACATTTCTCAATATATATTTTTTTACATTATGTATATGTCATATTATAAAAACTCACAAAAAGCTCCCAAAGAAAATGCGATTCGAAACGGAACCTAAGCTAGCCAGAAGTGATTTAGCGTAGATAGCCAATAGCAATTCATGAGGTCCCTAAGATTTTCTCATAATGATAGCATTGTTTAGATTATTGTCATTTTTTTCCCCTCAATCCAAAAAAAAAAAACGAAAGAAAGATTATTGTCATTTTAGAACCTATTTAGATTGCTATTTTCTTGAATTCTTGTAGAAAATATACTTATCGTAATTTGAATATATATAAGACAAAAAGGATAATTTAAAAATATGTTAACAGAAAATGTAAAAATTGTCCAAGGAAAAATTATAATCCAAACATTTTTTTCAAAAAAATATTTAAGATGAACTTTTTTACGTTGGCCCAATGCCGAGGTCTGTAGACTGATGAAACTGGGCTGTTAAAACCATGTGTTTATGGGATAAGTTTGGTCCAAAGATGACCTTTTCGGGGACTGATCAGCTGACTGCTCCAGTTGATAGGCCCAATACATTTGACCGGCGTTGATGTTCTTGGAAACAGGAAATTAACTGTGTGGCCTGAATTTACCGTGCCACGACGGCTGAAGTAAACGGCAAAAACAGACGGGCCGCTCAAATCAAGAACAGAATTCTTTCTCACCCAAGACAGCCAACGGAAAAACATCCCACCAGAAAGAGATGGAAGAATGGTGGAAAGCTATGCCGAAGATTGAACTACACGCCCATCTCAATGGCTCCATCCGAGACTCCACTTTGCTGTATGCTTCTTTTCTCTCTCTCTCCAATGTGCTACAATTTTCCGGCTGTTGGTTTCTTGATTTTGATTGTTTTATGAAAATTAAAGGAAAAGGGCACATGGGTTTCGCTTATCAGCACCCAAATAATTGTTGAAGTTGCCAACTTTATCCAGCTTGATATTTGGCCTCTGAATTTATGTCGAAGTTGACAGCTTGTTGGATAACTTTTGAATATTAAGTAGAAAATGAAGCTTTTTAGCTTCTTTTGTTGTTATATGTTGACTCAAAATAACACATATTGGTTTGAGGTTTCTATGGGCAGGGAACTTGCAAGAGAATTGGGAGATAAGGGAACTATAGTTTTCTCAGACGTAGAGCAGGTCATCCTAAAAAGTATGTCCATTTTGTCACTTGGTTTTGCAATCTCTAAATTGGGTTCCTGAATGGTCCGAGATGGACCGGAATTGAGTTAGTCTAATTCGTTTGCAGATGATCGTTCACTTGTTGAAGTTTTCAAGTTGTTCGATTTGATCCACCTTATTACTACTGACCACAAAACCGTTACAAGGATTACTAAGGAGGTATACAGATTCCCGGATGATTATTGTGGTTATGCTGCAGATACTTACGCAATGAAATTTTACCTGTGTGGCTCCTAGGTAGTTGAAGATTTTGCGGCTGAGAATGTTGTGTATTTGGAGCTGAGAACAACTCCAAAGGTACTTGGATTATGTTAATTGAGACGTGATACTAAATATCTCATTACTTGGATTAGGGCAGCATGGTAGTCTTCTTGCTTCTCAGACTACTGTCAGCAATTACTGTTTTGTCAAATAGTTATAGCTTTCAAATATAGGCCATTAATATGTGTAAAGGACTGTTCTTTGCAATGATACAGAGGAATGATTCAAAAGGGATGAGCAAAATATCATACATGCATGCTGTTGTGGAAGGTTTAAGGGCTGTCGACAGTGTTCATGTTGATTTTGTTCATCAACTAGATGCACAAGAAACTGGAAATTTTCACCCTGCTAATGATAGATGTAGTGGAAGTGGAAGGAAGAAGATATATGTGAGACTTCTTCTAAGTATTGACCGGCGTGAGTCAACTGAGGCTGCAATGGAAACTGTATGTTAGCAAGATAGTATCACTTTTTTGAGATATATATTTTTTCCGGTGGCCTAGTATTGATTTTGCTTATTTGCTTTTTGCTTTTTCAAGGTTAAGCTTGCTCTGCAAATGAAGCATTTAGGAGTTGTGGGAGTTGACCTTTCTGGCAATCCTGTAATTGGTGAATGGTACTTCTCTCTGCTATGCAAATTTGGTTCATTGTGTTCTTGTTTCATCCATTGTTCTCTCTAGAGGTTTAAAATGTTTGTTCCTTTTTGATATGTAGGCAAACATTTTTGCCTGCTTTGAAGTTTGCTAAGGAGCAAGGAGTATTCACGACTCTGCATTCTGGAGAGGTGCATCTGGCTTGTCCCTCTTTCTTTAGCTTTTGTGACAGTTTTATTACTGGTGATTCTGAGTATCTTGTTTTTGTATCTTAGTGCTTTTAGGTACCAAATGCAGAGGAAGTGCATGCAATGCTAGATTTTCTTCCTGGAAGAATTGGCCATGCCTGTTACTTTGAGGAAGCCCATTGGAGAAAGTTAAAGTCATTTAAGATCCCGGTATGTAGTTCCTTCTTCAAGAGCATGAGATTCAGTGCTGCTATGCTTTCTATCTAGGTTAACCAGCTAAATGAAGGGGCCGTCATATTGTATGATAAGTGCAGTAAATTGTAAATTTGGTCCTCTTGTTGTTTTAGTAAAAAGGGTACATCATACTCATCTTGATAATCCTTTTCAAATCCTTTCTTCTGGAATAACACGTCAAATCAAAGTTCTTTTATATTAGGCTTTTTCAGTCAAATTTGTGATGCAATTGTACATTCATGTGGCTGAGCCTCTGAACTTTGTCTCCTGCATGCTTACAGGTCGAGATTTGTTTGACATCAAACATCAGAACAGAAACAATCTCATCATTAGATGTTCACCATTTTGGTAGACCTTCTAATCTTGTCTATCTTTCCTGCTTTCCATTTTTATCTTAAGTAAAGAGGGAAAGTTATCTGAACTCGAACTGGCTTTCACCTAGAATATGAGAAATGTCTGTTGTTTATAAATTCCTTCTCTCTGCAAATCAAAATATAAGTTAGCCTATGGATCAATGTTCTTTGTTTACCTATATAACCTTAATTTTCATTGTTGCAGCTGATTTGTATGAGTCAAAACACCCAATTAGCCTCTGCACTGATGACTCAGGGATTTTTTCCACTAGTCTGTCGCACGAGTACAGGCTTGCTTCCTCTGCATTTGGTTTGTATCATTCTTGTTCTGGTGCATGCAGTTAGAGTTCACATTCAACTATCATCTAAATTTGATTGGTGTCTTTTCAACTTTATCAAGGTCTTGGAATGAAGGAAATGTATATGCTTGCAAGGAATGCCATAAACTTTATTTTTGCGGGCAATGAAGTTAAAGAGGAACTGAAGGAGATATTTGCCTCAGCTTCTAGGGAACTGGAGGCCTAATCAGTGTGTCATCCTAGGTTAAATACCACATCTATGATCTGCTATTGGCACTATTCAGAGACTATTCCAAGGATAGGGAAGATAGTATGCTTCTGAAGTTCCTTAAAATTGTGGAGATCTATTCAGTATTGTTTTATGTTATTGCCGTTATTTGTTTAGTTACCCGGAACACCTCCTGTTTTCATTATCAGTTACTGCTGCCCTTCAGGGTCTACAGTTGTCCCAAATTCATTGTTTCCACAGTGTCCAATATACTGAATTGGAGGTGTGATTTTTTCCTTTTTTGTTCTTCTTTTTTCTGGTATTTATTTCATGTACTTTACAGAAACTGGTACTGGTCTTTACGTGTCTTCATCTGCTCTCTTTAGGTCAGTTTGGGCTAAGAGGAGTAGGAAAAAAAGAAAAGATCTATAGCAGGGCATTGGGATAGTAATCACTGATCACCAGCCCCTGCAATGTATCTTAGGCACAGTTAAGTGGTGGATTTTGTTTGGGGAAGTTCTTAAAACTGTGTCTAAGAAGTGTATTCTGCATCCACTCCTCTGCTGTCTAACCTCTTTATAATTTGCAACCATGGTATATGGTCATTTCCATGCCAAATTTCTTATTTCCTTTGTTTTTCAAACTTGACGATTTCTCTTTTGTCCTCCATTTAGGATCTGTTGACAAGTCTTTCTTTCCTCCCTCAAACATTTGCACTGGATGCATATTATTCTCTTTAACATTTGTCTTTGCTAAACTAATGCTACATAGTTTCTAGCTCATTTGACATAATTAATCAAGTTGACTAGCTCAATGATACTCAAGAAATGACGAATGAGTGATGCAATTTGAACTTTTTTTTTTTTTTTGGGGCAATTAAAAACACAGTAGATTGAAGGAAATCTTAAATTTTTTTGGTATAGCAGTATAATCTTTCTCTAATCAAAAGAAGTATAATCAGCTGGTGACGTCTCAATCTAGTTATAAATGTTGAGGTTCAAAAAAATTAGAGATTTTAGATTCAAGTATCACTTATTCACTATAATCATATGCGAGTTTCTTCTGTCACTATTTGTGGATTTATTGCAGTATGTTACGAGTGTAGTTCCCATCAGTTATTGGTTGGTTTGTTAATTATATTATTTCCTGTATCATTGAGATACTACATGTGAAAATGTGACATAATATATGAGTTAAACTTTTTACTATCTTACAAGCACTGAGGACTTCTCGATCAACACTATACCTATACCAGAATAAACGATTCATCAACATTTTCTGTCATCATCCCTAGTTCAATACTAACTAAACCTTTTAGGACGAATTCCACTTTGCACCCCCTAACTTATACCTCATTCCCACTTTTCTGTCATCATCCGCTTTAGTCCAATCGTTAACTGCGTTAGCATGAGTAACGAAACTAAGGAGCGTGTACTTCAACGCACTATTTGCACAATTTTGGTCGAAATACAACAAAACTGGTATTTAATATATATGCAATTAAAAATTGAAAAACCAATTACACTACATAGCAGAATTGGGTTTTCAAAATGCAAAAGGAAAAGAAGTAGGGTTTATAGGCAATCCAATCTGTTAGACAGGTTAATTTGGTACATGTTTGAAGGTGAGAATCCAATAGCGAACTCTATTAGTTGCGGCTACTGAATTGAGGATTAGATCTGGTAATTTTGGAGAATGGCACGAGAAAACATGGCAGAGAAAAAATCACAAAAACCACCAATATGTACAGGTAAGTTTTGTGATTTTCAACTTTAATGGGAGAAACTTTACTTTCAGTGGCCTATTATAGGCATTAATATCAAATGGTACAGTGGGATTTGTGAAAAAGTGTGATTCTTTTATTTGGGTATACATGTATCTCATTACTGTTTTGTCATTCCTTTATATTAATATTAATCTATTGTTCATGTGTTGTTGAGTGCATGGCAGTAAGGGACAATACTTGTCCAAATGCTTTCTTTAATGCTTTCAAATTGTGGTACCCTTCATGAATTTTTATGCCTTGACGCACAAATTAAGGAGCTTGCTTGAATAATTTAACATGAGTTTTAATATTATATTTTGTCTCTTGTCATTGATTGTGGTTGTCAGGGATTAATGTTGAACTCTTCAGTATAGAAGTTCACCATGGGGGTGAATTTCAAGATTCACCAGAAAAGGTATATGCAGGGGGAAAGGTTGATTATATTCATGATTGTAACCCTTTAAGATGGTCATTGAAAGTATTAGATGAGGCAGCACAAAAACTTGGTTACAATGACTATGTTAGGTGGAACTTTAACATTCCAGGCATGTCACTTGATAATGGGTTGGCCTTTTGTATGACTGATAGGGATTGTATGATGATGGTAAATACACTACCACCTAATAGAGTGGCTGAGGTGTACCTAACGCGTTATGATGGCTTTAGGCTTGCTGAATATGCCATGCGCAATAGTAAGAATATGAGTAAAGATATCCATGGTATAGCTAATGACGGCAAAACTAGTGTAGTACCTGATAAAAGAAGTCCCATAAGTGGAGAACTACATGATGTAAATGTCAATTCCAAGTCAAATAGTGAACCAGATCCTGCATACCAAGCTGACTTCACAGATTCAGATTATGAAATGAATGAAGAAGATGATGCATTGTTTGATGAGTGTGTTGTTCGAGAGTGTGAAATGCATGAAAATGATGAAGAGTGCACACAACATGCTCTGCCACGAGTGGATAATGATCATAATGATACCCGAGGTTCTGGTGGGAGACAAGTATTCAATTCTGATGCATTAGATGATCTAGACATCATTGATGTTGAAGATATGCAATCTGAGTATGACACCTCATCTTCTAATGAACTAAGAAGCCCAAGTGACTCAGAAGATGATGCTATAAAGGGTAGGATAGAAACTCCAAAATATCCAGTTTTTAATGAGAAGACAGACATGAAAAATCCTAAATTCGATGTTGGCCAGAGGTTCACAACTGCGAAAATTTTTAGGACTGCAATTAGAATGTATTCTATTGTTAATGGTAGAGACATAAAGTTCAAAAAGAATGAACCAGAGAGGATTAGAGCAAAGTGTTGTGAAGGTTGTGGGTGGAGAATTACTGGTTCTTTTATGCCAGATAGAAAAGTGATCCAGGTTAAGAGGTTGGACGAGCCGCACACATGTGGGAGGGTCTGGTCTAACAAGAATATGACTTCTAAGCTTGCAGCTTAACTATATGTAAATGACCTTAGAAGAACACCTTCTATGACACCTGCTGAACTTGCCACAAAGATAAGTGAAGAGTTGAGAGTTGAGTTCTCAATGAAACAAGCATATAGAACAATGAAGAAGATAAACGAGAAGATTGAGGGAACATGTACTCAACAATTTGCCAAACTTGACGAGTATTGTAATGAATTAAGGAAGGTGAATCCAGGATCTACTGTAGTTTTAGAAACTGAATTAGATGAAAAGGGAAAAAAAAAAATTTTAGCAGGTTGTACATATCCTTGGAACCATTAAGGAGGGGTTTCTTAGATGGCTGTAGAAAGGTAATAGGATTGGATGGTTGTTTTTTGAAGGGTCCAAATAGGGGTCTACTTCTTACAGCAGTTGCAATGGATGCTAATAACAGCATGTATCCGGTGGTTTATGCTGTGGTTGAGGTGGAGAATTATGACAATTGGGATTGGTTCATGGGCCTATTAATCCAAGATTTGCAGATGACAGAGTCCAAGCAGTGGTGTGTCATTACAGATAAACAAAAGGTAATGGTCATGTCATTTGTATATTCTATCAGTTTAACATTGAATTTGTTTTTAAATTACATCAATTTGATCTTTTTTGTTTTAAACTCTTTTTATGCACTAAATATAGGGGCTCATACATGCTGTCAATAATAAACTTCCAAATGCTGAGCATAGGCACTGTGTGATGCATCTCTACAATAACATCAAACTACATCACAAAGGTTTAGCATTGAAAGATAGGCTCTGGAGATGTGCAAGAGCAACAAATGCCAACTTGTTCAAGGCTGAAATGGAGAGGTTAGAACAAGAAGATTATAATGCATACATGTGGCTATCTAATAAGGACCCGAGTCATTGGACTAGGTCACATTTTAGGACTGAATTTAAATGTGATGTACTTCTAAACAACATGTGTGAGACATTTAATGGAACTATCTTAAAGGCTAGGAACATGCCTATCCTAACCATGTTGCAAACTATTTATTTGTACTTGCTGAAGATATTACAAGTTAATAGAGAAAAGATGTCCAGATATGAAGGTAAATCAGATTTTGTAATATAATACATTTTAAATACTAGTTCATGGTCTGCATGCTTAACTTTTTTGCGTGTTTCTTATCCAGGAAAATTCTGTCCTAGGGTGATGGAAATTTTGGATAAAAGTGTGAATAGACAAAATTAATGCATTCCCGTTATCACTGGCAAATTCAAGTTCCAGGTTTCATGCATGTATGGTGATGATGTAGCAGTAGATTTAGAAGCAAGGATATGTTCATATAGGAGATGGGAGTTAAGAGGGATCCCATGCAACCATGTTGTTGCATGCATTTTTAGATGCAGAGACAAGCTTGAAAAATACATGGATGAATGCTATACAAAGGATGCATACTTGAGGAGCTATGCACCTTTTTTAAATCCAATGATTGGTCCAGGACTTTGGGATAAAACAGGTTTGCCAGCTGTTAAACCACCAAACTATGGTAGAGCCCCTGGAAGACCAAAAAAGGCAAGAAAAAGGCAGCCTGATGAAGACAAAAACAAAAAAGGCTTTGTAAATCCCAAGAAGCCAAATTTTCTAAGCCGGAAAGGGTTGCAAATAAGGTGTAGTTACTGCAAGCAGTATGCTGGTCACAATAAACTATCATGCCCACACAAAGCAAGGGAAAAAGAACTACAAGAAGGGGAACAACAAGCTATTGCTACTTCTGCTAGTACTAGTGGGAATAATAATGCAGTAATAGAAATTTTTGGTAGTGATGCTGGGGTTAATGCGGCAGCACAAAGCAATAGAGATTGTGGAATTGCACAAAACAATGGAGCTGATGGAGCTACATAAAGCAATACTGATGGAGAGGTTAACAAAAAAAATACCGTGGTTCGTGGGTTTCAGAATTTTCACAGTGCAACAGTAGCTGCTGGGGCTAAGAAAAGGAAATGTGAATTTTGCAAGAAATATGTTGGCCACACTAAAAGAAACTATCCTCATGGGAGGCCTTACCAGGGGTCAAGTATAATAGACAGCATGCATCAACCTCAAGGAACAACAACCAGTAACACTACCCCATCGATTAAGCCAAGTGCTACTACTAGCACATCTTCAAAAGTTAGTGCAATCCATTATGTTTTGTCTAAATATGCAATTATCAATAATACATATCACTTTAACATGCAGGTGAATCAAGCAAGTGGGCCACAAGTTTATTCATTTGCTCCTGGTGTTACTATTAGAGCACCTGCTTCACATATGCCTCCACTATTTGAATCTACCCAGCAAACCACCACAGTAAATCTAGGAAGCCAATAGATTGCAACTGCATCATATTTATGGAAAGGGCAAAAATGTGTGAATCCTTCTACACTTCAAACTGCCGCTAGACAGAATTCCCATTCCTCAAGTATTGGAAATGTGCAAATCCATGATAATGCGACCAAATCTGTCAAAACAAGCAAAGAAAGTGCAGTTGGAACAAAAATCTAGATGCTAGATATGTTTTGTTGGTACAAAAGTTCAATGGCAAACTGTTTGTCCTTCTTCTGTTATACTATTTTGTTGGATAGCATAACGGCCAAACTTGTGGCATTTTTTAATTGTTTAGAATCTTTACAAGAGCTAGAAAAAGGCCATGTAACAGGTACACTTTGGAACAAAAAATTCCTATTTATTCAAGTTGAAAACAGCCATAAACATGCTAAAAGTATCGTATTCATAAACAGACTCTTCCTTTTCCAGCTTGTACAAAAATGATTTATCATTATGCACGACCATAATCACGATTCCCATTATGCCAAAACACCCTATCATTCAGAGTGAAAATCTTGTTTTTGAAAAATAAGCATAATCTTCTTGTGTTTTATCAGGAAAAGAAATCCAATCCCATCGAGTTCAGCAATCCATTGTTAATTCCTTGTGGCAAGGGATTTTTTTTTTTTTGAAACAATTTAAAAAGACTTGCAATCCCCTGATTGCTAAAAAAATTCAAAAAGTGTTTTTAAAATTCGTCATTATTCTAGGGTAAATTACAACTACAAATTCTCTAAAGAATTTCTCAAAAGATTTTGTTCCAAGCTTACGTATGGTCATGAAGTGTTTAGAACCGCATCTTCCCTATACTTTGGTTCTGTTTGGATTAGCTATTTTTGGAGTTGTTTTTGAAAAACACTACTGTAGCGGTATTTGAAAAATATGTGACGTTGTTTGGATTGCTGTATTTGAATAACAGGCTGTTTTTGAAATACAACCCTGTTTGGATTAGGCAGTATTTGAAAAACTATATTTCAATGAACAAATCCCAACTTTCACCATTCTACGCCCCTGCTTTTCCCACAATCATACTGTACATGCACCCTTGTTCTATAAATGGGAATTCGTGGATGTCCATCTCAATTTGAAACCACAATTTCTACTTAAGCGTGTTGATGAGTTTGTAGAGGATGTTAGGCCCTAAAAATTTCTCCGAGTCGTAGCCTAACACAATCTGGAATTGCCGAACAGTTGAAAATAAGATAAATGTGTTTTACATGATTGCCCTAGGTTGAAGTTGTTGAATACAAATTGCTCACTACAGACTGGGGGAGGTGCAAGATTTTGATTTCACCTCAATGAGCAATCTTCAATCCCTTAATTTAAGATTTTAGTTACACATTTCTATTGATGTATATGTGATTGGCAATTGCCCATCTATTTTCATTCCA
Organism: Gardenia jasminoides; assembly: GCA_013103745.1. Taxonomy (NCBI): domain Eukaryota; kingdom Viridiplantae; phylum Streptophyta; class Magnoliopsida; order Gentianales; family Rubiaceae; genus Gardenia; species Gardenia jasminoides. The sequence goes on from CM023095.1 coordinate 2,161,600, forward strand.
TTGCTCGATCCCTTGTTGTGGCATATCAATAGGTTGTACGTGGTTCCCGTCCTCATATTCATCTTCATAGGCCCTTACTTCTGCTATTTTATGGAAGTATGCATCATGAGGTACACTCTCACATATAAGATTATGGAGTGTACAACACGCTAGGATTATGTTGTTCTGTGTTGCCATCATGTAGTTCTGCATTGGTCCCTTTAGAATTGGAAACCGCTTCTTCAACACCCTAAATGCCCGCTCTATGATGTTTTTTACTCCCGAATGACGTTTGTTGAATAAGGTTTTGGCTTCACGTTCGAGTTGCGTCCCACGTGCACCCCTAAATGCAGCCATAAATTCGGGCATATTTGTATAGGCGGCATCCACAGCATTGTATTTTCCTGTACAAATAGGAATCGATTTCAGTGTTTCCTACGAGATTACATTCCACGAATTTGATGATAATTCATAGCATGAGCAAATATGAAATAACACCGGAGGAATACCTTTATCTCAATCATACTAATGGGAGACTCATTATGTTCACAATTTGGGAACAGAAGCCTCATTTGATACGTTTAGGTAAAAAATATGCAGGCCCGCAGTAACAAGTAATCCAAAAAATATTACTTGGGGAACGATTTTTTGAAAACAATATGTCAATGGTTATTCAAGTCATGGAATGTATGAAACAATTCTCAAGTTAGGGTATTTTGCATACGAATTGATAACTTACCACGTGAATCAAATAATGTTTCTCTTAGAACCCGTGAATCATAGGCACTCCCTTCCCAACCAATACGAACATAAACAAATCTCATATAATGGTCGCATGCCGCTAAAACATTTTGAGATAAGCCCCCGTATCTGTTTCGATAACGGTCCCTGTCTTCGGATCTGCACCAAGCCGAAACGTGCGTTCCATCAATCGCTCCTACGCAATCCTGTACCATCAACAATTCATTACAATTTCTTCCTACAGAAGCCATACTTTTATCTCAGTAACACTGAAATATTTACCTTGAACCATGGCCAAACCTTTCCACTGTTTAAAATTCGCGGATGGGTAGTATGAAAATTGGATGGCCTCACTATCTCCCACCCCAACCAAACCAATGCTCTTAGAATTCGCCGTAGATGACGATCAACTGTCTCTAATGAATGTTGAAATCGTTCGACTAGTACCCGATGGCGCTCATTATGGACACACCAAAGCAATTGCCACTGACTCATGTATGCCCACCCTCTGAGTTGGGTGAGGTTCCCAATAGCCACGCTACACCAAAATAGCACATAATTGCATAAACAAAGGAACCTCCATTCGAAGGTTGTCGAATATTCGGTCTCTGTGCCCATTAATTAGCTCGACAACCCATTGACTACCGGAGAGGGCATTATTATGAATCCTTCGCATGGGGGGTCGATTATGGAAACGGTCTAACATATCAAGACCCACAAGCACAAACATGGCCACCAGAGCGTTAAGGGTTTCGTCATCAATTTCTACCTCAAGATCCCCACCATGAAGATGTATATTTTCATCCATTTGATCACGACCCAGAAGAAATCTTGAATATGATACATGCTGCTGAAGATCACAACAATGGGAATCCCCCTAGTGTTCATGTAGAACAGTGATCACACCAAAAATGTTAGTACGCAAAGAGACGAATACTTAAAAGTATGGTGCTATGAGAATTTTGTGTGAGGATATGAATATAAGTGATCAAGAAGCAATGTAGAGCAATTTTTGGTTAAGCACTGCAGAATAGAACTGAACATAAATCATAACTCATCCTTGGTTAGTAATAAAATAACAAAGAAAGTAGTTCAAATTGTACTACTATCATACTTTTTGTGCTTCAAACACTTAGACACAATATATAAACAATTCGAGTTCCTCGAGTAATGTTGAAATTGCAAAAACAGCGCAAAAAGAGTAAAGGATTGGTAGCACGAGCCACAGAATTCTCTGTTTCCGACAGAACCGCGAGTGGATCCTCGAGGTTGGCTCGCGGATCTCAATCACGCAGATCAAGTCCTGAGACTCAAGCACAGGATCTGCGAGTCTGGTTCGCAGATCTGCCTCGCGGGTCAAGTTCTGAGCATCCGCGACAATGACCCACGAGGCTAGCTCGCGGATCTCTCGTCGATCAAGTCGGCTCGCGACAAGATCTCGCGAGTCGATTCGCAGGTGGCTCGCAGACCGCCGGGTCAACTGAGCATCCACGAGGCTGATCGGCGAGCCTGGCTCGCGGTTCTGCCTCGCGGGTCAAGTCCTGAAACAGCCGTATCAAATTTATACATGCCTCGCGGACCTGCAACTACGTATATGCAAAAGGCACGGGGGTTAAGAACAATCCACAATGCAGAATGCACCAGAAACTTGTTCCAACAACCAAATCGAGAGTAGCATATAAGAATCTATTTTTGTCATGGTATCATCATACAACTACTCCAAGGCCAAACACTATTCGTAGAGCAAGGCTAACACAGAACATGAAAAATGATACCTAACCTTTTTTCGTACTACCTTACACGATTCCAACAATTGCACTTGGGCATTCTTCAAGGCACTGCCCACTGACTCATGAAATAACACATCCACTCAAATTGAGTTGAACTTACTAAACTACAAATCGCTTAAACAACTCGTTTGGAATAATTGCACGCTAAACATTCGTTACAACATCCACAACTCCTACCAACTGTAGGTGGAGTGAAATCGGGAAGGAAAATGCAGAACATTGTATAAAACAACAATCAAATGCATAAACTAAAAAACTAGTCCAAAGCCGGTTTGAAATGGTTTGAAAAAAATAAGAACACTCATCCTCAAACGAGAATTAGATAAGCGGACTAAGGTAGTGCGCCTCTGGGGGAAGTAGGACGATAGATGTAACTTGAAGCATCTAACGAGGACTCAAATTTGACCAAGACACTCAAGCATCCGGGGGAAAGCACTCTCGGTGGTTTATGAACTCCAGCCGTTCCTCATTCGTCTTGTGGCAAAACCAAATGGCACGGTCTAGATCGTTTTTTAGAATATCTGCAACCACCAATTTAACTTTTAAGTCCAGCTGCATTGCATACAGTGGTTCCAAGGCACGCTTCATTTCATCTTCCTTTGAGGCTGGGGGAGGTGCATTCTTAGTTGGGGAGCTAATTGATGAATTGGTACTACAGCTCCTCCTCTTACTTACAAGGCTCTGCAAGCCATCGAGTAGTTGAAAGTACGTACCTGCCGATCCCCGGTGGCCCCTTGGGAGTGGAACACTTCCTTGAGCAAGTGGTAAACAAAACAGTTTTTTCCTTTGAATTTAAGAAACTTCTTGTTGACCTATAATCAAAAAATAAACTTCAGGTCATCAATAACAACTTCATAATAAGCTACAACAAGTTTAATAAAAAAAAAAACAAAACGGAGCGGAACTGGACCATCTTCATAGATTTAGAGTACTACTGTACCTGCTCCAACTGGCTCCACTGGGAATCATCTATCACAAATGTGTAGTTCTGACTGTCCCATCCCATGCCAGTGCCCTTCTTCTTGAAGTCTATGTAGAGCTTAGTGTGATCATGAAAGACATAGTACTTGGCCCGTAGTGCGTCAGTCTTATAGTCTATATCATAATTTTCTTGGAAGAGCCTCTGAACGTGAGGAATGACATAACTTTTAATGTTGTTCACACTAATCTCCCTCTTCCTATGCAAATTGACTAAGCACTGGGTGAAAGCAAGTTCATGCTCTTTACTAAAGTGCACGCGCTCAAAATACGGCCGCCTTGCCTTGCTTATCTTTGTGTACATAACAAAAATTTTTCCATTTTAAAATGACAAAGCAATGGGGGTATGACCACAGAGTCACTTTTTGAATGAGAAGAGGGGAAGAAATCACAAATTAGGACTACACCTTGAAGTAATTAGTCACACAAACGCGTAAATTGTTCTCTCCCCAAGCTGAAGTCGTACTAGTTAATTGGCCAAGATATGAACTCAGGGCTGTGGGACCGAACCAATATCAAATTAGAAGGGTATAGCAACATTTAGGTTAGAAGCAGAGTGCTATTAAAATTCATACCTTTTTTAGCAACTCTAGTCACAGGGGACATGAAGGAAATGATCCACCAGAGCAGTACCAGTCTAACTAAAGTAGATTAGTTTACTCATTTCTGATTAAATGCTACACAAGTAGACGAGAATTAATTGTTCGACTATATAATTAATACGGAATTTGATTCAGAGGTTGAGACAAAGTAAACCAAAATGGGAACAGAAGCGCGAATTATACTTGGATCCTCAAGTTCATACCAACGTTCTGCAACAATGGGAATAAGGCACAGCTGTACACTAATGTCAACACAAGCAGCCACATTTTCATTTTCGAAACTGCCTATCAACTCAGGATTTGGTGAGTACACAAATGTCAAAATTTGGAGCCACATTTTCATTTTCTTAAGTGCCTATGAACTCTTCCTAGTCAGTGTGCACAAGTTCAAATTACAGAAAGCAGTATTTTGTGGCAATTTTCGTCTTCGAAAATTATCACAATAGCATAGAATTCGTAACACAAACACGTCCACAGCAGCCAGCCAACCCATAGACAATAGTCGTAAACAAATTCGAAACACAAAATTTAGAACCTCAGAACTTCGTCATCATTTTTGGAGAGGGGGAATAATTTTCAAGTTACCAACGGGGTAGAATAGGCAGTCGAAGGAATAACTCAATTCAGTTTATGGAGCATCTTCGCACACAACTAAACAGCAACAAATACAACTAAACAGCAAAAATTCTTTGCCCAACTAAACATCAACAAATACAGTAATAAAACATTAAAATTAGGGAGCTGACCAGGCCAAATTGTAAGACTAGAAAAATGGAAATTCGCAGAACTCCCCTCGACTAACGGCGCAGAGCAATCCTCCAACTCACCGGCAGGCCGACAACCGAAGCTTAGACAAATTTCTGAACTTTACAAACTCCAACTTCATGCAAAAGTGGCTCTTGGGGAATACATGCATTTTTAGCTTTTATGAGCACAACAAGTAGGGAAGTCAAGGATTGCCTGAGACGATAGTAATGGAAAAATAGGCTTACCAGAGGCGAAGAAGAATTGTCGGCTTCGATTGGCAAACATAATAACAGGCGTGGAGGTTGTGCTTTTCGGACAAGTGCCAGCTTACGTCGCTGAGGAAGTGCTTGAACCAAGTGCGTCGATCTGTAACAGCTCTGCACCGAGAAGGGAACAGGCAACCAACTCGACTTTCTCAACGGCACTTCAACAGAGCCACAGCTGATCGTCTTCGGCTTCCGCTTGGGGTCGGAGTGGGGGCGGCGATGATTTAGGCTGCTCGTCGGATGCTCGGTTCAGGCGGTGGTCGTCTGAGCTTGTTGGAAGGAGGAACGGCAGGGATTTAGGTGCAAACGAATGGAGCGGGTGGAAAAGAATCTTTGGAAAAAAACGAAGGAGCAAAAACGACGTCGTTTCTTGACGCCCTTACTGTTGAGAAAAAATGGTCCATGACTTTGTGGCCCTTGTAGTTCAATTACAAAAACAGATTTTCAGCAACACACTAAATCCAAACGCAGCCTTTGTTTTGTTTCTTGCTCCAAAATTTTTAATCAGAAAAAAGAAAAGCCTTTTTTCTCCATATTGGCTCTGTTTTGCTTTTTCCTATTAGTGGGTTTGTTTTGAACCCAAACCCAATAATATAGACCCATATCTTTGGGAAAAAAAAAGGAGGGAAAGATTCCCTCCACTAAATCTTTATTGTTTCCTGATGTCCAGGTGATACAGTTATGCATTTGAAGCACACTCTCCTAGTTCCGTTTCTCATGCTAACGCAGTTAACGATTGGACTGAAGCGGGTTGGATTTGAGAATTTAGGGTGTAAAATGTCTAAAATTGAAGTTCAGGGTGCAAAATGGGAATGTGGTATAAGTTGGGGGCAAAGTGGAATTCATCCAACCTTTTATCAGGGCATGAGATGGGCATTGGTATAGTCAATTTTATGAGCACATTGTAGTAAAGTAAAGCAATTGGAAGGAAGATTATTGAGTGAATTAATGCAATTAAACAACCAAAAGGATGATGTGGTGATTTAGTGTGTCTGGATCTTGGATGAGTATTTTGGAAGTAATGCAAAGGTACATCCTAACAAAAGTAAAATGGTAGAAAAGCATTCTCTCAACCAACTTAGCTTAGTTGAATTGGCCACTAATGGCATAAGGTGTAAAACTCGTCTCAGTTAAGTCGAGCCACCTGTGGTATAAGATATAGATTTGATTGATTAGGAGTTCAAACCTGTATTAAAATAGATTAAAATCGAAATAATGTAGGAGTTGACGATTGATAAAAAAAAAAAACATTCTTTTTGTTGAAAAAAATGTAAGATAGGTTAAAATAGGAATAATGTAGAAGTTGATGATTGGTTAAAAATGTAAAAAGAAATAATTGGTCGGTGCATTTTCTAGAGAATACGTCGTCGTAAATGGCTGCTCTGACTTCTGGATTCTTGACGCAGTCCTAAGTTAGCAAGCCGAGAGCCGACGTCGTTTGAGTTGTCTTTCTCATTTAACTAACCTGTGATCGGAGAAACTGAAACTGAAAGGAAACTGCTACTATTTTGTCTCTCTTTCTTCTCTGGCCACACTCATGAGAGAGTAATGATTTCTCTAAAACCCTAAAAAAGAAAAATTCACAGAAAAATGATATTTCAATCACCATTTCCGTTCAAATTTAATCCGATCGAATTTGTCCAATAAAATCTGATGACCAACAGAGCCGAAAGGAAATCCGAATTCGAACTTAAGTTCAACAATGTCGTCGTGGGGGTTGGGGTGGAAACGTCCATCGGATACTTTCCACGTGACCTTGAGCTACGGCGCCGACGACGCACTGGATGACGCCAGCCCGAAGTCATCACGATCGTCGTCGTCGTCGTCGGTCGCCGGAGTGGGTGGGTCCCCGTCGTTTTCCTCGTCCCCTGCAATGCCTTCACTGGAAAATAATCATGAGCAGTTAGGGTTTCGGATTGACCTCGACTGGACTGCCGGCGAGGATGAGGATCAGGTCGCTCTCCGGCTCCAGTCGCAGGTTATGGTCGCGTTGCCGTCGCCGCAGGACGCTGTCGAAGTCGAATTGAAGGAGAAGGAGAAGAGTCCAAGAAATTTGGAAAATGGAGGCGAGGTTGTTGAAAGTGGGGAGAGTATTGTGGCAAGTGGCGAGGTTGGGGAGGATTTTGGGGGAGAGGTGGGAGTGGAGATGAGGGTGGTGAAGAGGAAGGAGCCGTTGAAGGGCGTTGTAATGTGGAGAGTTGGGGGATCGGGCCAGCAGAGTGATGGGATGGGGGTTTTTGTGAGGTTGATGAGGTCAAATTTTGCGAATGGGGTTGGAGGTGTAGGTGGAGGTGGAGGTGGAGGTGCGGCTGTGGAGGGGGCTGGAGCAGGTTCCGGTGCAGGGGTTGGGGTTGTTGTAGGGTGTGCTGAGCATTGGAAGACTGTCACTTTGGTCAGTCTCTGTGGCCTGGGATTATCAGTGAGTATTCATTTCATATGATATTCTTTTGATGATAGATTTTGTAGTGCTCTTTGGTTTTATAAGATTCAAATGCAATGTCTACATTTGCTTTTTCTTTCCTTAAAGCCAATAGGGTTTATAGAGTATTCTGCATTTGCCACCAACTGGAACAGAAAACAAGGGAGAGATGCACAGAAAAATTATGGTCAGGACATGTTTATTCAGTGGAAGGACAAGAACTAAACGAGGGAAGGAGAACGGCTGGAAAAGCTAAGTTTTTGAGGTTGATTTTGGATGTTGGATGACTAGAAAGAATAAATTCAGCTTTCTGCCAGATAGTGACAAAATCAATTCCTTTCTGTCGGAAATGAAAATTCAGTTAATCTTTCGCATATGTGCATTTGTGTTTGTCTTTGTATGGCATGCTCCTTATTGAGTGGTCAAATCGGTTTCTAATTCAGATACACACAATGCCTACTGTTCCTGTCCAACTCCTATCCATTGAACGGAGGCCTGATTGTTAGAGCTTAGACTTCAATCACAGTGTGATTCATGTGGTTCTTCATATTATCATCATTGTAATAGGGGAAACACAGGGAAAAAGATGGAAGATTTGCTTATTGTTCTATGAATTTCTCTTTGATGAACTTATGACGGTGTAGTATTGGTAGAAGTTATAGGGTGGCAAAGGTGTTCATGACAATAGCCATTGGTAGCCCAATTTTCCTCCACTTTATTACTGGTCCAATGTCAAATATTTGCAAGAGTGCCTCCTCTGAATTTGTTAAGAAGCAGTAGGATAGAGGAGAAGATTTTCTAGTATTCTCATGGAGGTTGGTTTAAGCTAATCAGGAGCAGCAAGATGACTTTGGTGATTTAAGGTTTGAGGATGTTAATGAAGACAGAAGCTCATCTTTTATTAATTTAATTTTTAGAGGTTGGTCAGTGGGGGCTGGTATTTGATAAGGATTACTAATTCATTACAATCTGTTGCTACTATTACAGGTCTTGCCTCTGGAGGTAACCCAACTGCCACTACTTGAGAAGCTATATCTTGATAACAACAAGCTATCAACTTTGCCACCTGAGCTTGGTGGGCTAAAAAACTTGAAAGTTCTTGCAGTTGACTACAACCAGCTGGTCTCAGTTCCTGGTAGGATCAAATTATATGTTGCATACAATGTTGATTACATGTCTCATATCATCTCTGGGGATGTTACTTGTGACTGCATATTATTTTATTAATTGAACTAAATAAAAAAAATATGCTTATTTCATCTGTTGTTGTGATCATGGTGTTTTCTGGCTCATTTTGATGTGACATTGCAACAGCTGAACTGAGGCAATGTGATGGATTACTTGAATTGTCTCTGGAACACAACAAATTGGTCCGGCCTCTTCTTGATTTCAGGTCACTGAAGCTACTTTTATCATCGGTTGAAGATTTATACTTGCTCATGCATGAATTTGGTGATTATTAGTGTCCTTGTGGCCTAATTTTTGTCTCCAGCTTATGACAGGTCGATGGCTGAGTTGCGGGTTTTAAGGCTATTTGGAAATCCACTGGAGTTCCTCCCTGATATCTTACCATTGCATAAACTCCGTCATTTGTCTCTTGCAAATATCAGGATTGTTGCAGATGACAATCTTAGATCATTGAATGTGCAGATAGAGGTATTAGACAATTATCTATTCCCATTTTTTTTTTTGTTCTATTGTCAGTGCTAAGTACTTCTCTTCTCTGATTCTTCCAGATGGAGAACAGTTCTTACTTTGTTGCATCTCGGCATAAACTGAGTGCCTTCTTCTCTCTCATATTCCGGTTTTCTTCTTGTCATCACCCTTTGCTTGCATCTGCTCTGGCAAAGATAATGCAAGATGAGGGAAATCGGGTTGTTGTTGGGAAAGATGAGAATGCAGTGCGGCAGCTCATAAGTATGATAAGTAGCGACAATCAGCACGTGGTTCGTTACTCAATTTGTTGTCTGTGTTAGTCTTACCTTCATATCAGATGTGTGGTCTAATTATTTGTGCTTTCTTCGCAGGTTGAGCAAGCTTGTTCGGCTCTTTCATCTCTTGCTTCAGATGTTTCTGTAGCAATGCAGTTGATAAAGACCGACATCATGCAACCAATTGAAGGAGTGCTGAAATCTGCCAGTCAAGAGGAAGTAATTTCTGTGCTGCAAGTTGTGGTTAAGTTGGCTTTTACATCTGATATTGTGGCTCAGAAAATGTTGACTAAAGATATATTAAAATCTTTGAAATTATTGTGCGCCCATAGAAATACGGAGGTATACTTCTCTTATAGCTCCTTTTTGTATGGCTTTTTTACTTAATCTTCACTATTTCTCTGAAAGGACCTTTTGTATCCATTAGGTACAAAGATTAGCTTTATTAGCAGTGGGAAATTTAGCTTTCTGCTTGGAAAATCGGCGTACACTCGTTACTTCAGAAAGTTTGCGGGATCTTCTTGTGCGACTGACAGTTGCATCTGAGCCACGTGTGAACAAAGCTGCAGCTCGTGCTTTGGCTATACTTGGTTTGTTAATGTTGAAATCCATGTTTAGTTATTATTTGTTTAGTTATTATTTCTGTTTAGATGTCTACAATGATGAGACGTGTTTGTGCAATCTCAGGGGAAAATGAGGTTCTGCGGCGTGCTATTAGAGGCAGGCAGGTCCCAAAGCGTGGGCTGCGTATCCTTTCCATGGATGGTGGTGGCATGAAAGGTCTGGCAACTGTCAGGATGCTCAAGGAAATTGAAAAGGGCACTGGGAAACAGATACATGAGCTGTTTGACCTTATTTGTGGTACATCAACGGGTGGCATGCTTGCAGTTGCTCTTGCAATTAAATTGATGTCCTTGGAAAGATGTGAAGAGATATACAAAGAGCTAGGTGTGCTCTCTGCCTAAAATGGCATTCCACTTTATGGTTCCTCTACCTTCTTATGATGTTATTTTCTTACCCATGGTTTTCAGGAAAACTTGTTTTTGCTGAACCTGTTCCGAAGGACAATGAAGCAGCAAGTTGGAGAGAAAAATTGGATCAGCTTTACAAAAGCTCATCTCAGAGTTTCAGAGTTGTTGTCCACGGGTCCAAAGTATGTAATGCTCTATTTTGCACCCAATTTCTTTTTCTTCAGTGAAATAACTTTAGCTCCTATTACCTGTATTGAGGAGAACGTGAATTGCTTTTAAAGTTGCTCTCAGAATTTTCTCCTTTTTCTATTGTTTTGTTTAAAGATTCCCCTCTTATTCGGAGCTGAAATAAGTAATATTCCCTTATGATGTACTTATTTTCTTGAAGAAGTAATAAAATGATTATACCCTTTGCATTCTTGTAAGTCCTAGAGATGTTTAGTAAGTGAATGTTGGTTAAGGGAGTGTTTGTTCTCTCTTTGGAGACTTCTTGTCTGCCTCTTTTTTCCCTTTCTTTGAATGACATTCACCTTTATGTCTTTAAACTAGAGCCTTATCTTTTATCTTCCTCCAGCACAGTGCAGATCAGTTTGAGCAGTTGTTGAAGGAGATGTGTGCTGATGAGGATGGAGATCTTCTGATAGAATCAGCTGTTAAACGGGTTCCCAAAGTATTTGTGGTATCAACTCTTGTCAGTGTTGCACCAGCTCAGCCTTTCATATTCCGTAATTACCAGGTGCCTTGTGAGGAGATTGTCTATTATTCAATCTTCATGTCTGTATTTCCTTTGTAGGTCTTTTGTTAGGAATAATTTGATTTGCTTTATTTTCCTCTTTTTAAGTGCAGTACCCTGCTGGGACTCCAGAGATTTCCTCTGCAATTTCTGAGAACTTGACGACAGGTGGCCTAGGAGCAGCAACATCTGGAGCCCAAGTTGGATCCCAGAGGAATGCCTTTCTTGGAAGTTGTAAGCATCATGTATGGCAAGCTATAAGAGCATCTTCTGCTGCACCATATTACCTTGATGATTTCTCTGATGGTACTTGTTTCAATTCTTTCTGAGTTACTGCTCAATTTGTTCTCTTCTTTTTTGTTTGGTTTTCCTAAGCTCTGTCACCTGCCATCTTCACCTGAGCTCCTCTTTCTTGTCTTGTTTTCCATAGGTGTTTACCGTTGGCAGGATGGAGCTATTGTAGCAAATAATCCTACTATTTTTGCCATACGAGAAGCACAATTATTATGGCCTGATGCTAGAATTGATTGCTTAGTCTCAATTGGATGTTGTTCTGTCCCTACCAAGGTAGTTCAATTTTACTGAAGCTTCTGTAGAGATTTAGCTTAGTCCCAAAACAAAGGGCTAGATCCCCCAGCCAAATAAGTTGAAGAGCATGTGCGATAGGAAGTTATAATATCTAAAACGTGTGGCAAGTCCATTCTATCTTTTAAAACCAAATTTATTTCTCATGCAGTAAATGGTCATGGATTAATATTTTCATTAAAAGACTCGAATGTAACAGTCAGGGTTCACATATATCTTGTATATCAGATTATATGGAATTTATTGTGATCACGAATTTTTGGCTGGCTAATATTCCTTTCAGCTCCAAGTCACTTGCATCTGTTGCTATTATGCTTATAATTATCAAGAGGCTATTACCTAGGAGCAGATGGCCTGTTCTTTAGGTCACTCTCATTTAATCAATTGTCTGAGAAAATTAAACTCTTTTACCTATATTGAATAGTTTTCTTTTCTCAGCTTATTTTTTCTTCACCTTCTTTTTGCACAATTTTTTCCCATCAAGAGATGGAATGAAGGTCGGCACCTGGGCAAGTATGGGTGGTTAAAGATAACTGAGATGATGTGATAGTTGGAGATGTACATTAGTTTATTGCTTCTTCATCTTGTTTGTTAAGTTATTGTTTTGCTACTATTTTCATGCTATGCTAGGTTCGGAAAGGTGGATGGCGTTATTTAGATACCGGTCAAGTGTTGATTGAAAGTGCGTGCTCAGTTGATCGTGTGGAGGAAGCTTTAAGCACGTTGCTCACTATGCTTCCTGGCATACAGTACTTTCGCTTCAATCCAGGTACATCATTTCTATTAGTAAATGTGTTAATTATGAACTCTAAACTAAATAATTTTTCTATGGCATTTTTGAGTTTCCTTTTCTTAAAGTAAACTAATCTTAGTTTTTATTGAGCACAAAGCTACATTGAAGTATAGTGTTTCTAATTTAAGTGCATGCATCTATAAAGATGCTTTTCTAGCTTTTATATGTTTTAATATATGGAGAAAAAAATGCAAAGTTTCAAGTTCAAACAGTTATTCAAATACTCTCTATTGTTCAGCATCTTAAAAAAAAAAAAAATTAAAACCAGTAGGACAAGCACTTGGAGTGTTTTTAAAAAAATATTGTCTGATTTGACTTCTTCCTCCTGTTTTTGCTTTTGAGTTTGGGTTGTCAGGCTAGGGGAGTAGAAATCAAGCTGCCTGATCATAATAGTGCTGAATGTTTGCAAAAATGTTATTTCTAACTTCTAGATTCTTTATCAACCAAGACTTTCTTTGTTCGCATTGGCAGTTGACGAGCGTTGTGAGATGGAGTTAGATGAGACTGATCCAACTGTTTGGTTAAGATTGGAGGCTGCCACAGATGATTACATCAAGAAGAACTCTATATCATTTAAAACTTTATGTGAGAGTTTGCTGGAGAATTTACATGATGAAAAATTTCCAGATAGTCTAAAGTCTCAGCAGTTTGTTAAAGCAAAAGGTTTAAAAGCTGGTATATGTACTGAATTCTTATTGTTGTCTAGTCAAAGGCTTAATTCTCTCTTGATGATTATTGTCCTTAGCTTTGATGTCTTGTGTGTTTGCAGTGCTAGATGACAACAGCCCCTCTTTAGGCTGGAGACGAGCCGTGCTGCTCGTTGAGGCTTCTAACAGTCCAGATTCTGGAAGAGCTTTTCATCATGCACGCTCACTTGAGACATTTTGTGGTCGCTCTGGAATAAAGCTATTTCTAGTGAATGATATATCAGCTACCCTTAGAGCAACTGCAGGGTCAACATTTCCAACACCGTTTACATCACCTTTGTTTACTGGGAGCTTCCCATCAAGCCCCCTCTTCTACAGTCCAGATTTTGGGTCTCAGAGAGTTGGCCGGATCGATTTGGTTCCTCCTTTAAGTTTGGATGGATCCCAATCTGCAAAAACAACTGCTTCACCGCCTGATTCTCCTGCCAGACACAGGCAATTGACGTTACCCATCCTTTCACTGCATGACAAACTGAGGAATTCTCCTCAAGTTGGACTGATACATTTGGCTTTGCAAAATGACATTTATGGGTCCATATTAAGGTAACATTCGCATGATCGTCTTCTACCTACAAAACATGTGAATGCTGTTTTATTTTTCCCTAAGCGTCTTCTTTTTTTTCCTTTTCCTTTCCTAATATAGTTGGCAGAATGATGTGTTTGTGGTTGCTGAGCCTGGAGAACTAGCAGACAAATTTCTGCAGACTGTAAAATATAGCCTATTGGCAATGTTCCGAGGACGACGGAGGAAGAATGCATCAATTATTACAGACATTTCTACTATTTCTGACCTGGTTTCGCATAGGCCCTACTTCCAAATTGGTGGTGTTGTTCATCGATATATTGGAAGACAAACACAAGTATGCTTTGTGTTATTTCTATCTTTTCTTTTTGTACTTAATTTACTTTCACTGACTATTACTAATCTGATTTCCTTTGGAATATTCTGAAGGTTATGGAAGATGATCGAGAAATTGCTGCATATATGTTCCGTAGGACTGTTCCTTCTGTTCACTTAGCTCCAGAGGATGTTCGTCTAATGGTGTGGCCTAAGTTTATATCTTCTTTCGTTTGGCTTTCCGTTCTTAACAAATGCTAGAGAAATCATCCTATGAGTTGCTAAAATAGTGGTTACTCAAAACTGGTATTTGATACTATTAAGCTAAGTAAATCAGTGTGGTCTTCAGAAACTAAGAGTTTATGCCTCAATGATTCATTGTTCTATCAATTCTCGTATCCTTTTCTTCGTTCTACTCCTCTTCATCTTCCTTTTTACTCGATACTTTAACTTCTTTTTGTAGACAAAATGACTTATCTTTCATAGAGAAAAAGGGCTTTCAGTTGAGAGAGGAACTTCTCATTAACGGGGGACGGAATTTCTTGCTTTTCCCCTTGAATCCCTTCATATATATGTTGGCCTTAACTTCCCTAATTAAGTCTATGTTCATTGTTTATTGATAGGTAAGTCCAATAATGACATCTGGTGCAATGAATATGTTTGTTTCAGCCATGAACTTTTATTTTGGTTGTTTGTAGTATGCATGTGAGGACCTTAAATCTGCATTGCCAGCTAAATCATCATCTCTGATAAGTTTCTTTTAGTGTGTCGCCTGGCATCAGTTTGTTGTCTGATTGACCAAACCTTCATGTTGCTCTCAGGGCATGAAGTGAGTACGCATGCAAAAATTCTGTTTTAACTACGCATGCACATACTGTGTATTTATAAACTGAGAAAATGATAATGAATCAAAGTTGCTATCATCTGGTTTAGCTAGCTTTGTCTATCAAAGTACCTTTTGTAAGCGAGGTGGTATAAATTGCCGCAAAGTTGTAGTTTTAGTGTTTTTGCAAGCCCTTTGGCATTCAGAATCATTTTGCACAGTTTCCTTTGAAACCTCAGCCATTGAAAGAAAAAATTGAAACAATTTTTACCCGCTTAAATTGTCAATTTAGGGAAAAGGTGGAAAAAGGTCTAAAAGAAAAACATCTGAAGCATACTTAATTTTAATGCTGCTTTTGCTAATCTTTGGAAAATATAAATGTCTGTGAAACTCTATCCTTTGGAAGAGAATAGTTATGTTTACCCTAATGACATTCTCCGCCTATTATTATTTCTCTAAATTTTGGGATATGCATATCAGCCTTTCAAGCTGATAACATATTAGATATTTCAATAGTTGTGATTCATTTAGCACGTCTATCGTTGAGACCAATTGTCTTGCTTTGTATTGACACCCAGGTTGGGGCTTGGAGGGATAGGATTATAATCTTCACTGGCATCTACGGGCCTACCCAGGCTTTGATCAAATCACTTCTTGATTGTGGTGCTAAAGCGGTCATATGCCCTTCTGCTGAACCTGAAGAAACACAGTTGACAACATTCCAGGGGTCTGGTGAATTTAATGCTGTAGAGAATGGGAAGTTTGAGATTGGAGATGAAGAAGCAGAAGATGAAGACATGGAACCTCCCAGTCCAATAAGTGACTGGGAAGAAAGTGAACCTGAGAAAAATGGAGCACGTTCACTTTGTTACTGGGATGATGACGAGGAGGAATTGTCTCAGTTTGTCTGCCAGTTGTACGACTCGCTGTTTCAGAGTGGTTCAAGAGTAGATGTAGCCTTACAAAATGCCCTTGCCTTGCATCGCAGCCTCAGATATTCATGCCACCTTCCCAGTGTAACGTGAGCCAGCCATTTTTTCTCACTAAAGAGGTGCAAGTTGAATTGTCCTTGATAACATGCTCTTGCCTTGCTGAGGTATGTGCATCATTTTTCACTGTAGATTGTAAAGAACATACATATAAGAAGATATTGAGAAAATCTTATATTATACAAGAAAATGTAAATCCAATTAAGGGAAAATTGGTTTAGATAAATTGAAAGAGTAAAAAGCAACAAAGGGGGTAGGGGAAAAATGGGGAAAGTAAAGGATGAATGAGCGAGTGTAAGTTCTTCAATTTTGAGGCTTGTAATTTATTTGATGACTATTTAAATAAAGCATTGCTCATTTCTTGTGCTGTTGTTGGTTTTAAGTTCTAATCTGTTTGGATTGCTTGTTTTTCAAAAACTTGTCTTTCATATCCTAAATGCTACGGTAAAACACCAACTAAAAACACCTCCAAAAACACAAACAAGTATTTAAAAAACAACTCACAAAAAAATAAACAAATAAAAAAAAAACCTTCTTCTTCCCACCACCACCAACCGCCGCCCCACCTCCTCCTTCCCGCTCCCTCCTCTCTTTTCTCCCCCTCCCCTCCCCTCCCCACTTCTCCCCTTCCCACATCTCGATTGGCGACCGGATCGCGGGGGAGGGGAGGGAAGGGGGAGAAAAGAGAGAGGGAGGGAGGGAGAGAGGGAGGAGAGGGGAGGAGGGAGGGGGAAGGAGGAGGTGGGGGTGGCTGTTGGTGGTGGTGAGGGAAGTAGTCTAATTTTGAAAAAATACCCCCAATAATTTTTAATTTTAAAAATACCCCCAAAATAAAACTCCAAAAATATTCTAAAAAACACTTTCAAAAACATCTACAGTAATTGTATTTCATAATCCAAATGCTACAGTAGTGTTTTTTAAAAACACAGCCAAAACCAACTAATCCAAACAGATATGTTATTCAATGTTCTTGTTTGCCTAGATAGTTAAACTTCTGATATTGTTTCTGTATTTTGATTGTAGAGCAGAAAATTGTAATACTGCACATTCTTTAGGGGCATGAAAAATTATTCATGCTGCCATCAAATTCTTTACAAAATTGTCCTTTGGATAATGGAAGTCCTATTCTCATGTCCGCAGTTAAAGTATAAATTCTAGGAAGCCACCATGTCATGAAATCCATTCAGCAAAGGCAATTGAATATGATTGTGGAGTGATATTTTTGTTTTTTCCAACAATAAACTGTCAAGGGTGTCGCTTGCACGGTATTCTTGTCTAGTGATTAAAGGGCTTAATCAAAACTTCAGCTTTATTGAAAGTTAATTCAAACTTCATTGTCATGTCTTGTTTTATACATTTGAAGGCAAGAGTAGAAATGCAAGTTCATATATTTATCTCTCTATCTGTTACCGGTGAAGAATACATTCCTACTCAATTTCATGCCATTTTCAAACGCACTGATCTCCTACTTCACCATGTTCAGTTTCCAGTACCTCGTACATTGTCTCACTTTTACTGTTAAATGAGGGACAAATTGCATAAAATCGCATTGGTGATTGGAGGAGTATTTTGCAATTGAAACATAAGCAGCTGATTGCTTATTTTTCAAATTTGGAACACACTGGAGGTCTTTTTTTTTTTTTTTTGATATCTATACCGTCAATGTTTTCTTAGATTGGAATGTCTTTCCACCACCAAGAGTGGATTCCATCAATTACTGGCCTGAAGCTGCAAATTTTTGTATCAATGCAGATTATGCTGAAAACATTCAACTAATCTACTTTAAGAATACGCCATTAGTGAAAGTGGAAAGACAAAGCAAGAACAGTTAGGACCACACACAGAAAAACATTTTCAAGTTGATAAACAAATGAAATGCGTACTACGTATTTGTGTTTCTAACTACTTGGCTGTCTAAACAAGCACAAAAATGGTCAAGCAATCGATGGCAATTCGCAAGTAATCATTCTATGTGCCAAGCAAAACATTGAAGTGCGGGTCAAGGGTGGCCATTGATAGCGGCAATTTAGGCCTGTTTTACACTTCACTTTTGGTTCCTGTCACTAAAAATTCTTTACTAGCTCGTTCCGGTTGCTACAGACTCAAATTCTTACAAATCGCGATGCTGTGGAAAAACAGAAAAAGAATATTGGAGATGTGAACTATTCACATTGAGAAGGGGAAAAGGAACAGTGAAAGAATATATGAATGATCTGCCTTGACCATAATGAAGGGTGTAACATATGCAAGCAATTGCATGATCAAGAAGTCATAAAGGGGGAGCAGTTGGGACTTTTTATATGCTTTGAGTGCAAACATATATGATGATCATATTCCCACTGCTCCTTTTCTAATCATACTTCCCATGCTCTCCACTTTGAATAAAGCATGTGGTAAAGCAAATCAGAGATGAGGGTGTCCAAGCTTAAAGCACACTTTCATCAAAGACAAGGACCAAAAAGGCTTAAAACAACCATTCTTCCATTCCAAGTCTTTGGTGCCATTGCAATGTACAGACAAACGATATATAGTGTAAGCAACATAACTAGCAAGTTGCCCGAGCAAATGGGTGCAGGTGCTCCGGTTGAAGTTGGCACAAGGGGGACGGTAGGATCACTTCTCAAGAAGGAGATTGAGTATTTCCGAAGACTGGAAGTAGACTGCTGTGGAAGCTCTGTACGACCTCAGAGACATGTCCAGGACTTCACTTCCTCTGGAATTAAATCCTGGCCTGGTTTCAGGTTCTTGAACTTGAAATGGAGGAGGAAGAAAAGAAAAGGAGGCACGGGTACTGGTGTGCGACCAGGCATGTGCTCAATGGTGGAAGTATCCGACAGCCAAAGATTGGGTGAATTTCCTCGGTTCAGTTATAGAAATCTTAGAGCTGATATGGAGGAGTTTGAGGTCTAGTACCATAGTCTTATGAAGCATTAGTTTGATGCTCCATAAGGTTGTTAGGCAGGAGAAAGTTTTCAGATAACATTCAATCTTTCTTCGTATCTGTGAGACTGTAAGAAATCACTATTCTCCCCTTGCATATACTCCAAAAGTCATCTGAGTATTCCCAATTTCCCATCCTTTCGCCACTTCGCAAGGGACCTGATTTTCCATGTTTATTTAGCATCAAAATTAAATGATACATGTCAAAAAGTTGCCTGTGCATATCAGAATCTGTGATTCAGTTCCTTTATCTCCAAATTTTTCTGGCTTGAGCATAATTCCTCGGGTAATGAACCTTCAGCCACTGGTATGGTGCAGTGCTGAAGTACTTCACCTAGTAGGTTTTCATTGATGAGTGGTACCTTCTGAAGTATGAGGATCATGTATGAAGTTTACTTTCTCATAACAGCTTCCCTTAAAGATTGAGGACCTTCACAGGAAGAGGGCAATTGGTTATGCATGGTGTCCCTGTTTAGGAATTTGTTACATATGCAATTGGTTTTTTATGTCTTTAACAAAAGCCGGATCAGTTGTTGCTTGGTCATCCAAGGCTGAAGGCACTAATCCCTAATGGTGGTACTTTAAGATCCTCATTGCCTCTAGCTAAGAGGACCTTTCTTCTTCCTTTTCTTTTTCTTTTTCTCGGTTCATTAAAGACAAGATTACTTTTATATTGACCATGTACTTGGTTAACGTCCCACTTCTTTATGTAATTTTTTTACGTAGTTGTACACTAGATACGAACCTAGGACTATCAATTGAATGTAAACATGTTTATGCAGTCACAGGTAACACCATTTAACTTGTGTAATTTCCTTGTCAAACTGCACATTTCCAATTCTAAAAGCATGATATCCTACAATTGTTTCCAGGCTTATTTCGAACAAATACAGCTACATTGTTGATTGTGAATTGTGATGTATTCAGATGTTTCTGTAGCAGGCACATTATGCTGCACTTGAATTTAGAAACTTAACCAGTTCAGATTCCTTTATGAGAAGTAACAGACATAGGTTGCAGGTGCAAGATTTAAGAAAATGTGCTTTTTAATGTTCAAATGTTAGTGTGCTGAGGTAGATGTGCTTATATGATCTAATGAGGATACCGGAGCATCAATGCAAATAGAGCAACCATTAGCTAATCTTTTGATAGATAAGATGATAACCTACAGACTTGATAACAGGGAACTGTTTAATACTTCGTCTCTCAATGGCTAAAAACACTCTAAACCCCTGCTTTGAGGGTACTATACAACTTGTGATTTCCCAGAAGTTGTCATTTACCGTTTTTCTTCTTCCTGTTTCTCTCCTTTTCCTATTTCTTCCGGTCAAATGCAAAATGGGATAGGTCAATTAAGGAGATCTTCTCATATAACTTTCATCAGCTGCAGTTTCTATATTTGGGATCAAAGGAATGTGTATGGTCTCGTTTAATTTTCTGATCTATGAGTGTCAGCAAATGATTTTCTATGTCTAATGAAAATCTATCATCGCTTCTTCATCACTGCAGCTTTCATCTGTGCTCATGGCTAGATACTCAAGAGCAGTAACAACATCGCCAATCAAAGGTCTTGTGCTAGCTTCGTCTTGGAGGCACATAGCAGCAACAGCAACAGCTTGATGAAGACACTTTACAGGGTAATTCCCTTCAAGCAAAGGGTCAGCCAGGAATGTAAATTGTCTTCTATCTTTAAAATAAGGTTTTGCCTGCAAGAGTGAGAATAAAATCATGGGCAAACTAAATGACAATCAAAGAATGTTAAAAGCAATTACATAGTTGGGTAAGTACCACAGTGTAGTTATCAGCCCATTTTACATGAACTAGGAAAAATGCACTGCTTTGCACATGCATTCAACACGACAATTAAAATTTACATGAATAAACTATATTGAAACGTTTCTTGGTAAGTACCACAGTATAGCTATTACTCCAATTGACATGAATACTCCTACAGACAGAGGTGTAGAATATTTGCTTTTTGACTTTCAAATTGTCGGTGCAGAATACTGTACCCAATAAAAAATCTTGCATCCCAATGAACATTAAGGTATCTCAGAACAAAAGATGGCGTGGCTACTGGCTCTTAAGTTATATTTCAATGAGTGCCAAAGCTTATTTAGTTAACTCAAAAGTAACAAATCCAGAAACTAACCCAAGAAATCAGGTTCTGCTCTGCTGTGGGTCTTGTATTATCGATAGCTCTCCTTCCTGTGATGATCTCCAAAAGGACCACTCCAAAGCTATAGACGTCGGATTTCGTAGTCAGTTGGCCTGTCATTGCATACTCTGGAGCACAGTAGCCGTAGGTCCCCATTACCCTGGTGGATACATGATCTTTGTCTCCAGTTGGACCTAACTTAGCAAGTCCAAAATCAGAGAGCTTAGGATTAAACTCATCATCTAATAAGATGTTAGATGCTTTTAGATCGCGATAGATGATTTGCGGGTTGGCTGTGTCGTGCAAGTACTCAAGTCCTTGTGCTGCACCTTTAGCTATTTTCATCCGAGTAAACCAATCTAGAGGCTTCTTATGTGGAGGAATATCTGAGAAACAGAGAACACCATTAGAATGTAATGTAAGACACAAAGCCTTTATCCTATTGACCAATGAGCATGTTGTCGAAGGACAAAACCAAAACAAAGTAGGTTTTGACAACAATTGATACAGCTTGTGACCCTTCTCCATAGGAATTGTCTATGTCCACGAAGTTAACATTGTACTTACCAAACAGGTGATCTTCTAGTGATCCATTACGCATGTACTCATAGACCAAAATTCTCTGGCGGCCATCAGCACAATACCCTATGAGATTTACGAGGTTTGGGTGGTGAACAAGGCTTAGTGTCAGAACTTCTGCTAGAAACTCCCTATTTCCTTGAAGTCCATTCCTGTCAAGTTGCTTGACTGCAACAACCTTTAAATTGGAACAAGGAAGGTCATGATACTTCAAATGTGTGTGTGTGTGTGTGTGAGAGAGAGAGAGAGAGAGAGAGATACTTGATCGGTTTTCTTGAGGCGTCCCATATAGACCCTTCCAAATCCTCCTTCTCCCACCAGCAGTTCAGAATTGAAATTGTCTGTTGCAGCTGCGAGTTCGCGAAATGTGAATACCTCTGCTGCAACTTTTACATGTCCATATCGAAGTATGTCCTCAGCTACTGTTCTTTGTTTACTAGGGCCTGTATGGATAATCACACTCGCATGTAATACAGGTTATAACAAGATAAATCTCAAGAAACAAGATGATCAGCTTGTATTCCTGTGATCTCATAATTTCTATGATGCAAAGGCTCGTGCTTGTGCTTTTGGGAAGAATCTAGCGTGGTCAGGGAATTATGTTGAAATCTTTAATCTTGTTCTTAACAAGGTGATCAATTTTAATGCATTCAGTTATTTCCTACAAGCCTTAACGACAAAGAGAAGATTGATCAAATTCTACTGAGTCTGTTAACATAGCCAGAGCACAGACCAACATTTGACATTTTCTGCATACTTGCAAAAACCATGTCAAGTTCAGATGAAACAATGCACGCACATTGTATAGATTAAACCTACCAGAGACATACATCTCCAAACAAAAAGGAGAAAAAAGCCCGAAAATGAAAGACAAACTAGATGAAATATTGTTTAGTTCGGGTAACCTGTATTCAGAGAAACACTTCTGACAATGGTGGACAATGCATCAGAGTCATCATATTTCATGGAGGTCTTTAAGTCCTTGATAGAACTCCTAGAAGATTTCAAAGGTGCCTTCCTCATTGTGGTGCTGCGCTGCACTGTGCAACAGGCCAATAATCTCATCTCCTTCCACACCCCTCCTTTCGATTTTCCCAACAAACCTTCTCAGGTTCGAAAACAATCACAAAATGTGGTACCTTTACATCTTTCTCTTTCATTTATTGACAATGCCAGCTAATGCTTCAATATCTCCTCGGGGCCGAAGGATATTTACAAATTAATTAAATACAAGCTGGCATCAAAAAGGAAAAAGAAAGCTAAAGGATGTATTGTTTTTCAACTTGAAGAAGATTCATTTACAGGGAAAAAAAGAAAGAAAAAGGGCTGGAAGAAGATTTGGTAAGAAACTCAATTTGGGTCGTGGAAGTAACTACTTTCAGGCAGCTAATGACATGGAAGCCCGTTATATTCGTTAGAGTCTTAGGTAGAGAAGTATGAGAATATTACAAATATATCTTATGAATATAAACAAGTCATTGCAAAGTTGACTAGATCCTTTCTTGGCATTGTTTCCAAATTAGGTAAGG
Source organism: Gardenia jasminoides (assembly GCA_013103745.1). Lineage (NCBI taxonomy): Eukaryota > Viridiplantae > Streptophyta > Magnoliopsida > Gentianales > Rubiaceae > Gardenia > Gardenia jasminoides. Next base: position 2,184,698 of record CM023095.1, read on the forward strand.
ATGATAAACGGGTGCTTCTCAGTTCTCACCTGTGGAATATCATGAGAATACCTCGTGTGGTGTTCCAAGCCAGCAGTAACTGTACATTCATTGATAAATAAATTGCTCACTCAATTATGAAACATGCCATATTTGAAAGGGAAACTCAATATTCCATAATAAATTCACACACCATGTACTTATTGGACAACAATACCTGGTTTATTTGATTCTTCTTGTAGTTCCCAGTAACATATGTTGACAAAGCTAAAAAGCATAGGGAAAATGTTTTCATTTAGAAGCAAATATTTTCAAAACATTCTACAAATGCTTAAGAATGTTACTAATTTAGCAATTGAGATTTTTCAATTACAAACGAGCATATAAATAGCAGTGTCTATGCATTTCAAGTTTCTAAAATTAGATTTTCAACAGTTTTCAAGATGGAACATTCAATCATCATAATTTTTTCACACAAATATATATCATTTGATTATGTGTAATTTAGTATTAAAAACTGTTTAACAAAATAAACGTAGTAGGCTCATAAATGGAAAGAAAAAAAAATCATTTTAAAGCAACTTACATAAATATTGGAATGATATAAACAAAAAAGAAATTTTCTACAGAACTAACGTAAATACTGTAAATACTACAGCATTTGAATTTTTTTCTTTAGCATATATATTATTGTTACTGTTTTCGTTATGTAGAAAGACAATTTAAATGCTACAAGATGCTTTGGTTTGATATACAAAACCAAGGGCATTAATGTCCAATAAATGTATAAGGTGTAAGTTTAGTACGGAGAGGTATGGATTTAACCCCTCCATATTTGAAAAGAAACAAGTCGCTTTTTTATACATGAGTCGATACAATAGAAAGAAAAGATAAAAATGGCCTACCACCTTCCTATATTTGTGTTAGTCAATTTTTGTAGGTGAACTCATTTGAAAAATACTCATACATACATACATACATACTCATTTGAAAAATCTAGTTTGCAAGTTATTTTCTGATTTTTCTTTTAAAATTTGTTTATAATTTTGTTGCCATACACGTGATAGCAAGTAAATTTTTCTAGTAGGAATTTTAAAAAATTCCATCAAGTGTATCAAATGTGTTTAATATTTGTAACATTGGGTACAAGATTTTCTTCTTTTTTTTTTTTTGGTTTGTTCGAAGGATACTAAAATTACTCAGACGATCAAAGTTTGGCTCGAAAACTGCTTTTTACTCAAAATAGAAATACTTACCCGTATCTCAAATAATTATGAACCTATACTTTTGATTTGACATTTCTTTTCGTTAATGATTTTGTCATCTTTGACAAAATTAAAAAAGCACAGCCAGGGAAAAAAAAAAAAAACCTCTGGCTGTAACACGTATACAACTTGCCACGTTTCATCTTCTTCCTCAGAAAACCCTTGTAAAACCCTAACCTCCAAACTATCCTTCTCCCTTTCTGCAACTGCAAAAACAATGCTTAATCATCATCGGCCATGACCTTCTTCCGATCAATTCTTAAAACACTAATTTCCCAATCCACGAAATCCCCGCTTCAAAACCCTAATTCTTTTCTGCTCGAACCTTCTTCTCCCTCTGCTCCACTTCCCAGTCCTGCATACCCCACAATTCCAATACTAAGATTATCAAAAACCCATTTTTTCTTCGGCCCCATTTTCTCTCTCCTCTCCCTTCGTCCACTTTTGGCCCTCTATTTCTGTCGTTGCCCCCTTGGAAGCTATCTCAATCCGCCACTCCCCTTCACCTCCAATGCGACGTCGCCTTGCTCGATCTTTCTCCCAGGGTCCCATATGCCCTGAATAACATTATTACGTACAAACTAGGGTTTCAGGATGTAAACAGCAAGGAGAAGAAATATGGTGAGGAATTTAATGGGTCCAAGCTTGATCATGCTGATTCTGATACTGTGGTCAAAGTTACTGATAGCTATTTGAATCTTCCCAATTTTATTTCTTTCACTCGATTAGTCTCCGGCCCACTGCTTGGATGGTATATTTCAGTTTTAAGTTTAGTCCTTCTTTTCAGTTCATGAATTTAATATGCTTGTTGGTTTTATGATTCATGTCGAAAATATACTTTACGTGCTTTCGATATTGATGGTGAAATGAAGGGGAAAAACTACATTTTACTGAAAATTTTATGATAAAAACCAATTTCAACATTTTCTCTGTGATATATCCAAGTATAATTGAACAAGATGGAGAAGGAAAGAATATTAATTTGTAGAAGTCCATAATTTTGCTGCTTGCTGATTTGTTTAGTCCAATTTTAGTTGCTAAACATACATGAGAAAATGGTCGTTTTAAGAAATTTGGATTTATTTCTCTTAGTGCAGTCCATGCTTCAGGCAACCTCGAAAGACAATAATAACTGTTGGATTTTGAACTTGCACAACATTTAAGGGTTATTTAGTAACAATATGCCTTTGCATACTGCATTAGGAATAAAAATAGTGTAGTGATCTTTGCTTTCTGCAGTCCTGATTCTCAATGAAGATATGTGTGTAATCCTCAATTACTAGGTTTTGCTTTTCTGCTTCCTCCTTCTCCTTCCCTCCCCCCCCCCCCCCCACAAAACAAACAACAAAACACACTCTCCCTCTTTATTTATTGTTTGTTTCTTGATCAGGTTTATGAATAGCACATGGACTTGAAGAACATTATAACAGTTTATGCCAAAATTTTAGCACTGAATATGCCATTATTATCTCCTAAACATGCTTGTACTAGAATCTTTGAAAAGTTTATCTTCTCTTTATGTGCGCATTTGCATTTGTTTTGGCAAATAGAGTTGAAATATGACGTGTTGGTTTGGTACTATAGTATTTCAGTCTTGTTTAGTTATCTTTGCATGCGGGATTAGTGTTGTAGGAGTAAGATGCTTATTCAGTCACCTCTACATTCAGTTATCCAACTGTGCTCTTAACTAATAGTTCTATTATTCACTTGTCTTGTGTATTTGGCTGTTATAAATTATTCTTCAAATTAACTTTGCAGGATGATCACCCATGAAATGTATCTTTCAGCATTTGTTGGTCTAGGTATCTCTGGTGCGACTGATTGGGTATGGGAATTCTAGTCTTGTCATTATTGGATGTTTGGTATGAGGAAATGCCAATATCTTCTAATTTTTCCAATCTTCCTTGTAGCTAGATGGTTACTTGGCCAGGAAGATGGGAATCAAGTCTGTGGTGGGTTCCTACCTTGATCCTCTTGCTGACAAGGTAATAATCAACTTTTTCTGGGCTGCATGATTACATTAAAAAACTTTAATATTGTTTTCCTTTTGTTTTACACTTCTAATAAATGAATGTGACATCCTTTTCAAGTATCGCTTGGTTAAATGTAATTTTGCTCACTATGTCATTGCATTCATGGGTGCAGGTACTAATTGGATCCGTTGCTTTGGGCATGGTTTACAAAGGTCTTCTGTACCGTAAGTGCATAACTGGTTTCCTACTTGTATGTGCCTTTGTTGTCATTTTTTTTTAAATCAAAGAACTTCTGATCAAATATCTAATGCCATGGGTAAAATTGCAAGCAAAACAATGTGGTGACAAAAAAATTACTTTTTTTTCTCTATAAAAAATAATTAATAATTTATTTTCTGTACATTTAGTACCAAATAATTAAGCTGAGACGTCAGATGTTCCCTCTCGTGTGACATCAAATTTCTTAAAAAATAGACGTTCACTTTTGAGCCAGAAACTTTCTCAAAGATATATCTACGCAAGTCTGCCGCTTATATGGCCAACTCATACAAGAGAAATTTCTAGGATTAAAATTAAATTTTTGACGATAATATCATCCTTTCTTTATATACTTATTCAATTGGCCTTTTATCTTTTGTAGCCGGACTTGTTGCGCTTGTTGTGTTGCGTGATGTTGCCCTTGTTGGTGGGGCAGTCTATAAAAGAGCTAGCAGTTTGCAATGGCAGGTGAGGGCGGAGATCTACCAGAAGTTCTTTATGACTGACCTTCTCTATCTTTGCTTGACACTATTGAGTTAAACTCTTATAACAGTGGAAAAGCTGGTTTGATTTTTTCAACCTTGATGGGACTCGCCCTGAGAAAGTTGAACCTCTCTTGATAAGCAAGGTATGTTCATTTTCTCAGGCCTGGTTACTTGGTGACAAAGCTACGGTACAGTAATCACAGAACCAGCAATATAGTGAGAGCAGTTTGGTATGCTTCTTCATGTCCTCTTTATATGAACCAAGAAGAGATAGGAAGAGGGAAAGGATGGGTTTCTCATAACTAAAAGATGAAATCTCTCTCTGCGTCTTAGTAATTTGTTTTCAGTGACAAACCAATGTAATTTTAAGCAGGGAAAAAAGAAAGGAGGAAGCTAACTGAGTTAAGGTTTGGTTCTAGTGATTACTTAGCACATATATCATGAGAGGACGTGCGGGAAATTGCCAGGATGACTGTATTGAAGCAGCTGTATATTGCTCACTTCCTTCATCCCAAAATAAATTTTATTTCTTTCCAACTAAGCTCTGATATATATGTTGACAGTTGAATACAGTTCTTCAATTGGTCCTAGTTGCTGCAGCTCTTCTGCAACCGGAATTTGGTAACGAGGAAACTGAGTCATGCATTACGTATCTGAGGTACTGTACTTTGTGGAAATAGTTTGGTATTTCATGTAGTGGAATTATGTAGTTTTGCACCAGAATAACACTTGGCATGCTTCTCAGTTGGTTGGTTGCTCTAACAACTGTCGGTTCAACAGCCGCATATGGAGTACAGCACCTGAAGACTGGATCCAAGTCAATAACAACTTCGTTGTAGCCTAAATTTTATGTGCATTTTTGGTTCAGAGCAAAAGCAGAGCTGGAATTTTGTGTTTTTGCTTTTTCTTAAACAAAGTCATGCGTTTGTATTCACTTTTCTTGTATATTTTCTCTTTTCCTTTCGTTTGGAAGAGAAAGTAATGTTTCAGATGTATATTTATATTTACGGAATCATTGTATGTGAGAACACGAATTTTTTTTTTTAATGAAATATTTTTTACACCTTTTGCTATAGCCTCGAAGTTGCAACAATTAATAACAGATTAATATTCGTACTCGTATGTAATTTCAAACTTCCAGCTTGTCAATCATACTGCATATTGCGCCAATAAAGCGTTACAAGCAGGGAACCGCGATGGCTTCCCTAGAGGCCCCCCCTTCCCCCCCTCCTCGCCAACCCCCTTTTCTTCTTTCCAGCTACTTGTGAACCACTTGTCTCGAATAAATGATTCAGCAAATGATGCTCGTCCTGTAGGATTCTAATAAACCTTGCCGCAGATTGTAGGCCATTGACATTGAATTCCTCAAAACTGAGAGCCTTGGTTGAGAAACATGAATGTTTATTCAGCAGAAAAGAACACCCAAATCGCGCTGCATGATTCTATACATGCTACATTCAGCATAATTGATGCAATGCCCAACCTAACATCAATCAGAGAGTACAGTAGGAGCCTGTAAAGAAGAAAATCTCGTGAAAATTGCAAGTCCTTGAGCCCGTCTGAAGCCTAATACATATAGAGAAGAACCAGTACATTCATGTTATGGAAGCGTATCTCCAAATGTATGTGAAAGGAAATATGATATGTTGAACTGCATTTGTGTACCATATCTCTAGTACAGTTAGTTTAATTCATATAACACCTTAATAAACAAAGCAAAGGATCATGACGAAATTATCAAAATCAAAACTCATCTGAGTACCTAACTGGAACTGAGTAGAAAACTACACTTCTATCCAGAAAAAAAAAAAAAGTTACATACAAATTATTTCTAACTTGATCTTAGTATGATCATGGAATGATGCAGAAGCAGATACAATAGACTACCACGTTCATCCTGTCTAGTTTGCCAATCCTTCTTCAATCTCAGTCCACCGATCAGCATTTGCCGAGAAGTTCTTTTTTAGATGCCCGATAATCTCTTTGGCTTCATCAACCTTTGAAATACTAGCCAGACCCTCCACAAGCAACTTCATGGTTGTGAAATTCGGAACCCAATTCTTTGCAAGACACTCTTTACAGATCTTTAGTGCAGCCTCAAAGTCCTCACCTCTACACAAGAAGTAAACCAGAGTGAAATAGCAGTCACCTTGGGGTTGAATCCCACTCTTCACCATCCGCTCAAACAACGCTTTTGCCTCCTCCAAATCTCCCTCCTTACAGAACCCCTGAATTAAGTGATAATAAGTCACATTATTCGGCTTATAGTCCCTCGACAAGATACTCTCAAACAATGCCTTTGCCTCCTTGGACCTCTTTACCTTGCACAGATTCTGAATCCTAATGTTATAAATACTAACCCCAGGAGTTATGTTATGCTCTTTCATCATCTCCAACAGTTTACCGACATCCTCAAATTTCTCCTCCTCATAGAACCCCGCAACCATCGTCCCAAACGTTGTCCCATTCGTCTTAACCCCTTTCCTACCCATTTCAGCCAATATCGAGTAACAAGAACTTGACTCACCAGACTCACAAAGCCCTTTGATCACAGTATTGTAAGTATCTAAATTCGGGACAATCCCATAAATTTTTGGATATTCCATATAAACCCGCTTCATTTCCTTGTAGTCCTTGGCTAAAACGCAGGAAAACAGCAAAGCATTAAGTGTTTTTACCGTTCTATCGAGACCCATCTCGGGCATTTCCTCGAACGTCTTGCGGGCATCAGCAAGCATTCCAGCCTGCCCATACAGAACAATAAAATGGGAAATGAATCGCTCGGCCTTCATATCCGGCCTGGCCATGGACTCCTCGACAAAGGACCGAATCCCATTGAAGTAATTTAAGTCCCTAAGCTTGGAAATGGCCTTGGAGTAGGCGATGCGGTCGAGATGGGATTCCGGGGTCAGCGAAGCAGCGCGGCAAATGTCGAGTATCTGTTCTGGGTTCTTCTCGACCCGAATGAGAGAAAGCGCGGCCCGAGACTTTTCCTTGCTGGTCAGTGGGGTATTTGAGCTGGGATTTAAGATGGAGGTTGAGAAACGACGGTGGCTCTGAAGCAGCAAGATTGATCGGAGCCTAAGGCGGAGGGCCATTTGGGATCTAGGGTTTTAGGAATTCAGAGGATTGTCTAGTTTTTTATGTGGGAGTGGAGATTCAGGGTTTATGCTGGGGACCGGTGAGAAATTCGGAAGGAAACCCCAGCATTTGCTTATATTTGCAATTTTGTACATATAGGATTAATGGCTCTCTTCTATTTCTATTGTGGACCTTTGTAGAAAATTTTTATAAAAACGATTTTAAATGTGTTATTTGTAATTAAAATTAACCATCTTTTTCTTTTTTTTTTTGTAACAAATTAGCCTCCTTTTTAATACCAACACATCTATAAAACAAAAGATTGTTATAGAATTTTTTTTTAATGCACTAAAATAGAAATCGTCCAAAAACACTCCCTTGATTTTTAAAAAGGGTGATGTAAACCACACACACTAGTTCATTGCCCTAGTTCATTTGAGACTAAAGTAAAACATATCCCTCTTTAGGAATTATGATGGTTCCATCATTCTCTTTAGTAAATTACACATTGTATTCACCATTTCAAGATTAATAAGATCAAGTCCGGGTTTTTTAGTATTTAAAAATTTCACTATTCAATATCCCCAGAGTAATGATATATTATACTCTCCCCCGAGAAAGAGAAAAAAGAAAACATTTGTTTGATTAATTAATCTTAATAGATAGTAATAATTGATGAACTAATAATGATGACAGAATGAACCGTAGGTTTTAGATTTGGATAGAGAATCAAACTACGTAAGGTCTTGAAAGAAATCAACCTGTAGATGTTTTTCTTGATCGGTAGTGAAGATTCATTTGTTACAATCCTCTATCAAATGTCATCATCATTTGCCTAAAACATTTTAATCCAGAAGGAACGCTATCCGTTCCTAACTTCCTATAGATTTGACCTTCACTCAGTTCCACAGCAGCCTTCATGCTAGTGGAGAAAAGCTATCCTTACCAAACTTTTACAAGAGAAAAAGGGAAGCATTGGAAGAGCATTTGTAATTTCCTCTCACAGGGAACTGATATCTTGCTTACTTAGCATCCGGGGTGAAAATAATCAACCTGCATTATCGGATCAGGAGATTGTGGACAATGGATTTAGTATTATGATTGGGGCACCTGCCACAGCCTTCACCCTCCTAACATTCTTGGGTAGGCTTCTAATTTCTAGCTAAATATCCATCCACCTATACTGGCATGGTTTCATATATATCTTTTATATCTACTTATGGGTATGGGGTGAGATCTTGATCTGGAGTCTCAATTGGGTAGATCCGAGCAAAACTATTTGGGACATATCTTAATAAAACTTGCAGGTAATTCTAGCTATGAATCTATAAAGTGTTATGTAGATGGTATAAATAGGGAGTCATTCACTTTCACAGCCATTGAGGGACCCCAAATCCTACGACTCTTTTAACCATGTCTTGACTGTTCTTGAGGTGAAACAAATGATGATATATATGATTCCTAGTTAATAATCTGAAATTGTGTAGAAGAAGAGGAGGTTGCCAAAGACCAGAGCGGCCGGGGAGCAATATTTCTTGGGAGGATCTTGCCAAGAAGAAGTACACATGGTGAGGGGCAGGGAGGTTTCGTTGAATTGAGTTAGCAAGAAACGAAACTCTTACCATGATTCACTACTTGGTTACTGCATTTACATGTGAGCTCTCTGTGAAGATGATTCATTCTGTAGAGATCCCATGCCATTCTTCAATCAAGGACTGCCTGTACAAATTGAGCAAAAGTAAATCCAATAAGTGTAACTATATAGCTATTAGCTACAAATTTGTGTCTCAGGATTTCAAAGTATAGATGCAATACAATTATCAAGTTATCATTTATCAAGTTTAGGTTTATGTTACACAGACTTTTAATTTTTCCATTTAAAACGTTGTTCTTTTAGTTGTATGGCAATGTGAATTTGCTTTATAGCAAGATTAAGTTACTGTTAGTAACAAACCCAAATGCTTCAACTACTAATGACGTAAAATGTTTTTTTGTTTTTTTTTTGATCAAACGTCAACATTTACTATACTCTTACTCCTACTGTTGCATATTCTCCGCCGGGGAAGGCTCAACTGGACCTATGGCGAACCGATAGACACTGAACTGCCATCGGACCAAATGCTTGCACTCTGTTCCTGTATGGAATTGGATAATGCATGAAATATAATATTTTGAGATTACTTAGTTAAGTTACAGGCTTGAATGTCACAATCCTATAATCATCCGAACCATATTGATAACAATTGATTTGACATTTCCACTAGAATTCTGTTGGATTGATAAATTGATTCTCACAATTGCTAATATATTCAGACAAATGATAATCACCTGACGATGCTAAATGTGTTATATGCTTATTGCATAATGATGGATCACATCATTACCTCCAATTGAGTAAATATTCAGGAAAAGAAATATTTGACTTGGTTCAAGTCAAATGTTTTTCCAAATTCATCACTCTGTTTTCCTTTTTCCACAGACACAAATTATTCATACAAAACAATCTTTCAAGAATACAGATTAACATATGACACCTCAAATGAATCTTCCTCCTCCAACACAAAATGAGATTAAAATTGTTCCAAAAGCATGAAAAAATAAAAAGGAAAAAAAAATCTTTGTTTAAAAGAAAAGAAAAGAAAAAAAAAAATCTCAGTCCATTACTACATTTTATTTTCTACCATGTTTATATTTTTTGGAAAGCACAAGCTGCAATTCATAAATTCCCAAATTGTTTTCACATATCATCCAAACAAACCCTCTCCCAAAAAAAAAAATTCCAAAATTCAAATTCTCATCCCACGTGCCTGTCTCATACATATCACCGCATAACACGTGATTGGTCATTGCCAATCACCGAAATCATCCATTGGTCCATGAATTTCACCTGATTCATTCGCGCGTGGTACTCTCCGGCCCAACTCAAGAAGATTAACACAAAGAAGTCCCAGCTAATTTGGGCATTTTCATCGTTCCAATTAAATTGTTTTTCCCATACGTAAAGATATATAGATAGGAATCCGTGTGGGTGATTGTATCGACTAGTTGAGCTGCAATTCAAGAAATCCCAGTAGAATTTTTGTCTATATATCCATATAGGTGAACAGGAGGAAGGAAAAAATACTAGGTTTTGATTGTTTTTGGGGGAAGAAACTGAAGGGAAAAATGGCGCAAGCAGTGGAAGAATGGTATAAGCAGATGCCCATCATTACCCGCTCTTATCTCACAGCTGCAATTGTCACCACCATCGGTTGTTCCCTCGATGTATGTACTTTTTTTTTTCCATTTCATGTATTGGTTGATTTTATTGGTTTTTGTGGTTGTAATTTTTTTTTTGGTGGAATTTTGATGGTTTTGGGGAAGGGACTTTTGGGGTTTGGGATTTTGTGGGTTTCGTTAATTGTTGGGAAATTTTGGGTTTTTTGGACTTATTGGGTTAGGGTTTTGTTTTCTAAATCTTACACTATACTTTTACTTGTACACTTTTACACTCTGGTTGTGCATATCAAAAGATCAAATTAGGCTTTTCTGGGCTGATGTATGATAAATGGGTGTGAATTATTGAGAACTTATTTGGACTGGTTTCCACAGTTTGATCAAGTTTGAATCTGATTACTTCTTTTATGAATTTTTTATTTTTTACGTAATCTTCTTGGGGTTTTGATTGCAATCTTGAGGTTTTTTTCGGTGGTTGTTGCAGATAATATCTCCGTATAACTTATACTTGAATCCCAAGCTGGTGATGAAGCACTATCAGTTCTGGCGTCTCATTACCAATTTCCTGTACTTCCGCAAAATGGGTAATTAACTTTCAAAGTAGATGTGTATTTCATTTTTGCGAATAACTTAATTGTTTCTGCCCATGATCACATGCTGAGGTGCTGTATGCTACAATGAGTCAAAAGTCAAGTCAGTTTTACTTTTGAAACTCGAGGGTGTTTAGTGTTGATTGCTGCATGTATGAAAGTTAGTAGGGTTTTTTTTTTTTTTTTCCATGAGATGTACAGGGCAGTATGTAACTTATAGAATGGAAAAGGGTTGTACCAATTGCATTTTGCGGACATATTTTTGGTTATTTTCTATTAATTGTGTCCATTTTGTCTGAATTCCTTTTGCTTGTATTTGCTACTCTGCGCAATGGAACTTTTGGCTTTTCCTAAGCTCTATGACGTAGAATGTATTTTGAAACACGGACAGGCCTTGTTACAGGAGGCAATTAGATTTTAATGTTGAATCTTAAGTTTTTACATTTGCATTTGCATTTGCAATTTTTTTTTAAACTTTACAAGTGGGATTTGAAGTGTCTGCTGTTTTTAGATTGAGGTTGATGCATGGGGTTGACTTATAGCTTTCCAGTAGATTAGAATGTGATCTCTCTCTCTCTTTTTTTTAGTAAATGTATAATCAATTTTAGTACCTCACTTTTATAAATTTATCTCATTCTGATTTTTTGCAGACTTGGACTTTCTATTTCACATGTTTTTTCTGGCGCGGTATTGCAAGCTTCTTGAGGAAAACTCTTTCAGGGGAAGGACAGCAGATTTCTTTTACATGCTGTTGTTTGGAGCCACTGTTTTAACTGGAATAGTTCTTATTGGTGGGATGATACCTTATGTTTCAGAATCATTTGCAAGGATCATCTTCCTTAGCAATTCACTGACATTTATGATGGTTGGTTTTACAACTTGTAGCTTCAGGGTTTGTCCTTAATTTTCATGTTTTTGTCTAAACTAATTTTTCTGGCTAGGTTTATGTTTGGAGCAAGCAAAATCCATTCATCCACATGAGCTTCTTGGGTCTTTTTACTTTCACGGCTGCTTACCTTCCATGGGTTAGTGATCCTTATAAATATAGCTTAGTATGGACATCCAAATTTGTCTGCTGTTGCCTTTTCCAAGTGTTGTCTCTCTCTCTCTCTCTCTCTGGGTCCTTAGTTTACCTGTAGAAACACTATTAGTGTTCAGCAAATATATTTTAGTATCTTAGACTTGTTTTAGAAGATTTTATGCATCCATTGGGTTTTTGTTTTTTAATCTTTAGAAAAAAGTCAAGGTTGAACTAACTTATCCTCTTGAATCTCATCTTAAGACATGCATTCTGATGGATATTGTAGAACATTAGGTTGTCATAAATGAAACAGTTGCTTCAATGAGTGACCATTCAATGTGATTGCTAATAGCTATTGAATATGGAGACTTGTGAAGTGGGATTAACATTTTCATTACTCATCCATTTCTCAAGTACATGAATCAGATTTTGCAATACTATATAGATGGATGCATGTTGTTAGGGCACGAGTCAGATATATGATGAGCAAGCATCTCCCGAAGTTTTGACAACTTCTAATAACCATGAAACCCTTTTGTACATCTTCTTGTTCACTTGACACATGCGCACTTTCTAATGGTGATCTTGTGGATTTAGCATATCATACCTCTAATGTGCTTTCGAGAGAGTACTGTGTCAAGGCTAATTACTGTTCATTTAATTCATCTTCTTTATGTTCTTCTATTTTCACTTTGCAGTCCTATTTCTGATTTGATTCCATTTATTGTCCTTTCTCTTGCAGGTTCTTTTGGGCTTTTCAGTGCTCGTTGGTGCTAGTGCTTGGGTGGATCTTCTGGTGCGTTGTTTCTTTTTTGTTATGTCACCTTTTGAATATCAAACTTTACTTTGTGAGGGAGGGAGGGAGTTGTCTTGGAATCATGAATGAGGAAGCTTCATTTTTAGCTAATTTTTTTTTTTTTTTTGGGTTTGTGTCTTTGCTGATTATGTAAGCCATTTTAGTATGCTGCGGTGGTTTTGCTGATTCTATTATTGTAGTTAGCATGACCAAGTTTAAATGCATTATTATAGGTTTATGGTTCTTGTAAAAAATTCTAAAAAAATGTTTATATAGGGGATTTGTGTAACTGTTAAGAAAATAATAATAGTGGACAAAGTTGTTATCTTTAATACTTAATCTCATTTTACTTCCCAAGGATAACATATTCTTTTTAGAGGTGATGCAATCATCCATTGTTGATCACGATTGTCCATGAATAAGGCTTAGTCAGCATGGGTAAAATGTTTTAGAGCTTCAGCTCATCAATGATTTTTCTTTTTTTTTTTTGACTTAGTCACTATTGTGTTTTTGCTTTTGACATCCTTTAGATATATAAGTGGTTCCTGTTATGTGGTTGAAGCTGTACTGGTAGATGCTGATTGTTTGATTTGTGCTTCAGGGAATGATAGCAGGTCATGCCTACTATTTTCTGGAAGATGTGTATCCACGAATGACTGGCCGGCGTCCCCTGAGGACACCAGCTTTTATCAAGGCTTTGTTTGCCGAGGAACCAGTAGTGATGGCAAGACCTGCAAATGTCAGATTTGCTCCGCCTCCAGTGGACCAAGTTCCACCAAATTGATCAGATAGCTGCGAGACTGCTCAAGGGTGCTGGTGATAATCCGATAGGAGATTTTGTTGCATGGCCCATTGCAGAAGTCGTCTATCATGTTGTCAGTGACTATGGTGTGTCTCTTTTGTTGTCCTTTTGCCTTCATTCCTTAAAACGTTTGCTGGTGTCGCTGCATGGCATAGAGTGGGTTTGAAGACACGCTTTTTGTAATTTAGACCTGGAAAGGTTCATCTCATAGTGGTACAGGGCACTTTTCATTTGTCTATTGCAAATCAAAAGAACTATATTAGATATGATATTTATGAAATATATCAGTTTTCAAGAAGAGGTGCTTAGGAAATGCATTTTGTTTCAGTTTCACATGTAACATAACACGAAATTGTTGTGCTTTAGACTCAGCAGCTCAATGCTGCAAAATCTTGTACTTGCACGCCCTCCTGGTTCAAGAAGAGCCACCTAAATAACGTTGTTCTCTCCAAAATTTTGATGCTGACAGATTGCGGCCATTTTAGTATGTTAGTCCTTAAGATATCAATTGAATGCATGGTTCATCATGGAAAAAAAAATTAAAAAAAAAAAAAGAAATGCTTCAGAAATTTGTTTTCTACTCCTTAAGGCCTTGTGAGTTCGGATGCATCATTATGGTACTAGGGCCAAGCATTCAATGAATTGTTCTAGTACAAGGACATAAACCTGCCAAGGAATAAGAATCCTACCACAAATAGACCAACTCTGCAAGAACAGTATAGCTTACAGAAAATAACTTCTAACCTGTCTTGGAGCAAGACTACAAAAGTTGAGACTCTGGAGGCAATATGTTGTATTACTTTGAACCAAGAGAAAGCACCCTCAGTGTCAACAATATTACAAGAAGAAACTAATTTAACTAGCCAACCCAACTAAATGCATACAATGTCACTTGAGTGCAATTTCCTAATCTCCAAAAACTAATGAAGGAACGAACCTATGGAAATCCATCAAAATAGTTGCTTTCGACCAGGTGTTGAAAAAGAATTATTGACATAAATTAGCCAAACCACTATCTTAACAACAGCCATGGATATATTTCTGGTTCCACTGTTCTTGTTCAGGCATAGCTAGCCCTTAATTCACAGCCACAGCAAAGGATATGATGAATTACCACAAATTGCAACACCACTAACGGATGGGATGATATTGGGCTGATACTCTTTTGGGAGGTAGCTTCCTCAGGATGTAGAGCACAAGAGCAGAAGGAAGGATCTCAACCAACTGTTTTTAACAACAAAAGCAGAAGGGAAAGGAAGGAAAATAATTAAAGAAGAAGAAGCAAAAGCAGGGACTGCGCACGGAGAAAAATTTCAAGTGCACCGACATAAACGCTCAACATGGCCAAATACTTGATTACACATACAGATATATACCATGCATTTATATATACATGTACACACCCAGTCGCACACAAACATGCATATCTGCAATGCGAATTGTTGAAATACACCCTACCATGTAATATATCAGATTTAACACAGGATGATCCAACACGTCCAGTGATGCTTCAATGTCAAAAGCTGACAGCACAACCTGCATAGCGATGAGTAATATGGGTGAAAGGAGTTTAAAATGAACTGCAAATCAGCAGAAATGACCAAACCAGCAAGAAGTAACATGGCAGATAATGATATCCAGCTATCAGATGTACTTTAAACTTGAGTAAACCTCATTTCTTTTGTTGGTTCTCTGTTTCATTTCATTTCTACAAAGGGTTAGTTTCTGATCACTGTGGGATTTAAGGAAGAGATCCCACTCTAAGGAGAGTATAAGTACCTCTCTCTACACATTACAAATGAAAAAACAACCTTCTCTGTTGTCTTCCAATACATAGACATCAATCAATCTCTTTTGCACTTATTTAGGTCATCTTCCATAATTCTACAGACTAGTAAAGGCTAGCTCTAGGGAGACATTCATGTGGTCTAAGTTCAGAAATTCTTCCTACAAGACTTTGCATGAATCTGTATGCACATTTTGGTCAAACACAGTTTAGGATACTAATCTTTCAAACAATGCATATAAATAACATCCAAAGAAACCTTCATTAAGACAGAATCGACAATGTTAAAATATCTACATTCAGATACTTCATGAGAGTACTAACACTTACAGAAGTTAAATGTTAAATAAAAAGGCACTGACAATTGAATGTTAAATAAAAAAGGCAAAGGATCAAATGGTGAATACATAAAACTAAATAATTAGAAAATACATCAAAATAATGACTAAGATTGTTCCAACATATTGAATTAGGTACTTAATGAGTTAAATAAATAGAGTGAGAAATTCTAGATTAACTGCACAAGCAAGTACTCCTCCTTTGGTCGACCAATTGGCATAAATAACAGTGTAAACTCCCAAAATTTGTAAAATGTGCTCTTGCCAACTCCAATGGTGGCAAAGAAAAGTCACAGACTTTGAAATCAAAAAAGCAAAAGGCAAAGGTTTTCAGTTAAAACACTAGTCTACCAACATAAAAGTGGGACACTGAATCTGTTTGTAATCTACAGCCAAGAAAATAAAATAAGAGCAATAAGAACAAAATAGGCACGCATATGAATAAAGAATTACTAAAATGTAAAACTCAATATATTGCAGAAAGCAGCCCATGGGCAGATTTAAGCTTACCACAAAACACCTTATAAGGAAACAAGTGAAGCATATGGCCGTCACAGATCCAACCTACAATTGGGAAAAGATGTCAGGCCACAAAAGCATCTTATATATAGAAACAGGGTACCTTGAAACTGGAATATGTTAAGAATTTCACATGCTCTTTACAGACACATCATTGGAGCAATTGACCACATGCAGCTTACTTTAACAGCTTTAATGAAGTGCCACAAAAATGTTTACAGTAGTCAATTATTAAATGCAGCTAGTTGGCTGAGCAGCATAGACCTCCATTTCCCTTCACAGGCATGCAGCTCCAAAAAGATATCATATACAGATAGAAAATTATTGTAAATGAAGTTAATTTTCCTTTTGTCTGAAAGATACCTGTAGAGAGTCATGTTCAAAGTTAATCAAGTTTTAAAATGTCATGAACCAAGTATTTCATTCATAAAACATGCATGCTTCTTAAATAGCATGCCTTCCACCATAAACAGAGCCAATGTGCAGTGTAATATTTTGAACTCATCAGAGCCACAAGTTACTCTTTTGTCATTGTGAATAAGTGCAGGCTCATGCTTTGTGCAACTCTATCTTGAACAGACTAGCATTATTAGTAGTCAAAGCAAAAAGACACACGTGTCTGCAGTTTCTACAGAAAAAACTCTTAGCAGTTCTAAAGCTACACTGTAAAGATATATTTCCACTTATCTTATGGTGATATATGTTCATCAGCATACCCAGGAATCACAAGCATCATGTTTAAGAACTTTCTCAAGGAAACATTTTCATGTGAATCCAGCCCTCTTCTAACCAATTTAATGCAATAATTTCCTGGATAGGCCAGTTCTTATAGGATAATGATTAGGTTTAGGACCCTGATCCTACATGAGTGAGAATAGCTCACTAACATTACCCAGAAAAAGACAAACTCTAAAAGGTTAAAAGAACAATGCACAACCTTTTGTCAATTGTTGCACTAACATTAATTCCAAAAGGATAGGTTTTGCAGCTCATAGAGGAAAGAAAAAATGCTGTCTTTGAAATATCTTTTAAAGGACATTAAAGAAGTTACAAGACCTGGATCCATTTCATAGGTATACAGGCACCATTAATACACCTTTTATTAGCTAAACTGTACAAGAACTCAAACTCTATGGCTGTTCTTGGTGTTTTAGCAGTTCTTTGTTTGGGTTGTTTTTCAAACTTACTATTTAAATTAGGGAAATGATATCCACACTCTCTTTTTGGCTTCTTGCATATCCTACTTTGCATTTAGCATACAAGACTCGCTTGTCATTTGACTTGAATACCATTCAAGGGCAGGTGAATATCACTACCCCTCAGCTT
Organism: Gardenia jasminoides; assembly: GCA_013103745.1. Taxonomy (NCBI): domain Eukaryota; kingdom Viridiplantae; phylum Streptophyta; class Magnoliopsida; order Gentianales; family Rubiaceae; genus Gardenia; species Gardenia jasminoides. The sequence goes on from CM023095.1 coordinate 2,202,133, forward strand.
AATAATTGGAGTTACAGTAGTATTTATCGAAACATTTTCTCTGGATCACACTTACTGCTTCTTGAAATGTATTCAATTTCAAATCTCTCTCAATGTTAAAGTCAGGAAAAAGTAAAAGTCAAGAACGGTATTATTTGGACAGAGTTTGGGAAAATGATAAAACAATTCGCAGAATACCACATTAATCGACACTTGCTGGCAATATCTAAAGAAGCATGCCACTGGATCCAGATGATGCAAATGCAACTGACACTGTCTATGCTTGATTTAGTTATCATCTTATCCATTAGGATTTGGTGTATTTTTGTATTTTAAACTCATACACTCATGAAACTACCAATAGCAGGAAAAAGAAAAAGAATTAAAGAAACAAAAAACTCTAAGAACCCAGGAATAGCAGGAGGACAAAACCCTAGATTACTAAACCATCATACAATGTGGATCCTGTACATTACGAAAGATAAAGCGCAAACCTCATGAAGTTTCTTTCTTCTCCCTTTGGATTCGATAGGAAAGCGTCTTAGCATGAAAAATAACCTGGTTGAATAGAAAGGCAAATTAAACAGGTAAAAAGCTTGAGAAACTAAACAAAAATTGATGAGACAAATTATCTCTAAGAAGGACATATCGTCTAAGATAAACACAGTAGAGTAAATGTTGGGACTGTTTACCTTCCTCCGTAGAACAGGAAACCAAGTGCTGCTATAAATGATACCACTGCCAAAAATGGAGAGACATTACCAAATGGCAAGGCAAGAGAAGCAATATCAAACGAGTAACAAACATGATGTCTTCATTTATTTAGTCAGGTTAAAAAATGATGTCTTCTGAGCACATACAGAAGATGGTTATCAACATAAGGTTGGACAGCACGAAACTTACCTGCAATAAATATCTTCCCAATGAATTCAACTACGCTATTATCATGAATCCAGAGGTAAGCCCAGATACAAACCTGGTTTGAAAGCACTTGGTATCAAATAATAAAGAACCAAAATAGGTACATAAAAATGCCTAAAGAAAGTTTAAGATAACAAGTGCATAAACATAAAGTCTAAAATGGTTTGATGTCAATGAATGTCCTGTTCCAGATCATACTCATGCAGCCAGAAAGTAAGTGTACAATGCTTTAATGATATGCTAGGTTGGAAGAAGGAAGCAGGTAGAATATTACTACTTTGCACATGATCAATGTCCGCATAAGTATTCAAAACTAGGCTTCATGATTTCAAGCACAGCTGCGAAGATACTAATGTTGTAAATGGACATCCAACAATAAAAAGATATACATGTAACACAAGTACAACAATTAGGTAAAAAGATACTCTCTAAACAGAACCAATTGACTAAAATTAACAGAAGAGTACATATGGGGAATTCATTAAATGGAAAAGTACACATGGGCTTCAAACATGGAGAATAACAGAAACAGTAAATGCAATAAACCTGTAAGAAGTATATCCCACAGTTGATGGAGATATAATAAATCCTGAGCTTATCAGTTGGCAAACTTCTAGCCTGCCCATTTAAAAGGACAAACAAGTTAAGAATCCCATTTTATATACAACTTTTAGTCTAATATCTCTAGGCAAGAATCGAGATTCATAATTTGTAATTATCAAGTGATTGCATAAGTCTTCACATGCCTGGTGGTAAATCTCAGCCCAAAATAGGACAAGAAGTGTGTATGTTGAGAAAAAGAGTAGCCCAGGAAGATCCAAAAGTACAAAAGTCAGAACCTGGTCCAAGATCAGATGGTGATGAGCATTAAGCAATAAAAAAGCATACCTATTGCAGAAGCCAGTATGTTTCCGTTTACACTTGAATGCAACATGTCAAGGACACATAAAAGAATAATATAAAGGAGAATTGCTTTTATAGAATATTCCAAAATAAATGGCGTACTAGCATCATGACTTAGTAATTATAGCATATAAGTCAGGACAGCAAACAGACTTAATTAGTTGTCACAAGAACTCATTCAAGAATTGCCTTGAAGTAAATGATCAGAAGAAATTCTTCAAACTCTTACCAGTCAATAGGAGGAAAGAAGTGAAAGATGACCACAGGATTAGAGTTAAATGTAGTAAGTATATAATGATTCAGCAAAAAAAGCACCAAGAGTTTGACAAGCAACTAATGCATAAGTGTGCTGCAATGTTTCTAACAAGGATACCAACTTACCTTAGGATGCAAAAGAAATATTTTTTTGTGAAACCCAAAGACGATAGCACGCACTGGGGGAAAAAAAAAACATGTTATCCTTTAATAGACATCAAAACTAAGTTAAAACAACCTTCTAATTACCTCCATTGACAACAAAGTTCATGAGATGGAAAACCTTCTGAGTCGTCCAGCCATATTCGGGCACTCTAAGTTCTATCCTTATTAGTTGTATCTGCAGGCAAACACTAAAATGTCAAAGAAGACGTACAAAACAACTCAGCAGCTCTAAAATGTCTAATCTTAGTATGTCAAGATTCGCAAGATGACATTGCAGCTTGCTACCAAGACATCAACACATCATTCCCAAGATGTCTGAATCAGATTTTACATTTCAGTAGCTTTAATCTAACATGGTTTAATGATTATACACCTTAACATAGATAAAAATGTGAAGATGCAGACAAGATAATACAACCAGTAAGTTTCAGACAAAGGACGGGAGTTGAAGATGTTGATACATGCAAAGCAAAACTTCATTTTCACTATGATTTCTTTTTTCCTTTCCATCATGAGTATTGCAGCAACTTAATAAATTAATTTATTAATTACCACTAATATACTAGAAATTACTGGTTCTGAAACAATGAATCTCCACAGAAGCGTTGTGAGCAGGAAAAAGATACACAAAGTAAGTTCTAAACTAACTAAACTTGCAACCTAAAGAAGAAAAATAAAAATAAAAAAAGATAATCTTCTCCACAAGAATAACTTCAACACTTTTAACTGCTCAGCTGAGCTACCCAGCCTGAAATAAACAAAGCTCCAAAATTTCTTCAATCCATCCCACGAAAACTAACGTGAAACTTCCAAGACTCACTCAAATAAGAAATTAACTCGAGAATCCCAGAAAATTTCGACCCCAATGAGCTCACAAATGTAAAGAAATGAACAGTATCATGGTTGCGGATAAACATTACGAGGGCAACAGAGGAGACAAGGGCGTAGGCGGCGCAGAGAGTGTAAAAGATCCCATCTTGCCATTCAACGGAGTCGTTGATCTCGTGCCACCAGTTGGCCGTCAGCCGGTCGAAGTGGGTCGCCGGAAAGCTGAGTGGCATCCTCGTCATTTTCAGCTTTCCCCAACGTGTGGAAGCAAGTCAAAACTCAACACAGGAAAAGAAAAATACAGTCCCTCGTGTCTCAAATTAATGTACGCGAGGTAGGTGATTAACGAATCAAATGAGAAGCAAAGAATCGTTTCTCCACGCAACTGAAAAGTTTAGTACTAATCTAATCTTACAGACTATTTTCTTCTAGGCTGCATTCCAAAAAAACGGAAGATGGAGGGAGGGAGAGAGAGAAGCAACTAAATTAGTAAACTTAAAGGCCAAAAAATTTTAAAGCATGAAGTGGATTTGTCTGTGATAGAAGGGACAATTATGGAGCCCTATTATATTGTTGTATTTAATGTAATTAGAATTGTGTATTAATTATTTTTAAAAAATTACACTACTGATATTGTAGCGTTTTTAAAATGGGTGGAACGTTTTAAAATAGTTTTAAATTTAAATGATTAAAAAGAATGACTTTAACTATGAATTTGTTTATACAGTATCAAAGAATTATTTGACATGTTAGACATTAACATAAAATGCTTTTATTAGACTATTTGGAACGATTTGTTCATTAATTTTTGATAAAAAAAAATGGGACATTTTGTATCCCAATTAAAAGAGATGTTTTGTGTAATTGACAAAAATTGTGGGGTTTGTGTTTGTTATATAGTATATACTAGTGTTTAAGTAGTACTAGCCAGTATGGCACCACCTGCCGGTCTACGGCTATGGCCGGTGGGCTGTCTCATGGCCTTCGACTTAGCAGTCGTTTTCTGCGTCGCACACCAAAGCGTCCACGATGTCTTTCTGGATTTTGGTAGCAGTTGTTGTCCAGTTGATGACTGGTGCTTTTGTGGCCCAGTGGACTCCAATCAATGTATTCTGACAAAGATTTCTTCATTTTTTTGGGTAATTATGTCATCCTTTATCAATTCTAATATATTGATTAGAAAGATGATGAAATGGATTTATTAGATTAATTGATCTATCACGTTCAATTTTGAAACCATTGGAATATTCTGTGCCAGACAGCTTTACACCCTCTTGTCACAAATTTAGACTTCTGGGTCCATTTCAGGATATAGATGACATATCTTCTTGAATAAGGAAATTTGAGTTTTGAATCTTTTCTTCTTTTCATTCCTTGGGTGAATGAAAAGAAAGAGAGAGCACCATCAAGAAAGGACACAAGGACAAGTCTGCATATGCCCATACGCAGTTTCCATGTCATTTCATTGGATGTCTAGCATCTGCCTGCCTCCCATTAATCTTTGTCGTCTCGTCATTTTGATCAAAAGTGGAACATAGTTGGAATTTACGAAACGGATGATTCGGTGAAACTCACAATCTTCTTTCCAGAATCCACACCCTTCATGCATCAAGATCGTAGAAGTCATAATTAAGGCCTGTACAAAGCATAATTGCAGGATAGAGGGCTGTGATTTTAGCTTCTAGCTTCGTGACTTTTGTCCAGTTTTCTTGAACTTCAGAAAATGTAAATCACCAAAGCTGCACCTTAATGATTGGAGAATGTCAAGTATTGAAGATCATTTTTGCACAAACAATACAAAAAACTGATCTCAATACACCTTGTGAGCTACAGTTCAGATGCTGGTCTACAGTTCTGTTGCTTTTGCAGTCTTAAACCTTGTACTGTCCTATGGATTGACAATTCTAACTTTTCTGAGTAATTTCAACCTAAAGGATGCATGGTCTATTGGAATAGAGTTGGTAACATGGGCACTTGAAATTTCAGATGCATGATGGTGAGTCCATGGACCTGCATTTCTTGAACATAAATGACAGAAAGCTTGTCCTCTCAATTTTCATTTGTAGCCTGCCCGTCTTTGAAGACAGGCATTGGTTCTCTATGGAAGGAATCATCCTTAGAAGTGATCTTCCAGTTAAAACCAGCTACCACGTAACTTGTCCCTTGTTCAAATCTTGATGGATCAGGGTAGATATTCTCATCCATATGTGTCATGCATGCTGCCAAGAAAACCTATATTCAAGAAATGCTGGTAATTAAGCTCTTTTTTAACTAAAGAAATTAATTGCATAGTTAAAACTATTTGATGCTTAAAAACCAAGAAAGAGTTAGTCTGTCTTTGAATTTGGGGCAGGGACGGTTGCAGGTTCAACTGTCCCTAATAGCCAGGATTGGCCAAAAAAAATTTGTAAGGTTCAGATCACATCTTGTGCCTCATTTTTAACACCATGTGTGGGATCCATAAGAAATTATTCTATTGTTACTCGCTATTAAGGTGAGTTACATGCTGAACAAATGGAGTTACATTCTGTTCATTTTGCATGAACTGTGCCGAGCAGTTATTGTGACAACTGTTCGGGCCCAAACGCTCTGTGGTTTCGCACCTACCAACCTTTGGGAATCAGATGTCCTCCGTACTCAATGTCTTTTCAGTGTCTGCCTGAAGGAACAAAAAACTGGAGGATGCATTCTTAAGGTCTCAGTTGCTACTCTCCACGTATACTTCATGTTGGCAAGATCATCTGGGGTAGAAGCTTCCCAGAACCCCTGGTTTTTGCAGATTCCTCTTGCTCTGCAGATTTCAGATAATACAGTCAGTAATTAGATTCCTTTTATTGTTGCATATAAATGTCTTCATGTAATTGGATTCTCCCTGTTCTTGAGTTGTGACTCAAAGGTCTTATCTTAAAGATCTCACTAGTTTCAACAAACCTCTGAAAATCGTGTAATGCGTTGAAGATTGTACATGTCTAAAAAGAACTGTACGATAGAAGGTGATAATCGGCAGAGGATTTGGACATGAATGTGTAATATATTTGGAGGTATTTTGACAATGATGGTGCCAAAAGAAAAGAAAACAAACTTGTTTGGATTGAAGTTTTTCACAAAAAATTTTTTACATTTTCCGTTGTCATATTTCTCAAATATATTTTTACCTCACATATATTAAATTGTTACAGTATATTTTTCATAGAAACATATCTAGAAAATAACAATTTAGACAAGACCTTGTCCTGATGGTTTATGATGACAATCCAGACAAAAGACTGTTTTGAAAAAACTTGGAATATCATCATTGAACAACATTTGGGAATTGAGAGTGATCAACTAAACATCCAATAGCGAAACTGAAACCTATGCACGTCCATTTATCCTTTTACTATTTTTGGATTCACTTAAAAATCTCACACATTCTCTTGTTTGGAGCCATTATACCTTACTAAATATAAAGCCCTATACATACAATCTAGGGCGTTTATGGTGTTACAATTTTTTGTCATCTTTCAAAATTTATTTTTTGTATTTTTACGAGCAAGGATAAATAGTCAAACTTTACGAGCAAGGATAAATCTTTTGGGTTTTATTAGAAATTTTAGATTAAATTAATAATCACTAATAACTATATGTTCTATATTGACACACCGCTTTAAAATGTAAGATTAATTTTTTTACAAAATAAATTCACAAATGACGAAACTGTTTATAATTATTGGGTTTTGGATAATAATGGGTAAGAGCACATTTTGTGATTATCAGCGTATATTTGACTCAAAATTAAATCAAGACTTGTAAATTTTCATGTCACCCAAAATTATTTGTAAAATTTCAATTGAGAGAATTGATAATAATTGAGAAAGATGAATAATTCAGGAACTAATTTTGGAGGGGAGCTGTTTATTGGGCCAAATAGGAGCGGTAAGAAAAGGTTGCAATAAGCCTGAACGGGCCGACTCCGCACCTTTTCACTAATTACCACGATCCCATCAGAGAAAAGAAGCAGCGCCATTCCTTCACATTCAAATTTAAAAACCCAAACGGTCCAAAAACCCTCCTTCAACAATTTGCCTTCTTCTTCTTCGCCTTCTACCTTTCCATCCATCCATAGATTCTTGCTCCCCATTCTTCCATCCTTCGCATATTTCTCAAGAATTTCTGAAAACCCATTACAGACCCACCATAACCACGCAGAGAGAATGGAATCTAGAAATCATAAACAGCAGTCAACTTCATGCCCTTCGCCTTTACCGTCCTCTTCTTCTTCACTCCTCAAAGACATCTCGAATTACAGAACCCCCAAAAATTTCTCAAAAACCCATAACTTTCCATTTTCTCCGTGCCCTGAATCCAATTCTAAATTTTTCACGGCCCAAAAAGCTGCTACCCCTGTTTCCTCTTCGTCTCGGAGGAAGACATCGATTAGCACAGCCAAGTCAAAGGTTGTCCGTAGATTGAAAGCGTTTGAGCTCGAACAATCCAAGTCGGCCAGGAGAAATGAGATTAGTAAAGAAAAGTCTTTGAAATCATTGGCAAAGTCGCTTTCTGTTTGGTTGAACTTTCTTTTTGAGAACCCAAAATCTTGCGGATGTGACGCGTCGACATTTACGGGAGAATTTGACCCGATTGTTGGGGATTCTGGGGTGGCAGAGAAGAAGGAGGGTTTGATTAAGGGGAAAAGAGAGACCGGGCCGGGCCATGGGGTTAAGGTCGGCATTGACGGGCCTTGGCGTGGCCCCAAGAGGCAAAGGGATCTATCGTGGAGAGGGGGTTCGGGGAATGGAGAAAGGGTCTTGAGGTGTCAAGATTTGACGTTTTCGGCACTACAGGATTCGTTGAGGGAGGTTTGCAGTTTTAATGATTTAAAGGAGAGAATGAGGGCGTACTTGAGCTTGGAAAGCTGTAATGAAATATTTGACATGATGACTCAAGTAGCAAAGGTCTAAACTTGCACTTAGTTTGCATTTTTTTTTTTTTTTGGGAATTATTGAATTGTTTTTGAACATTTTGGCTGGCAAAGTTGTTAATGTCTCTAAAGCAGCTAATGTCTAATTGTTTTATATCTTGTAAGTTTAATTTCAATAATTTAATGGCATCATTTTTTTAACCAGTATTTAAGAAAGCAATGCTTGTGGAGTGTTCTGAATTTAATAATTTCAGAAGTCGGTGAAAGCAGTTTGCATTTTAGTTGTAGGTTAAGTTTTTCTGAATTCTATGTTTGTTTTCCTAGAATGGGTTGTTTCTACGAGATATTTTGATTGAATCATATACATGTATAGAATATGGTAGTAGATGGTATAGAGATACTGATGTAAGTGTAGCCTCCTGCTACAATGTATGAAGTGTACATGCTCTATCAATAAAAAATTTGCATAATTTGCTCAAAAATATTTGTTTGTTTTGGCGTTTTATCTATTCAGTTGCAATCATACATGTCACTCCCCTGCTAAAGTTGCTTACTTTTCAATTTTGAGTTTTTCTTTTTGTTTGTTTATACTTTTTCTTTTTTTAATCCTATTTATTTTGGACTTCCACTGGTTACTGCTACCTGATTTTTGCTAAACATTGTTTGATAAATCATCAGTACTTTTTCTTACAAGAAAGCAAGCTTTTGAATTTAAGAGTTAATTTACGAGTTCCAAGTTATGGATTGGGCTATCTACAGCTGCTGCTTTTTATTCAGTCATGTTAAACTTCTTTACCTTTTTGCTTTATTGCTCATTATCTTTCAGAATATTGATGAGGGGCGATTGAAGATAAGGGCCAACTGCCCAATAGTGACAGATTTTGGGATGAAAGAGAGATCCATGGGAATCCTTATGAGTTACAGCCCGGTATGGTTGCGAATAGGACTATACATTATTTTAGGAGGTGATTCGCTTTTGCCAAACACGGAGGTCAATTCTGAGGAAGAAATGGCATTCTTGAGGATGGTAATTGAGAAGCAGTTCCTGTCACATGCCGAGCTTGCTAAGATGTTTGCTTATAACAAAATGGTTGATGGCCTATATAGACCAGGTTACTTTGAGAAGCTGGGAAATGTCATTTTGAAGCGATTTTTGTTGCTTGTACTCATACTTGACAGAGTCAAATGTCATAGCAGTCTACCCCTTAAGTATGGCATAGATGGACTGGATGGGGGTTCTCCTCCATTGTTCTCTTTGAAATCCAATATTAAGTCAAGCCGTCAACTGATTACTGGTACTTAATTCTCTCCTGTCTTTTCTTTATCCCCTGGTTCATTGGGGTTCTTTAACTCGTATTTGGATTAACTTTCCTTTCTCTTGGGCAAGCTTAGATTTTTTATCAACGGATGTGATGCATGGAGAAGGTAATCTTCTTGCACATCTAATGATTGTAGGATATAAAGTGACTTACCAACAGGTAAGCAGCTTGAACTTTGCATTAACATTTATTTTTCAGTACTTAGGTTGCATTTTCTTTCTGATTTTGTGGAGGAACTTCTGGCAGTGATTGTTATATAAATTTTTTAGATTTGCGTTTATTTATTGTGTGTGAGATTAGTTCAAACTAGAAGCAACCAAATGTATTCAGTGCACAGTATCTAAGCATTTTGCCGAAACAATGCTTTTCGTCATGCAGAGTTCTTTGATGGAGTATAGCTTCAGGGTGATGGATTTATTTGAAGATCTTCAAGATGGTGTTCGGCTTTGCCGAGCCATTCAGCTATTGCAACATGATTCTTCCATTCTGTTGGTTAGATTAATGCTGATTGATATTAATTTTTCTTCTAATCTTACTTTTTCCCTCCCCTTTTCTTTTGGTTATTGAGGAATTTGACAATCCTTTTTCATAATTTCTTCTCTATGGACAGAAATTAGTAGTCCCATCAGATACTCCCAAAAAGAGACTATTCAATTGTGGCATTGCTCTCCAATACTTGAAGCAAGCTGGAGTGCCACTTTGCGATGAAGATGGAATGTTGATTACTGATGAGGATATTGTTAACAGAGAAAAGGAGCTTGTACTTTCTCTGCTCTGGAACATGTTTGTTTACTTGCAGGTCTGTTTCTCACCATTTATATGAGTTCAAACTGTCTAGATCAAGGAATGTCCAGTCTTCTACCGCTCCTACTAGTAAATTGTCAGTGCCTTGTCAGTTTGGTTGACTATTCTGTACAGTACTTTTGTCTCTAGATAAATGGATGTCATGTGTCATCCGTAACCTACTTAAATAGATTAATTCTGTTGCTTTGTTTCTTTTTCATCAGAGCAGTAATAATGCTCTCTGTAAGACTAGGTATACTTCTAATTAACTTGTTAGCTGATATTCGTATTAATTCATATCTGAATCTGCAGTTGCCCCTTCTGATCAACAGAAAGCTTTTAGCAGTGGAGATATCCAAAATAAGAGGAGTTGTTGTGGTATGCTTCAATCTGGATAATTGTTCTTAACTCTGTTAGCCACAGAATAAGTTAACTTGTGAGCTTTTTGTGGAAGGTAGTTTAGCATTGAGAGACTGTCCAATATCAAAGAAGGATTGAGTCTTGTATTATGTTTGTTATATAGTACAAAATATCTACTTAAAGTTTCCTATCAATGACACTTAGGTTTGTATTAGGTTTGGATTTGGTACGAGTCTTGTATTAGGTTTGTTATATAATACTAAATATCTACATAGTGTTTTGTAACCCATAGCACTAATGAATGGCACTTTTTACACTTTCAGGAGCATTCAAACACTTGCTCTACATTGGACATGCTTCTTAACTGGATCCAGGTATTGTTGCTATCTGAATAAATTAACTGTTGTAATTTTTCTTAGGACAAAGGATGCAGCTCTTATGAGTTATTGAAATTTTTTACCAAGGTGCTTAAAACAATATTTGAGCAGGTCATTGTCATTGATTTATTTCACAGGAGAAATCATATAGAGCACATCATGCTTTGCAATATAGTGTTATATTGCTTCAATGTTTCAATTCCTGCTCTTCCATATTGCATAAAACTAAATCCTGATTGTTCCTTCAGCAATAAACTTTAGAGTTTGTATGCTGCTCATGCAGAGATTGCCTACTCAGATCTGATTTATAGTGACAACAAAGACAAAAAGTAGTTTTTGCCATCTATTTCTTATTGTCTCTTGTTGGTGTTAAGTTTGCATCAGTAACTCTTCTGTGTAACCTGTTTTTGTTGAAATCTACCATCTGAGAGTCAAACTTTACAGCAATGCTTTTGGAAAATGAGCAAGTGATCTTGTCTGGTTGTCATATGTGCTTGTGCTGTTATCATCTTGTCAAATTTGAAATGCATTTAGGTGGGAAAACAATTTCTGAACCTGTGGCGTTAACTATTTAATGGTTTAAAAATCTTTTCTTATTCTTCCAGGCAATTGGTGAAAGCTATGATTTGAAGGTTGAAAATTTCTCTTCAATGGTTGACGGAAAAGCCATGTGGTGCTTGTTGGATTATTATTTCCGCAAAGAACACTGTTCTTCCTTTTCCTATAAGGTTTTCATCATATTTTTACGTCCTTACACTTAGTTTACAGTTTTGAAGCATTATCTTCTCTCCTTCATTGTTGTTGCTGCTGCTGTTGCTGCTTCAACATGCTAAAATATATGGTGACAGGATCTGGATAGGATAAATGAAACAGTCTCTCTAGTGTCAACAAATGAATATACAGATGCAGTGCACAACTTCATATTATCTCAGAAATTGACATCACTGCTGGGCAATTTTCCAGAGGTAAAAGTACTTCAAATAACTGCCAGTAAATGAATCAGTTCTAATGTATATGATTCACCAACTTCAAGTAGAACTTCCAGAAATTTTAATCTTTACATCAAGCCTGTTTGTGGATTCATTGTGTGCCTAAGTATGTCAAATCAGCAAATTGATCTATAGGCAGGAATTCTTTTAGGCATTTCATGCATAAATAGAGTGCATGTTTCATGTAGCAACAGAGGTAGGCATCACCAATAAGAAACCTACCATGGGTAATATGCTTTCACTGTACCCTATTTGTAGTGGACTATTGTACTTGAAGTTCTCCAATTTGTAAATGAGCTAAAGATGAATGTATGTGAAACCCCAGAGTGAGCTTATTTTCAAAATAGTCAGCCCTGATATGACAAGGTCCAAAAAATTTTTCATGTCATTCAGAAAACAAAATGAAAAAGGTCTTTTAGAGATTTGTCTCCAGCTTATAAATACTGATCATAGTTTACCTGATGCCCTTCCATCCCTCTACTTTCCAGTTTTCCTCTCTCCCAGGAAAAATCAATTTCCTATTCCATCATCTCTGAATCATTTAAAATAGTTCGAAGACTATGGTATTCCAGTACCTGAGCTGATTACTAGATTCATCATTTCATATGTGTTAAAGAACGTAAGGCTACTTTATTCACGTGTTGCTTTCTGAATGAAGCATAATGTTAGCATAAGAACTTGGATATTCAATTTCCTGTACTGGCACTCATGTACATTTCATTTTCATTTTTTGAAGGAATTTAAGTTGTGATAAATAAAAAGGTAGAAAAATCATTGATGAAACTTCTAAATTATTCTTTACACACACACACACACTTTTTTTCATTCTAAGCATATGATTACTTGGACATTTACAGGGATAAATCTGTTGTACATAGTGTTATTTAACTTGCATAAGCTGGCAAATTAATGTCATTTAATCACTTATAAGATTCTGTACCTATCTTTTTGTACATGAGAAAGGTTCAACCAATTGAAAAGTCATCCTAGGGCATAAAATAATGGTCATATTAAAGGAGCTGCAGTATACTTGCACTAATGAGATTCAAATTTCACTCTCTCAGGTTTTGCAAGTCAGTGACATACTTGAACATAATGGTGCATGTAATGATCGTAGTGTAGTTATTCTATTGGTGTTTCTGTCATTTCAACTGCTTGTGAAAAGGAACAAGGTACCTCTTTTTCCCTTTCCTTGAAGCATGGTGTTCAATGCTATCTAAACTTTGAGATTGTTTTTCTCACAGATTTTGAGATTTGTCATTCCTATCTTTTGACCAGGATCAGCTAAATTTTCATAAGTTGCTGGGTTTTAACTGTCAAACTCCAGAAAGGAAATGTTCAAGTACAGCATGTTGGTTTTTGCATTCTCCAGCTGTTTCAAATTCAAAAGAGAAACTGTTCAACCATAGTGAAGGTCTCTCAAAGTTTATATACTTGTGTAGTCTTTACCTGCCCATATTTCTTGTCTGCCTGTAGGTTACATTGTTCTGACATGTCTTACCAGTTTTCCCTGAATAATTTAACTTTTTCTTGCTACTTGATTACTAATTTGCTTCTTATGGAGCTGTGAAGATTTGATTTCCGTTCTCTTTTTTGTGTTTCAAGAAACAAACTAGGCCTCTATGCATAAATGCAGTTAATAGTATCAAAACAGAGAAAAGACAAGACGATGAATGAATTATTTTTTTAGATGGTTCTCCATTAATATTTTGACATTGAATAGTGATTTGGAATGTTCATCCATCCAGATTCGATATGATCATTGTATTGTAGACTTTCAATGCTTTATTACACCATGAGAAACCACTCTTTCCAGTCTTAAACCTGTCTATATGTCATCTAAATGCATTACGAAAACAAGATTTTTTTTTCCCGGCCCAAGAATGCTGCAGAAGCATTCAGACTAGCCTAAGTTTGCAATAGCTTTTGCTTTTAGGCTTCCTCTTTTGTGTTACTTCCTCTGTCAGATTACTTATATCAGTTTCCATGTGGGAAAAGCAGATGCCTTATTATTTGTTTTACAGTTCTACGTTAATCAAGGCAGAATAGCAACCTTTGTATTGCCTTTCTTTCATAAATATGTGACTGAACTAATTATCTCAAAGCCTTTATGTAAAATTGTATAGCAAAGAAACATGAACCTTTTTACGAAAAACTGCCATGCATCTGATATTAGTGGGATAGAGGTGGCATAATTTTCCATGGTGCTCTATATCTACTATCATCTTGTTATTGTGTATGGCATCATAAATTGATCATTGGCTTGGTTTTTTAAGTTCTCATGTTTCACATTGCTTTTATGCAGATGCTTCGAGGAATTTCAAGGCCATAATGGCTTGGTGGCAAGATATGGCTCAGAGGAACAATAAATGCAATTTACAGACAGCTAGTCTGAATCCACAGCATTCCTTGACTGGCAGAGGGTATAGCATTATCAGAAGAGGTGACGATAACCTTTGTTTTTTTTTTTTTTTATAACATAGCACCTATTCCTGGAATTTATTTATTTGTCTTCGTATTTTGTACCTCTCTTCTTGTTGTAATGATCTGAAGTCTATAGTCTGTTTCTCAGAATTTTATCAAAGAATTTCCCTTTTCAAATTGAGCTTCATAACTTTGAAGACAGTCTTATGCACCACCGGTGGAGCAATACACCCTGTCTGCAATATTCTGTATTATGTAAACTCAGTAGTTTGTAAACAAGATGAGTGGTGTAGTAACGTACCTTTTTTTCCTTATTCTGAGTTCAGACTTTTGTTTTCCTGTATTTGGTTGCAGACAGACTGATCACACCTCTATTTTGGGAGCTGCAAATTCTCAAATGTCTAAACTGCCCAAGTTTTCAACTCTTCATTTTATTTTTTATTTTCTAGTTTTTGGGTGTGTCCATCTTTACTTGTGTTAGTCTACTTATACAATCTAATACTGTGGCACTCAAGTCGGGTGGATTCTGTAAAATGTAAAAAAGGTGCCAAAACTAATAGTTTGAGAAAAGTTTTTTCTTTATAAATTCAGTCAATCTTTTTCCACCCTGTACGGATAAATGAGAAATATGGCAGCAAAATTTAGTTTGTCCTGGAAACTAGTTTCTTGATACCTTTTTTGTGGTTGTTGCAGAAAATGCAGCAAAAATAATACAGTCTCATTTCAGACGATCAGTGGAATTTCGCGGATATTTGAAAATTAAAAAAGCAGCCTCCCTGCTGCAAACTGCTATACGTGCTTGGCTGAGCATAAAATCAAGATCGATAATCAAGCAATTCGGTGAACTAAACCCTCAGAAATCATCCCTTTGTATGCACTCTTCTTGAGCAATTTCATTTTTATTATATTGTGTGTTTCTTTTTGTTAGTTTTATTTTTCATTGATACATTTAACCAAATTATACAGCTAGGAGGATGAATTCTGATAATTGTGACATGTACATGACCTTTATGGTTGACCGGCATAGTTTTGTCCAGTTGAAGAGATCAATTGTAGTCATTCAGCATGCTGTACGAGCCTGGATTTCACGAAGAAGTCGTGCTCAAAATATGCTGTTTCACGATTTGTCAAATGCAGCCGTTGTTATCCAGAAATGCTTTCGTGGATGGAAAGCTAGATCAGTGTTTTTCTGCATGCCCAGTATTCAAGACAAAGCTCTCACCCATTTCGAAGAAGAGGAATTGTACAATCTTCATACACATGCTGCACTTACTATCCAAAAAGCTTGGAGACAGTTCATTGTCAGCAATGCTCTCAGAGAGCAGCACTTGGCTGCAACTAAAATCCAAAGCTGCTTTCGTGGGGTGTTGATGAGAAAGAGTTTTTTAGAGCAAAAAAAAGCCATACTCAAAATTCAAAGCATTTTCCAATGCTTGAAATGTTTGGGGGACCTCCAGCACTACAGAAAAAAGTGTAAGGCAGCAACAACTATCCAGTCTCATCTTCGAGGATGGATTACAAGGAGAAGAGCTTATATGCTGAGATCTCATGCCTTGATAATCCAAGTAAGTCATCCTTCTTATGTTTGTGGAGTTTGCTGATGTATAGTGATCTTTTTTTTATTTACACTTTAGTTACCTAACTGATATACTACATTTAACTATATATTGTCATCCCTTTGTGCTAATTACCTGTTTGATTTGCTATAACCTGTTTGAAACTAGTTTCAAAAGTGCTTGGTTATTGACAACTACTTGCGTGGGTAAATTAATTATAGCAATAGAAAGAATTTAACATGGCAGCTGAAGAGAATTCGACATCTTATTTACTTTCTTTCTTGCATTTCTTTAGTCAGACTGAGAAACCTGAATTCTTGTTTACAGTAAACAATCAATTATTCATGAACATTTCCTCTTAAGGGATATTTTAAGAACAAGAATATAATAACCCTGTCTAAATTACTTAAAGGTTACAACTCGTAAGAATATATAATTATCGTGATTCTAGGCATTTGACTATTTATCATCATTAAATATTCATAAGAGAATTTGCCTTAATTTTCTAGAATGTGTAGCAAATACTCTTCCATATACAAATTATGTATTATTTCTCAATGAAAAATAAATGGAGATACTTTGAGAAATATCTAGAGCAATAATCTGGGCCTTGCAGAATAATTGATGCGTCTTGAATATAAGTTCAACCTTCTGACCATAGATCAATTGTCCACCTTTTATAAAGCAATGATTTATATGACTTCAGAGCCATTTCCGTGGGTGGTTAACAAGGAAGGAGCTGTTATTTGAGAAAGAGGCTGCTATCAAGATCCAAAATGCCTTTCGATGTATGAAGCAACGGAAGGCATTCTTGTGCACCAGATTTGCTGTTATAGATATCCAACAGTTTGTCAGGGGACACCTGACAAGGAAAAGGATTCTTGGTATTTTTCTTTTGATATGATTGAAAAAGCTCTTTCAAAGTTTCTTTAAGAACTGCAGCTAGATCAAAATTGTGGTTACAGGTTGTTCGTTTTGCCGGAAGATCTCAAACAATGGCATCAGAAACTTTGAACTGAAAATAATTATACTTTCAGTTCTGAAGTTACAGAGGTGGTGGAAGGATGTTTTATTGAAGAAGCTGAAAACTGAGTCTGCAATTATTATCCAGTCCTATTATCGGGGGTGGATTGCCCGTCAAAGACTCACAAGAGATAGGCAACGAATTGTTGTCATCCAAGTGAGTTAAATTCATTGTGTGCATTGGCATGCTCCATTAAGATCTCCTGTAAATGAGATTGAATCACAAAATTATTCGATAGAGTTTCCGTACTAATCATTTGTTACATATAGAGCAAGCATGTTTTCCCTTACTTTGCTTTACCTTGGCAAAAAAATCTACATCATAAGTGTGGTGTTGCTACTGATTCATTGCCCACCCAAAAGTTCTATGTTGCTCGTTTCCCTTAGCTGCACCATTTACTCTTTTTGAGTATTTTGTTCAAAACTTCATTAAACATTGGGCTAAGCCTTTTTGGACTGTATGATATCTCCAAATAGTTCACTTTCTGCCGCTTTTAATGTCCAAACAGAAAATCCATTCTGATTTGTTCTAGAAACCAGAAATTTTACTGCATAGGATGTGTGAAAGACGTTGTACTCTATTGTCATGAAAACATGCAAAGTGAACAAAGATGGAGATGCTTGTTTTTCCTCTACAAGAAACTGGATTAAAGGCCAGCTTCATAGAAGCAATACAATTAGTTGAATCCCCAAACAATTAAAATTATTAGAAGTTTGTGTGCATCTCCCCAATAAAGATATGCTGTATGCAATCATTTAATTACCCTATTTTATATTTCTTGTCAATTCTGTATTTGGTAATACAGGATCAAAAGAAGATTGTAAGCCGATATCCACAAAACTGACTCCCTAAGTTTTGAATGCTCATGCAACACATTTCTTCTCATCACACTCCCTTTGGCTTTGGACTGCAAGATTGTTGGCATGTTACTAACTTAATCATATTAAATAACGTTTTCAAAATAAGATTTATCAGGTTAGAACTGCATCCTAAGATTTTCTTGATTGTTTCTGTTTTTAACAGTCATACTGGAAAGGTTACCTTGCAAGAAAAGCTTCCAGAGGGCAGCTACTAGATTTATGTTTGAGGGTGCAGAAATCTGCTGCCAATATAGACGATAGCATGCGCCTGATAAACAGACTTATTGCAGCTCTTTCTGAGCTCCTGAGTAAGAGAAGTATTAGCGGCATTCTCCATACATGTGCAACACTTGGTAAACACTCTGCATCAAATCATGTGTGGCATTTTACTCATTTAACTTGTAGAATCTACTTTATTAATGATGATAAGCTTTCTCCTGAGTTGTTGCTTTTAGCAACTCATTGAATAATGTATGGTCAGAGATTATATCTGCTATGGTGATTTTGTATTTATCGAAGTGTTACTTATTGGATTTTAAGGCTTTGCTTGTTAAGCATTTATTTGATAGTACGTACAGATGAAGTGAATAATGAAGCTTTTAGAATTGAGGTCATTTTTGTATTTTGCAGACATGGCTACACAACATTCACAGAGATGTTGTGAAGAACTTGTTGCTGCAGGAGCCGTCGGCACTTTGCTGAAACTAATTGGCTCTGTCAGCAGGAGCATACCAGATCAAGAAGTTCTAAAGCATGCACTGTCTACTCTTAGAAACCTGGCTCGCTACCCTCACTTGACAGAAGTGCTTATCGAGAGTGATGGATGCGTCAAGACAATTTTATGGGAGTTTATACGGTTTGTTGCCAAGTATTGTGATCATATTTCTTTGTGGTTCTTGATATATAGTAGTAATCATATTGTTCAACTTTTCTCTTTGTACAATGTCTTTTCAGCAACAAAGAGGAGGGGTACTTCATTGCGTCTGACCTACTAAAGAAGATATGCATAACCAGAAAAGGAGTAGAGGCTGTGGAGAAGCAACCAGCTCTTTTGAAACGATTACACATCCTTGTGGAAGATCTTGCAAAGAAAGCTGGAAACGAAAGAGGTAATTTTCTGGAGGAATGATCCTCTTTCTTTGTTATAGATTAGCATTGTTACTTACCTTTGCATACAAACAGGAGCAACCGGGACTTGGTATCCAGAGAACAGATTGATAGAAGATTGAGAGAAGCTGTTGAGGTCGTTGCAATGATCAGAAACAGAAAAACCTTTTCTTAATGATGGTTTTGTATAGTATGTGTTTGCTATACGTGTACATGCTAATGTCTTGCTCTTGTGAGATGGTTCAATGATAGTTGATCATATTCGTTATGGCTTGTCATGGGAACTTGCCATGTCTGTAATGCACATCTGTGTGTGGTTTTAGCTAATCCCACCCGATACACTTCTGCTGCGAATTTCAAGCTTCTTGTTCTTGACTATCTTTGGTCGAGGACAATATGGTGTATTCCAAAATTGATTGCAACTTTTTTAAAGCGTTTGGTATTACAGAAGATGTAATTTTAGCTGGGGTAATGGCATTTTAGTGAAGGTGCAAATATTAGATGTCGTGTTAATTAAATTTAAAATAGGTTTCCTAAAGGTCTAATTTAGCTCGTAAGAACATTAGTCAGATAAGTGAATGTAAGATCTATGGTTACACTTTATTTTACTTTTTCCCTTGTAAGGTTTAGAGTCTCTCTTTGGATTAAAAAGAAAAAAGTTTGGAATCGCCCCTTGAATCCAAGAAGAAAATAATCTAAAATAGCCATTTACTAACCTATTAGTTAATTACAATTTTACTCTTTGTAAAATATTTATTTAAACGAAGATGACCAATCAACTTGTTGTAAGAAAGAGTGTGAACTACACCAACCTATAAATCTTAAATTCTATTTTGTGGCTTGAACGGATTTCACAATGTATTTTCTCAACTTTAAAATGAAACATCATGAAAATTGTGGTGATATTCTTTTCTGATGTAAGATGTGCAATTACATTACTAATTTAGACCAAGTAAACATCCTGTCTCTCTCTCTCTCTCTTTTTTTTTTTCATTTTTATGCTTTTCCCTTTCTCTTTCTTTATGTAAGGGGGACTCACTGCTTGAAACCCAACAGGCTGACATATCTCATTTCTAAGTTACTTTTGGTCCCTTAAATGCTTACCTAACAATACTTTATCCTTGGACCAACTAATTTGGCAAGTATCATTTTGGGTTTCGAAATTTTGCTGTAGCATTGAATATGGAGCATATATTTTTTGCACTCAGCAGATACACCAAACTGCATGACACAAGTTGCAACTTTGTTTCCATTAGAATCATTTATTCGTTTATTTTGCAAATTGTAGGTTTCTTTATATTATTATTGTACTATTGATTTCACTAAAATAATTATTCAGTTATTAAAAGTAGCTAACACAAGTTGGTTTAATTAGCAAGGACGTGCCACTCCTCACAAAAGGTCATGTATTCGAATCCCCCTACTGATATAATAGCTGTGTTGATGGATGATCAGTAAGTGGGCTGCAAAATTTTAACTTTTTTGATTCTTTCAGAAGGGACTAATTCAGATTGAGATTCCAAGGTCCCAAAAATATCATCATGTCGTTACCCCATCCAATCCACCAATCAAACACTTACTTACAAGAACAGGGACTCCAAGTTCCCACGCTTTTCTGATTTTTTGTTCCAAGAAAAAAATGTCACAACATTGTCTGAAAATTTGGATGAGTAAACTTTGCTTGTGAGCTGTAACAACTGCATTGTTATACTACGCAACAATAAACTGCAATCCAAGTCCCGAAATCTTCCAAGTTTGGGATCTTAGAGTTGTTTTTCATCGTTTCTTTTTGCCTGTCAAGTGGTAAAAAATCTACACAAGATTGAGATTACAAAATACAAATGGTGGAAAGGATGAATCTTTTTATTGAAACAACAAACATAGCAAAGCACACACACAGAGTATGTGCTTGATTAACCAATATAAACATTACAGAACCTTTTCCAGGTTTCTTGAAGCAAATAATATGGACTCAGTACTAATACATATGACCCCATTTATGCTTTCATAAATTTCATAAATTGGTCTGCATAAAGAATCATGGACCACAATCTTCAAATCAATCTAAGAATCCTCAACCTAATAACTGGGAAGCTAATCATACATCCAAATTCAAGCTGCCCTTGCAAGAACATGCATTCTCTCAGGCATATCAGCTGGTTCAATAAAGAATCCCCTCCTCACGAAAGATCTTGGTACTTTAACTGTCAAGACTCCATCCTCGTAGCCAGCTGATATCCCACTGACATCAACCCTTTCCGGCAGTCGGAATTTCCTCATGAAATTCTTGGCCGGCTCGGTTGATTCACCGGTAGGAGCCTCAGTTCTAATAATCAGGTATCTGGAGTCTTCAACTTCCACTCTTATCTCCTCTTTCTTAACCCCTGTGTGTCACATGTCATCCATTCAAGAAAAATGAAAATCAGTTTCCACACATGCCCAAAAAAAAAAAATTCTGCAATGACTGAAGAAAACTAGAACAGAGGACGAAGAGGCTGAGACATCTATTATCAGTAATAAAGTAACTCTAGATTGTTACCTGGAAGATCAGCTGAGTAAATGTGAGACTCTGGAGTTTCAGTCCAGTGGACATAGTTTTCAGGGATGAAGTGATAGGGATAGAGAAGGGGAGAGGTTAAGTAAGAATTCCAGGATGAAGGATGGAATGCTGAGTACTCCATAAGTGTTTCTGTTGAGAAGGGATGAGAGGAAAGCTGGTATCTCTGATGACTTTAGATGATGTTGGTTACTTCAGGGGTTGGAAATGATGCTAGCCTTAGCTATTTATAGGCAAAAGGGGTGGTGAGTTTTAAAAGTCGAAGGTAGAAATGATTGGCTCCTGGAAAACATGTATCACAGGAAAATTGGAAACCCATGTGAGGTGTATTAACCAATTGCTGGATTCTGCACTGGTTATGAATAGACAGCTGATCAAGGTTTCAAAGGGATGCCTACTTTTATAAGATCCAAGAGAAAAGATAGTCAAGTGGTTAATGTTTGTGGGACCAAAAAAATCTTTAGCCAAGGACCATCAGATGGAGCCCCAGTTGAATGCTGCAATGGCTACTTGAGCAAGTGGATGTATTATATGATAGAGCTCCACAGCCATAAAATTGTAGACTAATTAGAATAATCTACGATTTGCTTTTAACTATTAGCCAAAAAAGAAGCTCTATTGTGTCTAGCACTGTGTTGGTCAAAAATGTCGACTACAACTTGCCAACTACCTGAATGATGTGCTAACTGCTAAGCATACAAAGCTATACTGTAGTTGTAACATGAATCAAGCCAACTGACAACTGAGTTTGCAGCTTGATGAAATTAGCTACACCAGAAGTTCCAACAGTACTCAGGAATTATGTTTTAGTGATTGGAAAACCTTATTCTACTGCAACAGGTCCTTCCTCTGCCAATAGCTGCAGCACGCTGCAATTTGTTCAGCACAACTCTGCAACAAGTTACCATAGACCCTCAGAAACAAGAATGCAGTAATTAGTTATTAGTACCATGTGCAAAGAAGGAAATCCCATCAGCATCAAATGGGAGCACCAATTTTTGGAAGCACTGTGTCAAGTCACCTTTTTAGCAAATTTCTGATGCTGTGTATTCCACGTAGTAGAATCTGATGAAGGATACTCTGCTTTTCTGCCTAACTTTCTCAATTCACATTCGTGACAGAGGAAAGTGGATAATTCAGTTAAACAACTTGGGGGAGCGGAATTCAATTTATTTTTTCTCATAGAAACAAAATACCAACCAGTGTCACTTGACGTGCTTGGATTTTGTGAAAAAGAAATATCTGTTCTTTGTGTCTACAAATTTGCTGTAATTTGTTAGTTGGGGTATTGAATCATTTAAAGATATGTATCCCGAAAACTTCCAGCCGGTGAAGCTAAGTGAGTCACCATGATGAGTAAAAGTAAAATACTTCCGGCTTGACCACGACAACCACTTGAGGACATTACTCGGAACAATCAATTCCAACTTCCAAGAACTACTGGTGTTTCGAGTTTCAACAACATTAACTATACAAAGGACAAGATTTTGCTGAGTAATTGGCTGCACTGTCGATTAAATACCGCAGCTGCAACAAAAACAGCCAAAAACAGAAAAATTCCTTGCAAACCAGTAAGTTGAGAGCCATGGGTGCTGAGTTCTGAAGAGATTTAAATACAACTCTGTAGTTTATCAGAGGGGGTACATGCATAGTTTCTCTATATTATCTATAACAACAAATTAGTACATGTCCTAAAGGTGATTAGATTCCTCATCAGGTAATCAGGACAGTAATACCATAATCCCAGGACAGTACTCTGAGAAATCGTGGATCAGGTATTTACCCCTAGCATAAAACCATTGCTATAGGATGGAAAATTGGTAGAAGGCCCATAATTCCTAACTGGAGACCTGAAAGGATTTGGTGTCATAGGATAGCTAATATGCAAGCCTCCACTATGAAGAACTTGTTTGGCATTTGAGCTTGAAATCTCAGATTGACAAGAGAAGAAGGCTGGAAGTCCCCTCACAAATATCAAGTCAAGTGCTCCAACCCAACTTGAATTGGTCTCTAACTCACAATTTAAAGCCAAAATAACTTGCGGACTAGGAAGTGCGGCAACTTCCTCTTGATAAATGCCTCTTACAAAATTGATCCTGACTCTGTTGCTTACTCCAGATGTTGTCCCAGATAAATTTGTTGGTACTTCAGGGCCAATCATAAACATCTGTATGCTGCCCAGACCATTTAGCAGATGACCAATCTCTGCAAATGCTGGCATCCAATCCAACTCACTTTCAGGTCCAAGGTAGTGTACAATTACCTCTTTGCCTCTCAGTAACAGGTTTTTGGAACTGATACTAAGAGTAGTTAATGTGTAGTATACTGTTAGCGGATGAGAAAGAATGTCAGCAACAGGGCTTGACGAGGGCAAAGACCGAAGGTTGTAATACTCAGACCAACCAGAAAGGAGGATTACGCTTGACAAACCATCCCTTGTATAATCATCAATAGGTGAATCATGAGGATATTGATCATCGTCCAGGTCACCCCATGAATCACGAAGGTCACCTTCGACAGAAAGTAAGCCATAGAAGCAGTGGGAAAAGCAATTACACTTTCTTTTCCACATGCCCTTCTGGTGTACACCTAATGATTCAAGCCATTTACATAGCTGTTCTGCACAACAATTGAACGTAAAAATTGTCATGGCCAGCTCTTCTTCTCTTTCCATCATGGACTTGTACAGAGCACATGTATCCTTATGTGCAACATTCCAGTGCTGATGCTGGCAGACAGAACTACAATAGACTATTGCACCACAGCGGCCACAACAAATTGATTGCTCACCGCTAATCTCTTCCTCACACATCATGCACAGCCGGAAGCTGCCCACTGGGTCCATATCAACTAAAGTCTCCTCCTTAGATGGTTCTGAGAACTTGGTTGGAGTTGAGCTGGCCGTTGAACTATTCTTTTCCTCATACCTGTTGCCAGAAGGGTGTGAAACTGTAACCGCAACAAGATCATTCCCTCTTGCCATTTCCAGGGGCCATTGGACATCAACTGTTTCAATAAATGATTCAAAGAACATCATCCGAGACCACTTTGGTCCCGCATCATAACCTTGCCTAAGGAGAGGATGCACTAAAGAAATGGCTCTCATAACAGCATACGCAAACTTAAGCTCTTCAAGAGTCGGATTTCTGAACTGAAGTTCACCAGATGACATGCAGCAAACAACGTCAATAACTGGGAATCGATCAGTACCTGAGACCTCCAAACCTAATGACTTTATCATTCTTTTATTCGAAGGAAACATGATTGACTCCATCTCATAAGTCACCCTCAAAAGCTCCGTATTTGGAACTCGAATAGTCTCCCTCGAAGCAGTCATCTTTTTTGCATCATCATGAGCCCTGAACATGTAAATCCCAATATCCCCACCATCCCCACCAATAAACTGAACACATGGAAATGGCTGTTTTCTATTAGACCAGTCTGAGTCCTTCCCCACCTTTATACCAAACAAATGCTCTGGGCGCAACCGCTTCCATGGATCAGTCCTGTACAAAGCGGCGGCTGCTCTGTACAGAGACTTAATAAAAGGTGGAGTAATGCCATCCACCTTCAATAAACATGTTCCTGATCCAGGACCAAGTCCTGGGCCACACCCAAATTGTTCTTGATATCTAGTAAACAAATTCTTCAAATGCACATCCATAGAAACTTCAGCACACCGGCAGAACAGATCCACCAAACTTCTTCAAAACCCACAAGCAATTTAGACCTCCAAGTCTAGCAATTTAACTCAGGTGTATCACTTCTATCAGAATTTCCAATTAGTTAAAGATTACCCCTTTCAATGATATTTTGCCTTGAAACAGTCAAACCACAAACTACATACACGAAAGAAGTGATCTTTACTCACTTCAACCATAATGGTTGCTATTGAAGCATTTCTGAATGAGGGATGACACGATTTCTTGAATTAAGCCACTGATAAAAGCATAGATCAAACAGCTAATCTTGTGTATGAGCAATTAAATTTGTAAATAGTATATACTGCTGGATAAATAGTATTTGACAGAGATCTTGAGTTCGTGTTCGTACCAGCTCTATGCCTCTGCTCTGCATTTCCATTTTGCTGCCTGAACTGCACTATTCAAAGCTGAAGCTGAAGAGTGAAAGTCTGAAGCGATTCAAAGAACATCTGCGTAGTCAACATTGAGTCTAAGGTTTACTCTCGAATATTTTGGGTCAAATTTGGAAGTCTCAAATGGACTCTGTTTTGGGCTCTTGCAGTTTTTGGTCCAATTTTTTTCGATTGGATTGTTTATGGATGTGTCTTGTTTGGATTGTAATTTTCCGTGATCACATTTTCCAAACACATATTTATCTCACATTACATTATTACAACATATATTTTCCATGAAAAATCCATAAAAATGGCACAGGTGAACCCTCCCACCCCTCCATATCCCCAACTATCACATCAGGATTCAAACCCTAAAAATGATAGTGGAAAAGACTATAATGAGTCTTATCCTGACTAGGCGATATCGAGTCGAGTTGACATCGAGTAATGTTGTGCCCAAACTTAAACTTCGATACTATCCCAACATTCTTGAACTCGACCTCGACTCAATCGAGTAGAGGATCTTGTAGCTTGACTCAACTCATAATAGGAGTTGTACAAGTGCGAGCTCGATTCGATTAGATTCAATTCAATTCTTGAACCTGGTCTAACCCGAGCACTCGAAAAAAAAAACTCAAAAATATAAAGCCATAATGGTCATTTCATAATTAAACTAAATATACTACATAAATAATAGAAGTACTCAATTAGGCTCATCAAACATTCGAGTAACATATTAATAGTGCTCAAACCCAACTTGAAAGATGGAATGAATAACTTGAACTCGAATTCGAACTTGACCCAGTTCAAGTCAAATGTTTGATCGAGCGACTAGTGAGTTGCTTGTGTCGTCAGCACCCTACTTTTGGCGATTGGCTGATTCTATTATTCTAATGACTAACCCATGTACTTTAGACCTTCTCCGGCCCCTTTTTTAGTTTTCAATCATTCTTGAAATTTTTTGATGCAACAATTCAAGTAAGTAGAGGAAATTTTTATAGTCATTTGCATGCAACCTGAACGAACCTGAAGAATAACACTAGAATTTTTTGGCTTGAATTTATGTATTTGACAAGACTTCAAAAGTAATATGGTAGTAGTAAGGTGGGGAGAATTCTTGTAATAGTAAGGTTTAGAAAAAAACTGTTGATTTCTTGATTTCCTAATCATATATTGCTCTTAATGGTCATCATTTTTTTTTTTTCAAAACCAAATCGAAAGAGCTAAAATCACAAGTTTAAATTAAGAATAATAGTTTGCATATTAAAAAAAAAAACATTTTGGCGATGTGGGAAAAATATAATACTGCACTATCCATAAAATTTTCTAAACTTCCTTCTCCGGAGTTGGCTATACCAATAACCGTAACCAATGCTCAGTTGTGAAACATGACTAGCCCATCGAGAAAGTAGTTATATAGTATGTGTTTGGCTTGACCAATATTTAGAAAAAAAATATTTATTTGCATTATAAATGTATTTCTAATTATATTTTTATTTTTAAATTATCTTTTTTAATCTATCACATCATAAAAATTATTACAATAATTATTTAAATCTTTTCTCAAAATAATCTTCTATCGAAAAACATCAAATTCTTTACAAATTAGGCTGATAGGAAAAAAATTACTCAATTCGGAAACCTTGAAAGAACTACTTTTGACTACTTTTCTAAGATATCCTAAATTTTGCCAAAAAAATTTATTTTGTATCATAAAATGCGTTTCAATTACATTTTTTTAATCTTTTTCTACCTCATTCGCATCACTTTATATAAAGTGCTGCACACATGTCTCATCATACAAAATATTATGTTACTACTCCACAAAAATGTTTCAAATAATCTCCAAATCAAACACACTAGTACGCAAAGACTATGGACAGGAGATTATCTGGAAATTTTTATTTTTGAAATAACAATATATCACTTTTTTTGTGAACATAATGTACTTGAAATCAAAAGCAGTTGAAAATTGCATTCATAATATAAGCATATTAATATTTGAATCTTTTTTTTTTTTCAAAATTATGGTATCCAAACGCATATGTACCTCTAGTAATAGGATTGACTGCCATTACCAGAACAAAACTTGAAGGAGAAAAGAGAAAACAAATTATAAAAAAAAAAAACTGATTTTATTTTTCTCTGTCCTTGTCAGTGGGAAAAAAAAAATGTTCCTAATTGTTATAAGATAAAAAATATCTTTTAATGAGACACTTAGCCAAAACAGGGACAGGGATATGGGCAGTCAATCTCGTCATCATCATCATCTGATCATCCATCGGACGGATCTCAATCCACGCGTCCAGATATCTTTCCCCTCTCATCCTTCCAGCCCTTCATTTTACACCACAAGTCCCCCACCCCCATAACCCCCACCCCTCGCCAGGTACATATACCCCCAGCCCAATAGGTGTCTAGCCTTTTGACCTAACGACCCCCCAAGCCCCAATCTTTTCCTCTGCAAATCTGTCTCAAATCTAGGGCTTTCCCTTTCCCTTTTCCTTAGAATTAAACATGATGCAGCCCGCCACCACAATGGTTCCGCCACCACAGCAGCAGCAGCAGCAGCAATACCCACAGCAGCCGCCACCTCCGCAGCAGTGGATGGCCCCGCAGCAGCAACCACCCCAGCCGCAGTATCAGGTCCCGCCGCCACAACAGCAGCAGCTCCCTGCTTATTATTATCAGCAGCCTCCGCCCCAGCAGCAGCAGCCTCCGCAGCAGTACGCCGCCTCCGGTGCCGGGGTCGCTGCCGATCCCAATGCTGCCGACGGGATCCGCAGTCTCTGGATCGGAGATCTGCAGTATTGGATGGATGAGCAGTACCTTCTCAGCTGCTTCTCGCATACCGGCGAGGTGTGAATACGTAAAGTTTTCTTTTTTAATATAAGATTTATGATTGACTTTCTGATATCGTGTTATTTGGGTTTACTGGTTGATGAAACGCGATTGATGCATGGGGTTTCATGGGGAATTTTAAAGTTTTTTTTTGGGCTATCAATGGAAAGGATGAATTTTCGATTGAGCTATGTATAGGTGTGTCTGAATGGGGTTAACAAGGAGGGTCTTCAGTCTGAGTTGTAATGATGATTCTGGATGCGTTTATACATGTAATATAATGTGGTTAGCTTGTAAAGGGAACTGGGTTTCCTTATCATGCAGGGGAAAAAAACCATCGAGATGGGAGGTTTTGTTGGTTGTGAATAATGATTTTGGGTGGAATTTTGGTTGTTGGTAGGGTTGTATATTGTGAATTTGGTTTAGGAGGCTTAGTTGCAATGTGGGGTTGATGTTGTAGATTTTTTAAAAAAGGTTTCGATTTGAAAAAAAAAAAATGAAAATATTAGTTTTTTTTTTGTATTAATATGCTTTTGTACATGAAAAGTTGGTGCTTTTCTTTTTTTCCTTGTGTTTTTTCACTGAGGGCCATTGCGTGGATGTTTTAAATGCTGCTTTTGAAGCATATTATCTACTCGGTCAGGTTTTGTTAGTGAAAAGTGACATTTTGGCTGATTTAACAATTACTTTTTAAAAATTTAGAATCTTTGCAACACATAACAGTAAAGTTGGATTTGTTCTTTGCTTTTTATTCTTGCATCATTAGTTGTCATCCCTGCCATGTTTACTTCCTTTTGTGGGAATTCACCTTTGATAATTGCTGTTTGATTCTCAGGTTTTGTCAGCTAAGGTTATCCGCAACAAGCAAACGGGCCAATCTGAGGGTTATGGCTTCATTGAGTTTGTGAGTCATGCTGCTGCAGAGCGGAGCCTACAGACATATAATGGAACCCTGATGCCAAATGTTGAGCAACACTTTAGATTGAACTGGGCATCTATGGGTGCAGGCGAAAAGCGTTCAGATGATAGTCCTGATTACACGATTTTTGTTGGGGACTTGGCAGCTGACGTTACTGATTATATGCTTCAAGAGACATTCAGGGCCCACTATAGTTCGGTCAAGGGTGCTAAAGTTGTAACTGATAGAATTACAGGGCGTACAAAGGGTTATGGATTTGTAAGGTTTGGAGATGAAAGCGAGCAATTGCATGCTATGACTGAGATGAATGGAAAGTTTTGTTCAACAAGGCCCATGAGAATTGGTCCAGCTGCTAACAAGAAAACTATGGGTAGCCAGACAAAAGGTATGTTTGACTTTCATCTTGTAATTCCGATGGCTACATTATCGCCAGAACAATTAGTGAATGGATGTTGATTTGAGATTTATGTTTTGATACTGCTTTATACTTGGAGGATTTTTGCAGGTCTCATTCTGTATGATTGGCTTTGCTTATTGAGTTTTTTGTTGACTGGGGCTGGATTTTAGTTACTTGGAGATGTTGCTTTCTTTTGATGTCACTTGATTAAGTCTGCTGTTGAGATTCCTTTCTTTCACTTAGCGCTTGAATTCTTGAAGATAATCGCCAGTTTAAAACCTCGTTTCCTTCGCGTACTTTAAAAATATTCGGATGTAAAATTGGAACTTGCAAAATCTTATAAAACTCCGGTTGTCTCAAAGCAGGGTGTCAGGAGGCTCTATCATTTAGGGGCCTGGAGCTAATTTCAGCCGAATGATAACCCTTTTAGTGCGTGGTCTGGCGTAGGTCAGTTTTATATTGATGTCGTTAATTTTGTCTTTATTTCGGTACCTCTTGGAGTTACTTTACTACAATTTTTCGATTTCCTCTTCTTCAATTCAGTTTACTTACTTACCGTTCAGCCAAGTTACTTTTCCTTTAATTTCCAGCCACTTTTCATATTTTAGTACTGTCATTTTCTTATTTATGAAGGCAGAGTATTAATCTCCCTCTGCAAATTCCTTACTGCAATTCAATTTGGTTTTGTTTAGTTTACTCCTAATACCCATCTAGTAGTTTTATTTACCTGTGTCGCTTTCAGAGCGCATCTTTGAGCCAGCACAGAAATCTTTGGGTCAGGTCTTGAAACTTTACCTAGTCGGTGTGCCTTCAGTTTTTGAGATGGTCTTGTTCTTGTTTATAGCTTTCTGAGGAGTAGGTGGATATAGTGGTTCAGTCAATCCATTTATGTTGAATTTGCTTTTATTTGCTTGACCTTTCCCTTTGTTGCTGAATTCTTCAAGAGCTCTGCGCAATGGCAATAAGCTTTGTTTCCATGTGGACTCCTCTTTGCAATGGGCAAAAAGTAATCTATCCTGAAATTGTGTCTTATTATCAAGTTCTGAATGAAAGATGATTTAGTTAAAATGTTGAGTGTTTCTTTGTTATCGTGTATAAGTTAGACTTCCTCACTGGTGTTGATCTATGTAGCTCTTATGAATCAATTTGGTTCTGCATATTTAGACCTGTTGAAAGAAGAACCTATTCGTCATCTTTAAGATACCATGTTTTGTGCATTTTTATTTTTACATTTAGAAAAGAAAACTGAAAAGATTTTAGCTGGATTAGTCTTTTCTGTTTTCTATTTTCCCTTTCTTTAATCTATGTGTGACATTACCATCATTGCACTGGAGCACATAATATTGAGAATGTTATGTAGTTGCAGTTTCATTTTCATCTCGTGTACTTTTTATATTGCCCATTAATGAGTGTCCAAGATGTCTGGTCATTTGATGTGTAAATCTGTGTTCTTCATTCTTTTGATATGAGTATCTTGGAGCTTGTTTGTCAGAGTCTTCTACTTGCTGGCTCATTGTTAGCCGAATTTTTTTTCTGGTTTGATGTTGTAAACAGGTTTTCGTATACACATTCTGGGGGCAAGTGAATTTGTTATCTTCCCTGTTACCCTCATATTTGCTTTTAATTTTGCAGCTTCATATCAGGGTACTCAAGGAACTCCGAATGAGGATGATCCATCTAATACAACAGTTAGTATATTGTATGATATGACATATCTACTTTTCTGAGAAGTATTTGCTCACCATTGAGTAATTGTAATTGCAGTTGTTTGTTGGGAACTTGGACTCCAACGTCACAGATGAACATCTGAGGCAGGTTTTTGGGAACTATGGGCAGTTACTTCATGTGAAGATACCAGTAGGAAAGAGATGTGGTTTTGTTCAATTTGCTGATAGGTAAATGATTTGAAATATCTTTGGTCTTGATGAGCCGTCCAATGGAAAAGAGATCGAGTAAACAGTGTTCTAAATGTTTTTTTTGTTCATTGCAACAGAAGCTGTGCTGAGGAAGCTCTACGTTTGTTGAATGGAACCCAACTGGGCGGCCAAAACATTCGACTTTCATGGGGCCGTAGTCCTTCAAACAAACAGGTTCTTCATGTTTAATGAGCTGCTTTTGCCATGTTTTATTCCAATTTTGTGTGATGCTGAAACATGACGAATATATTCTGTCTAACTATTCAGCCTCAAGTGGATGCAAACCAATGGAGTAGTGGCTACTATGGCTATGCTTCTGGCTATGAAACCTATGGGTATGCTCCAGCAGCCCAGGATCCAAACATGTACTATGGAGGATACCCTGGATATGGGAATTACCCACCACAGACACAACAGCAGCCACAGATGATGCAGCAACCTCAGGTTTTCTTTTACTAATTTTTCAGAAAGATAGAAAGAGAACTATAGACTAGAACCCCTTTTTCCCTTATCTACATCGGAAAACTATTAACTATTTTCATAAAGGAAGCATCTGGTTACTTGTGATCTTTGCCTCTCCCTGCGTCGAGACTTGTGGTAGTGGCCTTAAGGATATCCTTTGTATCTTGCTTCATTTTGTTTTGCTCGGTTCTTTTCTTTTATTTATTTATTTTTTTGGGCCCTTGGTTTGATCTGGTGTAAGAAATGACCAGTGCCAATTATTTTGCAGTGATCTGCTAGAAAGAGATGGTGATGGAAATCTTCTTGGTGATTTGGTCCATTTCTTGGCAAGAGAGGCTGTGCTGTTGTGGCAGTTATGCAGTGTAGTGTAGCTGGATATCATAGACTTTGGCTAAATATGAGTCGTGTTCTGCCAGAGGCATCCTTTGGCTATGTACTCCATTTTTTCTCCTCTTCCTTCCGGTTTATAAATCGGTCCAACCATTTGGCTCTGTCGTCCAAGCTACATGCATGTGTTTATACGTTTGGATTGGTTTATTGTTCAACTTTGAACTCTATTTTCGACCTATGTGTGGTTTTGAGTTATGTGCTTTTGATTGCCGTATATATTTTGCTGCCTATTCTGAAATACTATATATTGAAGCTGGATAAGACCAAAGTACTAAGGAGTTGTTTGGTTTAAATTTTACTATCGTTATTATAGAGTGATATATGATAATGGGTTTTGATGAAAATTCACAGTGTGTTTGTTAACGTGGAATGGATTTTATAATTTATTAATTTTTTTTTCATTGTTTCTTTTTTTTTTTTTCATTTGTTGAAACAAAAGCATTTTATTATCTTATTTTTGCATTTAATGAGAATAAAAGGGTAATTAAGATGATTTAAAAAGAATAAAATGGGCAACTAAAATGATTTTTTAATAATAAGTGGTTGTATCAAAAAATTCATAGAATGGGTTTATCATTCTCAATTATTCATTTCTATGAACCTATTAACCAAACATTTTATATGGGTATAATTGAATTTGAAACTCATAGTGGGGTTTAAAACATATTTATCAAACACTCTTTAAATATCCCATTGAACTGGCAAATACTATACATTGATGCTGGATAAGACCAAAGTAAGCCAAAGTCTTGTTTTAGCACTTGAAGTAACCCAAGGTAAGGCAAAGTAAGCTGGCAAATACATTATGTATTTTTTACCATGGGGTCTAAGTAAAAGATTGAAAGTTGCCTCAGGACCCACAAAAAAAAAAAAAAAAAAAAAGAGAGAGGGAGGGATCGAATGTTTATTTTAGGGGCTATGCATTTGTGTTGTATTGTGAGAATTGTCTGTCAAATGTACCGGGGGTAGCTGCATACTGGATTGGGAAACAAAAAAAGAAAAAGACAAAAAGAAAAGGAAGGGGAAAATGGAAAACACTGTTTTTAGAACATATGCCGGGGACTACTGTTCTGCATGCGATGTACTTCGATGCATCCATTGAACATCCTCTATGGTTCTATGCTGAATTTGACCTGCTATTCAGGAAACGGATGTAGACAAGTTTGCTTCCAGTACCATAGTCTGGACGCAGATATTTCCAGTTCAGATTCAAAGCTGGATGGTGGCTTCTCTTCTTGCTGATGGAATTTCAAGCTTTTCACAGCAACCCATTACTGAAAATCCAAAAGGGTACCTTTTTCATACACCGAAATCACCATCCGATTGCATGAAGAACCTCTACTGCCGAAGATGACCCTCTTGAGAAATTTTTGAAAAGAGAATACAGATACAAATTCTTGATCTGTAAAAATAATGGCGTAGCAAAACTTTTACAAGTTGCAATCTATTTCAGTAAAACCGTAGAAGAACCACAGCTTATACTGTTATCCATGGCCTATAACTACTTAACCATCTCAAGTTATAACTTTTGGCTGCCTGTAATTTGTGCCTTCAAATCATGTGTTGAAAAATTATTGGTCATTGATTACCACTAAGTGAGACGTGAACGGTCCTCTTTTAAATTCTAAGCCAAGCATATAACTCGAGACAGCATGGCGTTTGATATCAGGTCGAAATAGACGTTCCTCATTTTTGAAATGGGAAATTAAAGAATGGATCTTCAATGCATCTGGAATTCTAGATAGGGATTATTAATCAAAAATTTCAGTGCAGGGTCCTAAGTTAAAGGCAATTAGCTTACTAGCCATGCCCTTAAATCCTTTTCTACCCCTGCCCCCAGATCCCAAGGAGCCAAGAGTTGATAAGCTGCCCAAACGGCTCACTCACTCAACCATGTAGGCAGATCAGAGGGAGGGTGCTAAAATAAAAAAACTTTAAACCATTAAAATGTGGTCATTTGCAGATATTTGTAAATGTGGGATTCAATTTTGCACTTCAAAACTTTTTTTTTAGGGCTTATCATCAACAACTTCAGGAAATGGGTGAAAGGACAAAGTGTTATTCATTTGACAGGTTCTGATGCAAACATTTTTTTTTTCTTTTTCTTTGGTAAGTAATTCTTGGTGCCAACAAACTTAATCAGGCACATTTGAAATCGTAGAAGAACTTTGAAGAAGGTTCTTAAGCTTGTAGGCTTTGTAGATAAAACATATGGACTTGTTTCTCTAGCTAAAACTTCCTCGGTACTTGCTTAAAAATGGTCAGAAGAGTTGACACCAGAATTCCATTATTACTCTTGGTTGGACATAACTACTTGGGGAGGGTTCTATGGAAATTCTTGCCCATATTAGATGTACCAAGACACTACTATTTTAGTAACATTATAGCAGATACTAGCAGACATAGCAGATTAGAGTAATCAACCATGAGTCCTATTTTATAGGACTACTTGGTGCATGCACATCTAGTCCTGTTGTCTACTGCTGTTGTTGCTTGAGGATTCAACTGGGGATGACTTGAGAGTCTCTTGAAAATTCGTCTTTAATTGATGTATTGTGTAAGACCTTCTTGTGATGTGCCCATGCACGGGTGGGTGTTATTCTTATAGTCTTTGTGATTTGATTCGTTTAACAATTGACTAAGATACTACGGTTTCCACAAGGAAACGTAAGATAAATGCCTTCAGTCACTTAGTTTTGATGATACAAAATTATCTGAGGAGTAGAAGCCAAATTTGTCAAATACTGACTACGATCAAAGTCAATGGAGGAATATATACCTAAACCTGCTAAGCTTACTTGAGTAGGATTTACAAACTCTCGTGCTTGCAAAACTAACAATTCACATACCGTTGAAGCTTAAATTGACTTTCTATTGTCTATTCTTCTTCTTCTTCTTTTTTTTGAAAACATTTTTAACATCACTGATCTATCATCTATTCATTTCATTTAATACAATTGATAGCATTTATGCGTCTAAAAAGGGTTGTGGACACAACCCTTCACTTAATACTTTCATGAAACTAATAACTTGTACCAATAGATTAATTTTTCTTACACTAGCACTCTCAATATATATAATAAGAGTTTTTGATACGTGAGACATGTGCATATTCTGATAGTTACATTCAAATTAAAATTACTTTTTATACAATTAAACTCACTAGCGTATACATTTTTAGTGTAAAAAAATTTGATTCACAATTAGTATGCATGTGTAACTTGAGACAAAGATGGTTAATCACTGTACCTGTCAACCTAAATTCTATTCACCAGGAGACTGTCACCTCCACAAAGAACACAAGACCAAGCCAACATTAGTAAATTAGTGAAGGTGGGCAATAGCTAGAGATACCCTCCTGCAGCTCTAGTAGTTGACAGTTGAGGAAGCCAACAAGGCCAATAAATTAACCAATTGCCTTTGAGACTTGAGAGTGCTAGCTTGGAGCTGGAGGATGACATTTGTAGGGCTGTCCTTGTTTTATTCATTTTCTTCCAAATCGTTTCAATTTTCAGATATCATTTTTGCACCGCTGACCATCATCCTTCAAGCCGGTGGAGTCTTTATTTTTTTAACTATAACATATATGAATATGAATGTTGTCTTTTGATGTATCCAAATTAATTAAAAACGTTAATGGTCTGCCGGGCATTCCTCCACTCTTGAGCCTATACACACAAGTCATCACAAGCTCATCCTTCTCACTTTTCTTACATAGAAAATCCATAATAGTCAGTCTGTGCAGAAGTAGGATTGGCATGAGGTTTATATATGTTTGGCATTATTTGTTTGCAGGTCATTTAGACGTCTCAATAAACATATTATGAACCTTTTGTTAAAAAAAGAAAACTGTAATCGTGCAGATGTTGCATTTGAAAGAAATTCTAGGCGTTATGGGTGACATTGATGGGTGAACTGTTTTCCTTATCAAATTTTTGTTAAACTGAATATTCACCTTCTACATCAATGGAGTTTAGAAGTGTGGTAGCTAGCCAGGATTTTGACTGCATAAAACAATATGACTTGTTACCTGACGCCTAAAATCTAAGAAGGTCAAAAACAGGAAAACAGATGAGTCATAAGTGGAGAACAGAAGATTCCAAAACCATGATTGATCAGACAAATTAGATAATCTCTTGACGGCGAAGTAAAGAAAATGCCGAATCCTCAGTTACTTAGCTTGAGTTGCAGTAGTGTACATCTGGCAAGGAAGCAGTCAAGCAAAACTTGTTGGATTGAGGACTCCTACAATTACTAGATGAAGTACACCATGCAAATGAAGATATTGATGTATCAGCAAAGCTTTTATTGCTATTTATCTAAAGTTTTTAACTATATATCTAGTTAAGCTTTTGTTGCTATTTATTGCTCATAATCTTTCAAATGTAACCAGGACTCTGTAATCTGTGTGCTTAATGAATTTATGCTGTTTTGTTTGTTTCAAAAAAAAAAAAAAAAAAAGATGAAGTGCACCATGCAATTCGCGAACCAGATAGTTTCAATTTGAATTTGAATAGATATGATTGATAATGCGGCAAAATTTTTAATGTGTGACAAAATCTATTACGGTACATGTTAACTTGTGTATCTATTATCTTAATATTTACATCTATTGTGATATTGTTTATACTGTACAATGCAATTTAACACCGGCGATTGTAGAAACCTCGAATTCATACTAGCTTGAGGAGCAGCCAGAACCAGGATACATTTGCTTGATGATTTTTGGTTGGCTGGATCACTTACTTTTATGATATAAATCATTATTTCCTTTTTATGTGGAAATGGCCTCTTTTTTTCGTCATTAATTAATACTGTTTTGTTCATAAGAAGCAAGATTTTTAATAAATTAATAGCAGTCCTAAAGAGGTCGGTTGCTAAACAGACTATGAATGGTAAGATAGATAATACACTTTATGTGCAGAAAGTTATCAGTAACTATCAGTCATAAGTCGGGTGGTGGGGATTCCCTTGTAGCTTTCTTGCGATCAAAGGATTAAACATCTTTGGAGTAAAGGCTCAACAAAGAGTTGTTGTCTGTATCTGCTTACCTCGATCTTGTGTTTTTAGTTTTTAGCATTAGCTGAAAACCCATTTTATATTTCGTCGTATAACGTTCTCTTGTCATATTTTTGCTACATATGCTACAAATTTCATGAGTTAGGTATTCCCCAAAGGAAGGAAAAAAAAAAAAAAATCATGAGTTAGGTGTAATTTACATTGTTTTATAAGATTATCCACTTTGTCCATCAACTACAACCTAAAGGTCAGCTATATAAAACAGATAAGGTTCAACAATCCTTTTTAATATTTTTCCCCATGTTTTACTAGCCAGTTGATAATTGTCATTTTCTAAAC
Organism: Gardenia jasminoides; assembly: GCA_013103745.1. Lineage (NCBI taxonomy): Eukaryota > Viridiplantae > Streptophyta > Magnoliopsida > Gentianales > Rubiaceae > Gardenia > Gardenia jasminoides. Next base: position 2,239,801 of record CM023095.1, read on the forward strand.
CCCATGTAATAATTACACACACAGTGGTGCACATGAATTGTATCATCACACAGGACCTCTCCAAAGACCTTACTATAAATAAATGTAGCATCAGCATCAGTTCACTGCCAACTTAATTCTATCTTCTTACTCTAATATTTGTTCCATTCTCAAGCTTTTTTGGGCTTTTCTTTTCTTTTCTTTTCTTTCCCCCCAAAAAAAGAAAAAGGAATGAGTCTTTCGAATAGAAGATTTGCGTACACCAAGATGGAAATGGAAGATCCTGAAGAAATAAGGCATAGAAGAGCTCAATTCTTGATTTACAAAACCCTTCAGCAAGCAGATTCGCCAAGAAGAAGGCCATCGTGGTTCAAGGTTAAAACCAGTAAGCTGAAGATTAGAATTGGGAGGAGATTAAAGCGGCTGAGAAAGAGCATTTTGTCCACCATATCGAATGCCGAAGCTGGTTTGCATAAGCAACTCATCCCTCATTTTAAAACTTTCAAGTGCGTGTTTCGTAGTGAAGAGGCTTCCATCCTTCCCTGTAATTGATGTAGGATGGTGACTAGAGAGTGATAAACGGGAAACCTTTCTAGTTTCTGCAGTTCAAATGCAGCAATTTGCAGAATAAATTCTACAGCTTCAATAATTTTTTTTTTTGGGGTTAAGGGAAATTACAAGCCACCTTGGAGTTAGCTTCCAGAAAATGTTGTTCCCTCACTCTAGTCAATCTTTTGTGAATATGCAAAGCTTACAATTTACATCAAGCTGCTTGAATAGCAACTTTTCTTAATTCTAGTAGAGCAGAAATCACTCTCCGAAATATTCTTTGAGGGATATCATACTGGCACAAAACTTAAAAGAAGAAACATAAATGAGCTCTCTGATTTCTACAAGCATGAATTCCTTTGCGACACCTAAAAAGTAACTCTTATTGCTAATATTAATGAGCAACATGTCGAAGGGAATGCTTGGAGGAGCAGGCAAATTCGATCAGGCAAGTTACCATCCCAAGTCCTATAATAAATTTATGTTCTTTTCCCTTAATAGTTTGAAAGTTTTCAGTAATATCCTTTACAAGGAAAAGTTTTTAATTTGTCCCCTCAAACAATTCCTAAAACTTTTGAATTAACTCCAAATTATGTATGTGCATGCTTTTCACTCCCTCAAAGTAAATATTCTGACTCCATCATTGAGCATGCTCGAAACATTTTGAGATTTCCACTTTATGCTTGTTCATTAGATAGATCGATAAGTCATAATCTTGTACTTCTTTGTCTAAACCTTGCCTTAGAGGACAAAAAAGAAAGGAAAATTTAACCTTACAGGGCAAAAATGGTTGACACCATAGATCCAGTATCCAGTGCTGCATCGGTGTTAATTGGTTTTACTTAGTGAAGGCTGTATATGGCTATGAATTATACTCATTTGCTCAGATAGAGATAATATATCAATATTGTAGCAGCATACAATGGCTGATAATTATTGCTCTCGATTTTGGCATGTGCCTTACAGAACTAAGTCAGTGTACAACTGTATAATTTATCAGGCCAATTGTCTACTGCAGTTGCCTGAAGATTCAACTGTAGATGAATGATTTACAAATTGATAATTTTTGTTTCCGCATTAAGTTGATTGGCTGAAGACTTCATATGTTCAAAATTTTCACCAACAAATGAAACATTTTTCTTGTACATGTGAATACGTTTCGGGAATTTAACTTACTGGGGATCTACTCCAATTTAATCTCCTAAGGGACTTCGACTTTTAAAGAAAAGATTAATTAATCTCTCTCATTTTGTATTCCAATGAAGGATGGAGCCTTGGAGGTAATGATCTTTGACTCAATTAACTGTTATAAAGGGGAAAATAATTCAGTAGACCTTTCCAGGAGTTTACACATATTACTACTATAGTTTATTTCAGTGTTGAAACAATAATCCTGTAGTTTATTCCACCGTTGACACAATAATGCTTCAATTTATTCATGCTCTTCAAGAACTACCAAATGGCGGTTTTATATTTCTTAGTTTCCCCATGCAGTGACGGCTTTATATTTCTTAACTATCCCATTCTCTTGCACTGCAATACTATTCAATTTCTTTTTTTATTTTACTTTTTTTTTAATTTTTTTAGTGTTAAAATTAGCCTTAAAAAAAAAGAAAATTTCTTGACCTATAGATGGTATCAAGTAAAATCGTTTACAATAAACACCCCTATCATTGTTGAATGATGTGGAAACCCATCAATGGATATAACATGATGGGATGGTTCCCAACGAACTATAGAAATTTTTAATACTCTAGCATTGATATAAAATGAGGGATGGGTTCACAAAAAACTACAGAAATTTCAATACTCTAGCATCAATTACCTGTTAAATATAGAAAAAAGAAAACTATAACTTTCCATTTTTTCTGTTTTACTTTTTAAAGTAAACCATCACTTACTGGCCTCTGATAATTGATATACAATTTATAGCCTTTCTAAAATCTAATATGCAGGCAAGGCGGCAAGACTCATTCTCCCGACTCTGTTTGGTCGTAAACTATCAAATACATATAAGAAGGTTTTCCGGCTTCGGCAACCACAAGTTAATAAGCATAAAATATATTATGCTGAGAAGAGAGGTCTAAGGTCCAAGTTAGGTCCATGTTTTGGTGCTTATTGGACATCCTTTAGAAGATTGTCAATTACATAGTCAACGTGCAGATAAGGCGATTATAGACCAAATATTGGTGATTAAAATATAAGAGTGTGTGGTAAAACGTTATCATCAATCTTTAATTGTACTAGCTTGTATATAATGTATCGGTACTTTTACTAGTAACTCCATAAGTAGCCAAGCAAAAATCAAGCTTGGCAAGATTAATGGCAAAAGTTTGTCAAACTTCTAGGTTTTGTGGGAAGATGATCCTTAACTTAAGTTGCACCGGCAAATGGGTCATTAGCATTCCTACATATAATATGGATTAACTTTTTATATACTAATAATGTACAGATTTTTTTGCACTTATAGCTTTGGATGTACGTCATATGTACACGATTTCAATTTTCAAATTTAAATTCATGTTATATGATATGATTTAAACTTGCAAATATAAAAAAATTATATACTGATAGAGTATAAAAAAGTTATCTATATAGCATTAACAAGCACTGTACTATGCACGGATTATATTTGGATTCATCATTTTAAAAACCTAGAGAGAGAGAGAGAGAAGCAGGATATAGTGGCTATATAATCATCAAATAGATGGTTATAATTAGGGATTCAAGAATTCATTAAAGCTCCTTAATTATTTGCACTTTCTTGTTGCAAGTAAGCTGTTAGAATCATCCATCAGCTTGCATGCATTGGATGCTTTATTTACCTACTTATCTTTTAACCTTTTCTTGTTAAATCACTCTCTTATACATGCATGTGAACTTCAAGTAGGTGTGAAAGTTATACATCACTTAATTTATATTATTCTACACATATTCACCGCCTAAAAGTCAACCACTGCCTTCTCCATCCTGAACACATAAATTAAACAGATTCAGAGTTCCGTTTGAAGAATTGCACATATTTATTTCACCGCTTGTGCATTCTTGGCCAGCTGATGACTGTATTTTAAAATCCAATTATTTTCTAACAAACACAGTTGTGCACATGAATTGTTTCATCACCACATTGACGTCTCTGAGGACCCCTCTAAGCATAATTTATATCTATTGCAACCCCTTTCATTTCACTATAAATAGTGCAATAGCATCAGTTCATTTCACCTAACTAGATCTTCTTTCTCTGTTTCTTCTACTGCTAACTTTCGGGTTTTACCTCAGAGCAAAATGAGTCTCTTGAATAGACCATTTGCTTACTCCAAGGTGGATGTGGAAGACCCTGATGAAGTAAGGCATAGAAGGGCACAATTCTTGATTTACAAGGCTCTCCAACAAGCAGATTCTCCAAGAAGAAGGCCATCTTGGTTGAAGGTTAAAACCAATAGGTTGAAGATTAGAATTGGGAAGAGGTTGAAACGGCTAAGAAAGAGCATTTTCTTTACCATATCTGCTGCCGAATTTGGTTTGCACAGGCAAATCATTTCTCAATTAAAATCTTTCAAAGGCTTGTTTCGTGGTCGAGAGGCCTCCATTGTAGGCCTCCAGCCAATGTTCGAATAAATATTTCAATCTATTTTCCTGTAATCTTCAGCATTACTGTTCGTAAAAAGATGCTGGAACTTTTGGCCTGTGAAAGCTTTAAATATATACATAAACAGATGTTTTACTTCCGAGTGACAATTGTAACTCATTGAAATTTGAGTTCTGAATCTTTTCTTGTCTTTCAAATTTGCTAACCACTTTCTGTTGTTTTTGCTGTTGGTCCCAAAATTAGTTTCAGCAAATTCTTTGTGCCTCGGTTCTGGTTTGATGGTTCATTAATTGCTTACTTTTAGATTTGTGTTGTATCTTTCATATCATATACAATAGTAATTGTCTATGATGTTGGATACAATACCATCGACATAGGGGTGCTTCCACTTCATGTGACTACTTTAACCCACTGAAATTTGAGTGAATCTTTTTTCTTGTTCTTGTTCTTTAATCACATTTTGTTGTTTTTGTTCTTGGTCCGAATATTAGTTTCAGCAAATTCTCCGTGCCTCGGTTTCGGTTAGATGGGTTATTTGGCAATTGGCTGCAAATAAAGTATTTTAGAAAGCAAGTTGGATTTGTGATACATGTGGACGTGGTTAGACGGTTTATTTGGCAATTGTTTGCTACTAAAGTACCTTTTAGAAAGCAAAAAAGTTGGATTGGTGATATACGTAATAATTCCACAACATCTACACACTATATATGCTTGTAGATTGTATAATATATTCAATGATTAAACATCTACACATTATTTTTGCACTAACTATATTAGGAGAGGATTCAACCGGACTCACTTACTACCAGGTACTTTTTACGTTTAAAGCAGCAAGGATCTGAATCTCTAACCTGCAGTCATAATTGCATTCCATACTTTGTCTAATTTTCAACTCACTTAAGACGAGTAGGTTTATAAAAATTTTCTATTGAAGTATCAGTTAGGGACTCTATTATCATTTTCTTCCTTCATCCTTTTGATCAGATATTGCAGAATCAAAAAGAGAAGAATTGGAGTAGATATTGACTCACGCGCATAGATGATTTCAGTAATTATCCTCCACCTCAAATCAATTACTTGTTGGCAACCTAGCAACAGTTGATTTATAGCTAGAGACAGATAATTTTCATGCTTCCATGATCAGAAAAATCTATAGTATGTCCGCATTCCATGCTTCCAAAGATAAACCAAAAACCAAAAACCAAAAAATAATAGTAGGAAAAAAAAAAAAAAACTTCCAGCTCTATAAACAAATAAGTAATACTACTGATCAAAATTTTTAAAAAAATTACGAACAAAATTCTACGCACGCATTGAAAATTTGTCAAGGAGCATTCTCCATGGTGGCCCTTCACAATGCTGCTATTAGTCCAGTCTCCATGGTGGTCGGTTAGGACTAAGAATTCATGCATGCCGTTCTTTTTGACCGGCCGCCCACATATTTAGGTTTTGGTCTAAGATATCGCATCATCGTCAATAGTCGACTTGATACATAATCACCAATCCAAAAAGTTAAGACAATTTTGTGTTTTTGCTCTTTATTTTTCATGTGGTGTTAGTTGAAAAAATTATGTGCATTGCATTTGTTTACGAATACTTCCACAAGATATGGCAAAAAATTAGATAACTGTCGTGTCAATTAAAGAAATATCTTCGAAGCCTTGAGAGGAGAGAACATGGAGATACCAAATTGGATTGAAAATGGAGATAACTTGTCATAGCATATGAGCTTATAATTGACTAAATCTTTTCAACTTTTTTGTGCTTTTGATCTTTTGAGAAAGCTTAGAAGATGGAACCGTTTGTGATTCTAAGCACTTATCAATTCCTTAATTAATGTTTTTCTGCTTTCGGATACTTGTGTACACATTAGCCGATGCATTACACTCTTTTTCTGTAGCAACTAATATTGAAAATGTACTTTTGACTAAATAGAGAATTGGCTTTGGTCTAAATTACCTGAAAAATAAGTACTCTTTTGAGAATTCCCATTTGTTTCATACTTCAGTAACTTTACGAGTGTAATGCACCATCACAAATGAGACATTCTTCTTCTTTTGGCCTTTTTGGTTATCTTGACCTGCCACTTATTTTTTCCAAGTCTGGCTGCAATGCAATTAAATTAAGGTTTACCTTTTTGTTTGATGTTAAATTGCTATGTATTGAGCATTCCTATGATATATATTGAAGTAGTCATTGTCAAGTTCATTTGATAAATAACGCAATCCCGGTAGTCTATATCTTGCGGCAAAATTTTGTCCACGGAGTTAATGCTTGCCAACAGATTAAAATACGGTTCATTATTCAGAAGCTACTTGATAATATGACAAAAATTTAAAGTTCAAAAACAATTGGAATCTTGAAATTAACTCGAATCAAAATTTGTTCAAAATTAGAACAGTCAAGTCTGTTAAATTCTAACAATTAGTTAGCGGTAGTTCAATCTAAATTAGGTGAAAACTAGACTAATCAGGTGGACTTGCTTAGAATTGTTGGATTTTCAAATAGAAACCGACTATGACATTACCCTTTTGAAAACTCTCACAACAGTACTTGTACTACAATCTATATGCTTATAAGCAGTTGGAACTTCCTCCATCTAACGTTGAGCTTGAAGCTACTTGTCGAAGTCCCACAGGATGAAGTATAATTATCTACCAACTAACAATTTATTTTGGTAATGTAACAAGGAGTCGTCTAATCAACTGATCAGTCACACTCGACAAATCTTCATTGCTTCGTAATCTAAAGTACTTTAAGTTGAATAGTTCTAGCATCCAAGTGAATGTTCTTGCTCTCTTACTATAGAATTGGTGAATTCAGTGCAAAAAAGTTAATGAAGCAAATTACAATAATCACATTGCAATAGTGGAATATCAGAATAATGTTGCAGCCAAGGTGCCTTTGTTAGTGTAAGGGTTGTTTTTTGAGATGTTTCTGAAAATGTTTTTTGTAACACTTTTAATAGTGGATATATTTCTAAGATAAAAAGGTGATTGAAAAGTATTTTCAGAATTCTTTAACAGTAAATTTTTTAAAGAATAGGTCCAAGCAGATAGGAGCAAATTAAACCTGCTTGTCTTGTTGTCAACAATAAAAGTTTGCCATGAATCGGTTTCATGTGTTAATTTAACATAGTCCTTTCAACAATAATATATGGTTGATTTTTTTTTTTTTTTGAGTTTAATCGAGGTTTTGAGTATAGGATTTCCTACTTATAATTCACGTCACCTTACCACTCAACCCTACCCTTCCTCTATGATATGTAGGTTGTTAATATAGGTGTCAATATCAATTCAATTAAGACGATTTGACTAAATTGGTCCACTAACAATTAATTTTGAGTATATTTTATTTTCAACCGGATCTAAATGAGTGAGCCAATTAAACTCATTTAATTATTTGACATGTCCATTTTTGACACTTTAATCGAATGACTGTAGATGAATTGACATAATTATGAGCCATAAATCCGCTTAATTCACGCATTTTGACAGCTCCGGTTCTTGCCATATGACCAAAAAAAAAAGGACAGTTCTGGTTGTTGGTTTGTACAGTTTTGTTCATGTACACATAATGATACTACTCCGATATGGGTATTTTTTTCCCTTTTCCCCAAGGCAAAACTAGAGAAGGCAGGGAGACCAACTACGTAGGTTTTAAGATCTTGATCACTTGCCTATGCCTCCTATTAAACGAATGAAACTTAAAAGCAGTGGAATCAAAAATCAAGATGGATCCATTAGAGGGCCTGCCGACTGCCGTTCCCCGACAGGAGGACTTTTCCAGCGCCTATTGTGCTGGCGGCCGGGTGCTGGGCACAGCCGTACATGTCAATAATCAGTATGCTGCATTCTTCTCTAGTCCAATAATTAATCTCTGAATTCAACTCGTTCACATTTATTCTAAATTGACAACTATGAGCCTGTCAATTCTTCCATATTCTTCTGAGCCCGACATGATTCAGAAGGAAAGATCAAAAGAAAGGGGCAGACCAGTGCATTAATCACGTGTCACATGGGCTTATTATAGGTTTAACTAGATGAAACTGGCATAATTAAAGGTTTGTGATCGAAGTTCTAGACAGCCCTGTAGAGCATTGCATCCCACTGAGCTAAATTGGCAGCCTAGGCACCATTTCATGGTTCAGAATGATTGAGAACAAAATGTATAGCCAAGTAACTGGATTCAGCATTCCAGTAACTTTTGAGTCATCAAGGCTAGCATATACACGAAATTTCTTGTAAATGAAGTTGTTCGGGCTGAAATTCTTGGGACAATTGTAGGCTTCACCAGAAATAATAGCAATGCTTGCTTGGTCATAATATCTAATAATAGCACAAAGGAAGTCTATAGTCCATCAGGGTTAAATCGTAGTAGACCAAGCCAGGCTCCATACCATAATCATATGGTGCTGCCACTGGACATTCACCTGAGCTGCTCCTTCATCCGGTGCCTGGTGCTGTCCATTGTTTGCCACGGGACATTCACCTGACTAGCTCCTTCATCGGACTAGTTCCTTGATAAAGGAGTGTCTTCTCTCAAAGATTTGTACCCTGATATAAAATCGTGATCAGATAGGTAATCAAATCCAGAATTTGGGCCCTTATGGAGAGAGATTGCTGTGGAAATGTGCCAACAAGATCACCAACGAATCATATGGGTGAAGATTGTGTGACAGATTGAGTTCTTAGCGCACGGTGGCGCGTCGTTATCCTTGCGTTAAATGAAGTGGTGGAATGTGATGAAAATAACTCCAGTACGGCGAGAAGGAAGTTGTTTTACACAAGCTGGTGTCAAATATTTTTCAGCAGAAAAGATTTTCCCACACACTTGTGCTGCAACCAAACATTGGAAGTCCCAGGAAATATCTTTTCGAAAATATTTTCAGTCCAATCAGACAGACCCTTCAGGCAGTAATTTTTCGATGCTAGTTTAAGCACAATAAATTGGTGGTTCAAGAACACAAATTTTTTTGGACACACTTCAAGACATGATTGAGCCCGGGACATGCCAATACCTAGGCAGCTAGGTTATTGTTATGGCCCAATTTGATCAGCAGTTTTCATTATCAATATTCCAACATCTGATTTTGCAATATTATTAGAGCAGTTAGTTTCTTGACGTTATAAATTGTAATATCTCAATTACTTGTAAAAGAAATTTACTTACGTATAAGTGCTCTATTAGCTGAGTCTATATATAGGATCCTTTTGATTGTAAAGAGGGCAGCTTAAATGTGAATTGTAAATCTCCTCTCTTAATGGATTCTACTCTTTTCTCTCCTTAGATTCTAAACTCTATCTTCCCTAACCTCTCTATTCCATTCTTCCTTGATTCTTCTTCTCTTTCCCCTTCTTCTTTCTTCCTAAATACCTTAATTCTTCAGCTTGATCATTACGGTTTTCAGAGGATCACCACGTACCTGTTGCATGTAACTTTGGCATTCTTGCGTGATTCTTTTCCGCCTGGATGGAATTAGCTCATATCCTTCGTCCTCAAGCTCTGTGATTCCGGCCCAAAGCCCACCAAGGTAGCAAGAAGGAAAACTGTATATCTTATTTATTAATTAATAGATTTTTCTTTTCTTAATACCGTGCAAGTAAGAGGAAAATGAAGGGATGTTGGATTTGGAAGCAAAGCTAAATTTCTATCAGTACCAAGGCTGCAAACGAATCGAAACGAATCGAGTTGAGTCGAGTTTGACTCATTTTCAACTGAACTCGAGTTTGAATTTGAATTCGAGCCTAATCGAGCTCAAAAATAAAAAATAATTATTTTATTTTTTAAAAAAATAATAAAATAACTATTTTTCTTAATAAATAATAAAAATATTAGGGATATATATGTCATTTCAATATTAGAATAAAAAATAAAAAATACATATATTCGAGTCTATTCAAGTCGACTCGCAAACTATCGAATCTGAGAGAAGGTTTGTCAAACTCGACACAAATATGTAAACGAACTGCTCGAGCTCGATCAATATCAAGCTCGAGCCGCTCGCGGCCCTATTTAGTACTGGACACGAACTAGAACAAGTTTGACAAAGTCCCGAAGGTTACCAGTGTCAAAATTGGCCTTCGTCCACAGCGATTTGGCCCGGGTTAACAACCCCGGTGGTAGTATTTTCCAGCCCAAGGAAACTCCGTGCGTGAATGTGTCGTGTGCAGTTTATTGGGTCAATCTTCGAAGATGGGCACAGCATTGGGATTTTTCTACAGAATGGGAGTCGACATGAAAAAATCAACAAGTATAATAACCGTGAGAAGTAAAGGAAATTTGGGACATAGAAAATATTTTACTCTATATTGTTTGACGAATTTGGAAATGACTAATAATATCAACATCATCATGCCTGATCAATTTAATTAGTTTTGTAAACGCTTGAGCTTCACACCTGCAATTTCTGCAGCATGTTCCTCCTCAAGCATATATAGCAGCAAAACCATTGATGTTTCTCTGGTATGAGTGCAATATTGCATCCCTTGATAAATTATGATTCTGCTCGAATTAAGTAGAATTTGATTAACCAATTAACAAATTAATCCCAAGCATACGTCCTCTTAATGCTAAGAGCTGAGTTTGATGCTAAACCAAATACAAGGACCAATTTGGTTTGTCGTTTGAAAGTAGGGCTGCAAACGAATCGATCTGTTCGCGGCTCGAGTTTGAGCTCGACTCAGGTTCGAAAATATCGAATTCGAGTTTGACTCTCTCAGATTTGATAACTCGGGAGGCGATTCGAATAGACTCGTATATATATATATATATATATATATATATATATATGATTTTTTATTTTTTTATTCTAATAGTGAAATTATATATATATCCCTAATATTTTTATTATTTATTAAGAAAAATAATTATTTTTTATTTTTTCGAGCTCTAGCTCGAGTTCAAGCTCCATTAGGCTCGAATTTAAACTCAAACTCGAGTTCGATGATAAATGAGTCGAGCCGAGCTCGATAAGGCCAAAACTCGACTCGACTCGGCTCGTTTGCAGCCCTATCCGAAAGGGATGAAATATGGGTACATTATTGCTTTCCCATGTCAACTACTCTAGGGTGCAGCCGTATGACCAACTATATACCATCTATCACATACATTTCACTCCTTTAATTTGTTGTAAAGATTCTTGCACTATGGAAAAATACAGTGCATTTATTTTAGATAATAAGAAGGGTTTGGGACGCCTGTTAAGATGAATTATAAATTTCAGGAGTTAATTTTTTTAAAAGAAAGTAATTAGAAAAGTTATATAAACATAAGGAAGAGTATACCTGCATTCATATAGTAGATTGAATGTAATCATATGCATATATAGTAAAGTAATGTTCAGTTCCTTATATATACTAGATTGCTGATTTAACTATTCCCGTGTTTTGTCAAGTGGATGTTCTATCCTTTTCTCATGTGACAAAAACTTTTTGTGTTTGTTAATGTATTTTAATGGATTTTATTCTTTTTTTTTGGTTAACAATTAACTTATAGTTTTTTCACTTCATAATTTACAGTAAACTTCAATCAATTATCAGGCACATACTTTATATACATTTGTATTAATTATGTCCTTATTTCTTTTTCTAATCAATTAATAACTTTCCTTTTTTTAGTTCTCTCTAATAATGTTCTCTATCCATTAATATAGGCTTGATCATTTAGTGCTATTATCAAAATACTTTATTTTATTTTCATGAGATAATACTAATATATTATTTAATAGGTTCTGACATTTCTTTCCTTCTTAATAAAGATATTTCTTCGAACATATGTACGGGTGTATATTGGCTTCTTCTTCTTTTTTTTTTTTTTTTGGTAACGAAAAGTTTGGATGGATTCGCCATCACCACCAGCAGATTTTAGAGATCATAGGTCGATTACAGAAGTACTTATAGATCACTTATTAACAAGAATTGTTGTCAAATTTTGTTTAGTTTTAATGGGGTTAATTATCTTAACATTATATTGAATGTTTACAATATTTTGTTTAGTTTTTTTTTTACCTAACTCTAATTTTATTTAGATTGTATATTACATATCCTTTTCAACATTTGGCACATTTTAAGTTTGAAATATAACATGCCTTTTTCTTTTTTAATTCTCAAACACTTTTTGAATAGTGTGTGGAAAAAAAAATTCACCCATTCAAAATATATATTGTAATTTCTAATTACACTACTCAACCAAAATGACCCGTACTAATGCACGAAAAAAAAAATTAGTTTAAATATATCAGTGGACACTCGTTAGAAAAATAACCAACCAATGAGCGAAATGGTGATTGGGAGCAAAAGAAGAGTCCAATCCCGGAAATGCACGCAGCGTAGTGTTTAACGTTTTTCCATTTTTTCCGCTCATTACCTCATTAGCCGTAGTCATCAAGACAGCGGCACAAGTCAGTCCGGGGAACATAAGTACAGGGTCCGTTCGTCCCTGTGTGAGCAAGGAAGGAAGGGATCTTCCTAAGATTCTCCGCATTTTTGATTCGCTTCCCCCCCCAGCAATTACGGAGATTATCTCTCTCCTCCATTGGGCTCTTCCCTTCCTTCTCCTCCTCACCTAATGCTCTAGGGTTCCTTCTTTTCGCCCCCAACAATATCTCTGCATCTTCATCGCTCACTTTTCAGGTGACATGTTGTTCCAATTTCTCCAGTCAATTCTATTTTTTTTTATCAGTATTTAATCTGTATGCGGAACCACATCAATGATCAGATGCCCAGTGTTGCTGTAGAGTTTTGATTTTTTTTTTTTATCACTACTGCCAATAGCTTTTTAATCATGTCAGTAGTTCCTAATCGGTTTTTAATGGTGATTAAGATGAAACTTGTTTTTATTGTGATTATGATGAAACCCGTGATCGGTTTTTAATTGACATGACCTGATCATTAATTCTACTGCTCAATTTATGGGGTGCAGTTAGTTTTTGAATGCATGAGCTAATGATATTGTGATAATGGTTTTCTGTGTAGGTGTTTATTCTTGTTGTTTTGGGAGCGAATTTTGGTTTTCTGAGCTTAAATTTTCATTGGTTTTGATTGTTTTGGGCTTTTGGATGCAAATGAGTGTGTTGGGGTTTGATATTGGAAATGAGAACTGTGTTGTAGCAGTGGCCAAACAACGGGGCATTGACGTATTGCTGAATGATGAATCGAAACGTGAAACCCCGGCTGTGGTGTCGTTTGGGGAGAAGCAGAGGTTTATGGGTTCAGCAGGGGCTGCCTCTGCTACCATGAACCCGAGGTCAACGATTTCTCAGATCAAGAGATTGATTGGTAGGAAGTATAGGGAGCAGGATGATTTAAAGTTGCTACCTTTTGAGACTTCTGAGGGACCTGATGGTGGTATTTTGATTCATCTGCACTACTTGAATGAGAAACAAAGCTTTACACCGCTTCAGATTATGGTGATGTTGTTTGCACATCTAAAGCAGATATCGGAGAAAAATCTGGAGACTCATGTCTCGGATTGTGTTATTGGTATACCATCATATTTCACTGACTTGCAGAGAAGAGCATACTTGCACGCAGCTGAGATTGCTGGTCTCAAACCTTTGAGGTTGATGCACGACTGTACTGCTACTGCTCTTGGTTATGGTATATACAAGACAGACTTCAATGGGGGTCCAGCAAATGTTGTGTTTGTTGATGTTGGCCACTGTGATACGCAGGTGGCTGTAGCATCATTTCGGCCTGGACAAATGAAGATACTTTCTCATGCTTTTGATAGTAACTTAGGAGGCAGAGATTTTGATGAGGTTTTGTTCAGATATTTCGCTGCCAGTTTCAAGGAACAGTACAACATTGATATCCATTCAAATGTTCGGGCTTCTATAAGGTTGAGAGCTGCTTGTGAGAAATTGAAAAAGGTCTTGAGTGCGAATCCAGAGGCACCACTTAACATTGAATGCTTGATGGATGAGAAAGATGTCAAGGGATTCATTAAGAGAGAAGATTTTGAGAAGCTATCATCACACTTGTTGAGAGAATCAGCTTTCCCTGCCATAAGGCTTTGTCTGATTCTGGTCTGACTCTGGAACAGATTCACACTGTTGAGCTTGTTGGATCAGGCTCACGAATTCCTGCAATCATGAAGGTTTTAAGTGCCCTTTTCAGGAGAGAACCCAGCCGAACAATAAATGTCAGTGAGTGTGTGGCTCGTGGTTGTGCTCTTCAATGTGCAATGCTGAGCCCAACATTCCGTGTTAGGGAGTATGAGGTTTGTTAAAATGGTTCATTTGTATGTGTTCTTTACTTTCTTACTTGAGCATGTGCTGTTTCTGCTCCTGTCTATTATTCTTTTGTTGCTTTAAAAAAAAATGTTTCACTGTGAGTATTCCAGAAGTCATTAAATGTGCTTGTAGCTTGTTTTAGGGAGAATCCAAAAACATGGTGTCATTGCTCCTCCCCATGCATGATCATGTCCTTTCTAAGTTTGCCTTCCTCTTCAAGAGAAAATCCCAGTGTCAAAAGAGGATGTTAAAAAAACTATTGGCATTTAACATGATCGTACAAAAGAGTTTTCCTGCATGAAAGCACACCTCTTCAGAATGAGTCTGTCCCAGTAGTTGAACAAATGAGATTCTAGAGCAAAATGAGTGAGTAGCAGATGACCCTATGTATTGTTGGCAGCATCTTAGACTCGCTAATGGGAACTTGTTACTTCTTTGTTTGTAACCATGCTTCCATTGCCATAATTATTACAAGTTGTTTTCCAAACACTATGAGCCCTATTATCATTACAACTATAGCTGTATTGTTGGCAGCATCTTAGACTCACTAATGGGAACTTGTTATTCCTTTGTTTGTAACCATGCTTCCATTGCCATAGTTATTATAAGTTTCTGTCGAAACACTATGAGCCCTATTATCAACTCAATTACAGCTGTTGTCTTGTACCCTTGCCGCGATGTAGTGCTTCAACAGCCTCTTTTCTTATGCTTTAGTTAAAATTTTGATCTTCTATTGTCACATTGTGCATATTGTGAAATAGTATTGACCTCTGAAATTGATTAGTAACCAGTTATGAGTGGTAAAATGGGGAATCAACTGTGTATTCTAGTTTTTAATGACTCTTATATGGGAATTCACCAACCATACCCATAGCATACAGGTACTTAAAATTCATAAGCATCATGCTGATAAATAGGCATATACTAAAACCTTGCAGGTAGAATCCATGGTTTTCAATTCATAAGAACCGTATCCTATGTAAAAATTTGAATTAGCAGATACTTTCTTCAGTTGCTTTTCTCAGTTAAAAGTGCAAAAGTCAAGAATTCTTGACAGGCCAAATATCTTTAGTTTCGAAAAATGCAAAAGCATATTGCCTTATTTGTTCAAAATCTGCTGTTGAATTTAAAATAAAGGTTCAAACAAAGTGCCCCTCAATGAAGATAAAAACGTTTTAGTTTCTTGAATTTCAACATTAACTATCCTTCAGTCTACAATGAATGTCCCTCAATGACATGAGGTGGTTCAGATTCAATTAAAGATAATGTCTTGCTAGATGAGATTTCACCTTTTTCCTCTAACGGTACCATTTTTCTTGATTGTCTATTCACTGTTTCATTTTTAATGATGTGAAGACAATTGGAGATCATTCTGAGAGGCTAGTTTTTTTTAGCATGTCCAAAATGATAATTTGGACACTAAAGGAATGAAGATAATCTTTTATTAGTGGTATGATGATCCCAAGATTTTGTGCATCCTATGTAGTTAGTGGAGAGGAAAGCGACTTCAATATCCTTGAAGCTTTTTCTTGCTGGCAGTTGGATAAATTATGGGCTGTTTTAATAGAATAATTTTCTCTCTGGCCTTATTTTGTTTTATTTTTTTCCAGGTGCAAGATTCTTTTCCGTTTTCCATAGGATTTTCTCTTAGTGATGGCCCAATTTGCGCACAATCAAATGGTGTTTTGTTTCCAAGAGGTCATCCTTTTCCGAGTGTTAAGATGCTTACCTTGCAGAAGAGTAACACATTCCAAATGGAAGCCTTTTATGCGAATGAGAATCAGTTGCCACACTGTACATCAACAAAAATTAGTGATTTTATGGTAATATTCTTTTTACTTGACAATTTTTTGCTAAATTATGTGCAATTTTGGACAAGTTTCTGCTTGAAGTCATCAGGGTTCGAGTAAGGATTTGGTTGCATTTGCATTGGTCCCCCTTCTGGTTGAGTGAGGCTTGTTTTGTCTGCCTTTTGAATGTACTAGCCAAGCATTCTGTCCTCTTTCTAATGACTGCAATGTATATGATAGCAATCGATTTTTCATTCGCTAAGTGTACTCATGTGGTATCTTTAAATGCTTGGAAACATCAATCACATCTGGTGGTCCAATTGTTATGTGAAAATAATGATCTCTCATTGGGAAGAGATGTGGTGGTTATTGCACTGACAGAGTTTAGGCCAAAGAGGGAGAGATGCCTATTATGTCTTGGAAACATTTATGATTTATATTTTCTAGCAAATGAGTTGGATATTGGTGGATTTCAGCTCTGCTGAGAAAGCAAACAATTAAAAGAAAAGAGAATCTGATGGCCCTGTGGAATTATTGAATGTATTGGATCCTTATACCTTCGTGCTGTCATGTATGGTTCACTCTATGCCAACGTGCTGCAGGCGGGAAATTTAACTGCATGAAGTAAAGCTATAACCAAACGTTCTTGCTTTGAATAAGAGGGTCCAAAGTCATTGATTTAGTTGATTAAGTGCTTTAGCCAGTACCCAGCATGTTGTAGATTAAATAATTTGTTTTGGTTATCTGTTGAAAGTGAATTTTGCACTTCAAAATACCCATTAAACCAGAAAACAAACTGTCAAATCCCCGTTTGGTCAAAGAAAGGAATTGTTTAACCATTTGGTAGTGTTTTAATGAAAGTTACCTAATTGCTGAAAATATTTTAAGGAGACAAAGGAACATGTTTCCATTGCATATGGATTTGACACTATTTCCTCTTTACAATATCTACTGTCAATTTAATTTTGTCAGTTCATAAGAAAACTACTTAAGAATTGAAATTAGATGTTGTATCTTGGTTGAAATATTTTGGGAATAGACAAGGATTGTCGTAGTACTGAAATGTGATAATTGTTGTGTAACTTCTTAGTTTGGTTTTGAAGGATTTGTTGAGAATTAGATTCAATTGGATGCCAAAGCTTGAATGAGAGGCAATTTTTGCCTTTAAGTATAGTTTAGGAAGCAAAAGTATCGGAACTGCATTTTTTTTTTAGATTACAGAATGAAAATTTCCCATTATCTTTTAGTCAAATAGCTTAATCTTAAGTATGAAAGCTAAGTATATTTGAAAATTTAATGTTATGTTCATATCCACATTCTAAAACTATGCTAGGCCTCTAACTCTAGGTAAAACTTCCACTAGCTTTCTTCGTGAAATATCAAAAAGGCATTTCTTGTCTTCCCATTGACTTCTTTTTAGCATTAAGGACATGTGTGGACATTTGAATGAAAATTTACATCTTTGTTCGATTTATGTGACATGCTTTTTTGTGATAGCTGGAAGTCATATATTGGAGGGATTAATTTGCATAGGAACTCCAGAAAAACAAGATCTAGAAACTGCAAATTCTTGGCCACTGGTTACGGTCATAAAGAACACAGGTCTAGATGGGGATGATTCCAAAGTGGGAACTGTTATATCCAAATCTCAATCCAAATGCTCCAGATTTTTTGGGTTCAAAGTTGGCAAGCTATTTTGTTTCTGCTTTTTCTTGTTTGAGGTTCCTTTGCAAAGAGCTTACTTTCTATTTATATCGCAGGATAATTTTCTTTCCTATTTTCAGGGATTATGCAGTAGTTGTGGCTTTTCTTGTTTCAAGCTGAATTTATTGGATTAGGAAGAATAGAAAACTCAAAGTTAAATATTCTTTTTTGGTTTAGATTGGCCCCTACCAAGTTTCCCATTCAGAGAAGGCGAAGGTCAAAGTAAGAGTTCAGCTAAACATCCATGGAATAGTTAGTGTTGAATCAGCAGTGGTAAGTGTAGATTATATTTTAAGAAACATGCGTAAATCATGATTCCTTTGAATTCTTCATGAAATTTTTATCTTTCTTCAGCTGATTGAAGATCATGTGGATGATCCTACTTCAAATAACTATGCTGATGCTCTTTCAGAGAATATGGAGACAAGCAATCATGAGACATTTTACACAGCTAATGGTCCTGGTGACTCAAGCTTTGCCCATTCAAAGTTTTCACCTGCAGCTCGTGTAAGTTTTCTGAGCATTTGTCTTTTGGCTTGAGGCATAATTACATTGCTGAGTTTGTTCCCCATTATTGATTGAAAGAAAAAGTTGGCTTATGCCCAAGATGTATCTTGAATAGTAATATATTGACATCAACATAGTTCTAGCACCTTTACTTTGTTCAGTTACAAACTGATGTCTGCTGGTCCTCCAAACTAAGTTTGTTTCCCTTCAAATTCAACTTAGAATATCATTGTTAAAATGTAAATAGTAGTATGATATTCATATCCTTGTGCAGGGTGATGAAAGGAGGGCAAAAGCAACAAGGAGACAGGATATACCAATCAGTGAAGATATATGTGGTGGAATGACGCCAGTTGAACTGTCCCAAGCTCTAGAAAAAGAGCTTCAATTGGCTGAACAAGATACAAAGATGGAGAGAACTAAAGATCGTAAAAACTCGCTGGAGTCATATGTCTATGACACTCGTAACAAGGTATGATTCAATGTCTAGTTATGTGTGTGTCAGGTTTCAGTTTGGAAACCAGGCCTAAAGGTCAAGCTGCATAAGGTCTTTGTGTGAATTTGGTACATAAAACAATGGTGTTTTGGATAGGAGATTATTGGGAAAAGATATCTAGAATGATACTGTAGCACCTTTTTTGAAATGATGTATGTGAGATAAAAAGGTGTTTGGAAATATAAAAAGGTGGTTGGAAAATGTTTTATGATGTGAGAAATAATATTTGGAAAAACAAAAACGCACTTGTATCCAAACATACTTTTTTTTTTCTTCTTTTTTCTTTTTTGGTTTGCTTAGACAGATATCTGATAAAAGTGCATTGTCGTAGTTATGAGTATCCAAGAGCAAACAGGTTGGCCATATATTGCTTTTGCTGGCCGACATTTACTCGTTTACATTGGCATGCCTGCAACACATTTAGTTTGTTCGGCAAAAATTGGTCAAGCGCTGGATGACTTGGTTTAATATCTTTTTGAGTTGGATTTCCTTCTGTCTTGTGGTCCTGTTTCTGGTGCAGCTATGGAACATCCACAGGCTGTACCTGTCTTATCTTTATGTTTTGCTGTATCTTCTTCCCATCATCTTCATTTTCTCTTATTTTTTAAATGTCAGACTATAAGTTCCTTGGCTACTGTTGCCACTAGCTAAGAAGAACCCTCCGTGCAGGAGTAATGAATATAACATAGCACAGATACTTCTAAATTGTGTTCCTTGAATAATTTGGAGAAGACATAAGAACACATTTAAAATTTAGTAACACATTTAAAATTAACTATATTCGTAGTAGTGCCATAATCCACCAGAAAAATTGTTACTTGACTGGAATTCATATTTGGCACTTAAACTGAATGGTTAGAAGTCATGGAGCATACATGAAATTGTATCAAATATTTCTGATTTCTTGCATGTCCAAAATAGTTGGATATACATTTTGAAAGTTGCTTGTGATAATGCATATAAGTGAAAATATATTTGACAATTGACACAAGGTAGAAAGTGTGATAAAAATTGAAATTTATTGAGGCTGCTTAAAGTACTAGAACATTGACTGAAGGTGCTGGATGCATGTAAAACTTTAAAAAATGGCCCTTTTAGAAGTTGTGAGCATATGACTTCCATTTTTGCTACACCAAGCAGCCACCACCTTGCTTTGTAGATTCTTTAGTTTAAGATGCATAATGCTTGGGGGTAAAAGCAAGGGGTTTCTAACACTTTCCACAGGATATAATTCTAGACCAAATTGATTCTGCGTTCAAATTATTGAAAGTAGATGGAGCCCTTTCTCAGCGATGCATCATTATGTTACCTCCAATTTTCCTCTGAAAATACTAGTAGGTAAACAGGATAAGAGTTTTTCCTGTTTTCTCTGTTTCATTTGCACAAAAGAATATTGGCATGTAACAGTGCTAATAAATTTATTAGTACACTGTCAACAGACAACTTCTCATTGTTGTACATTTTGTACGCTTCAGCTCATGAATGCCAGATGCCAGGTCATACTAGCTCTGCACCCATCGACTCTGGACAATTGCCAGTGCACCACATGATTTAGCACTACCTAGACCCAACTTTACTGTAGGAAAGATTATTGTCCTTAATGCAGTGAGAATAGAGTCAGATCCAATTGACTGGAAAATGAAAAATGTTTGGTTTTAACACTTGGAGAAAACGTTAAAAGGTGAAACACGCAATAAGACGAGCTGGGTAAACACAGTCATTGTTTCTGCAGTTAGGGCTGGCTGAGATCCAACTTGTTATCCAGATCCCTTAGGCAAACAATATTAAGATTTTCCTTCAAGCAGGCCCACTCAATCCTATCTTTACGTAGATGCGGCATCTCCCTGTCAAGCCTTTGCATTTGTTAGGAGCCACTATTTCCCATGGCTAAATCTTGTTAACCAAGATTTGACTCAGCATCTTTCAATTAGCATTCTGATTTTGAGATTGACCTGAAAGCAGTTAAGGACCTATGAAACCCCTTTTGACTTGGAATTTGGCACCATGGAGTGGTTTGTTTTGTGTCTGTTTAGATCAATGCTTAATATCTGTCTTCCTTTTTTGTCACCAGGATGATAAATTTCTTTGAAACTGGATGAAAAAAGGATTATGCCAAGTAGCAAGCTATATAGGAGTGAATGCCTGGCAATGAAAAGTCAAAGAAAGACATATATCCATTGGGCCAATCTTTGTTTTCTTATATACTCTAATTGGAAGTTTGGGATAGTCCACTTAAAATATGTTATTTTGGTTCTAAAGTAACAATAAGTAACACACAGCACCTTCATCATCTTCTTCATCTTCTTCTTCTGGAATTTGTCAACTGATGTGGATCATTCACTGTTCTCATTTAAGAAACACTTCTTAGTGATTACAAAACTATACATCTGAGTAGCCAAAAGAGGAGGTCCTTTCTGCTCCTTTTTCTTCCTGTTGATCTTCAATCATGTATTCTTTGATTGATGAACTTTTGAAATCAATCCTTTCTAGAGACTGTTCTTCTTGGACTTTCAAAAATCAGTGCTCTTTTCTTTTGCTTTATGAAATTCTGTAATCAGTGTACTCTTTTGGTGCACAATCATTATTTTTTAATTCTGGTTAATACTTTTGATGCTCCAACTCACTTTTAGTGTGAACATGATGTAACATCTGCAGCTTTTTAATACATATCGGAGCTTTGCTACCGATGCAGAAAGAGAAGGAATTTCCAGTAGTCTGCAACTGACTGAGGACTGGCTGTATGATGATGGAGATGACGAGTCTGAACATGTCTATACTCAGAAACTTGAAGATCTCAAAAAGGTGCTTCCTCTGTACTTGGCTTAGCATACCATTTTCATGCTTCTTCTTGGTGGATGTTATAAGCTTTTCAGAATTTTGTTTAGATGGTCGATCCTGTTGAACATCGGTATAAAGATGAAGAGGCAAGGGCACAGGCAATGAGACGTTTATTAAATTGCATCGTGGAGAATCGAATGGCTGTAGAATCATTCCCACCAAGTGAGAGAGATGCTGTATGGTCACTTTTGCAGTTATTTTGAAAGCGTATATTTTTGCATTGTCTTTATAGCCTTCAGTAGCTTGACCTCTTTCATTCTGCAGGTATATAACGAATGCATTAAAGCAGAGCAGTGGCTTCGAGAAACAACCCAGCTGCAGGATTCATTACCCAAAAATGCTGATCCTATACTCTCATCGACTGAAATTAAGAGAAAAACTGAGGCTCTTGATGCGTATGTCTGTTTTCTTGTTTAGTTTTCTCATTATTTAATTTGGTTGATCCTTGGAAGATTTGTTGTTTAGAATATCTTGTTTGCAATATTATTTGAAGTTTCTAGGTATGATAAGTTTCCTTGTGGTCTCCTACACATTTCAAAGTGATCATTGCATGTTTGATCTCATCTTTGTATTATAATGTGATTGGTTTGCATGATATATGTTTCAGGATGTGCAAACATATAATGAGGTCCAGGTCTGCATCGCCAACACCTCATGATGCACCAAATTCAGACTGAAGGAACTGCATGCCGGTGGAATGATGTAGACTTTTTAGGCCAAAGCGCCAGGCTTGGAAGGCAAGCAGATCAACTGAATTTGAATTTATGTGGGTAGTATTTTTATTACCAGGCCTCTTCCAGAGTAATGCTCTGCCATCACATTGTAAGATCTCTCCATAGACGGGTACAGAATGCTAGCAGTATTTATACTCTCATGTGGGGTGCTAGGATCTGTAAGCTGGCTGTCTTGCTGAGATGATGACCATTGTTGGACTAGCACCCGCAGATGAAGATCCAACATTTCAGAGGACTGAAAGTTTTACTGCTTTTGTAGTCCTTGTGGATTTATGTTTTTTGCAGAGGAAAAATACCAAGCGTAGATGGAACAGTTTTGCTGAGATTACCATATTTTACTCGAGGAAGATGTAAACAGTTCTTGAATCACAGGTCTTTTGAGGCAAATTGTAGTGGATCTTGTAATTACAGTAACCCTCACTGTTTTACTAATAGTATAAGTAGTGCTAGTTTAGTTGATTATGCTTCTTTCTTTTTCTTTTGTGCTTCCCTCCCATGGAAATTTGGATGAGAGGGAAAAATGACAAAAAAAGTTATCTATTTACTCAATTTTTATACTGTCACGCAGCTTTGTATATAGTATACATACAACCTAAATCCATTTATCATGAATTTTGGAAGACATTGATTGTGAATAATATACACTAACAAATTCAAATATTTATCAATCTAAAAAACTTATGGCTTTTTTTGCTTGAGCGTTCATCTAAATCTCTTTTCCTGGACATCCATACGTTCATATGTCATATTAAATATTTGATTAAAGGAGATGGGGATTCTGAATATTTCCCTCCTCCCAACTAAGTTGAAGCTAAATTTAGTAATATGAAAATATCAAATAATGTTTCGTTGCCATGAAACTGTGTCACAAATGGTTGGCTTTTGTAACCTATTTAACCCCAGAATTGAGACTGAAATTCATCACATTCAATCTGGTTTTCAAGCCTATAATTTCCTACCAAAAAAAAAAAAATGTACAATGTGAAAATTCAGCTCGCCATCACCTGCAGCTAAAGATTAATGTGCTAAAAAAAGGTGAAAGAACCACATTTTTGGGAAATTCATTGCCCCTTTTCATTATTTTCTTCGTTTCAGTAAATTACATTTATACCCATGGGAATTGTCCTCATTAGATTTCTCAATGAGCTATTATTGCTCATGCACATATTTTTCCAAGACATGAGTGCTTGGGCAAAGGAATTAAAACCTGATGGGACTTCATTGCAGTCTCAATTCTAATTTGGACAAATTTAAGGGCTATTAAGTGCAGTCTGCACTTTTTATGATTCAATCATAATTATCCTCTAATCCTTCAAAAGGGGTTCTTTGGTGTCATCCCAGCTTTCCAGACGTTCTCTTGCTTTCTCCACCTGAAAACTCATAAAATTCAATTTTCAGCTGTTCATAAGTCGTAACCTTCTTGAGTACTAGTCAAAAACTTTTTTTATCAAACAAAAATGAAAGATAAAATGTTAAAATCATAACTAAAGGTTCTAATTTAGGATATTAACGGAATAATTGCTAACCTCTTTATTCCAGTCAGTGCGAAATGTAGACCAGAGTAAGATAAGGGTCTGCATCATTGTTCCTCCAATCATTCCGGACCATATACCCTACAAGTAGGAATGATTAAAGTTCCCAAGCATAACAAATAAGAATCCTATGTTAAAAGATCGACCATCTCCTTCATTTTAGAGATATATTTGTGTTTACCGTATAGAAATTTTAGAGCTATATTTGTGTTTACCGTATAGAAATATCATGACTTTCAATCATTTTTTTATAAATAAACTCATAACAAATTTCCATCTTCTTGTATTCACAAGATCCTATAACAGCTCTACGTCTTCCTTGCATAATGAAACGTAAACCTCCCACATTCATTCATCAATTGCACTTTCACAGTATCGTGGCCTCATGGTGTCACAAGAATTTTTTTTCCCCTTGATCTGTAGTTTCAATTTCGTGGTTTGTTATGTGTTCGAAAATCAGACCTTCAAATTAAGTGAGATTTTATTCTTTCTTGTCTTTCCTAATCTTTAATTCGCTGCAGAAATTTAAAGGTTAATATAATATTTCCTAATCGTTGCTGATTGTGAGACAAAAGGTCAAGAAGTATAAGAAGAAAAGTCTAATTTCATATACCTTAGCTCCAAGTTTATATTTGAAGCCGAGAAGACAACCCAGTGGAATTCCTACCACGTAGTAACATCCCACATTTACATAAGCAACGTATGCTTGCCATCCACACCCCACAGCAACACCTGAAAATCGATGCAATTAAGGAAGACAACTAGGAAGAAAGATACACATATACATGGGTGTTATCGTACTTGGAAAGCTGCTGCAATATCAATGGCTGAAGTGTACAGATATTTTAAATTACTAAATAGACAACCAATAAAGAATTTCAGAGCATTACCTGGATAGTGCCAAGTTCATGGCAATTGTTATGTTCACTTCAAATTGACAGCAGCAGACCAATCATTTCATACGAGAGTTTGGTAAAAAAGTAATTTTGCTTGTTTGGACAGAAGATTATTTGTAAATGGTTATTTGAATGCATCACAGACTTGTCTTGCAATATATTTTTTATCTATTCAATTACTTTTCTGTCTCACATATATCATATCATAAAAAGTATTATAATGATTATTTTAAATAACATCTAAAATAATACTATATCTATCCAAACGCATTGAAATGCTTCTACTTTTCATTGACCAGCGCGACTAATTCATTATCATCTTTTTTTTGGGTCAATCAACAGCTATCTAACATACTTCTATTTATCATCAAAGTCTTGGACTTTGGCTTGGCTGTCTTCCTTTTTTTTTTTTTTTTGATCAATCAACAACTATCTAACATACTCCTACTCTACAGGGGAATGGGAGGCTTGTATGGGGATTGGCATCAAAGTCTTGGACTTTGGCATGGCTCTTCATTTTTTTTTTTTGGTCAATCAGCAACTATCTAACCTACTCTTTGAATTTCTTGAGGTCAAGAAACAGTTTAGTTCTTCTTGATGTACTAGGCGGGGTTTGAACCCCCTACTTAGTGCATGGGAGAGCCTTAAGAGGGCTCCCCCTAGCCATTGGACCAATGGTTGGCTGTCTTCATGAATGGCTTTTGTAGTGGCTGTGAATTTGTTCAATTACTTTTTCTATCTCGCATATATCATATTACGAAAAGTATTATAATTAATGATTATTTTAAATGATATCTAAAATAATACTATCTCTTAAATGATATCTAAAATAATACTATCTCTATCCAAACGCATTGATTCATGCTTCTACTTTTCATTGGCCAGAGTGACTAATTCATTTATCATCAATGTCTTGGACTTTGGCTTGGCTGTCTTCATGAATGGCTTTTGTAGTGGTTGTCAATTTGCGGTGGCAAGGGACGTCAAGGTTTCAACCACCAATGCTTGTTTATTTTGATGTGGAAATATAGTAGGGTACGTACAAGTTACAACTACGCCCATCATGCATGTTATCTTCATTCTCTCTCAAAGATCTAGACAGCCTCCTTCCGTATAGATGTTTTATACTATCTTATAAGGGATTAGTTTGATTATGAAAATGACAGAAGAATCTGTCTGAGTTATGTATAAAGAGAATTGTAGTTAAAAACAGAGGGGAGGATGGGGACGTATACAAAACTGAGCTCAACTAGTCCTTGTCTTTATCATGTATACAAAACTGAGCTCAACTAGTCCTTGTCTTTATCCTCGATTAGTGCTTGAGCGGTTGAGCTAAATCATGATTACTGCAGTGTAGACAGATACACAGTCGACAAGGCTCCGAGCAGAGAAAGACACATTTACACATATTTTTATCCTGTATTAATCGGTTAGAAATTGTCTAGGATGAGTAAATCTGAGTCATATGCATGGGGATCTTTGTTGGGACATGACGTGCATTTTTTTTTTTTTCTTTTAAGGGTTTCTGCAGGAGTGGACCTCACAGACTAATCCCCCATCCCGCAACTTGCTGGATCAAGAACGTGTTTTAAGATTCTCCACGTGAGCACACAACATGATGAACAAAAAATGTATGGTCACTTTTCTCGCGAAACACTGTTGAAAAGATGCACTAGAATATGAAATCTTACCAGACAAGACAGGTTGGACGCCATTGAGGATGAGAGTGACCGCCAGAAATGGACAAAGGTCCGATACAGCATTGGATACGGTTTCCCCACTCGTGAAAGCGTAGCTGATAACATGTCGAAGTGACATCACGATTATGGCTTCAACTACTGCAACTATAAATGACACCAAATTCACCATGAACACTGCAAATGCTGCCGACTTTGGGTTCCCTGCTCCTAGCTCGTTCCCAACCCTCACGCTGCACCCATATTAATCCCATCTCAGTTTAATACTGTATATATGAAACAGATTTGTATGTTTAGATAGAGTATCTATTTGAACCAACAGGGCCGTTGGCCACCACAAAAAACTAAGAAGTCATTTTGCCAATATATATGGATTCTTCAAATTCATATGGGTGCGTGATGCATCTGTTTGATCGGTAGTTCAATCCCCATCAATTTCCCATGCTTAGTTGAACTGCCCCCTCCCAAAGTATCATTTGAAATATTATATTTGAAATAATTGAACTAGATAGATAAATAGTATACGCTTATGAACTTATGAACAAGAATTAAAGGCTAATTGAACCCACCTAGCTGCCGCATTGAAGCCAACTGAAACCATGAATAATAAGCCGTTTATAGCCAAGCTGCACAAGGTCATCAAGACACACCATAAGATTTTCCGTGTACTGGTACGTAAAATCAACTAGAACAACGATTGTATCATGGTTTCTAGAAGCAGAATTATAGGTGTTAATGATGCAAAAATTAAGTACTTTTTAGCAGAATTAATTACACCTTTTTCTAATGATGATTATGCAGTCATTTTCTTGTCGGCGAAACATCCCCTTTGGACAAAGTTACATAATTAAATTAAAACTAAACAAGGAGAGGTAATTGATTAGATTATGGACGATGACCAATAATACTCGATTACGAGATGAACTGGGATTCTAAATGCATACTATAGAGATCAATTTGAGAGAATAAGACGTCTTTTCTTTTTGTTTTTTTTCTTGACATGACACTTGATGCATGCTTGACGTGGATCCACCGAAACAATTGAACAAAAGTATAGTGGATCAAGCACACATCATAGGTAAAATTTTGGGGCATTGATTGTAGAAGCAAATTTGTACTCTAGTTCTTTCAGTATGCATGCCTTGTGAGAGGAGTCATAGGACCATGCCATATAATAGTTTTGTGTGCAAACTCTTAAATGCACAAGAGATTAAGCTTTGATGAAATACCCTACCACCCTGTCCTAGTCAAGGTTTTTGGAGTTGGAAATGTAGGGTGGATGGGGTGTATATAATGCAAGTGTATTTAGCCCTTTATTCAATGTGCATGGAGGAGCTGTTCAATTGACCAGACATCGGTGGTTGGGAATAAAGCTTTGCTTCTATGAGGCGCAGGCATCAAATGCTTCTTGATCTGTCAATAAAGATGATATTACAAAAGGTGCATGCATTTCATGTGTTAAGAGCCAGAGTTAACTTTAATTTCTTTGTGTCTTAAAAAACACTTTTCTCCTAAAGAGAAAAGAAAAAAGAACCTCATGTCACTTTTTTTCCTCCCTTATAATCATGGTGCATGTGTAATTGGAAATAAAATACACAAACCTGGAATAAGTATAAGAGGAGTTTGAAATGAAAAGATAAAGGAGAATGTAGCCAGGCCAACAACAATAATTCCATTAATTCATGAACAAAGCTTTGTCTTTTTAACATGTCTTAATTAAACTAAAATTTTAACATGTCTTAATTATGGAGATCTGGCGCTTAGTTAACATGCTAGAATTTGTGATGATAGAACCAAAAAGAGCTTACCACCGACTAAAATTAACGACCATCACGTGGATGCTATAAAATTGAAAACTATTTCTTTCTGCTAATATTCTTTCTTTCTTTCTGTTCTGACTGATTAATGGTGTACCCTTGATTAAGAATGCTCTTAACATATATCTATGCATAGCCAATATTCAGTTTTCTAACTTTATAAGAGTATAGGCATCAAATAACTATATGGGGCCAAGGAGATGAATTGTCAAGTCCAAAACTATTCGTAAGAGAACCTAATTCTCTGTACTTTCCCTGGGTAGACTTTGCAAGCCGAAATAAGCATGAGCCAGTATCTTACTAAATTAAAGCTAATTCTGCAAAAGAAGTGCAGTCGTATGTGAAACTAAGAGCACAAACAAGTGGGGTTATGCACTCCAAAAAATACAAGTGGCTTCTTTTTGGCTAAAGTAGCTGACTGGTTAATTTTGATTAAGTTTAGTTACTATGCACCTTTACCCTTTTTCTCTTTGAAATAGTACCTTTACCAGTTCAAAGTAGGAAAAGTACTTTGGGTAGCCATTTGCTTTTATGGAAGAAGTTAAGTTGATACTCCAACCTTTCTCATAAGGGAAGGCTGTCTCTTTTATCCAACAAAATAATTCTTTCTAATTTGGTGGAATTAACCTAAAATATACTTAATTATAGACGATTAAAAGAGATAGGCCGAGACAAAATCAGATTGTCTACCATATAAAACTAGAAAGAAAAACCAGTCTCTCTTTACATTTTTTATGACCAAAAATCGGACAATACCTTATAATGACAATCTTAAAGTAATACGACAATATAATTTTCTGGTTTTTTTTTTCTTTTTAACAAGAAAATATGCTTTCATGTCCGGATAAGTAGTAGTTACTAATTAACTAGTGAGTAAGCTGCTGAAACCAGTTGTACGTAAAAATCAAGAAAATTGTACTTAGACACCAATTGTTTCCCCACATTCAGGAATTGGTGCGGAACCATATTGGAACGACATGGAATTAAGAAGACCATCACTCCAACACACCAAGAAACAGTGAAAGATACATTACCAGATTGATAGAGAATCCAAGGAAAGCTCAGGATTTGGAAGCAATCCAGAAATCAACACCAAAATCTGCATATACCAAGTCTCCAAGCACAACATGACCGCTGATGCAGCGGACAATTTCACAAATTCCCAAAGCCCAGTAAAAGCCTCCAATCTGAACCCCGTCCAGGTGGCCTTACACTTGTCACTCAACACTATGTAAAGAAACTGACCAATCACAATGATCCACCAGGACAAGCTCAACACCAGTGACGCCCCAATCAATCCAAGCCCTATCTTGTACACCGAAATCCAGCACAAGAGTACGTGCAAGAGTAAGGTGCCCAGTGAGATATAGGCGCTGGGTGCAACAATGCTCTGAGCTTGCAGGAATTTCTGTATGGGAAAATTCACTGCGTAGGCAAAGATTTGAGGGATCAGCCCGTATACGAATACTGCTGCTGCTGATGCCACGCTTTCGGATTCACCCAGCCAAAGCATGAGTGGCTTTGACAGAACATAAACCACGGTCACTGGCAACCCTGCTAAGATGAGTACCACCGTTGATCTTTGGAGGTACACCCCTAGCATGTCATACCTTTGAGCTCCATAGGCTTGCCCACATAGAGTCTCCACAGCACTTCCCATTCCTAGCTGCAAAACACAGCAAGTTTGAATGTGTTTGGATAGAAGATTATTCGAACAAATTTTTGCAATTATCACTTGTATGTGAAATAAAAATAGTGATTTTAGAACGTATGTGTGATACAAGCTGTAAATAATTTAAAAAAAATACTGGCTAATTCGAGCATTCATCGGGCACATTTTCTCTTTCTAAAGACTTAGCTATATGCATTAATCTTTTAGTTGGTTGTGACGAGCAAATATATGTATGTGGATACGTGTGTTAGTAGGAGACTTAAAGAGATGATGTACCATGAGGCCATAGGCAAAGAGTTGAATGCCTTGGTTGCCGAGGGAGGCAGCAGCAAGCTCAAGATTCCCGAGTTGGCCGGCAAACATTCGAGTGGAGATGGACATGAGATTGTTGATCATGTAAACCATGACGGCAGGTGCAGCTAGCCGAAAGAGGATCCTGAGTTCGATCCAGGAGGCTTGTCGGAAGCGTTTGAAGCATGGAAGTTCGAGTGTCGGAGAGCACCTTCTCCAGCTCGGTGCTGGCTTCATAGGGTGTTGAGTGGGAGTAGTCCACTGGTGGTGGTGGCGATGGTGTTTGTTGGTTGGATTGCAGGAGCGTTTGATGCAATTCTTCTTCTTCTTGATAGTTATCCATTCTAAGCTCTGTGAATCTTTCTAAGCCAAGAACTTGGTTTTAGCAAAACTGAATGCTGTAGAATAAGCTGTAAACCTGAATCACAGGTTTAAAAGGGGGGAAATGGGCGTCTCCAGTTCCAGTTCTAGTCGTTTTCGGTAACGTAAACTAGCTGATAGAACTTCTCTGTAAATTGGTAACATTCTACATTCACGACCTGACTCGAGCAAGAGAAAGAAACAAGCATAAATACAATTGAGTTGGTGTAAAACTCATGGTTGCACTAAAAATATATTAATTGACACACAAATTATGCTAGTTCTAGTTGTCTCTAGTTGCAACTAATAGAATTTCGGTGTAAACTGATATAATTTAGTGTAAATACGAGTTATAATTGAGTTGGTATAAAACTCATGATTACACAAAAAACATATTAGTGTATATAGAAATTGTACTAGTACTTTTAGTTCTCTCTAGTTGCGTAAACTAATAGAATTTCGATGTAAATTGGTGCAATTTCAGTATAAACATAAGTTATAATTGGATTGGTGTAAAGCTCACGATTACATCAAAAATATATTAGTCTACACCAAAATTATGCTAGTTTACACGGCTACACAGAACCAAAAGAGAGTATTGTACGCTAGAATTTTTCTTCACCACTTAGTTGCAATATCTCATTTTAATTCCATTTTGCAAACAAGAGAGGACCAGTAAGTGGGCAGTCAAGACTAATGATTGTCAGCAGATAACTGACAGAGTGACCGACTTGGCAATCAGCTGAAGTGGGAAGCTGAGAAGGGAAAAGATTCATTCTGTGCCATTTTGTTCAAGAACTTCCTGCATTAATTCCTCTCTTTGCATTTCATCTCAATCAATACAATCTTTCTTCAGCTTTCGAATTGTATTCTTCGTCCCAATTCACAATTCCTGAGTTGAGGAACTGTGATCTTTACTGCCTTTCGTAACAGAGTACCAAGTAATAACACACTTCACGGTGTAACATAGTAGATATCCGAGCACTAGATTATGATATTTTCAGGTAAAGATTGATTTGGAATCTTGAAGCTAAATTTGCCAGGGTATAGTCGTTGTCTATAGTCAGTCATTATCAGCAGTCGCGTGTTTTTGTTTTCTTTTTTAGGGACTTCAGCGTTCTTGGCAGTCTTTGCGAGCTAAAAACAAATATGTATTTTGTTGTTTTTCTGTTTGATTATCTATCTGTTTTAGCGATCTCATCTGGTTTCCAGATTGGATCTGCTGCTTTTGGTTTCTTCTTGTGTAAAACTGTAGAAGCATTGAAGGGAGATCATATCTAATATTTAACTTCATGGAACAGAAAAATTAGCGTCACGGGTGTGCAAAACATGATGTGTTTTTCTATTTGCACCTTGTCTTTTTCAGGGTTTCAAGTCTTCCATGTTTCCTATGTTTTCAAACTTCTTGAGATGTCAAAGACTGTCCTTCTCAAACATCGACGAATAAAGCACACTAATAATGACTTAAAATTGCTTGGAGGAATTGTAAAGGAAAAATAAATTAGACTTACCTTTGGGAAGACTAGATGTTTGACATGAGTTGAACGAAATTAGAAAAGATTAAAAATTGATGCATACTTGACCAAGAAATTCATCGGTTTTAAGAGTTGGCTTTTGTCTTATACATAATATATTCATTGTTCTCCCTTTTTTCTTTTCTATCATTATCATCATTATCATTTCATTATTATTATTATTACTATTATTATTACTATATTAAAAGTATGATGAGTCTTGGTGTAAGTTGTAAGCACTTTTTTATCTTAGTTTTTGTTATGCCCATATTACCCCCAATCTTTTAATTAGAGTTATTGCATTTTAGTTGTGGTAGTAATTGAAAATATAAAACATTCCAAATTACTAAACTCAATAATAATGGTAATTAAAATGAAAAACTCCTTATTAAAACTATTTAGTGACTCTTACACTCTATCTCCAACTCTTATGTGTGTTAAAGTTTCTTATTCAAAATAGTGTGACCAATTGTATTAACCATAATTTTAAAATCATAAAAAATTATTGGTGTAAAAAAAGATGCTTTTAGAATAAAAAAGAAATATATAAGAAAAAAAGAGTCCACATTCATTTGGACAATTTTGAAACGCATATCATACGATAAATATATAATTATGTACTCTTTATCATTATGAAGAAATAATAAAAGAAAATCAAAAATAAAAGAACCCAACTATTTCTATTAATTGAATGTCAATTGATAATGAAATAGTTAATCGAAGATAATTAAGTAGTATAAACCATTTATATTCTATATTAACCATAATATCACCTAGAAAAAATGACAATGATTCAAAATACAAATATTGTTACCTTTACCCCAAAAATAAGTGTTCTCAAGTTATATAGGAGTTCTTAATTATGCTTTTCTAATGAAGTCTACTAAAAAAGTAAAATAAAAATAAGTAAAAACCAAAAAGAAAAAAGGATGCAAAACTATCTCTAAACAAATTTTCAATTTACAAGAATTAACAGGAATAAAGAATCAATTAAATATGTTAGGTTATTTATATTCCATTATTATAAAGGAATACAAAGAGTCATATATACAAACTTCACATCTATTCAATTGTAAAAACATGTTTTTGATTTAATATTGAACTATTTCACATATCATTAACAAATTCATTTTACATTACGTAATGATAGAATGCAATCATATATGCAAGATTTACATTTTATTATGAATGTTCAGTCTACTCACTCAAGTAAAAAGAAATAAATAATAATTATTCATATACTTCATATAAATTGATTAGATCAGTTTCACTCTATAGTTCTACTATAACAATTTATTTTACTTAGCCATTGGGGGGGAAGAAATCCATAAGTAAAGATATATAGATTGGCATATTGTTCAATACATTAATACTTATGTTAAAATCTTTAGTAGTTTAGTCAAATCTTATCTTTTCAAAAGTTGTAGTTTGATGGTTCTAATTCATACTTTGATTAGAAAGTGTTTTGTTGGAGTGTAGGAAGAATAGGGAATTGAAATAAATATATAATATTGTACTTGAGTTGAATTTACATAATTGATATAAATATATTCATTTACTTTAATGCCCTTTTAGAAATTGATATCACAATTTAACCTTTTACATTGCTAATATATATATATATTTCTTGCGCTCACGCTCAACATCTAGATTCATTTTTTCTCACGCAATAATATTAATTTGTATGTAAAAAATTGTGATATCTTGATTTAAATATGATATTGAAAATGTTGAATAATTTTGGTAAGATATGCAAGTATCAATATTTTGTGACAATTAAAAGAAAAGCAAAAATAAAAAGTATTTTAGTGTGAAGTTGACAATCAAAATTATAAAAAATATTTTAGTATCTTACGATACTACATACTAGGATGATAAGATCACGTGCAAAGCACGTGAAGTATTACTAGTACTCTATATAAAAGTACCATGAGACTTGGTGCTTTGAAGTGTAAGTGTAAGCACTCTTGTGATCTTAGTTTTATTTATTCCCATATGCCCTTATTAATTAATCATTAAGTTTTGTATTGTGCCCTTATTATTTAATGTTAATTAAAGTATACTATATTATACATAGTGGTTTAGAAGAAAATAATGGTGAAGGAGAAGACAAATTGTCATCAATCAATGATTAATGAGAAGACAAAAAGTTAAATTAATAATTAAATTCACCATACTACACCATATCGATTAAGAAAAATAATATGCAAAAATGATTCCAAAATACTTAGATGCAAGGTTGACAAATACTGAAACCAATGAATATTTATTGACAAATACTGAAACTAATGAAGATTTATTTTATGTACATTTTTTATTGTATTTAACTTTTCAAGGTTATATTTATATGCACATTCTCTCCCATTTTCCTCACTTCTTAATGTTTTAAACTCTAGAAAGTCATTAAAATATTGCTCACAAATGTTCTTCTCAAATTTATCCCAATTTTTGATTTACAAATTATTCTTTTGACGAGTATGTCATTGGCAAAAAGAATCATTGCTTCATTTTTTTTAATGAAATTTTATCAAACCATCAATGAAGGCTTGCTAAATTATACACAAAATTTGGGAATGAAATAGTCATATGGTTATAGAGGAAAGAAAAAAAGAAGGTTCCCCACTTGGAATTATGATGGTGATTAATTTAATGTAATGCTCCAATCTAAAACTGTTCATTGATTACTTTATTTCCTTTCACTTCATCCCGTTTTTCCACTATTCCTAATTTCCTCCAACTCCTCAGGTAACCATTGCTAAAATGGAAAGATAGAACACTAAAGAGATAATATTAATCATGAATTGAGCCATTCATATCCCATAAAATTGCTTAAATCAAGATTTATTGGAGAATAAAACTACAACCATACTTTTCAAGTTGCATGAAAAAGAAGGCCTAATTAGGAAGAGAGCAAATATAATGAAGGTTTCGATTTGAAACTTTAATTTGCATATACTTGAGAGTGATCCTTAAAATATTATTTTAGCCCTGTCTAAATTTTCTATGAAACTATATGAGTTTAAATTTAAGAGATTCTTGAATTCTTACATCGATTTTAGATGTCATGACTTCTACCACATTTTACTTGGAACTAAAATAGGAGATTATCCTGAATATCATTTTTGCAATGGCTAAAATGAGCATATTTCAATAAATATTTTGCTCAAGTTTGATTGCATGCATGAGGTTGAAACATGATAGAATATTTCCTGTTCTTGATGTAGTAAGTAGAATAAAATATACAGTGACTTAGTTTAATTATGATAACCTTCCGTTTTTAAAGTTTTTACAATGGTAAAATACACAATAACCATTTAGTTTTTTCTTTAATACAATAAAGATTGTATATGACTTGCAATTATTATATTTTTTTCATAGATTTTTTTTGTCAATATTATGTTATCACTCAAAATTTTTAAAAAGAAAATTAGTGTGTGTATTTTTTAAAAAGTTAGTATATATTAAAGATATTATATTTTGAGAAAATATATTCACGTGCAAAAGCACGTGAGGTATTACTAGTTATTTCAAGTAGGCAAATAGAATTTTAGCCATTGTTGAATTTCCTTTAATATTTGCCATTTGTTTCCTATTTGTATACTATTTGTAACATATAGTTACCATATATTTTAAGAAAACAAGAGTTTTTTTTTTCCTTTAAGAAAACTAGAGTTAGTTTAATATGAGACACGAAATTAGAGTTAGTGTATTGTAGTACATTTTGTAAAGAGAAATCAAAGAAAATTAACAACCTAAATAAATATCTTTGAGGGACAAATTGATAGAGTTTTAGTTTAAAAGGAATACTACGTAAGAGGAAGAGGTACTTCAATCTCATTTGTTTTTTCATGTGCAGCATGGCCTCCTTTAAAATACCCCAAAAGTACCATAAAAAATACCCCAAAAGTAAATTTAAATATATGTCTTCAATAACACCCCTTAAAATACCCCAAAATTACCATAAAAAATACCTAACAAATAACCCCAAACACATTCGGACAGCATCAACAATTGTCCCTACTCCCTCCACTAGCTTACTCTACCATCCATTACCGACCTCTCCTCCCCGTCTCATTTATAGCCATCTCTCACGTCTCCCTCTCCCCCTTATCCTAGCATCCTCGCTCCATCTCCCTCCTTGAAAGCTCCCATTTTCCTCCCACCCTAGCGCAATAACGTTCCCCACCCACTCCCCCTTCTCTCCTGTGAGTCCAGATCACATCACATGGGAATGCCAGTAAGAAAGGCTATACAAAAGCTTGGAGTTCCATTTTAAAACCAATTGACAATGAGACTTGTGGTCTAAGATATTATTAATACGATTAGAAATCCTCAGAATATCAACTTGAGACATGTAGTCTCTTGATACTAAGAACCTCTGATCTGGTCTCGTGACCATATCACAATGGAATGCCAGAGTAAGAAGGGTGATAAAGAACTTGAAAATTAATTGACAATGAGCCGTGTAGTCTAAGATCTTATTAATGTGGTTAGAAATTCTTAGAATAACAATGTCAGACTTTTGGCCTCTTAATACTAAGAACCAAAACACAAGTGAAACTATAAATAGGGTATAAACAAACCCAATACTCAACTCTCACACATGATAAAGAATTTGGATTTTGATCTCAAAACCAGTTAACAATGAATGAAATAGTTCAAGATGTTATTAATGTGGTCAGAAATACTTGGAGTATTAATATGGGACATTTAGGCTCTGTTTGAATAAAGGAAAAGTTGTATGGGAAAGTGAAGCAATAGAAACTAAGGTAAAGGAAAATAAAAATAAATTCCCATACACGTTCGGTTACTAAGAAAATTATTAAGAGAATTTAGAAAGTTAATGATAATTAGTAGCAGTTACTAATACTTTTGTGAGCAACTAGTTGTTTTCAAAATCCTACAAATTTTACACGACACAAAATGCAGCAAAATGCAGGAAAGTTTTTAACATTCTTGCCCACCAAACATGCATGAAGGAAAAAACAACTAACTTTTCAACACTTTCCCATACTTTTCCCTGATGTTAACAAAGAGAAAAAGAATACGAGGAAGGTGAAGGGGCTGGGGAAGATATAGTAGGATTGTGTCAATGAATAGAATGGAAAAGGTAAAGGGTGACTAAATGTGAAGAGGGGTTTGTCGGGGGAAAAAGGTGCTGGAGGATATGAGAATGGAGGGTCAGAGGTGTTTTGGAGGGTTGAGACAGGGGAAGGGTTAAAACTAAATTACATAGTAAAGTGTTCGAAAATATATTACTAAAATCACTCAATCTATATGGACCTATATTTTGACATTTATAATTGCACATATACAGTAAAAGGGAATATTCGGTACTTCGTCAGGGTTTACTCGAATTTCGCATGATTTATTTTCCATTCACAGCAAATTGTGATCTTGCAATTTTGTGTGCTGAAGTAATTTTATGTACCTTTCTGCTGGAGAAAAGAAATTATATGTATCTTTTTACTTAGTTTCTATCTAATATTTGTGAGCTTAAAAGCCTATAATTTAATCTCTATGAAAATAACCATCAGAAATTCCAGGGGCATATTCTGTATCTTCTGTGCTCCCCCTCATCCCCCGAAAAATAAAAAATGAACTTATGTATCCTTTGTTTGCTTTGCCTTGTCTTTTAGACGCAGCATGTTTAGACCAATCATACTGATGCAACTTTGTAGTCGATTCATGGTCCATTTTATGTTCCTTTTCCAAAAGCATATGAACACCAACATTATTTCCATGGCCTCCTTTGCATAAAAGGACGAGACAAGAATTTAGGTGGTTGTTTCCAATCATCCACCATGGTCCACAGATAGTCCAGGGCATGAAGGCTGTAAAAATACATCGCAATATCGTCTCATAATAGCATTTTACTTAGACCAAAAATGATCTATTGATAATTGTAGTAATAATTTTAGATTCTCAAATAGTATTAACTTTTCATATTAGCTAATCAAATTCAGAATTGTCGGTTTGTGCATTCTCTACTTGTAAATTATGCTTCTTTGCTAACTTCAAAATTTTAATTCCAAATATATATCAGCCAACCACTTACTTTTGTAACCTTTTCCTCACTAGCTACTTACTTTTGTAAGTGTTTTGACTAGGCCAAACTTCTTCCTAGCATATGCGTACTGTGTATCACCAATAAAGGTGATTATTTTGAATAATGTTTTGAAAAAAAATACTCTAACACTTTTTATGATTTAATGTATGTGAGATGAAAAGATGGTTAGAAAACTTATTTATGATGCGCATAATCATTATTGCAAATAAGAAGCTACTCATATATAAGATTGTTTTGCAGTTTGAGATTTTCCACCTACATAAAAAAAAAAAAAAAAAAAGATTTTTTGGCAATCTACATATGTCTACGCTCCGTCAACAAATATTAGTTTGTTTCCTCAATTCACAATATAAGGGTAAGGGATGTCTTAGCTTTTGATCTGTTATGGCTTTGTGACAACCATTATTTCCACGCAACCACAGAATCAGCACCAATGTTCCAGATGTGTTGCCAATATATCAGGGCAACCTGGAGGACAAGCAGTAAATCATAAGCTTGTAAAATGGCCATAACTAAGAGGCAGTCAAAAAATATCAATCTTCAAGCTAATACTGTAAAGTGTAATATGATACTTCTCTGTTTTATGACGAGACATTTGCCCCTGAACTTATGCTCCCCTCTATTTGGTCATTCCACTTTTCCAGGCGTTTCCTGGCTTTCTGCACCTGGCAACAGGGAAGGTCATTTTACAATATTTTACAGCTTCTCTACTAATATAATTGAATTCCAAGTATTAATTTACCATTGCTACTTTTTACTTATTTTCCCTTTTCTTAAGCACAGCCAGACATCCCTTTGTCCTTAATCACTGTTGTTTATTATGGACCGACAGACAGGAGAAAACTTTGATTACTTAATTTAGTCTTGATGATCATTTTGACAAAGTGAATAAAGAATATCTCCAAAAGGGAACTTTTCAGTGTTTATGCGGCATAAATTTCAATGAATTTTGCGTAAACAAAACTTATGATGTTGATGGGAAAAAAAGAAGATGCTAATTTGGCTGTAAAGGAAAGAAAATGGTCCAGGAATGCACATACAAAGTTTCTCTTCTCACACATTCTAGACACACAAATGTTAAGCATATAATAAATATATATACTTCTCTATCCCAATTGGTCCGACAAGTGACCCAAATTAAGATAAGAGTCTGCATGGCCATTCCTCCTAACATCCCAGACCATATTCCCTACAGGTAAAAATGGAAAAGATCAGACATTTGCACCTTTCCACGACTTTTATTTATGCGCATTAAACTTGTAATAAATTTGAACCAAACAAACCTTAGCATCAAGGTTGAATTTGAAAGCAAGAAGTGTACCCAAGGGAACCCCTACACCGTAATAGCATCCAATGTTGACATAAGCAACAAACTTCTGCCATCCACAGCCGACAGCAACCCCTTTACCAAATTCACATGAAATGACTGATAATTCTCATCTATAAAGGAACTTTAATAAAACTGTAGCAAATTAAAGTTTCAACCTCAAGCAATTATACCATTTGTATTGATGCATAGAGTAGACATTTTAGATCATTAATCATAAATTATCTTGTCCTTGACCGTGGAAGAATGCAGGATTCTGAGCTTAAAACTAGAGAAATTGAACTTTTTCTAATTACCAGACAAAACCGGTTGAATGCCTTCAAGGATGATCGAAATTGCCAAGATTGGCACAAGATCTGAGGTTGCATTGGCAACACGTTGACCACTAGTGAAGGCATAACTTATGACATGGCGATATGCAAGCACAAAAATGGCAATAGCCAATGTGATTAGGGATGAGCTTGCAGTGGCAACCAAGACGGAAAATGCAGCAGTTTTGGAGTATCCAGCTCCAAGTTCATTGCTAACTCTCACACTGTAAGAAAATGAGCTCTAGATCAGATTTCATACTGTCTAAATCCACCTGCCTTTCATAACAAAACAATTGTCTAGAAGAGTAATTAAAAACTATATCCATCCATATTGAGTAATTTTTCTCATAACATTTCGAAATCCTGTCCAATGGTGAGGAAAAAAAAAAAAGCAATCTGGAATGCTCTCAGGAGGACTGAATACTGCCTTCAAGCAAGTATTAACAAATGGATGATCTAATCATAAGAGTAGCTTTTGCCAACAAATCATACATTGAGTGGCGGAAAAGTTTGGTCCCCTTGGGCAAAGAACATGTGTGGAAACATATCACATTAGAGTACTGAAATTTAATACAAAATAGGAATGAATAAGACTAGAAATCATTGTAGCAAATATGACATCTACCAAAATTCAAAAGTCGGACGTAAAGCTGGAGAGGAGACAAATGAAACTTAAAACTGGGTAGAAGAATTTCTTGCCTGACTGCTGCATTGAACCCTGCTGAGATCATAAACACCCATCCGTTGATTGTCAAACTGCATATAAGGCCATAAATCTCTATTCAATAAGAAGTTAAGAATTCTATTGGAAAACCACATACAGGAAAACACCGGGCGATACATCTTCAACATATTCTCTCGTTAGAAGGAGCAGGCATTATTCCAACTTTTTTGGAACGCAAAAGTTTGGTCTGACAAGGAATCTAAATAAATGATCAGATGCCAGAAAATTCTTTGGGCATTACTGATGATCGAAATCGGGAATACTGTTGTAGGGGTAGCCGTCTCGAAGGTCTGAAGGTCACACTTGTTTCTTCTAGAAAACGACATATTGAAATGTACCCACAAAAAAATTAGATTATTACTATATTTAGCAAATATTTTCTCAAAATAAATTGTCGCCCCCCGAAACACTTATCGTATTCTGGGAAATTCTCAAATCTGGGCTCCTTCACTATATATTTAGAGGTAAAAAGATGATGTACAGATGAAATGCAAGCAAAAAGAAGAAGAAGAAGACGAAGAAGAAGAAGAAGACTTGTAGTATTCTTTCAGCATACCAAATAGACAGTATGTCCAACGCCATTTCAGGATTTGGCAGTAAACCAGCAATCAAATTCATTATCTGGTAATACCAACACTCCAGGCAGAGCATGACAGCTGATGCAGCTGACAGTTTATAGAAATCCCATAAACCAGAAAATGCCTGCATGCTAAATCCATTCCAAGTCTTGCTACATCTATCGCTCGCCAGTATATAAACAAACTGAGGAACCACAATCAGCACCCACGAGAAACTCAAGACAAATGCAGCACCCATAAGTCCCCATCCGAATTTAAACAGTGCCAACCATGCGAACAGCATGTGGATAGTCAGTGCAACTGCTGATATGACTGCACTGGGAAGGATAATGCTCTGGGCTTGCAAGAACTTTTGTACGGGAAAATTGAAAGCATACAGGAAAATCTGAGGAATCAGGCCGTAGACGAATGCAGCAGCTGCAGATGCAACATCTTTTTTCTGGCCTAGCAAGAGGAAAATAGGCTTGGAGAATAGGTAAGCTATCATAAGAGGAATTGCAGTTGCCACAAGTAGGACAGTTGCTCTCTGCATGTAAATTCCTAACATTTCATACTTTCTAGCTCCATATGCTTGCCCACACAGAGTCTCCACAGCACTTCCCATACCAAGCTGTCAAAAATATTTCCATAGTAATTAATTAAGACATATTAAATATTTATGTTCATAAGCTTGTGAAAGACTAATGCTTTCTTAAGTCTTAACTGAGACAAATGTTCATATTGAATCACGATCTCGATTTTGATTACTAGTTATCAATTAAAAAGTAGAGAAAAGGCAGAAGAGGTAGATTTTGATGTCATGCACAGCACTGATAAGTGAATTCTTGCATGGATTATTTATTTATTTATGCCTTTAATTTTGTAAATGGACACGTCAAATATGCATGCATGACACGTATTGAAGGTTCTTGAGTTGTCGGCAATCAGCAATGCAGTCATGGAGAAAAATTTCCAACTAACCATGATTCCAAAAGCCATCATTTGGAGTCCATTGTTACCAAGGGAAGCAGCTGCAAGCTCAAGATTGCCCAGATGGCCACACAAAATCTGTGTTGAAGCTGACAGAACGTAATTGAGAAGGTATCCTATGCATGCAGGAGCTGCAATTTGGAAAAGAGTCTTCAACTCTGCACCAGTGACCCGCCGGAGTCGCCGGAACCTCGGCAAGCTTGTGTCTGATAGTATTGCTTCTGTTTTAGAGCCCGTTGTTGTTATGTGCTCCGATGCCGGTCGTTCAGATGGTTGCTGCTGCTTGGC
Source organism: Gardenia jasminoides (assembly GCA_013103745.1). NCBI lineage: Eukaryota > Viridiplantae > Streptophyta > Magnoliopsida > Gentianales > Rubiaceae > Gardenia > Gardenia jasminoides. The sequence goes on from CM023095.1 coordinate 2,282,267, forward strand.
ATCATGGACCTCATTTTCTTGATTGTTGGACTCCATAATTTTTCCTGCTTATGATTTACTTGCCGAAGACTCTGGAGAGCTTTTATTTGTCCTTTTTTTTTTTTTTCCAACAAGGAGCCTGTATATGTCATTGGTACATAGTTGAGTGAATTACTACTTATCGTAGGACATACCGTAATTATGTTCACTCTATATGGTTGATTATAGTCTTAGGATTTTGAGTTCTATATAATCAGATATTTTCATACTTTAGAATTAGAAATTTGAGTTTTAAGGACATATTTTCATAATTTATCCCCTTAAAGTATGTCTTGATTCTCACTTTATCCCCCTAATCTTTATTTTTAATCACATAACCCCTTAACAGGCAAAAATATCCCTCTATTATGCTAAATTTTTATTTTTAAAATTTTCATTTCCTTTAATCACTGAACTTTAATCTACAATTTGATTTTAATCACTCTAATTGATGGTAATAAAGTTTAGCATAAGATGAGCATATACATAAGGGAATATATTAGCAATTGACTATTTTTAAAACATGACAAAAAAAAGATCCTTATAAGTTAAAACTCATTATAGGAAAAATAATTAATAAATGTCCAATACTGACATGTGAATCTACGATATAAAATTGGGCAAAAAAATTTTTCTTGATTTCTTAATTTGGAAAGTAGGTGAAATTGATTTGTAATAATATATATAATTCTGTCAATTTTGTAAATTAGAGAATGGACATCCTAAATTTTTTGTTTGAGAGATTTAATATTTTCTTAGAAATAAAAATTTGAAAAAAGAAAACTAATTTGGAATTAAAAAAGAGAGGGGAGACAACAAAGGAAAAAAAATTAGATGGTAGAGTGGTATTTTAATTTCTCAGGGATTAATTGATACAAATTGAAGGTTAGACTTAGGATTTAAAGGAAGAGTATCTTAAAGAAATAAATTATTGTTAACTCTTTTAATTTATAATCTTAACATTTTCACCAAGTTATATTATATAGATAATTTTCATCATTTTAACACTTTAATCCAAATCATCAAAAGATTATATTTAACTTTTGAAACCTTTTATAAAAAAAAAGCAAGTAAATCATAAAAGGGTAAGGAGTAATTTTAAAATAAAAAAAAAGTATAGCTCGTACTTATTGGGTACACCAACATTCTTGTGGTTAATATTTTGTAATGATCAGATATATAGATACTTTGCTACACTAAGCTCTTTTTTGGATTGCCATCCCTCCTCCTCCCAAAAAAAAAAAAACTTTATATTTCTTAATCATTTTTTTACTTTATATACATCAAATTGTTATAGTACATTTTTCAATAAAAACTTCAAAAAGAAAAAATGCCAAGAATATCGCAAAATCTTGTAAAAGAAAAAGGTTAAACTATGAACATTATTAAATAAGGAAAACGAAAACACATTGATCCATTCTACGTGTAAATGCTCTAAATTTATCTTCTTGATCTTTTGAGTATTTCTTCATCTAAAAGTCCAAATTTCTAATAGGAACGATATAAATTTGTGAAAGAAGATTTAAGAACCAACATGTTGAGCAATAGCCAATAGAATTTGAAATTTTTGTTCACAGAAATTCTATATCTATATTCGTGGGAAAAAAAGGGGAAAACTCCCAAAACTTTTAGGGGAGGAAAGTTAGAGACAAATGAGTTTTGGAATTTAGATCAAACCATTGATCCCAGCACCAAACAAATCCAAGATGTAGACAAGTCCATAATTTTGGTACACAATTACAGTGTAGAATCTGATACTCTGAATACGCTATTGCTCCTTTCCGTTGTGCGGTGGACGAGAATCCATTGTCCATTCCATGAGACAATTCAACAAATGGGCTACTCAATCTTTTTTTTTTTTTTAAGTGTTTTTGCGGTGTAGACAAAACTCCACTATTCAATCTACTTCTCCTTTTGTGGACAAAAGTCATCACTCTTTGAGATGACTCAAACTCAATGTTTAAAATTCAGACTGGCCAGTGAATCGGTGGCATGACCGGTTCGCGGTTCAACCGGTCTGACCGGCCGGTTAAGAGTTTTTTTTTTTTTTTTTTGGCAAGGTCCGGAGCACCCCTACACCAAGAGATTAATGGCATATAAAATTCACGCCATCGCTAAGGCCACTCTCCACGCTGGCCTTAACAAGTAAGCACCCAAAGACCAAAGATTAATGGAAAATTAATGACACTTTACTACATTTCATTGACACATTTGGATATAAAATGATCCCAAGTCCCATCTTTTGTTCACCATTAATGATATTTTTCAAATTTTTTGAGGGGAAAAAAAGTTTAAACCCAATAACTTTGAATACATTAATCCAAAAGTCTTTATCTTGAAGTTGTCTTTAAAATTTTCTTAATAACATGAAAATTGAACATAAATTTTCTGAAAATTGATAAATGTAATTTCTTTCAACCATACAAAAAAAAAAAAGAAAGCCTGAAAAATTTGAAATATTAGATACATCTTTAACCAAAATTGGGAAAACAAAAAAAAGAAAACCAACATCAATAAATGAAAAGAATTAAGTTTCAAATTAAATACAAACACCCACATACGTAAAATAAATAAAAGGAAGAAAACTTGTATAGATTATATTAAAGTTGTGGAAGAAAACTTCAAGAGATTAAACTAAATACATGGAGATTTAAAAAATGGTAAGAGAGAGAGGAGGGTGGAGGAGGTGGAGATGAGAAGAGGGAAGAATAGAATTTGTACAGAAATTTATTATAGTAACCCTAAAAATTAATGATTAAAAGAGAAATGATTGTGGTGAAATTGGAAGGATGCAAGATTGAATCCTCTGATGGTGGAATTTAGTAACTCTAAAAATTAGTGATTAAACGAGGATTGATGGAGGTAAAATTGGAAAGAATGCAAGATTGAATCCTTTGAATGTGGAACTTAATAACATTAAAAACTAGTGATTAAAAAAGGAATGATAGAGGTAAAATTGAAAATGATGCAAGATTGAAACTTCCAAATGTGAAAATAGAGAGAGGCATAGATGGGTAAATGGAAGTTTCATTTTTTATTTTACTTTTCATTAGTTTTATAAATTTTTGTACTCACCTAACTTCAAAAATACTTGTTAGTGTGGTGGTTAAGACACTTGTGTTTTATATATGAGGTCCCAAGATAAAAATCATCAATTCACGGTTCGCACGGTTCTTGACCACTTTTCGGGTCTTATACAGAACTAGACCGGTGGCATGACCGGTTCGCTATTCAACCAGTCGAACCGGCAGGTCCGGTCCGATTCTGAAAACACTGCTCAAACTGGGCCACTGAATTCTGGTGTTAGATACCCTCCGGACCAAACTTATGACACAATTCAAAACTGGAATGGGCAATATCAGGGTGACAATTAGGTTTCATGGGCCGGACTCTAACAAATCTATGCTCGGCGTATAAAATAGATAAGACTCTTGGATTTTAGAGCTTTCGAACCCAAGTGTGCTTTCGAACCCAGGTGTAGATTAAGAAGTTCAAACTCAACTCGTACTTTAATATGAGTTCGAGTTCATATCAGGATCGATGCAAGTTCATAATTAAGTACATAATTATATATAATATATTAATATTTATGAATTATTATAAATTTATATGTAATTTATTAATATTCTAATGCTATTATATGTATAGTTATATATTATATATATCATTTAATATACAATTATATATTTTACAATATGCACAGGTTGGGTATTAATTGGGTTTGAGTCTAATAAAGTCCAATCTCAACTCACATTTAATTTGTTGCTATTGAACTCCTGCTCAAGCCTATTGAATAAAAGTCTTGCTTGGCCTTTTTTGAGGCCGAACGGGCTTTAGAGTGAAAAGGAGAAACTATCACCATAGGAATGACACAGATTAAACCTAAAAGTGGCAAGACACAAACAATGATATCAAGTCTGATTTTAAGAAATTGTAGACAAGATCAAGGCCGAAAGCTGCAATTATGCTAATTCACCCAGGCATATTTGGAGCAATTGCCGTGTTTGTGAAGAATACTTGAATGATACTCTTTATATGTGCAAAAAAAAAAAAAAAAAATCACTCCCTCTGTTCCTATATATATAAGTGTTCCAAACTCATATTCCTTTTATCTGTCCTTTTAGCATTTCAAAAAAGCATTTATGAATATTTTTCCAAATTTACCCTTATTTATGAGGTTAACTTTCTTGAGTTGGAACTATAAAAAATTAATATGGTGTTTGGAACATTAAACATGAAAGTAGTTGGAAAATGAAGGATAATTTTGTCAATTCAGATATAATTTTTTACTAAATTTTAGAAATTAACTAACTTTCTTAATATACGATATTCGGTTATTCAGAACTTTTGTATAGGAACAGATGGAGTAAATTGGAAGTTCCAGTGACCCAATATACAAGCTTATACTTTTCTTCAAACAACAGATATTAACACAGATTATCTATGCAAATCATTGGACCTAAATTAAATTGTCGACTCTATAAAAAATTAGATAAATTATATATAACCCCTTTGTGGTTTCAACTGTTGCCACATAATCCCATAACATTTCAAAATATCTACTTCACCCCCTTATGATTTTATGTAAAGTAGAGATTTAACGAAAAATACTCTATGTATTGTTGTTAATTGAAATGACTATAGTGTCCTTATTTAAATGTTAAATCAACACATGGATTAACCACTTTTTATAAAAGTATAGGGGAATTATATGGACAATTGCAAAAATAATGGGAGGATAAAGTGGATACTTATATGAATCATAAGGGGGTTGTATAGATATTAAAATTTTATCACACGCGCTTTTAGAGCACATTCGGTACAAACGCTATAACTGATTGTACATTCCATCCACTTTGGACTTTACATAAAACTATAGGGGAGTGAAGTGGACATTTTGAAACGTTAGAGGGTTACATGGCAACAGTCAAAACCACAGGGGGTCATTTGTAATTTACCCTAAAAAATTTGGAAATAATTACCGATAAAAGCATTGAACCCAACCTAAGCTAAAACAAAGTCATCAATCCAAAATTACATCGTATTGTGCAAGGAAAAGAAATGAATAAAAGGAAATAGATATTAGGCATTTTTCCAGCTAGGATGGTGAAGCGGGAAACTAACAGTCCGAAGCAAGACAAGCTAACTTAATAAGCCCAAAAAAATTATTACTGGCAACAGACAAATTTGCTGCTATAATCAGGCTAAGAGAGAGGTATATTCTAACAAAACTGGAAGCAATTACATTTACGTAAAACCTGGAAGAGCACCACCACATCTTAATCCTATGAACGGGAAAATACAAAAAAAGAGGTATCTTTTATAAACACGAAAGATTTTAAACCAAACAAAGAATTGAGAAACAAAAACGAAAAAGCTTACGCAAGTAAATTCGAAGTCTGATGCAAGTAAAATTTCAAACTCCTGAGCAAGTCAGTATAATTTTAAAACGTAGCTTCAACGGCAACCGGTAATGCTCTGCCAAACTGGAATCACAAACTTGAATTTGTATGCGATTCACCTTTCTTTTCTTTTTTCTTTCCCAAAATAACTATCCAACAATCAACCTTATGAATACACAAACATAGGAGAATCGATTTTCATGAATATAATGACCATCTAGATTTCCGATCACAATACTAATTGATGGAGAAAAGGATGAAGACCAAGAAAGCTGGGGAAATCAGAAAGACCAGGAAAGGAGATATAAATGCATGACCATAAATAGAAGAAATAATGACGGATAATGATAGGCTATGCACGCCCGATCAGGTGAGAGTAATAAGAAAGAATGGAGAAGAAATAAGCTATTAATGCGACAGAAGTTTGAATTTTGGCAGCCTGAAAATGATGAAGTTAATTAGATTCTTAAAAGTAACAATCAGAAGATAGCTTACCAACTGGAAGATGAGCAGAATGACGAAAGGGGAGAAGGACAGTGAGCATCGGTAGAGTGAAAAAACAAGAAAGCCGAGTGAAAAAGATAGTAACAAGCAATAAGAAACGCAATCATGACAAATGGACATTTGAATCTGTCTCCAGCAGAGATCCAACTAAAAGGAGAAAGAAAGGTGCTGTATATTCTCCGTCTGACGTAAATTCCTTCAATTTCAAAATAATTTCATGCCAAATGTTATCAGTCTTCACCGTTCCTTCTATGATAGTGCTAACTTGCTGTTCATCTTGATTAATTATTTTACCAACTCAATTTATGAATGTATATTCTATCCCTCTTATTCAAACATAGTACAATGTGGTCAAGTAAGTGATCCTTACTTCAATACATTTTTCTTGTTCCAGCTGTAACAGTGAGTCTTTTCTTCGTACATTTAAATTCTATAACTGTTCACCATCAATCTAAGACTAGACATATTGTTGGGAAAGGGGTACCGGTGCAGGCAAAAATTATATCAGAGTTATTTCAGAACAATTCACTCTTTTCTCAAGTACTAATTAAAATAGGAATAAATCAAATAACCAAACAACGATATCAACTGTAATAGTAAAATGCAAGAAAATAAACAGCACAGGACACCAGGATTTTTACGTGAAAAACCCATATCGGGAAAAATCACGGGACCTAGTACAGTCAAAAATCTCCACTGTCACAATAATAACGGGAATACACAGGTCTATTCGGAATATCCGAATGATAGAAACATCGCCAACATCAACCAAGTAAATTTAGAATAATTTCGTCAGAAACATCGCCAACATCAACCAAGTAAATTTAGAATAATTTCGTCTTCCAAAAACTACAACTGTCAAGAAGTGGGTTTGGAAGGATGTTACCACACAAAGAGGAAATCCAAAATCGACACCGGTAAATGAGTAAAGTTTAATGAGAGGATCGCGCAGGTAAAGTTTCATCTCAATCGGGATTCAAATCGCCATCCAATCAAGGCCAGGAAGAGCAAATATTTTTCTCTCTCTAAGTTTTTCCTCAACTTTCTCTCTTCGTCCTTATTCTAAGAAAAAGAGGTGGTAGAAGCCTTTTTGTTGTTGCTCTCTTGTGCGTGCTTCTGTTCCTTCTTATTTATAAGGCTTGAGAAAGCCAAATCATCCAATCTAATATAGATTAAGAAAACAAAGTATTGTGGGCTTTGGATTTGTTTGTTTGTTTGGCCCATCAAATGGGCTGGATCAACAAACCCAACAATTTCCCCCTCCAGTTCATTTGGGAGGTTCCACCAAACTTGTTTCCTGTCTGCAAAACAAGAGTTTTTCCCTAGATAACGCCTTAATGAACATATCAGCACTATTATCATTTGTGTGAACCTTCTCAAGTGTTAGCAATTTGGAATCCAACACATCCCTAATCCAATGATACCTCACATCAATATGCTTAGATCGAGAATGAAATGTAGAATTCTTACACAAATGATTGGCACTCTGACTGTCACAGTAAACACTATACTTCTCTTACTTCATGCCCAATTCCTGAAGGAATTTCTACAACCAAAGAATCTCCTTGCATGCTTCAGTGGTTGCAATATATTCTGCCTCCGTACTGAATAGGGCGATACACTTTTACAACTTACTTTGCCATGACACTGCTCTCCCTGCAAAAGTCATCAAGTACCCAAATGTGGACTTCCTATTGTCAAGATCACCTGCCATATCTGTATCAGTGTACCCATCTAGCATAGTTTTGCCATTGCCGAAACACAAGTACAATTTGGAAGTTGCCTTGAGATACCTGAGAATCTATTTGACAGCATTTCAATGCTCTCTACCAGAATTAGAGAGATATCGGCTGACTACCCCAACAGCATGAGCTATATCTGGCCTGATGCATACCATAGCATACATTAAACTACTAACGGCCGAGGTATAAGGAACCTTCTTCATGTCTTCTTTGTCTTTCTCACTTGTAGGACACTGCTTGATACTCAATCTGAAATGACCTGTAAGTGGAGTAGAGACTTCCTTAACCTTACTCATATTAAACCTGTCAAGTACCTTTTCAACATACTTTTTTTGAGATAACCAAAGTTTTCCATTTTACCTGTCTCGAGATATTTTCATCCCAATAATTTGTCTAGCCGGACTTAAATCGTTCATTGCAAAGGATTTGTTTAACTTCTTTTTCAACCTGTCAATTTTTATAAAATCATGACCAACAATCAATATATCATCAACATATAGCAAGGGAATAATAAAATCACCATTTGAAAAATTTTTCACATAAACGCAGTAATCAGATGTGGTCTTGTGTAGGGCTGAAATTCAATCGAGCTACTTGATTCGAGTAATCGAGTAGTTCGATTGAAGCCTCGACTCGAAGCTCTCAAAATCGATCTCGAAGTCAAGCTCGAGCTACTTGAATCTAAAATCGAGTCGAGTTCGAGCATAGAAATACACTAATCGAAGTACTCGCTGAGCTACTTGGTTCTAAAAAAATAATTTAAAATTAATATATTATATTTACTAATTTACCATTTTAGGTTTGTTAGTTAAAATATTACAATCTTTACCAACATGGTGATAATTTTATATGAGGGTTAATAAGTCATTTCATATTCATCATTGTAAATAATGAATTAATTTAATATTAAACAAAGAAAAAATAGTCATTTCCTTTCCTCGTCAACTCTTCGCCTTCACTCTTCATTTCCATTCGATCTTTCTTCTTCATCTTCTCCCTAGTCCAGACTCCAGCCTCCAATGTCCAGCCTCCAAATTCAAGCAACCAAGAAGCAGCCCCAAAGAACCAAGAGTGCCTTCTCACCACAAAGTCCGCTCTCCATGCCACCATGTTGTAGTTGTTTCCAGATTCAAGCTTCCTGAGATTAGAGAAAGTTAGGGTTTGCAATTTTCCTCCTATTTTTTTTTTTACTATTTTCTTGCAAATTTTGTTCATCATTGTCAATGCTAACTTGTATGTGATCTTCCTATTCGTTAATTTTGAAGTTGTCGCCTAGCTGCCATTTGATTTCATCAAAAAAAGAATTTTTTTTATAAGCAACCGATTTGCACGCACAATCAATCCGATTGCTCTTCCGACTCTTAAGTATCACCGAGAAATGTTAGAAGACTAACATCATGACCACCCATCCATTCAATTGAAGAACAAGAGGCGGAGGTCGGAGGGGTGCCACCGATGCATTTTCAACAACTTGCGTGATTTTTACAAACGCCTAATTGAAGACCTGGAGACTCCGTAATATGAACATCCCTTAGATAAGGTGAACAAGATTTACCGATGAGTCAAACCTCGCTTGCCTATATCTTCACCTAGCCTAACTTTTTTTTTCCCTTCCTTTCTCGGGTAGATTTTGCGCTTGAAATTTAATTAGTAAGAGACTTAAATAGATTTTGCAGTTGAAATTTAATTCTGAAGGTTGATTTTCAGTAGTGAATGCTTTTCTTGTTGTTTGATGAATTTTTGTTGGTACTCGAATTTAGCTTCATCCGCGTTAGGTTTGACTCACATATAGTCATCACTTGAATGAAAAATGTCACTAGATGTTGCTCAACTGATTGTACCCGTGAATACTTCTTTGTTAGGGTTTCCATCATGGCTTTTGATCAATTAGTTTGGATTGATTTTTCCGCCTCATTCCTGAATCCTAATGCATCAAGTTTGAGTCTTTCTCGAAATTTAGAATTTGCATCAACTTTTGTACCAAGTATTGATTACGAGTGTCCAAAGTTTAATTCTTTTTATGACATGGAAGCGCTTCTTTGTTGGTTCATTGATCAATTCGAACTCAATTGCTTCTTCGCCTTGATTCTTTACGCTATATAAATGTGAATATGTTTTCATCATATACTTGTTTGAATATTGTGTTTTGATTGGTAATGCCGAATCTTAAGATACCTTATGCAAATACATGTGCAATACCTTATTCAACTCTTTCACGTGAGTTAAATACGATGATGATGTCAAAAAAATGTTGGCTTTATTAATCTAACAATTATTTATATGTCAATGAAAATGAACTATTAAAATAATTCAAAATCCCTAAGAAAACTAATCAGATTTCTGATTTCTACAAATGGCGAGGCTGGAAGTTAAAAGAAGGTCCTCCACATTTTCATTAGCTCGATTTGACTTGTTATTATAATTTTTAAGTAATAAAAAAATGATCTTCTTTAAAAATAAACATACTTTTATTACTGTAATTCAAAAAACAAAAGGTGATCATTATACTCATTGAAAAGCATCACAAAGGCGTTGTGTAATGTGATTCTACTAAGTGTACCCCAATTAAAAGGTAACTAATGAACATGATAGCATTATGCTTTTTCATTTTATAATGTAAATGGATGAAGAATACTATACAATGCTAAAGCTATCATTCAAAATACTAAGAACTCTACCAAGGATAAGTTAAACAAACTAGCAAAATCTACTAATTTAATTAGCAAAATACTAAGAACTCGTTTTTATTTATTTAATATATTGGTGCATTTTGGTGGTACAAATGCACCGACATGTCAACAAGACATTTGAAACATCCATACTTAAACACACTCTCGACAATAGATTGTATAATCTCCAGTCCTTGTTCTGATCAGTTCTCAAAAGCTAAGGGCATTCCAGAAAAGAATAAGAGATCCTTCTTCCCTGTAGTATTCATTAACCAAGGTCAGATAGAGACCTTACTTGCCCTTGCAGGATATGTCTTCCTTAGCATGAATAAGGAGCCAGAGAGTGGAAAGTTCCAAGGATTTCAGAAACCACCGAGCACGCCCACAAACACCAAGATAAGTCATTGGTCTTCTTGTTGTGCTCATCCACAACAAGAATCAATTGTAGAATCAATTATGTGATGCAGCTTGTCATTTCCTAGTTAATTATATGAGTTAATTTCTTGGCTAAAAAAAAAAGATTTTGGGAGAATGGAGTTGATTTTAATTTTGTAATTTGTGTTGAGATTTTAAGTCAGATGAAGCAAAGATTAAAAATTTTTTCAATTTGGGCAGTAGTTGAAGTTCAAATTGCCCTTGGAACTCAGCTGTAGTAGGGACATTCAAGAAATGGAGAGGAGATCAATTCCATCGACAAGTGACTCGGCAATTACGCTGTAGCATGGACTCACTGAGGAGATAGGTGAAAAATATTCCTCGGTGATTTTTTTTCCACCAAACTAGTTTAGTAGCTTGAAGCGGATTCCTTCAAATGGTTAAATGAAACCGAAATGGATGTCTCAGATGTTACTCAAATGGTTAAATGAAACCGAAAGGGATGTCAGTATGTTACTTTCCAATATGTTACTTTCAATCTTTTTTCTTCGATTTTCAAGATTTATTTCTACCGTTATTTATTCAACTTTAACTGCATATTCTTCACATTTTTGCATTGTTGTCAAAATCATTTCTTGTCAAGATACGCTTGATACGTAATGAAACACGCTGTAACATATGTCGTTGAAATTAGCTCACTTTATCCTCTATTGATCTCTACCGACTTGCTTATTCAAATTGATGTACTCTCTACTCTCGCTGCATTTGCTTATTGAAATTGATTTTTTTAATTAAATTTTGAAAAGAGGAAAAGAAAATCCTTGTTTGTGCCTTAGTAAAGCTTTTAGACTCCTTTTCTTTTATGAAGTGGGCTAACTATCACTCGGTAATGGTAATGCATGGGTGAGATAATTTTTGGAAGGATATAAGCTCTTAACGACTCTTATATCTCAGCATTTCCACCAAGACAAGTATTTTGCCATCCATACATTTCAGTCTACAAATTAACGTTGCAGATTGTCCTTTTTCATATTTCCTGATCATATTATGTGGAAAGAGGGCCAATTATCTGAGTATGACATTAATAACTTATAAACTGAAATTTTTTTATAGGCATGTCGACTAGTCCGCCTGAGGTCTCGTCAATGCCACATGGTTTGGGGGTCGGTTCATCTACTCCTATAACAATTGGAAGCCCAAAGATTTGTGAACTGGACACCGTGATCCCACTGCAAATGTTGAAACACAAGAGGGAAATAGAGACAAAAATGCTCAACAAGGAGAGGAAGTAGAAGGAGATGATAAATTTCAAGTGGCTAAAAAGAAAAAGACTTCTGGGGCATGGGATGATTTTGAAGAATTTGAAGACAAAGGCACATATTATGCCATATGTAAGCATTGTGGCAAGAAGCTAAACCGGGGGAAAAGTAAACAAACTAGTAGCATGTGGAGGCATCGAGAAACCTGTTCGGTTAGAAAAACTAAGCTTAGAAAGGCTGAACAGCAGACAATGATCAATTTTCAGCCGGTAGGTGAGTGTTCTACAACTGTACAAGCTTTGCACTCTGGCAAATTCGATATGGAAGTAATGAGAGGGCTGCACATTGATATTGATGCACGAGCACCCATTTATAATTTTGAGGAAGAGGGCTTCAATCTAATGATGAAACGTGGCTGGCCAGAGTGGCAGAAGATCTCACGAGTGACAGCCAAAAATGATTGTTTTCAGCTGTATGACATAGAGAAAAAGAAATTAAAAAATCTGCTAAAAAATGTGGGCAAAGTGAGCTTGACCACCGATATGTGGAAATCTAAAAATCAGAAAATTGAGTATATGGTGGTAACCGGGCACTGGATTGATGCAAATTGGAAACTACAAAAGAGGGTACTAAGCTTTGTTCATATTCCACCACCTCGTCGAGGAGTTGAGATTTCGGATGCCCTCTTCAAGTGTGCGAGTGGGAATTGAGGGCAAAATTTACACTATTTCGACAATGCCCAATAATGATGGCCATAAGATTATTGAAGGATGACTTGGAGATGCAAGAAGCTATGGGGAAAGCTATTTCATGTTCATTGTTGTGCCCATGTATTGAACCTTATGGTTCAAGATGGTCTAAAGGAAATAGTGGATATTTCTGAAAATATCCGAGATAGTGTGGATTTTGTAAACAAATCTGATGGTAGAGCATTGCTATTTGCAGAAATAGCTCAACAATTGCAAATACCGGGGAAAAAATTGCTCCACAATTGTAGAACTAGGTGGAATTCCACTTATGAAATGTTAATTTAAGGAGGTTTTTCCCCGTTTCCAAGTTTGAGAGCCCCTTTATGAGCTATGTCCATCTTCAGAGGATTGGGAGAAAGTTGAGAAAGTCTGCACTATTTTAGAAAAATTTTATACAGCGACAAATATAATTTCAAGGAGTGACTACCCCACTAGTAACCTTTTCCTCCCAGAGGTTATAAAGGTGAAAAAATTGTTAGATGCACGAGTGGATGATGAAGATGATTTTGTGCAAAGTATGGTTAGAAGAATGAAGCTCAAGTTTGATAAGTACCTGAGTGCAATTTATTAATGTCCATTCAGATTCGATCCAAGGCAGAAAATGAAGCTATAGAGTTCGCTTTCCTAAGATGTACCCATGTATGAAGTTCGGAGAATATTGGAAAAGTTCGAGAGCTATATTCAACTTTATGACGAGTATGTTGCTATGGATTCTAGTGGAGGTATGGGCCAAATTCTTTCAAATTTTTCATCTTCTAGTAGCCAACATCCCCACCACCGTAGACTACTGGGATGATTTGATGAGTATTGTGGTGAACTTGAGGCTGATGAACCCCACAAATCAGAGTTGGTGGATTATCTTGACAAGCCTCGCCACTAACCGGACAAAATCCAAAGGATTTTGACCGCTTAGTTTGTGGAAGCTTAATCAGCATACCGATACTCTCTAGGATGGTTGCTGATGTATTGGCCATTCCTATCACTACCGTAGCATCCTGAGGCCACCTTTAGTGCCTGGACTAGGGTGATTGATTCTACCGGCTTCACTTGTCCTGATGCAAATGTTAATGTGCAAAGGATTGGTGTAGAAATTTACATGGAGTGAAAAAGAAATTGAAAGTAAGCTTCTTTTTATAATTTTATTATTTGTTACTAATTAGTATTTATTATTTAGTTTGTTAATTTTATTGTGATATGTTTATTTGCATTTCCACCACCTAAATGCAGCCACAAAAAGTTCACAAAGAATAATGAAGCCCAAAGTATGAACTTCCACTTTGCAAGGAAATCAGGTCCACATTCTTTTTTTTTCTTTATATAATCTTAATTTATTGTTCTTTTTCTTTAGTTTTAGGTTGTGTTAAAAGTTAAAATTAGATTGCATTGTTTCAATTTCTTCATGCGCATTGTGGATTGTGGACTATTGAGTGCTTGTGGCCTACAAATATCATACTGTTGGTTATGATTGATAAATGTTTCTAAATCACATCAAACTCGTGAGCTAAATTTTACTTAAATGGTTGTACTTCTATTTCTGCTTTCATCAACTTATGCTAAAGTTGAGATCATGTTCTTGACCGTGTGTTGCTCAAAAATGTAAACCTGAATCTTGCTTCATGGACTTGAAGCTAAAATGTTCACATTTTATGATATTCAATTGATGGACCTGTTGACAGCTTTATTTCCCACAAAGGGACTAGCTTCATGTTCATATTTTGTTTCATTTTGTGTTGCATTTCTGATGGATGTAGTGAAGTTGATGTTGTTGGACTGTTGGACAGCTTTATTTCCCACAAAGTGGTGTTTATGGCAGTTTCATGGCTTCATGTTCATATTTTGGTTCATTTTCTGCTGCATTTCATGGATGTAGTGAAGTTGATGTTGTTGGACCTGTTAGACGCCCTTATTTCCCACAAAGGGACTGCTAGGCAGCTTCATGTTCATATTTTGGTTCATTTTCTATTGCATTTGATGGATGTAGTGAAGTTGATGTTGTTGGACCTGTTGGACAGCTCTATTTCCCACAAAGTGGTGTTTATGGCTATGTTGTGTAGGAGTTCGAAAAGATTCTTGAGGAATTGGAATTGAAAATGCTGGTTGAAAATCCCCTCATGTATGTATGTATATATTCCAGTTTCCATCAAATGCAGATAACAAAACCTATTTAAGTTATTGAATTAGAATGCTATTGTAATACTTGTTTCAAAATTTTAGAAGACGCGTTTGGGTGTGGTTTCGCACTATTTGAGGATAACGTGTAATTGGACCCTTGACATACTCAATCTAAAATTTCATGGTATCTCTTAACTCAAGAACTTGAATGGATGCATGGAATTGAAATTAATCTTATGATACTTTGAATCTCCTCCTCTAAAGCTTGGTCATAGTCATGATTGTGACCTGTTTTGTTCATCAAATTAGATTGACTATAATCTCTAAAGCTCATGGTGAAGATCCTCCTCCTTCATTTTGCACAGGAAAGAAAGGAATATTCAAGTCATTTGTGTGCTTCTCAGAACTCAGAGTGCAATTTTTGAGTTCTTAATCTCGAGTACTCGAGCTCGAGCTCAATTGGGCTCGTCAAGCTCGAGAACTCGAGCTCGAGATCGAGCTTGATCGAGCTCGCGAGTCGAGCTCGAGTTTCGATTAATAATTCGAGCTCGAGCTCAAGCTTGGCTCGATCTAGTTCGAGCTCTGCTGGCTTGAGTCGAATTCGAGTTCGAGTATCGAGATACTCGAGCTCGACTGGACTCGATTTCAGCCCTAGTCTTGTGGTACTCATGATCTATCATGAAAGAGTCAAACTTCTTGTACCACTGCCTAGCGCTTGTTTCAATCCATACAAACTTTTCCTGAGACAACACACAAGATTCTCTTTTCCACTTTCTTTGAACCCCTACAATTGTTCCATGCAAATTTCTTCTTCCAAATCACCATGTAAGAAGACTGTTTTTACATCAAGTTGTTCAATCTCTAAATTCAAGCTATCTGCTATACCAAGAACAACCCAAATTGACGACATCTTTACCACAGGAGAGAAAATTTCTTCAAAATCTATACTTTTCTTTTGACTAAATCCTTTCACAACCAATTTTGCTTTGTACTTTGGTTGTGAGGTGTGCTCTTGAGTTTTCAATTTGTATACCCATTTGTTCTTCAATGCTTTCTTGCCCTTAGGCAATTTCACCAAATCGTAGGTATGATTCTCATGCAATGATACCATTTCCTCTTGCATAGCTTGCAACCAGTCTTCTTTCCTCTCATGTTCAAGAGCCTCACTATAGGACTCTGACTCCCCTCCATCTGTCAACAATACATACTTATTTGGATTATATCTGCTGGAAGGTCTTATCTGTCTTGTAGATCTCATAAATTCAACTTGTGATGGTGATGGTGGAGTTGGTGGCGTTTCTTGTTCAGGTTCATCAGTAATAGGATCTTCACCATCAAATTCCACTCTCTGCTCTATCTCAGCTCCCTCATGATCAGAATCAACCGGTGCTGGATCTGGATTTGAATAAACAGGAATGTCATCTGAGGATTTTGACCTGTCATTTTTATCAATGTTTTCAATGGTTTGATTTTCAAGAAAGACAACATCTCTGCTTCTAATCATTTTCTTCTCAACAGCATTATATATTCTGTAGCAAAAGTCTTCATGCCCATAATCCAAGAAAATACACTGCTTTGATTTCATATCAAGTTTTGACCTCTCATCTTTAGGAATGTGAGCAAATGCCCGATAACCAAATACTCTCAAGTGTTTGTAAGACACATCCTTATCTGTCCATACTTTCTCTGGGATATCACCATCCAAAGGAACTGATGAAGAAAGATTGATCAAATCAACTGCGGTCCTTATTGTCTCACCCCAAAAGGATTTTGGCAGTTTAGTATTAGAGAGCATACATCTGACCCGTTCAGTAATGGATCTATTCATCCTCTCTGCTACTCCATTTTCTTGAGGAGTTTTTAGTACTGTCTTTTCTAGTCTGATCCCATAGGACTCACAGTAACTTTCAAATGGTCCTCTGTATTCACCACCATTGTCAGCACGTACACACTTCAATTGTTTGCCTGTTTCCCTTTCAACTTTACTATGAAAATCTTTGAACACATCCAAAACCTGGTCTTTGAATTTCAAAACAAAACACCAAAGTTATCAATAAAAGTTACAAAATAAACAGCACCAACAAGAGATCTATCTTTCATATAGCAAACATCAGTGTGCACCAACTCTAATGAATTTAATTTTCTAGATGGAGAAAAGTTCTGAAATGCAACTCTGTGTTGTTTCCCATAAATGCAGTCAACACAAGATTTAAGTGCATTACCTCTTATTTTAGGTAGGAGTTGCTTGCGAACAAGTGTCTGAATCCCCTTTTCACTCACGTGTCTAAGTCGCTTATGCTAGAGGTCAATGGATGAATCATGAACTGTATTCACTTCTCCCTTCCCCAACTTTGCTTGCATCAAGTAGAAGGTATTCTGCTTCCTTCCTCTAGCAACAATGAGATTTCCTTTGCTGAGTTTCTATTTGCCTTCACCTTGTGAACTATGATAGCCCTCATCATTAAGTTTTCCTGTGAAAACAAGATTAAGATGAATATCAGAAACATGTTGAGTATTTTTCAACACTAGTTGGCACCCGATATCTGTGTCCAAGTATATGTCTCCCATGCCAATAACTTTGCACGAAACCTCATTTTCCATCCTAACATAGCCAAAGTCTCCTTTGGTGTAGGTTGAAAAGAAATGCCTGTGAGGGGTAACATGATAGGATGCACTAGAGTCAACTACCCAATCACTGTTATGACAAGTAATATTGACATGACCATCATCACAGAACACAAACATATCATCATGGGCTGCCACAACCGCTGTAGTCTCCTCTTCATTTTTTTTCCTTCATCTTGCCTTTTCCTTTCTTCTCAGCTTGGTCTCGTTTGTAAATTCTACATTCTCTCATATAATGCCCTTTCTTTTTGCAATAGTGGTATGCATCATTTTTTCGTGACTCAGACTTGCCTCTGGATTTGCCATTCCTGTAGTGGGGTCCTCTACTCTTACTTCTCCCCCTTCCTTCCTTCTTTTCTATCACCAAGGTTTGGGATTCACTGATAATTTTTTGTTCCTTCCTCCTGAGCTCTTCATTCATCATAGCCTCTTTTGCTATGGCCATGGTCAACACACCATTTGGAGTTGAATTACTGACGAGACTACCATTGTTTCCCAACTATCAGGCAATAAACTGAAAGGTCTACACCTCATCATCTAAATTCAGATTCAATGTAGCTGCTTGGTTTATTAAGCCCTGAAATTACTCAAGTGTTCAATCATATCTGCACCATCCTTATATCTCATTCGAGTAATCTGCTTCAGGCAAGAGACTTTATTTAAACCATTTTTTCTTTCATACATGCTTTCTAATTTCTTCCACAGTATATCAGCTCTGGTGTCATTAGCAAAGTGTTGGAATATTGTCTGACCAATCCACTTTCTAATATTACCAACAGTTTTTCTGTATATAACAGCCCATTTTTCATCACTCATATCATTTGGTTTAGCCTTATCTCCTAGAACAAGATCAAACAAATTTCTGTAGTATAAATAGTCTTCCATTCTGGGTTTTCAAATTGAATAATTAGTTACATTTAATTTTATCATGCAATCACTATCCGAATCCTCCATTTTAATCAGTACAACGAGCAACCCAACTTGGCTGCTCTGATACCACTTGTTGAGAAAGGGGTACCGGTGCAGGCAAAAATTATATCAAAGTTATCTCAGAACAATTCACTGTTTTCCCAAGTACTAATTAAAATAGGAATAAATCAAAATCACCAAGCAATGATATCAACTGTAACAGTAAAATGCAAGAAAATAAACAGCACAGGACACCAGGATTTTTACGTGAAAAATCCAAATCGGAAAAAATCATGGGACCTAATCCAGTCAAAAATCTCCACTATCACAATAATAACAGGCATACACAGGTTTATTCGGAACATCCGAATGACAGAAACATTACCAACATCAACCAAGTAAATTTAGAATAATTTCGTCTTCCAAAAACTACAACTGTCAAGAAGTGAGTTTGGAAGGATGTTACAACACGAAGAGGAAATCCAAAATCGACACCGGTAGATGAGTAGAGCTTGATGAGAGGATCACGCAGGTAAAATTTTGTCTCAATCGGGATTCAAATCGCCATCCGATCAAGGTCAGGAAGTAGCAAATATTTTTCTCTCTCCAAGTTTTTCCTCAACTTTCTCTCTTCGTCCTTATTCTAAGAAAAAGAGACGGCTGAAGCCTTTTTGTTGTTGCTCTCTTGTGCGTGCGTCTGTTCCCTCTTATTTATAAGGCTTAAGAAAGCCAAATCATCCAATCTAATATAGATTAGGAAAACAAAGTATTGTGAGTTTTGGATTTGTTTTTTGTTTGGCCCATCAAATGGGCTGGACCAACAAGCCCAACAATCTCCCCCTCCAACTCATTTGGGGACTCCACCAAACCTGTTTCTTGTCTGCAAAACAAGAATTTTTCCCTAGATAACGCCTTAGTGAACATATCAGCATCATTATCATTTGTGTGAATCTTCTCAAGTATTAGCAACTTGGAAGCCAGCACATCCCTAATCCAATGATACCTCACATCAATATACTTAGATCGAGAATGAAATGTAGAATTTTACACAAATGAATGGCACTCTAACTGTCACAATAAACACTATACTTCTCTTGCTTCATGCCTAATTCCTGAAGGAATTTTTGCAACCAAAGAATCTCCTTGCATGTTTCAGTGGTTGCAATATATTCTGCCTCCGTACTGAATAGGGCGATACACCTTTGCAATTTACTTTGCTATGACACATGTCATTCATTAATATGAATGGCAAGCAAATAATCTGGTCGTAAATGTAAATGTTATCTAAAAATTCATGATTAACCATGATAACCTGAGCGGTCCTCCTCTTTCTGAAGCAATAGTATGCAAGAAGCAAAACAAACTAATGATGGCAAAAAAATCATATATACCATCCCAATGTGGAGGCAAATGGAAGCATCATTGGCTCGAGACTACTCAGAGAAATTATTCTAGTGGGGAGAGCAAATCAAAGGCATGCGGGAGTACACACTTCATTATTCAATGATATCATGAAAAATATGTGGCCATTAGCCTTGGTATAATAAGAATATAACTCCCACAATCTCAATATTTGCAAAAGCAAAAAAGAATACATAGTCTTGCTGGTTTTAATGGAGTTATCAAGCGTGCTACTGATCCAAGAGAAGCATCTCAACTATTGTAGCAGAGGTTGCTCTTTTTGTTCATCCCAACTGTCCAGCCTACTCCTTGCTTTCTCCACCTGAAGAATTGCAAAAATTAGAAATTCTTAGTCCCATTAATGACCTAATTCTTGGGGTAGCATTTCCATGGTAGAGATGGTTGAATCAAAAATAACGAAAAGACAATAATGTTAAAGTTATTTTTCTACACTATTTAACTAAATAAAAATTATAACTTATTTTAGAAAATCATGCTGATGTTGATGTCATCCAAATCCCAATAGTATTTGATAATCGTCTAATCCATCTGAGATTTTTTTTTTTTTCAATGCAGATTCCAAATCTTATTACGGAAAATTGTAGATTGGCAGTAATTGAAAGTTGAATCGGGTTCTAATTTGCTTGAAAGATTAATCTCAAATTATAGTACGTAGAATCTATTTGGATTCGGCCCAAAACCAGTTTTAGGCCGGCCACGTAAGCCTTGCTGGTAAACTCTAGTAAGGCTTCTCTTGTCGAGAAGATTTTTCTTCTCAACTTACAGAACCCGAAAGCTTAACACTCACTCTGGAGATGGTGTAAGAAAGTTCGATGGTCTTAAATAGAGAAGCCTTTCTTTTCTTTTCTTCTCTTTTTTTTTTTCAAATTTTGTTTCAAAGCAAGAGAGGGGTAGGATTTAAACACTTTAGATCCTCTGTTTAGATTTCCTGACCAAATTTCATGTTCAATTTAAAATGATATCGTTTTACTTAATGAAACTAGTGGCATTATATTTAATAAAACTGCGTACTTAATAAAATGACGGCATTTTAAATTGAACACGGAACTTGAACAGAAGCCTCGACAGAGTATCTAAATTGGGATTTAAAAAGCAGAGAGCAGACAAGAAGATTTGAATTCAGAAACTCTGATTTCTGGAATCTCAACTTAAATAGTGAAGTTAAGTAGTAACTAATAAGTACCTCATCATCCCAGTTGGTTCGAAAAGTGACCCAAACTAGGATCAAAGTTTGCATGGCTACGCCTCCAACCATTCCCGACCATATACCCTGCAATTAAACCAAACAAAAGTCACACCCCAATTACTTTGAAACTAATCAATTTCCTTTTTCCGGGGTTTCGACTTCCAACTCGAAAGTTGAAAATGGAATTCATTGCTGCTAGTAGGATTGATGCTAACAGTGAAAGAATTTGATATAATGGCTGCAACTAGTAATCGACAAGTATTCTTGTAGTTTTGGGGGAAAAAATTGATGGCGACATGTACCTTAGCACCAAGATTGAATTTGAATCCAAGAAGTGCACCCAATGGAACGCCCACCACGTAGTAACATCCAACATTCACGTAAGCAACAAATTTTTGCCATCCACATCCGACAGCAACACCTATTTGGACGTGAACAATTCAACATAAAAATCATTTCAGGCCAAAGAAAACAAGGCAACGATTGCTTCCATATAGTCTAGAAAGGATCTTTTGTCTGCCACAAACTTACATCGTAGTCTAGAGAAAATTTATTTAACTAACTTGTTAGCATACACATATGCTTACCGGACAGAACTGGTTGAATCCCATTAAGCAAAATAGAGACTGCCAGCAGCGGGGTAAGATCTGAGACAGCATCGGCGACAACTTCACCTTCGGTGAAGGCATAACTCATGACATGCCGCAGAAGAAGCACAGCGATGGCGCAGATCGCTGCGATGATAAACGAGCTTGCGGTCACCACCACCACCGCAAATGCTGCTGATTTGGGATGTCCAGCCCCCAGCTCATTACTAATCCTCACACTGTTCCATGAAGAACATGATTTGATGGGATTAATTAAGTCTGTCTAATGGGTGTTCGCTCGTTACAATATAGTGCAACTATAAATATTTTGAAAATGTAAAGTTAAATAGGGAAATCTTATATATGCAAGGTGTGATAATGATTGTCAGTATGTGCATCTATATATTAAATTAGATGTGATTTAAGTATCTTAGCAAGTGCCCATTAGATATCGGTTAGAAAAATCTTTAACAAACAGTTATCTTGGCAGTTTGTATATTGCTAATCAGTTTTGGCTCTTATAATAGTGAATGCAATAGGCCTATTAAGGCCATCAAATGTTTTGACTTTCGAGCCGTTTAAAAATCTTTCTTGCAATTTGACAATCATATGTTGATTTTGAATTAATTATCTGTTTTTTGTCAATACACAAAATTACGGGATGAAGCAACTAAAAATTAATCAATAAAGTAGTTCAAAAGAATAATAGATAACTAATAGGACAACAATTAATACAAAGTACTTGTTTAGGCTTGGTTCATGGAACTATTTGTGGACCACATGCTATATGTATTTGGCTACATGGTGATGATGTAGAAAAAATGAGCATCAGTGATTCTTGATGATTTAAGAAAAATCGCGTAACTTTAATATATACCACATGATTTACAAATAATTATTTGTGGACAGAGCCTACATAAATACTCTGTCTTAATAACTAGGCCGAAAAGGTTATGTAACCCTTGGAGGTCACAATCAAGTTTATTAAGATAATATTGTTAGATAACCTTTTCAGCCTAGTTATTGGAAGTCACAGTTAAATGTGGGCAGGTAATCTACATCCTAAGTAGTTAACTGGCTAGTGGAGGTCAGCATCAAGTTTTCTTTCATAATTGTAATGTATCAGCAATGAAAACTGTAACTTATAAACTCACTCACATTTGAATTGCTATTTTTTAAAATTTTTATAAAAAAAAATATACTGTAATGATTTGAGATATGGAGGTAAAACAGTGATTGGAAAATGTGTAACAGAAAACGTAAAAAATTTTCTTTGAAAGATTGCAAACCAGATAAGGAAGGCATCTCCATTTGTAATTTAAAAAAAAAATCCTAATCAGGTTAAAAAAAAAGACCTTAAACTTGTAGAGAACTACTAACCTTGCTGCAGCATTGAAACCCACAGCGACCATAAAAACCCATCCGAGGACCGTCTGACTGCACCATAGACATATCATTCCATTACTTTTTTCAGGCCAATGTATCATGTTAGGATGTGGAAACATATATATGACAAATGCTTTCTAGTTATAATGTGAAGCAACAAGAAGATTGATGGAATCTGCAAAAAGAATTTCACTTACATGACAAAAACACAGAGTGCAAAAATTTTTCTTACCAAAAGAAAATTTCCCAGTTTCATGTTTCGTGGCCAAGAAAAGCTCAAGAACAAACAACTATGAGTTCACCATTATTCTGATCCACACCTTGGGCCAATGCACTCATGCCAGGCAATTAATTGCATTTCATTTTCTTTAGAGAAAATTTGGAGGGAAAATAATTTAAGAACTACTGTATAATCCATTCATCACCCTAACTTTCCCTTGATTGGGCCCATTCAACTGGCATCACCTGTCCGTTTGACCAATTTGGCGTATTGAATCATCTAGTATTCATTGACAAATGGACGAAAAGATTGTTCATTGACAATTATCAGGACAACACGTACCATTTTTATATATCTGACCAACTACCTAGTTCCTACACCTATCCATTACTCGTTCAATAATTTATGCCAAAACGAAAAAAAAAAAAAGTTCAAGAAAAGTTGACTGTCGTATTTTTTGTCTAAAAAATTGAGAACGAAAAAGATTGAAAAAAATGATGGGACAGAAAACATGGCTTTCACATTAATCAGAGTTTGTTGAAAAAAAAAAAATCTGTCTCTTACCATATAGCCAAAGAGTCCAATGCAATAGCAGGATCTGGAAGCAAACCGGCAATCAGAACCAATATCTCATAATACCACGTCTCCAGGCAAAGCATGATAGCGGAAGAAACAGACAATTTCAAGAAATTCCATAGTCCAGAAAATGCCATCCAACTGAACCCAGTCCAAGTTTTCTTGCATCTCTTGCTCATCATAATATATACAAACTGAGCCACCACTATTACCCACCATGAAAAGCTTAAGGTTAGGGATGCCCCTAATAGTCCCCACCCTAATACATTCACCACAATCCAAGTCAAGAAAATGTGCAATACTAATGCCCCGCCTGCAATGTATGCACTTGGATAAATGATGCTCTGAGCTTGCAGGAACTTTTGTATAGGAAAATTAGCGGCATATGCAAATATCTGTGGGATTAGTCCATAAACGAACAAGGCAGCTGCCGACGAGACGTCCTCTGACTCACCAAGTAGGAGAAGAATTGGCTTGCAAAATATGTAAATCATCATTAGGGGTATTCCTGTTGCCATGAGAAGAACTGTTGATCTCTGTAAATATACTCCTAACATCTCGTACTTGTGTGCCCCATATGCCTGCCCACAAAGGGTTTCCACTGCACTTCCCATCCCAAGCTGCACATAATAACATTCAGAAGCACATGTATCAAGAATTTTTACTTGTTCATTCATGATTCATCAGTAGTGGCTGAGCCAAAATTTGTACGCAACGAAAAGAGACATAGAAGATACTGCTGCTGATTACTCAGTGTCCGAATATAAAGCACTTAATACAGAGGATTATTCGTAACGTTACCATGAGTCCATAGGCCAAAAGTTGGATACCAGTATTTCCAAGAGAAGAGGCTGCCAGCTGAATATTACCAAGATGGCCACAGAATATCTGAGTCGACATGGAAACAAGGTTGTTAAGCAAGTAAACCACACATGCTGGAGCAGCAAGCCGGAAAAGAGTGTTTATCTCAATGCGGACGCCCCGCCGGAAACGCTGGAACCGTGACAAGCTTGTATCCGATAGCACATCTTCGAGCTCAGAGCTAACTTCCGACAACATGGACAGTTTGTACTGTAGCAAAGTCTGCTCGGGCTCATTTTCTGGGGTGGACTCCATTCTTGCTCTTGTTCTTCTGCTCTTTTTTTTTTTTTTTTTTTTGGGTTTTGGCCCCCTAATTCAAGAACTACAACTCTTCTGTGTATCTTGAAGCTTATGCTGGGGGTGAAGATCAGATATGACCCGCAGGCGGCTTTAATAGTCCGCCTCAACCGAGGTTTGGCCGACGTGTCCGTGCAAAATTGAACCACCTATGTAATTACTAATAAACAGGATTGGAACAAAGAAAGATACCTTACGCTTCTTCTTCACAGATAAAAAATAGAAAAAGGAAAAATAAGCTACCATTGTCCTTGTATAGAATTAAATCATGATATTAATTTGAGTTAAGATTTCAGTTAGTTTGGAAAGAGTGAAATCATGATATTAAATTGAGTTAAGAATAATATTGTAATAATATAGAATGAAATCATGATATCAATTTGAGTTAATAATCTAGTTAGCTTGGAAAGAAGATTATTATTTAGAAAATTTTTTAAAAAATAATATTGTAATAGATTTTTTGTGATAGGATTGATGTGAGTTAAAGTAAAGGCAACTGCAAAAAGAGAAAAGTCCGTGGCAAAAATGAAATCATGTCTTAGTGGAAGTTACTGGTGGACCTTTTTTTTTTGGCCCCAAAATGAAGAAATAAATAAATAAATCCACGTCCTGTGAGAGCGTACAGAGGTTGACAGAAGAATTTATTACGTAAGCTCTTAGCAGAGCTGGAACGAATATGATCAAGGAATTTGCATCATCTACAATATCAATTGATGCATTTGAATTGGAAAATAATTTTAAATATTATTTTATTTACATTATAAATACAATTTTCAATCTAATTTTTTATCTTTTCAATTATCTTATTATCTCACAAATATTACATTATAAAAAATGCTTCAGTAATTATTTTAAATAAAATTTTCAAATAATTTTCTATCCAAATCTCCTTTTGTTTCTAGATTTGATATGCATTAACCATGGTCCATGATGCCCCAAAAAAAAAAAAAAAAAAAAAGAAGTAGTAGTTTGCTGTGTGACCCTTATAATTGGACTAGTCATAAAATGCAGTACGCACACCCGTGCCGTGAAGTATTTGCACTTTACTTCTGAACCATCAATTTTAGTACTTCAGTACTTTACATTACTATTTTTTTCGACATATAGCTTTAATTGGTCGAAAAATGAAATCAATTTCTATTTACTTCTAATGTATCAATTTAGTACTTCAGTAGTACTTTAGGTTACCAGTTTTTTTGACATATTGCTTTAGTTGGTAGAAATATGAAATCAATTTCTCTACCTATCTTTGGACATAATAGTTGGTGGATTATAGCCTTTTCAATTGATTTAAGAATGCACAAAACAATTGCTAATTAAATTGGTTACGTCGTTTGGATGGGAAAGCATGAAGCAAGGATAGTATAGGTTGCATTTTTTTTTTTTTTTTTAACCTCCTTGTACCCTTTTCACCCCAAACTACTAAGTATAGGATGTGAACCCTAAATCTGATAGCGAGAAAAATACTAAAAACTTTCTCTTGTCAGTTGAATGCATATTACATTTAGCTCAAATATTGTCTAAAGTACTTCATAATAATGCAAGTTTGCAACAACTTACTAGAAGAATATAACTCTTCCAAAGTGTCTTAATTAATACAACTAGATGATTTTGATTTGAATCAAGGATTGAATAGGGCTGCATATTGCATTTATCCCTAAATTATACCCTAAAATAGAATTTCTCCTCTTCCAATTTGACTTAATTTATACTACTACAGGATCTTGATTTGGATTTATATTATTGTTTCACCAGAATTTATTACCAAAAAAAAAAGAAAAAAAAAACAAATCTTTGTTTGATTGAAACTCGTGACGTGATGTTCTGTTGCAACTTTTGTATTCAATCCTAAACAGTCTGATTACAGATTACATCACATCGAACCAGAACATGAGATACACCAAGGCTAGATCATTCTCCATTTTTTTTTTTTAACATTACAAAAAAAAAAAACAATTTTTAAATATACCTCCTGCACCATCCTGGATTTCGATTTCTAGATTTCTCTTCCATGCTCATTAATTACAAGTGTCTGATCAGCAGCAGCAGCAGCAGCTGATAGATGCAGTGTTGAATAAAAATTTCCCTTCCAAACTCCTGTTCATTAGGACCTCATCAGCAATTTCTCAGTACTAAATGATAAAGGCAAGTAGCAATGATTGACTTCCACTATCAACAGACGGTGATTAACCTCTCTTTATTTACTTTCTTTATCTTTTACTTCATTTTCGAGGGGGACAGTGGGCCAAGAAGATGTGAAAGGGCTTTTGTTTATTGATGGTTAAAAAGTTGATTTGTATGGGGACCTTAGTCCAAAAAAGCCACAAATCTCAATAATAAATTATGAAAGTTTGTGAAGATTCCCCCAACCCTCCAAATAAAAGAAAAAATCTATCTGGGAGACGAAAAGTGCCTTGTGTTAATTGATCAATTATCTACGTCTGTGGATCCAATTATTGCCCCAAGATTGTGTATAATAGTGCAAACTCATAATTGATTACTTCCAAAAGATAACAAACAAGACTTACTACACATAATGGTTTATCTGTCAAAACAATTAAGTGTGTAATTAGGAAAAGGTTAAAAGAGGGAAACATGATATTTGATAATGCAGTCCAAATTATGCAAAAAGTGACAGCGCCATTCCCTTCTGTCTTTTGTTACTCCAGCAAAACATAATAATCTTTAGCTGGTTTTTCTAATTTAAATTGCAAAAACTTTTTCCGACTAACCTTCAAAACTTACAAAGCAAACTTGTCTCCATCATTCAAACAAATGTTTGCGGCTAGACTTACTTCCACTTGTAATGGAAATATATGTACACATTTCTTGGAGAAATTGGAAGTATTGGGAGAACATCATGATAATAGGTGCTTAATTTGGACATACTATCAACTTGAAGTAGACAACAGAGATTATGTCGTAATACTGTCATGTAACTTGAATGGATAAGCTCAAAAAAAAAAAAAAAGAAAAAGAAAATTGAAGTTGGTTAGTCCCAGATAAGATATGATCATATCTTTTGGTAAATAATCTACGTAGAGGTGAATAGAAGAATAGGCGTGCAAGAATTTTATCAAAACCTATTCCCCTTTTGAAGGTTCTGAAGGATGCCGATTGACACTAATGCTTTCATTTCTTAGCAAGATATCATTTTCCTAAAAAACTTTGCACCAGTACAATTTGTAGAAAACAACTCATCTACTTGTTGATTGCCAATTTGCTGACTCATTTTTTTGGAATTTTGGCCACATAAGTTTTGTCACATATTCCGAGTTTTCAATTCATCTTCCTTTTTTCCAACGATGCAGAACAAGTTTTCTTGTTTGCTTTTTCTTCTTCCCCGGCAATGGCAGCCCTTTAATTTTCCAATCAGTTGCCTAATTGTTGGACTTAGTCTCCATGGCTATAAAAAAAAAAAAATTATGACAAAAAGTCTCTCAGCACTGAGTACTGACTGCATGCATGAAAAGGTTGTTGGATGTCTACGTTACTAGTTTAATAACACAATCTTATGTGTGTTGATCAAGATTGGTTCATGTATTATGAAAATCCTACGTTCCGTTTAAGGAACTATAACCTTATTTTGTATCCCTCAAGCGTCATAATGATTTATACTTTAGAGATGATTGGAATTGTTATAATTTAAGGGTACAAATTATTTATTTGATCATCCAACGCTAAATTTAACCTAAGAGTATGATATTCAAAAGGGATAACAGAATCTCCTCAATATTAATGTGTAGTTTGATTATATATCTAGTGCATCAAAGTTGGCTGGTGATCAGTTACTAGAATGTTTCAAGATCACCTCTTAATTATTACACTTATCAGCAATATAATGTTTGTAAGCCTGTTTTAAACGAGAATATATATGTGTTTATCAGATTATAATAAAAAAAAAAAAAAAAAGGATCACAGCCAGTGTGAAATGACAGAAATTTTGCACATAAAAAGGTGTAACTTCGAGTTTTATTCAATTATGACGAGAGCTCCTTTTTTGATACCAAACAAAAAGGAAATGAAACGAAAACCTGATAACGTTTTCTCTAGAATTTAAAAAACCTTACGAATTTCCATGAGGTACCCTACCGAGCATGGCCTGTCCTATCCTATCCTATTGCAAGTTGACGTACAAGTCCTTGCGCTACATGCGTGTAATTTTTGATAACTTGCCTTCTCGGGGGCTAAAGTAAACGACTGATGTGATCCACTTTTTGGTCATTTGTCCTGGACATTAACAGCCACAATTACAAAGGAGATTTAGAGCATGCCAATTCAGTTGGAATTAGAGAACAAAGCATATAAATCTTTGCCGTCTATTTTTGGACAAGACATGATAATCCTAGCCTCTCAGTTGTGATATTCATTCAGAAGACAGAAAAGAAAGAAAGAGAAAAGAAGAAGAAAAAGACAACCTTGCATTTAGCATGTCATTCCAAGAGTGTCACTCTACTATAGTTATGAACTATTTTATCAAGGATTTTCTTTTGAAATACACTTAATTTGTACATGACTTGTTGTCTCCCTTACTTTTTTAACTCTTTTGACGTATTATTACTCTACTATAGTTATGAACTATTTTATCAAGGATTTTCTTTTGAAATACACTTAATTTATACATGACTTGTTGTCTCCCTTACTTTTTAACTCTTTCGACGTATTATTCCTAGTTAGGGATGGAAGATGAACCAAACTACTCGATACTGAAATCGAACTCGGATTGGTAAGGGATTGTTCGAGCTTGGGTCACCAATTAGTCAAGTTAAATCTGAACAGTATTTTATGTTTGATAACATTCCAATTCGATAAAAAAAATCTGTTCAAACTCAATTTAACAAATAAACTACACCATTGATTAGATTCGTTTACACCCCTATTTCTAGTTTAAGAAAAGAGATAATTTCAGTAACTTCCCCTAAGATATCTGATGATTACACGAAGCTTTTTCAAAGTTTCAAAAATTACATCCACTACCCTGATTTGATAGTTTTAGTAACCAAAACTTAAAATAAACTTGATTTGGTCAAAATATGGATAGCCTAAAATGCACTCATTTAGTGAAGTCAATATACAATCCTAAGCAATTGTAGAATAATGTAGCACAATTATAAGGAATGGATGCCAAACTTTTCACAATTTTATTTATTGTTTGATAAACAACAATTCATTCACTATTATAGGTTTTTTTTTTCTATAATGCTTTACTAGGGATATAGATTTTTACTATGGGAAAGAAAGTGTTGCTCTAATATTTTTTCTAGTTTGTGGATTTGCAGAGTGGTGAAACTACCACACTTTGGTATGGATTTTTGGTTGCTTCTTTTTGAGCTATTGTCGTTTATTATTAGCAAACAAAAAAAAAAAAAAAGGCGGATCAAATCCAAAGTTATCTTGTCAAAAAAGGTCACCAGTTTGACATTCAATTACTACAAAGCCTTTGGGTAGCATTGATAGTTTTACAGTTTTTGTTTGCTATATATAAAAGCAAAGAGTAGGAAGGACAAAGGAAAATAAATAAAAAAATCCTAAAAGCCATTCTTAAGCATACCAAACAATGAAATTGCATTAAAATGTTAAGGCTAGTATTATTATTTTAAATAGATAAAGGAGGTAGATGTAGGCCCTATTTGATAACACAATTCAGCACTTAAATTTAATTGAGCTTGAAACAAAATAGAACATCCAATGAATTAAGTGGCACTAAATTTTCTAGTAAAACTTGTTCAAAATAAGTGCTATTCACTTATATGTAATATACATTCAAATGTATTAAATTTAGCATTGAACAATTCAATCACTTATGTATGTAAAGACTTCAAAAGGAGGTCAAATGATGTAATCTTTAAAGCCCCAGAGCAATGTCATTCTTAATAAACAAGAGTTTGGCTAACGGAACACTCGTTAAGATAGGTTCCAGCATTAATTTTTTTATAAAATTAAAATTAATTCAAGCAAGTATTTAAATACATGGGTAATAAATATAAATATGTATATTTACATAATAAGTAAGGTGTGCCCCAAAAGAACTCGTCAGAAAAATCTAATAAACAATTTCACACTAATAGCAAAAAAAATAATGAATAATGTCACACCACAATAAAACTGTTATAAATATTTAGATATATTTGGTTTACAGATTTGCTAGTAAAATATGTTAAAAAGTAAAATAGTCGCGTTGATTTTGTTACATCATCATATACATTTTACCACTTTATTACATTATCATATATCATCAAACCCATGTTATCATTACATACATATACCACATAGTCTACCAATATTACTTGTAGTTGTAGACAAAGAGTGTCTACCTAATTTTCCTAAGATTTAACACCTTGTTTTAGTTTGAGTTTTGTATAAAATCAAACTTCGTAGTGTAGAATTTTTTGGAAGTGAAGTTTTTTTATGTGTTTTACAGGTGTTATATTAAAAACTTTGAGGATTCTTGCAGATAATGTAGGAAATAAACAAGTTTTATACAAACTTGCTAAAAATTTTCATTAAAACTTTGGAAGTTTTTTAAGGTTCTGTAGCAAAAGTAGGTAAAAAACTAGCTGCATACAAACTTGACAAAAATCTCAATTGCCAAACAAGGCAAATTTGCTGCTGGCACTAGCGATCCCACCAGTTGGTCCAACTATTGTTCATACATAAACATTGATGTTCGACGTTACTACTTCTGTACTCTGCTAAGAAGTCTTAATCATACGTCCCAGAGATTGTAATGATGCTCGTCTTCGTGCATTACTAGGTTTACGTACGTGTTCAAAAATCTTCTCCCGTCATATCCTTTTCCTTTTCCTACAGATTTTTGGCACGACCTTCTAATACTGTATGGTGCAGGTTTAACCCCAATTCTTGTAACCTTTCTTTACCTGATCATAATCCTAAATGATCGAATCAACAGTCGTCATGAATGTGTGCGCAAATGTGACAAATATTGGTTACAAGTCCTGGAATAATTGCAGCTTTTTAATGCATGACTTGGGATTGTGTATTGTTGGATGGCGCTTATTTCATGGTAAAGGGACGGCTGATGAGATCCTGTAGTCAATTTTCAGGTGTAAACTTGCTCGTGTTCAAGAGGACCCTGATGACAGAGTTGCATTTTTACACTGGTTATCTCTGCTCTGTGATCGAATTGCATCAGTCGACAGAAGGATCAACCTGAACATGAGCCCTGTATATATATAGTGCATTCCGGGACAGATTGGGTTTCCAAGATATTCAGGGCAAGCAATTCGATGTCTCTGGAAACCAGGTGCTTAAAGTTTGAATCTGCCCAGAAGAGGAGGAAAACAATTACCCTTCATGCAACCACAAGATGCAACTAGCAAGAACCTTCTGTACATGCATTAGTTCACAACATAAGTTGTACTCCCACTGTTGTAGATCTACAAAGACACTTTCAGAGGTGATAATTACATCAACATCCTCGACTTGTAAAACTTTACAAAATTTTTTATTACATGAACTTGCAAGAATGGATGCTAAAATGTAACAGGTATCTATATATATATTTATATATATTTGCAGTAACTTCAGAGTTCATTTTCACCCGGTAACCAAGTTTGCTCTATTTATACCGGTCAAGCCCAATTAGCATGATATTTGGCAGAATCCTCTGCTTCAACTTTCACATGATATTCTTCGTGCTCCAGAATTATACAATTCTTCAAGTTGCAAGGCGTAGATCCTCAGGTGATTCAACAGACATGAGTGGCCAATTAAAATTTCATCAGAAGTGCAAATATGGCGAAAACTACAAAAAGCACATGGGATGCTCGGTCCGCACTATAGATGCCTGAAGTGAACAAGCAGTATTATGTCAGAGAAAAGCAAACATAAAGATAAACTAACCTTGGTATTCGTTTTTTTTTTTTTGGCTGAATCCCTCCTATCTCTTGTTTATTTATGTATTCTCTCTTCAAGTATCACTTTTTTATTGATAGAGCAAAATCAGTATACACAAGTAAAGATAAACCTTTAGCAAGTAGAAGAATATACCAAGAGAAACAGTAAGCAATTAATACCATTTTACAAAGCCATATCTACAAAGTTGCCGATCAGGAGGGGGGAGAAAC
The DNA here is from genome assembly GCA_013103745.1 of Gardenia jasminoides. Lineage (NCBI taxonomy): Eukaryota > Viridiplantae > Streptophyta > Magnoliopsida > Gentianales > Rubiaceae > Gardenia > Gardenia jasminoides. The sequence continues at coordinate 2,315,253 of CM023095.1, forward strand.
AATCATGTAATTTGAAAATAGCAGCTCTCTCTCTCTCTCTCTCTCTCTTGTGGGAGGTGGGGATGGAGGAGGGGGAATAGCAGCTTTTTTTTTTAAATTCTTTTAACTTTAGATTTTCGCATCTGGTGAAGTCAAAAGAAAATCTTTCTGAACTTTTTCTGTTAAATGCTCAGGAACTTCATCCAATGGAAGAATAGGGAAAAACAAAGCAGTCCACTGTATAATCCAATCAATAAGAGCATCATAATATTATGTCTCTCTTTCACAAACCACATCTATTCAGAAGCATTACACTAGAACTAAGTTGAGGTGAACAGTGTATGTAATGACTTGAAAGAGAAACTTCTAAAAAATCACTCAGCGATGGCATGTAACAAGTTGTTTAAAGTTCTTCCTCCACAGCCACAAATCCCTCCAGTCCCCCCAAAACAAACCCATGTGTCAGCTGACACATCAGTGCATCTGGTTTGGTCATGAATGACCTTTTCTTTGTTTTCATGCTAAACTGATGCACAGAGGAATGAACTTTACCACTTATTAAGTAACTCCATGGGGGGAAAATGAAAAAAGTGAAAAAAAGTGTTCTTACTGCTTTGCCCAGATGCTGCAGCAGGAAGTGCAGGAATCTTGACAGCTGCAGAAAGAGAAAATTTCAAGGCATCAGAAATGACTTAAGGAAAGGGAATGCATACTTTCAATTCATACGTCTAGTATTCCAGCTAAGAAGTCTAAAATAATCATAATGTACTCCACATACTCTTATTGCACGATGAACCTGGTAACTGAGAAGGAGAAGGCCAGGGAGCTGGAATATTGTCATTCAGATCACAGAGGAAGCTCAGACCAGTAGAACTGTCAAAGACTGCATCTGATGGCAAGCTAGGCAAAAGGCAGCCAGATCCCGCACCTAAAAGAGGCATTAAGGACATTTGGAAGGATGAAGTAAACATCACAGATGAATATTGTAAAATAATAATCAATATTAGTTGCTCATGGTTGATAATTTGTTAAATCTCAAAGATTTGATATTATCCTTCTTTAAATCGATCCTTTTTTTTTTTTACTAAAGAGGAAAAAGCAAGATGCTCTATCCCAGAGTTGATGGCTTCAAGGAAAGCAAGGACAGACAACATAACAACCATAAAATCATTGTTGTGCCACTTGCCTTGATATGTAAAAGAAGCAGAGTTTGGTAGAAGAGCAGAGAAAAGAACAGTAACTTGAATACTGATTTTCTTGAAGTTTATAATGCAGATCTCCTAAAATTGATCCACACTGGAGGAGCTAATACTAAACAATGCAAGTGATGGAATATTAAAGATGCAACACTTGCAGCTTCAAGTATGCTTAGATTCGGAAGATCTTCCCTGTAAAACCTTGTTATGATATTTTAATGCTTCATTCTCCAATCAATTGGATAGGGCATGATTTACACATTTGAGTTAAGGAATCCTAGAAGATAACATGTCCTTCATGTTACATTCTGACAAATCAAATTTGCACCTACTGAAAAAATGAACTGTTAAATGCTTCCTGAATTTAGCCTATTCACAGAATATCACCTTTTCTGGCAGGATATGCAAATCAGAACTCCTTAAGGTTTGAGCCCTAAAAGAGTATGTTGAATGAAGTTCATTTAGTACTGACTATCTTGCAGATCCACCAGCGGGTTGAAATATCACCAACTTCAAGATTCCTAGGCATGTGTAGGAGCCTTCTGGTCTTTCCTCCAATAAGTCCAAAAATTAATCTATTTATTTATTCTCTAAAAGCTTTTTAGTCCTGACAGAGCCTAGTAACTCCATCTAAATTCCTGTGCTTTATCTTTCCAACATGTATGCATTCGTCCTCTGGCATTAGATGCGTGAACAACGGAATTCTACATAGAACATGATACTAGGAAGCTTTGGCTTTTGTTCACAAAAAATTTACAAGAAATGACACAATCAATAGAGTAGGTAGATTACCTTGCGGGGTAACTGGTTCACAGTTGTAGAAGATTGCCAGATCATATCATCAGCACAAACTCATGCATTAGCATCTTCAAAATTTTCTATTTAACAATCTAATACTCAGAGCAGCAAAATAAAGCAAGAATTACCTTGGACTGAGAAGTCTTTAAGGCTGACATGACACAGATTATAAATATTTTTGGTAATATTTGCTTTCTGTAGTTTAAGTCCCAGCGATGCAGCACAATTTAAAGCTTGCAAGTTGGTAACAAAACTTTGGTTTTGCAAATGAGACACATAACTCTCCACTGACTTGCAGCAAGCTATCTGGTCATGCAATTCACTCCCACAGCTCTTTATCACATGGCTCATGTTTGGAAAAACCAGTGGACACACTGATTGAGAACATAGTGACATTAGTGAAATACAAGGGGGAGAAAAAAGTTCAGTTGAATGCTGCGAGGAAAACAATTGGAATATCTGATCACCAAAAGAGAGGGAAATATCAAGACACATGTCAAATTGATAGTTTCATCCCAAAAGTTCATTTCATGAAGGATGTCGAGGAGAAAAGAATATGACATTCCAACCACCACCACTGCAGAATGCAAATCTGAGAGGCAACTAATTTTCACCAAAAATTATGTTTCCTGTTATCTGCATGTTATAAAATAATATATCACCTAAGATTCTTGTGCACACCTGAACACCTAAATAACCCCATCTACTATCACGAAACCCTATCTACTATCAAGACCATACAGTCCAACACATTTTAGCAAGATCACTTCTTAATGAACAAGAATAACATATCAAAGAATTTGACCTTCAAAAACTTCAAATTCAGCCAGAAGTTTGACATGAGACACCACATCCCAGAAAAGTATGGATCATGATCAGAACATTAAAGAAAGACTAATATATGTGATATCCCTAAATTAGCTACAGGGTAGGGCCAGAAATCCTTTTAGATATTTATGCTTGACATTTAAAACAGGGATACTCATGTGCTTGTATAATACTAAAGGAAAAACAGATCCTGTTATTAATAACTGTAAAAATGAAAAAACAGAGCAACTGTGTCACAAAATACACATTGATTTACTAGCAACAGAGTCAAAAATGGAAGTATATTGCAATTTTATATTCACATTTATGTTAAATCACAAAAAATTTTCATAAATCACCCCAACGGCCTGGGACAAACTAACCTTCATCATTTTGGTCAGTAGGGGTGCCAGCAGAGAGAGAGAGAGAGAGAGAGAGAGATAGAGCAAAGTTAAAGGGACACCGAGTGTATAGTTGGTTAGGGTACTTCTGAACGTCATCATGTATTTAAAGGAGAAGGAGATAGATGATATTCAAGATTTTTCTTTTTTTGTTTAAAGCCAGGCAGGCACAAGACCACGAATTGCTTCTTCTGGCACATCCTGATCATCAGTCTTCGCTGATATTTTTATCTCATTGGCACATTTTAAGTATTGTTTTCTTGTTTAACTGCAGGTATACATCCTTGTTTGCAGTTTGTCTAAGGAAACAGTAAAGACTTTTGAAACATGAACGTCAGAAGATATAATTAACTATATCACAGGTTATTAACTCCAAAAGAACAGTCTGAAACACAGGTAAATTAACTCACCTTTATTAATTTTGCAATTAGATAGCCCTCTAAGAACTTCTTTTGCATGAGAAGGATCAAGTTTACTTGCCAGCCATCGAAGCACTATTGTTCTGCAATCATTGACTCGAGTTGAGTGGTCAGCTAGCGCATGAGAGTCACCCATGCTCATAAGATCATAAGCTTTTACAGCAAGCTTCCCAGCTGCTTCTGCTATAGCATTCTGACAAACTTGCTCACAACATTCATTAACAGTGTCAATCTTCCCACATGCTGCAAGAAGACCAGATGAATCCACCGTGCTCTCAAAAGCATTAACATCGCTGACTGGGCAAGAGCCTTCAGTAAGGTTTGATGGATGGATGGAGCATATACGGGGCAGAGTGTCATTGGCACCCTGACCCACCAGAATTTTCTCAAAATCAGAAAGGCAGGGTTCTGCAAGAGTTCCATTTAAAGCAAGCATATTGGTGACCTTGCTAGATTGACCAACAAGGACAGTAAGAGAGGCATCTACTTGAGGGCAGCAAATAACATTAGCTAGATATGGTGCAAAACCACCCACACAATCAATTGATGTCATACTCATCATGCTTTCCACGGCCGCAAAGTTTAATACACAGACTCCTGTGAAAGAGAAAGAGAGAGAGAGAGCTCAACATTGATATAGAAATTCATAATCCTCTAGATAAAAAATGGAAAAGATTAAAAAAACAGAAAGGGCAGAACCGAACCAGATAGCTTTGGTATACTGCTATTGGTGAATGGTGAAAATGGAGAAGGTGCCAGCAGAGGAAGAAGGGGCTGAGGAGCTTCACTGGGGGATATTTCAGGCAAGAGGGCATCTTTTCTTTGAGCTTTAATCACGGAACTTTTGATATAATTTGATGAGCTGCAAGACGATGCAAATAAGCCTGCATAATTAACATGTATATATGAGAGGTGGAATAAAGATAGTACTCAATTTAACTATAAAATCAAAGGCCAACGTTCATGTCAATTGTGTGTAACAGAAATCATCACATACAATCGCAGCATGTAATGGTAGAGTAGAAGATAATAGTTCTAGCCCATACAATCCAACTTCAAGACGAATTTCAATCAAAGAGGCAACTTGGTTCAGTGTAACTTTTCTTTCATTGATGATCTGAAGGGGAAATGATTGACAAACTAAAGTTGTAAATGAAACTGGAATTGACACTTATACAAGATATTCAGAAAATTAAAAATTGATTGTGGAGTCTCATATCTTTTAGCACAACTCAACTTCCTAAAACATAAAGCATGTGAGAAAGTAGAGAAATACACATATATTCTAATCTGCTTAGATCTAATTCATACCAAAATGGAAATTGAGTTTTAAATCCGAAGGATCAATAAAGAAAACTTTCATCCCTCTTCATGAATTTCCTTATATTCCCTCTTCCTTGACATGTCTCATTGTGAGCTATAGTTTTATGTTTGTCTGAACCCTTCGAAATTTCTCAATTTAAAGGAAGGCAGATAGCAAGTGTATAATGGTTGTCACCAGAAAAGCTGAGACAAGGCTTAAGAGAAGATTGTAATCCAAATAACTAATGTTAATGCAAGGAGAAGCCACCTCATAGCTAAATATTAAGGTGGAAGAGCCCAAAGCCCCATACTGGAATCCATAACTATTCAAGGCCCCTGCCGTGCAACTAACTTAACCAGAAATTGAAAGGTACCTAGAGAAAGTAACGAAGAACAAATATGGCCAAGAAGTTTCCAGCAAGATCATCTTTTATGCGATGTTAATATACAGTTTCCTGAGCCCTGCAATCTTCCAGTCCTAACACAGGAAACTTTTCCGCCTTTTTCGCAACACAGACAGTTACAGAGAAGTACATATGTCTATCAGAACAAGCATGCACTTTTGCTCTTCCATTAAAAAAAAAGACAGCTTTTCCAAATTTGAAGCATGTTGCAAACACTGACAACTGCCTTCAAGTTCCCAACTTTAAACCCTAATTTGGACAAAACAGCAAAATAACGCCACCGTATCCTATCTCAAAGAGCCCAGCAATAGACGTAAACCAAGCTAGCAGAGCACACAAGCAAACTCAGACAGCGGGGTTGATTATCAAGAACAGCACTAATTTAAGTTCACTTTCTCGTCCATCAAATAATGTTAAGGCTACATTAAAATTTCAACAAAGTGGCAGCCAATGCAGCAAATTCCCCAAAAAATAACTAGCATTTTGCATTTTTAGCCTCTAGAGCACTAAGAAAACCAACAAAGCAAGCAATTAACAAATTCCAGCTAATTCTTGGGATTAAAATAAAAACTAACGTCAACTCTAATAAAAACCCATTTAATGTTACGAATAGATCATTAAAGATACATTAAAAACCAGCTAGGAATCGAGAAAAAGAGGTAAGAATGCTTACACAGAAGTAGCAAAAACACAGAATGAAGATAAAAATTGGAACTTTGAGGCACCACTCCCCTCATTCCTGCCCCTTTTGCTCTCATACCACTTCAACCTGAGCGAGGCACCCAAAAAACCGGGAAACAAAATGCAAGAAAAGAACAAAAGGGTTTCAAAGCGAAAAAGGAGCAGCATCAAAATTCCCCAGCCCAGAGACTAGCTATAGCTGCAATGTGAATGTGAAGACTGGAAAGAATGGAAAAAAAAAAAAAAAAACAAACACAAGTGGGCTGGTGAGGAATGTAAAGAAGGAGAGAGTTAGAGTTGGGGGCTGCCATGAATGAGGTGCTAAGAAGGTGTGGGGACAAACGCTGTAATTAGCAATAGCTGTCTGAACATTGTGAAGACCCCACCCCAACTGAACTACTACTCATACTAATAACTAGAATGGAGAGAGAGAGAGAGAGAGAGTTTTAATTACTAGAAGTATTAATTTCTGCGAAACTCAGATGCCAAAGAAGTCCCCATAGGCCATAACCAACAACACACCCCTGCTGCATTAAATTCCATTTACTGCCTTTTTTCACGCTTAGTTTTGTTTTAGCTTTCTTTCATAACGCGCATGATTGGCACGTGATACTCTTGACCCCTCTTACTACTTGGCAAGCATTCACGTCACAGCCTCGCACTTTCAAACAGATTTGAGGGTTGACTGTTGAGTCCTTTTTGTTTAGCCTTTGATCTTTGCATGTGATTGGCATAACCAAGGCATGGTAAACCTTATGCATCCATCTATATATTTATAAATAAGCTTTTCTAAATACAGACACCTACATTGACTAACATTCAATTTGATTTTTCTAAGAAAATAATATGTAAAACCTTGATCAATAAGTTCTCCAAGAGCATTCATTCATTAGGTAATTCCGAAAAAGAGTTGGGTTGGATGGTAGCGTAAGAGAGATTGTAAATGGAAATTTTTGAATCAGAATCTCCTTTAAAAAAAAAGAAAAGAAAAGAAAAGAAAAGAAAAACCATTAGGGAATCCATAAAAAGAGTATTTGGTAATGTTCCAAGTAAAGGGAAAAACTATTGGCAACACAGACTTGAAGGTTAAACAATTGAATCTTGTAGGGTACTTAAAGCTAAAAATCGGCAGGGAATGCTACTGTTGATGACACTAAAGTGTAATTAAGGAATAAAATGATCCATTATCTTACATAAGTGGGCATCCTGTCTTTTGATTTTCCTATTAATGCTGGAATCTCCCTTTGCTCAATTTTTCTGATGCCCAACTAAGGGAACTCGTTATCATGAAGTTTGTACAAAGTGGTCTGTAGACTAATTTTTAACTTGTCAAAGCCCAAAAAAAAAAAGGCCTCTACAGTTATATTTATATTAAGAGTTGATTTGAAATTTTCCACCATTTTTTGCTAATAGTTTCTAAACTTCTTAAATTTTTTGGCTAACTCTCTAAAATATCAACTCTAGAAAGAAAGAAAAAAAAAAGACAAAACGATTATTATACTAAATTGAGAAATATTGCATGGCAAACTAGAGCAAGTTGAAGAATTTCATGTACTACTCATTGATACGTCTATATAATTTATGAGTCACAATTTAAAAAACAACGTGAGAAAAAGTGTTCTCATTTGATTATTTCACATCATTTTACACTTTTTTGGCTTTGAACAATCATTAACTTTTTGATGTTGCCCTTTGGTTTTGATCTGGATTTATATTTCAATAGCCTTAAAAGCTTGAAAATGAGAAGGGACATGACCTCTTAATTCATTTTTTTTTTTCCAAACACAACAGCTACTTCATTTCCAAAATGAGAAGATTACAAGTTGGGCCACTGCCCTTCAATGTTTGCCTTTGCTAAATCTAGCAATCAGCATGGAAAACTATCTTTCCATTCAACAACACCTACACAATTAACAGCAAATTTTGCTAAACTATGGCTAACACAGTTGTTTTCTCTTTTTGTAAAAGAGAAACAACATTTGTCAAATGTGTCTTTAAGAGTCATAATATCACTTATAACCGGAGAATCTGCTAAGCCAACTTGCTCTTCAGTTGTCAATCTATCAACGTTTCCTTTACAATCATATTCGAACTCTACCTGTTTCCATCCATTTCTTCCTGCTATTACCATTGCTTCCCTCAAGGCAAGTGCTTCCTCCGTTGCTGCATCACTACAATTGTTTTTTAGAACTGCCCATGCTGCTATCACTTTCCCTGAAGCATCTCTGGCCACAATTCCCCAGCCAGCTTTTCCTTGTTTCTGGTTCAAGGCTGCGTCTGTATTCATCTTTATCCTTCCCAGTTTTGGTGGATTCCATCTTGAGTTCTGGATTTCTTTATTCCAATCACCAACTCTGCTCATTCTGTTTTCCTCCTGCATCTTTTTGTATTCTAGCCAGTCATTTATTGCTTTTTCCACAGCTCTGCTATGGTTTGGGGTCACTACAAGAAAATTGGCCATCATTGACAACTGACTCTTGTCACAGAAAATTTAAAAGTCGTCACTAACACCTTTTACTGACAACTTCAAAGTCGTCACAAGGTCGTCAGTGAATCTCCGTCGATAAAGGTGCACAGTGATAACATTAAATGTCGTCGCTAAATGCTATCCTTTAGTGACGACATTTCTTGTCAATAATAACCAGTTATAGTGATGACTATTTAGCTTGTCAATAATGCCTATAGCAATGTCGTCAGTAAAACATTTTCATATATTGTCATTGGTAATGACTATTTACTGACAACTGGTTGTAGTTGTCACTAATAATAGCTTATTACTGACAACATTTGTCATCACTATATCTTTTTATTTTAGACACCCTAATTAGTGACGACTTTTATAGTCAGTGGAGAGACCTGATTAGTGACAATGTATTGTCATTATCACTAAGAAGCCTATTATAGATGGTTGTCCTAAAAGTCAACAATGCAACAATTCAATTTATAGAATCAGAAGAACCATAGAAGGCATGCTAAATTAATAGCTAAAAATATTCATTATATTACAATATGCCAAAATATAATGTTTAAATTATCATCCTACAAATACAACAATGGAAGCCGTATTCTGAAGCCCAAATTGTCCATGCAAATTTAATGCAGCTTTACAAAAAGAATCTGAGCCCCAAAAGTCAGATCAATTGCCAAAACACTTCATGAGCTAAAAAGTAGCTTTATCTTCATCTTTCTTGAGTCCACTAAGTAGCTGCGGATCTTGCAAAAAATATGAAGAAGTAGCAAAAATCTGCATAAAATAGTACAACAATAGTTAGTAACAAGCATTCTAGGAGGAAAATGATTCTTAGATTTATCTAACACAAACTCAAATAACGATTAGGATCTTAGTAAAGAAAAGAGCAAAGAAGGCAGAAAATTATCATAACAGGGACAACATCCGATATGAACTCAAAAGATAGCTATTAAAGTATTAATAGTGTCAATAGCATATTTGTGTTCTATTGGAGACTAAACAAAGGTATTACCAGCTATTCATGAATTGGCACAACATGACAACTTAGTACACTGTAAATAAACATTATAGCAATGCAACATCATTACAATTTTCTGGATTATTCAATCAAAGAGAAAATTTCTAATTAAGTGCACAAGTGATTATTGAACAAAAGGAAAAGGACAGAGATAGAGATTGCGTTAAAGTATCTTATGTATAAATATAGCTAAATGACAATCTCCAAGTGAGATACTGAGCCTATGTCAGCAGCTTCAATCACTACAAAAAATAACTAATCATAGTTAAAAAATTAAGGTTTGGGAGTTTAATTCATATCAAATTGCATATATGCAAATTGGTCTCACAGGACTTGCAACTATGATTCTAAATAGAACATTATTGCTCAAAAGTTAAAGGATAGTCAAGCATAGTCAATAATATGTTTTAGCTAATCAATGGTAAATGATTTTTAACAACTAGAGATGACTATACTGGAGAGATGATTTCAGATAATCAATAGTAATCTATGCTCGAAAGATGACTTTTTAACAAGCAAAAACAGAACATTAAGATGATTACATGAGACAAAATAGACCAAACAAATTGCTGGACAGATTGCAAACCTCTTAACAGAAAATTTTGGATTTCAATCTTTCTCCTTAATGGAGAATTCAACTAAAACCACAATTTATGAGAAGATCATTGTTACATGACTGAGAAACACCAAAATCAGATTAGATGCTTTCATATTGATAAAAAAAGTCTAGTTGGAAACATCACCATGTGTCTAATGCAATATTGGATTTCACCTTTCAAATCTACATTTGCTTAAAGCTAGGTGACTTAATCAGATCTTGAGTTCAGTTATCCTCGTACAATGAACATAGGAATAAATTTTTGGAGAATAATTAAACATATTTCCTAAACCATCTTTAACAATGATATTCTCATAAGCTGCAATTTTAGTTGAATTCCCACGTTAATGAGAAAGATTGGAAAACAAAATTTACTGAAGGACTGGTCACTTTGTGAAATAATGATGTTAAATGTAAGATACATGTGAAAGGGGAAAAAAGAAAAAAGGGAAAATAAAAGTATATAAAAATAAGTAACATTTACAAGTTCATCAACCTCATTGTACTTCATATCTACACGCTTCTTGAACTTCAATCACCGATATCTCGCTTTCCCAATTCACTTGAGTTCATTCTTTGAATCATAGCTAGATCATAAGAGTTGGTGCAAATCAATACAAGAATCAAATAGTCAAGCCTGACACATAAGCACTCTAAAACAATAGCCCCGAACTTGCATCAACTCAACACACACAGTTCTGAAGTAATGAAATTAAAGAATATATAAATAAGTTCTGCAAAATAAAGTTTAATCTTCAGTTTAATCTACATTTATATTCATCTTTTTGTTTACTTGCTTTACATCCCGTCTTGGAGTAATGTTAAAGTGGATATAGATATATCCACCTTGATCAAGAGGACGATAATGGTCTCGATAAAACCGTGATCATGAGCAAAAAAGATAATTTAGCATCTTTGGGAGATAAATGCAAATTTCACCAAAAGGATTAGTCGACAAAGATATTTTGGTACATAATTTAGAGCACAAGCAAGAAAAATTTTACTCTTGCTTTCTGTTTTGTTGTGTGGGTGTATTTCGCCAAAATTAAATCATCCCTAAGAGAAGCGAGAAGCAAGAAAATCTTTTCCCCAACATTGCAGGTTAATGCTTAAGGTATACATAAAACAATTCTCAAGGAGATAACTTCCGAGAAATTACCAAGCCAGGAGAATCACCAAGATTTTCATTAACTTCAACCACTTTCCCGAAACAGAGAGTAAACATCACTAGTGGCTTTAACACATTCAACAAAGACCAAAACTATCCCCTGTTTCACCTCTTTCCCAACTTCGGTAATTTCACATAGACAACATCACCCAGATGATCCCGAGCATGATCAATGCCCATAGTAGAGTTACCATCAACTTTCACCCATTCACGAGTCTCATATTTTAGATCCTGATAACCGCAACAAAATTTCACAGGGAAAACATCGGGATTACAAATAAGCTAATTTCAGTCAATTACTAATTCAATACGTAAAATTACACCTAACATGCCCGATGTAAAGAAAACAATGATACTCATCCTATAAGCTCTCAAAAATGGAATGCATATCACTGGAATGTTTGTTTTCCATGACGTAAAAGAAAGAAGTCGTGTTTTGGTCCGCTTTATACCTCTGCTTTTGGCTCTTCGATGATATTTTATCGCACATTTTTTTGGCCAACTTCACAAATTCCTAATACTTTCCCAGATAAATTTTGAACATATAAAACATAATATACTCCATAGATAAAGTAATAAGTAATCAGGAAAAATGACAAATAAAACTAACAAAAATGATAAAGATTTCAAGAGCTTCACATTTAAATACATGTAATCTACCGTTTGATATATTATAAGCTTTGCATTTTTCCAGTTCTAATGGAAAGATAATGAACTAAAAAACCCACAGGATATGAAAACTCATGTATCCCAAGAATCTTTTATTGATCCAAACACACAAAAGTTCCCAACCCACTTTCCAAATTCGAAATGGAAACTCAATCCACCCAAAACATCCTATTGATTTCAACACATAGAAAATGGCTACAACCTACGCTCAAAAAATCACATCTTTCTTCAAAAGAATCACAAATCAAGCAACTTTTCACATAACCAACCCATAAACAAGAGTCGCAACATGAAAAAGGCCATGGTCTCTTGCACCTCTCTCAGCCATGGGTTTCTTCTAGGGTGAGTGATTTGGCTGCCACCGATGAGGTATAGGATTTTGAGCTTTGGAGTGAAAATAAGCAGTACGTCTCATTCCCCAAATCAAAAACATAATAACTATGTGCTCAATTGATCTAGAGATCGGTGCTTGAGGACCCAATAGAAGGTCAAAGAAAGCAATTGATATTGCCGAAAGTGGTTGAGAATAGAGGGAAATAGGCAGAAGATATTGAGGATTTATGGGGTTAGAGATAGAAAGATAGCAGCAGATCTGAGAAAAGGTGTGAGAGATTAGGGCTGTTAAATGGTGAGTGTTTTTCATTTTCTTAAAGGTAGATGATGTATAAAAAAGCCAAAGCGTTGCCGTTTGGCTTTGTTTAATATGTTGCACCGTATGAAAATTTTCAAAGTTAGCCTAACTTTTTCAAACTTAGCTTCTTTGATTTTTGAACCTGGCGCTCATTTTTTTTTTTTTTGGTCTATTGCACACTTATAAAAATTCTAGTCCACGTTTTCATGAACTCATCCCCTTTTTTTTCTAAATCTCATCTATTAATAACAAAGTAATTACTTTAATTTGTGGGTTCTTTTTAATAATTTTTAACAGATTTTAATAACTCAAATTATGTGTTTTTTTTTAAGATTACCTACAATATAACTTATCCCACAAATAAAAATTATAAAATGTATCAATATTTTAGAATACATAGAAATACTTGTAGACAATAAAGTTCTTATTTATGCTCATACCACTTACAATATAATATTTAGCATTTTATAATAAATGAAAATGAATTATCAACCAATAAATTTTCAAATTAACTACAATTTAATTGCTCTACACATGTTTAACGAAAGAATTTTATATATATATATATTCATAGCATGTGGAAATAATTGTTCCGAATAACAGTCTACTACTTGGCAAGCAAATGTACTTGATTATGTTTCCTAGTAAATAAAGAGGTTTTAGTTGAAAGGGAAAAGAAAAAAAGAGTGACACAATTTTGACAAAGTTGAAAAGCACTCACACATATGTCGTGATCTCTAATGTATGGTAACCAAATCCTTGTATAATACGATATGAGACACTATTGAAAATTACACAATTAAACCAAACTAGTAATGGATGGAGACCAATATCAATGACATATATTTACGTATACTAAAATAATATATTAATCAATTTAGTGAATTAAAACCATACGAGATTTCTTACTTATTTCAACTTAAATCTTATGCTATAAAAAGAAACAAGAAAATTGATGGGACTCAAATTATACCTTTAGTATGTCTAAGTAGAATAATATAAATTTATTGGGCTTAAATCATATTGTTAGAATGGCTTAATAGAACAAGTTTAACTTATTGGGATTCAAATCATACTTTTAAGGTATCTAAGTACAATAAGATAAACTTATTGGGATTTAATAGTACTTTTAGGGTGTCTCAATAGAACAATGTTAGCGTATTGGGCCTCAAGTGATATTTTAGGATGTCTAAGTGAAGAAAGATAAACTTATAAGGGCATAAATCATATTTTTAGAATGTCTCAACAGAACAAAATTAACTCATTGAGGTTCAAATTATACTCTTATGGTTTCCTTTTTTTTTTTTTCCTTTTCTTTGACTCTTATGGTTTCTTCATAGAACAATACCAACGTATTGGGCCTAAATTAAAATTCTTAGGGTGTTAAACTAGAATTGTAAGAAATTGAGTAAGGTGTTGCAGTATGAAGAAAACAATACATAGGCAAAAACAATGCTACTTTATTAGTGAACTAATATATATAATATAAGAAGCGTCCATAGCCAGCGTGTGAGCTTGTAGTCTATTGGTAAGTTTCTATTGCATTAGCCTTGTAACAGTCTCATATACAATATAAGAAGGGTCAATAACCAACATGTGACCTTGTGACCCATTGGTTAGTACACTTTACTTTCCTGCAGTAACTCATGAGTCTCGTGAGATAAACTATTTACTTTTCCTACTTTTTAACAAAAATGTTCCCTCACCATTTTTTTTACCATTTACTGTAAACAAAATTTTGGTACTAGTAGTTCAATCAATTGTTTACTTTAATTTTTATTTAAAATTGATAATATATTATTTTTTGAAAATAATGTATTAATTATAATTATAATCATTATTTCTTAACATAGTTATTAAAAAAATTTATAATAAGTGGAAAATTTTTGTTACATTTAAACAATTGTTAAGTGACAGTAGTTGTTGTCAATAAATACTGTATGGTTTTATTGACAAGAAAAAGTCGTCGGTAAAAAAAACAAAGGACAACAAGAAAATATTGTCGAAAAAAAGAAGAGCATTACCGACAACTCTTATCAAGTTGTCACTATTGTATAATGCATGCTCTCCAAATCTAATGGTGCGAACTAGTTTGTGACGACAATTTAAAGTCGTCACTGAAGAGTTAGTTGTCATGAGTCGCCAGACAACAATTAAGGTCAGGCTAAAGGTCCCTTTTTTGTGACGACTTTTTTCTGTCACTGGAAAATGTTGTCACTAATGACCCAATTTCTTGTAGTGGGTCTTCTGCTCAAAAACTTGTGCATTACGAGTTTTCCATATTTGCCATAACAAGTGCACTGTTAGTTCAATTCTGTCAATTCCCTCTTCACCTTTTTCTGCTTCCATTAAGCCATCCCACCACAACCAGAAGTTCCAACTGAATTGTTGTAAACTAGACCAGTTGACAGGTGCAAACTTCCATATTAGCTGAGCATTCTTGCAGTAAAAAAACAAATGTTCCAGATTCTCAGATCCTTCACCACATCCTTTGCACATGTGATCACCTTTCTCTCCACATCTTTGTTTGATCACTTCGTTTACTAGCAATATCCTGTGTAGGCATTTCCATATGAAATGTTTTAGTTTCTGCTTGATGTTCAAACTCTACAGAAAATTCCAGATTCTTGTTCTATGACCATTTCTGCTGCTTGAAGTTTCAGCTTTCTTTTTGTCCTTCTCCTGCTTCTTCATTTCTCTAGCCAACTTGTAACCTAACTTAACCGTATACTCCCCAAATTGTGAAAAAAACCAATAAAGCTTATCTTTCATGGGAAATATACTGAGAGGAATTCTTTTTATTTTTTCAGCATCTTCATTATCAAAGACTCTGGTTAGCATTTCCTTATCCCACCTACCATTCTTAATAAGCTCACTGACTCTTTTAACTCCCTCATTATTATCTCTTTTTGTTTTGATTTCACCATGCTCAACTTCATGAAACCATTTGTCCTCCCATATTTTTACATTCCTGCCGTCCCCAACTCTTTTCCTGACACCTTGTAGCAGTAAATTCTTTGCACTTAACAAGCTTTGCCAGCACCAGGAATCTCCTCCCTTTTGCTTCATCTTCCAGATTTGCTTCCCTCTGAAGTATCGAGCTTTGATCACTTTACTTACTAGTAAATTTGGCTTAGTGATAATCCTCCATAGCTGTTTTGCCAATAAAGCCTCATTAAATTGCATTAGCTCTCAAACCCAACCACCTTCACACTTAGCCTCGACGGTTGTTTCCGACAACCAATGTATCTTCTTTTTTTCCTTATCCCCCTATCAATAAGCAGCCAAAGTCTACTAATTTCTGGCACAACCCTTAGGGTGCAACATGACATTGTATAAATGGTAAAACCATTGCTTCTGACTTTAAGCATTGTTTCCTTACCAGCTGGACTAAGCAGTTTTTCCTTCCAATCTGACATCCTTGTTGTAATTCTTTCTCGAACATACTCAAACACTTTTTTCTTTGATCTCCCTACCACCATAGGCAGTCCCAAGTATTTGCTCTGTTTTATCTCTTTCATACCTTGTAGTTCTCCCAACACTTGTTTTTTCTTTCCCTCAACCACATTTCTGCTAAAGAACACTTGGGATTTCTCTATATTTATTATTTGCCCAGAAGCCTTCCCATATTTCCTTAACACTTCCATCACTTGTTTTGCTTCTTTTTCATCAGCTTTACAGAAAATCAGAGAATCATCTGCAAAGAAAAGATGAGACATTCTTGGTCCCTGATTAGCAATTCTGAGAGCATTTATCTTTTTCAAATGTGCTGCCTGTTTTAAAAGGTTTGAAAAGCCCTCTGCACAGATTAAGAACAAATATGGGGATAACGGATCCCCTTGCCTCAGTCCCCTAGTTGGTTTAATAAAACCCTTTTTCTCCCCATTAACATTGATTGAGTATGTGACAGAAGAAATACAGTTCATGATCCACCCTATCCATTGAGAACAAAATCCCATTTTTTCCATCATTCTAGTCAAATAGACCCACTCAACTCTATCATAGGCTTTTGACATGTCTAGTTTAATGGCCATCCACCCATCCTTCCCAATTCTCTTGTTTTTAGGTAATGAATATACTCATGAGCCACAATTACGTTGTCTAGAATTTGCCGACCAGGAACAAAGGCTGATTGGGTAGAACTAATACAGCCATTTAGAACATGTTTAAGTCTATCAACCAGAATTTTGGCAATAACTTTATAAATGGTGTTGCATAGACTTATAGGCCGAAACTGTGAAATGGAAACAGGTCTATCAACTTTTGGAATCATGCTAATCAAAGTCTCATTAGTAGCTCTAAGCATGTTACTCGAATGGAAAAAACTATTAACAGCAGCAATTACATCATACTTCACCAAATTCCAGAAGTGTTGAAAGAAAAAAGGAGTCATACCATTAGGTCCCAGGCTTTTGTTTGGATGCATTGCAAACAGAGCTTTCCAGATTTCCTGTTCAGTAACTGGTTTAGTCAGTTTAAGATTCATTTCCCTTGTTACAGTCTGTGGAATGCCCTCAAGAACTTCAGAAAATTCACAAGGATTCTCAGATGCAAAAATCTGGTTAAAATAATCAATGATCTCCTTGCTGATATCCTCTTCATCTTCACACCATTCTCTATTGCTTTTCCTTAAATTCAGAATTTGATTCCTTTTCCTTCTGCTTGCCACTCTAGCATGAAAATATTTCGTGTTTTTATCTCCCTCCTGCAGCCAACTCACTCTTGCCTTTTGACTCCAGTACATTTCATCAGCTTTATAGGCTTCACTGAGTTTTTTATGAAGGCCAGTCAGTTTAATTCTTTTACCCAAGCAATCAGTCATTTTAATTTCTGCAATTTCCTTCTTAATTTGTTTTATCATTTTACCAGCATTTGTATCATTTTTCTTGTACCAATTTATCAGATTGACTTTACAGGTTCTCACTTTGTGCTTTAATTTGAAAAGATTTGACCCTTTTTGATTTGTCACCCAAGAATTCCTGACTACATCTTCTACCCCTTTATATAAGAGCCATTTTTTCTCAAAGATAAACCTCTTTTTCCATTTTTTTCCAGAACACATAGTGTCAAACAAGAGCATGCTATGATCAGAGGCTTAATTCATGCTATGACCTCTTAATTCATGCTGGAGAAGAAACAAGAAAATATTTGAGATAGATCAAAGAGTAAGAATCCTTTGGGTTTGGACTATGCAACGGTATTTAGCTCTGGGCTTCTGTAGAGTTTGGTGATAAACTCTGAAGCATCAAATACTGATCTCTGGGCTTCAACGCTGTGAGGAGTTGGATTCAACAGAAGGCCCACAGTAACTGCCCAAGTTTCAACAAACTGTTCATCTGTGTGAAAGTTGTGGAATAGAAAGTTGCCTTCTTGAAAATTTTGATCTTGGAAAGTGAAAAAAATGTTATTGTTTGTTTGGAGGGATTGCCGTTTGACCTTAGAGTAGTAGGATACATCAATGATCAACGGAGCTCCTTGACAACTCGATTGAGTTAGATTTAATGGCTTTTAGACACCATAACTGCTAATGCTAAAGGCACACTCTAAAAGTGTGAGTGCAGATAATGAAAAAATATATTTGTCAAAATTATCTCATTAAAATTTTTTTGTGAGTTCTGTGCATGAAGGGACAGACAAAGAGAGAGAAAGAGAGAGGAGTTGAATGGAATAGATGAAGGAGAACGAGGAACTCGGAGTGAAATAATTTTAGTTGAATAGGATTTGTGTGTTAGTCGGGTATATGTAAATAGATAATGGATAATATTCATAAATTTGAAGATGCATGAAATGACAGTAAAAGTTTACGTGCCAAATAACTACGTACAGGCGCTTTACTGTTGTATAGATATAGATATTGACAATGAGGATTGTACAACCAAGTTAAAAAAAGGTACCAGCCAGAAGTTGTTCCCTCAAATCACTACTTCTCCATCAATATCTTCATCCGAATGTTTTTCTTTGTTCTTTCATTTCCCCAACCAATCCTGATTCGGAGACCAGAAAATCATAAGAAAATGAGTAGGGAAAATTCTGTGCACTGGGGTTGCATTGAACCAATCTCACCTAAACTTGGTGCTGGACCCCGGCAGAACTCTGGCCTCAAGAGATTTTTATGTGTATTTTCTGTTAGTCATTTCAGCTCCAAATTCACTTCCACATTGCCAAGATATTGATCTTGACTCTGGTGTCCTGACCCCTTCAAGGGCTGGATCAAGCTCAGTATCCACGAAGTCCTTGGTGACATCATTATTACCAGTATATTATTCATGACAAGCAAGAAGAAAATGGAACCAGTGGTTCACAGCAGTCGTGAGCCCAATCAAGAGACTTGCGTCCCTTTCTGAGAAAAGCAACCTGGCAGGTGTCTAGCATTTCAGGGCTCCATTCTTTCCTGCTCCTATTCCTATAGTAGCCTCTCTTTTGTCCACTCGCACCAATACAGCCGAATCTATCACCTTCCATTAAAAGCGATTTGGTTTTTCCTATTTTCTGGATTTTTGGGACTTCGAATGAATCGGACCCCAACTACTGCTCTTAATTCTACTTACACCATTCTTCTGATGATTAAAAATTTGGATAGGTTTGACTGCAATTACTACTGCACACAGGTTATAGTTCGAAATCATAAATTGCTAGTGTAAAACGAAACATTGCGTTTTCGTTCGCTAAGAGCGTTCGGTAAGTTAAACGGAGTTCAAACAAAAAATATGGCTCGATAACTTATTAAACGAGCTCGAGTTTTATTCGCGAACGTTCGTTAGTGTTCACGAATAGGGGTAAAATAGTTTTTTATTTAGAATTTTGTTCGCGAACGCTCATTAGTATTCAAACATAAAATCGGCTCGTTTGTTAGGCTCGTTTGTTCGGTTCGTTTAGCTTAAACGAGCCGAGCTCAAGTTCGAAATTTAATTAACGAACCGAGTTCGAACAATTTTCGTAATCCTTCGAACGACAAACAACGAGCTCAAACAATAAAAGTTTCACTCGTTTACTCTATAAATTGCTTACAGGGATTCGTACAGATTGTTCGTCAACGTAGTTTTCATATAGGTAAAAGAATTCAAATGCACGATTTTTGTTAAAAAAAAGGTGACTCGAGTGAGCTCATTTGCGCTGGCATTCTACTTTAAAAAGTTTTTCCACTTATATAATGCATTGATGAGATTACAAGAAATTACTTGAAATGGGCATAGCAGAAGATGACATCAAACTAACGGCAACTTGTTACTTTAGGCCGGGGATACACACACACACACAGCAGAAGATGTGAAGTAACAGAGCAATGGGCACTCACAGAAATTATTGAAACTTTTAGATTGAATGGACAAGCAATTGTGCAATGTCCAAATATTTCAGGGGAAGGTGGTTGTGATTATGTGAAGAGTCATAAAGACTACCAAGCCAATCTTGTACTTTGAAACTTTGAGTTGTCTCCAAGAACTCCTACATAATAGTACTAGCCACTTTGTTGAGCATTTCGAGATATAAACTTTTGGTGCATGTTTTCTAGGTAATCAAGGTTAATTATCACCCAAGACTAGTAGTGTAGGGAACATCAACCTCGAGAATTGCTTTCTAGAAGTGCCCAAATAATTGATCTCTATTAATACTATAACTAGCTTTTGAGTTCCATTATATTGAAAAGTGTATTACAATGTGGATTCACAAATTCATGATCTCATTGAAGACAAAGAGAAGGTGCATAATAGGGTAAGATGAACAAAATTAAGCCACTTTTGGTTTTTTTTTTTTTTTTTTTGCCACCTAATTAATTTGGACCAAGTGCGAATTCGCAGTGTGCCACTTGATTACTCGACGCAAGCCACACTAAATATGGCCTTTCAAATTTGTCATAAATTTTTACTTTTACGAATGAAAATCCACAACCTCCACAAACCCCGCTAACATTGGACTAATCAATCTCGGCCTTCTGATTTAGCGACAGCCAAATCGACATTTTAGCCGTCGAACCCTGTCTGACTCCAAACTGCATCTCGAACCCTGCTCATGTCTCGACCCTTGAGAGTCCGACCAACACCCTCAAAAACGGAATTTGCAGCCATTTTCCGGCTGCGTGCATACTCACGCGCCAGATATTCGTGTGGTGGAATCCACTCGGAATCAGGATCGTCTTCGGAGTCGTGTAAGGACTCGACTGAGTCGACTCGGTAAATTTTTGACCAATCAGGTACGTTCACTGGGGCCGAGGTGGCCATCTGTCGTCCATGTGGCGACGACACACCGCCATCCTGCCCCCCGCGAAACTGGTGCACGATCCTGGGCGACGACGTCGTCTTACTGCCATCTTCAAAGGCCAACGGCAAGCCCTCCACCTGACGCTGATTGTCCGTCATCGGAGGAGGGTGCCGGTGGCTCCAATAACTACTCACGCTTCCATTACTCCCCGAACCTGCGCTTGGAGTCCACGCGCCATGAGAACCGTTCGTTAGCTGATCGTCCCTGTTGACCATCCCATCAACCATTGACCAGACATCATCTTCCCCGAGCTCAGGCGCGTCGGTTGACGGCTCCTTGACCTTGATGACTGTAACCGTAGCTCCCTAACAACCTTTCGCTCCGACTGGTCGTCAACCTCGTCTTCCCTTTGCCATTTACCATACAGAGTACCGGAATCTTTTTTTTTTCCCCCTGCAAACCCAATTCAAAACTACAAAAAACCCAATTCAACTATCTTTTGGTAGCCGGAGTCTTGATTTTCCGGCGACCCAAGTTAGAAAAAAAGCGCACGCGTGTGCTTTCAATGATAATAAAAACAAGTTAGCTCCATTAGTAAAATCATTAAAGAGAGAAGCAAAAGCTAATAATTCTTATTATACTAGTAATACTAATACCAATGATGAACGCATAGGCGGAGCTGGGAAGGGAGAGGGGTGGTATATATAGAAGAACTGACAAGTGCATGAGAAATTTGAGAAGTGGAGGTGGCTTTGAAATGACGTGAATTTCATTTGAATTTGGGGTGAATTTTGTCTGCATTTCGTTGATATATAAATGTTGCAATCGAGGACAAAAGAAGAAGAATTACTAAACTATGGAGAGAATAGAAGGCGGGCACGAAACTGCAAAATCAGACCAACAGTTTTGCTGTGCTGGAGGCGGTGGTGGCCACAGCAATGGGGGAGATAGCGACGCGCGTTTGGAAGAGAGTTGCGAACACGTGGCACTTACTACTAGGAGCTGCAAATTATGATGGTCACAAATTTTTTTTCTTTTTCTCCTTTTCTTTTTAGGCTATGATGTTAACTTGGTAGGTTTGCATCGTGTGGATTATTTATTAGGAAAATTCACCATTTTAGTCCCTGAACATTTTTACTAAAACCGATTTCATACCTAATGAATTATTTTAACCAATTTAGTCCTTGAACAAATTTTTTACTTCCAATGCAGGACTTTTAATTGAATTTTACTCAATTTGCGTAAATCTGCAGGGGCATAATTTTAATCAATGCTAAAATTCACTGAACTATGATTAAGATGAAATAAATTAGAAAGAAATTAATAAAAAAGAAAACTTAATGTCTAAAATAATGTTCAGTTTATAACCCTCGTCCTTCAATACGATGTTAAGCAATCTATTTGCAAGGCTAAATATATTACTGTAGATGATATCAAACTTGCACAAATATACTCTTTGGGATCACTTGCTTAGAGTACCTGCAGGGTGATTCATTCACCTAGAGGTTGTTGATCACTTAATTACCTCGCCACTTTGCTGCTTACTTAATTAGGTAGTTAGGGCATTTAATCGTGAAATTCTTGATTCGATTATCAGGTCTATCATTTTTCTCCTTCTTCTTATTAAATTTCGAATCTCTCCTTGAATTAAAAAAAAAAGTAAATGAGTAAAAGCTTATCATTAGTCACTCCACCTTTTTTTATAGATTAAAGCAGCTGTGCATGTGTAAGAAGCCCAGAATCCAGATCGATCTTTAAGTTTGATTTCAACAAAGTGAAGAGCAAGAGAAGAAATGGTTTACAATTTCTAATTTGGAATCCTTGAATTTTGCATGCAATATTTTCTTTTACAAAGTGAATCGCAAAGTAATAAGCCGGAGGGAAAGTCATAAACGAAAATAGAATGATATAGATGTCAAATTGCATTAGTATGGTGATGCAGAGTACCACTATAAGAATGAGTTCTTGTACTTCTTTAAATTTTGAAAATCAACAGCCGATGAAGCTCCAATTTTGAGTCTTTCAAGAAAGAAAATGTTTCAATTCCAGAGTTACGGTATCAATTAAATAGTCAATTTAGAATATTGGATGCATTTGTTAAACAAATTAAGACTTAATAAGTTAAAGAATTTTGATTGTGCCTTTTTTTTTTTAGTTAGATGTAAAACTTTTTATTCGGTCAATAGAAGAGGACAAAATGTCAACATGCGAGCACAGTTTGTAGGTTACTATTATTCACAATATTGATAATGAAAGATGGTTGAAAATGGGAAATCTATGGTGGAATAATTTCAACATGTATTAATTCCAAAATTTGAAAGTCAAAAAATAGTTTTCAAGCAATTAACGCCAAGTAAGGCAGAATATCAATATCGATACTATCTATACAATAATAAAGTAAGAGCATCACTGTGCTGTTAACATACACAGTGTTTTTTCTTAAAATTTCTAATCTACCCTTAATGACAAGGGTAAATTTGTTCCATTTAAACTTCCCCATAACTAGGAGCATAGTTATTATTTAGGTTATCCATTTTGTAATACTAATTTTCAACTCCCACGCAATTTGCTCAACTTCCATCATGTTTCTGTACAATTATTTACATGATATATTTTTCGTTAATTGCACACACAAGTAGGGTGTGCCTCAATTATTAGTGTGTATAAAACGAAAGCTGCTTGTGTTTCATCATTTAGGTATTGTTTGGATTGAGAGAAGGAGAGGGTTTAGTTGTTTGTTGAGGAAAGAAGGGAAATGAAATTAAATTTCTTGAAATAATTTAAATTTTTTTAAAAGATCAAAATTTTCCTATCTTTTCTAGCGAATTACTACTAGATCTTTTCCTTTCTATCTTCTCCTTCCTCAATCCAAACAAAAATTCAGTATTTATATTTTTTTCCCCTTCCATACATAACAAAAATAAGATGGATGGAAACCACTTCTCTCTACTCTCATTTTCTTTCCTTTCCCTTTATTTATTTCAATCCAAATGATGCTTAGTCTTTTGCTATTTTTATTTTAAATATATCTTATATATACTGACTATACATTATTATTATTAGCTCCATGACACATGCAAAAGTTAGATTTAAAATTTAAAATTTGAATAATTGACATCTATCCAAAACTGACAGTGCATATATTGTCAACATATACAAAATTTAAAAAAAAGAAAATTTACCTACTCTCCAATCTTCCAATCTTTCATATATTAGAGTGCGTTTGATAAAAACTGAAGTCACAAAATTGAAATCTAAAATTTGAAATCTGAAGTATGAATTTATTAAGTTACTAAATTGTTAAGTATTAAAATCCTAGTATTTGAGCATATTTTGCATTAACTGATAAGTGAATAGATTATCACTTATTTTCCAGAATAAGCTTTACCTCAGAAATAAAGTACGACTTAATTAATTAAATAAGATGTTTTATTTTTTGTTGTCAAGTACATCTGAATATGTTAACATCCAAACCCATTAAATTTAAATATTGAAATGGGTTATCAAACAAGTCCTTAAACTACTTCATATCTATTTACAACAACTTATCCAGGTTTATGCACTAATAACACTCTTGAGAAATATACATACTAACCTCTATTTCTTTTCCTCTTTTCTTTTAGTCTTTTAAGAAGACCTTTGAGCCGGTTCTTTTAAGATTGATATTTATTTTCTTGAGACGAAATAAATTAAATTTTTGTTTTTGTGGTTAAAGTGGGTTTGAAGTTTTTTCTTGGTTGTTTTTGTCTTTCTTTAAGACTGGTACATTGGTGTCTATATTGTTTAAAGTTCGAACCTAATCTGAAGAATACCGGAAAAAACAAAAAAACGGTTTATCAATTTCTAAACAATTCTATTCACGTACAACAATGAGTTTCAACTTACATTAATGTCCCTAATTTTGTATAACTGATGATAGTTTCCAAAATTTCCCACTCTGCATGTCAAATCTAGATTATTCTTATGCAAAATGACACATGCTCAGAAAGACATTCTTCTTTTTTGTGGAACGAGCAATCTGATATGCAACTAACATTCTTCGTTTCGTTTTTGGACATGATTTCAGATGTCAAATATAAATAACTTAAGCAACTTGATAAAACGTTAAAGCCATCAACACATTGAATCTCAAGTAATTACCAAAGCATCAAATTCAAATTCACCCCAAGTTTGTTTGTTTCGAAGAATGCGTGGGGTGGAAAATCCAACGAGCTTTGACCTGGTTCCCGTAATTTACGACGTCTTCGCAACCTGAGATGGAAGTAGAAAATTTCGCTCTCTCAGAGGAGTTGGAAAAAAGTGAAGTGTGTGATGATGGGGCACATTGAACGGTTGAGGATGAGTACAATGGGCACATTGTGGATCCTACAATCAACTCGTCTTTAATGAAATAAACAAAAAATCCTTATCATCCTTCACCACCACAAGACACCTTCACAATCAAAGATTCAGAGGTCCTCTTGCGAAGCTGCAAAAAGCCTTCCCCCCCTCTCCCCCCGTGTAAAACTAAGCTCTGCAAAGGCATAAACACACACACACACACACTTGGCAGTATGCAGTACATGCACATAGTTGCTGGCTGCTGCTATGCATATACATGAATCATGAGTACGTCCATCGACTATATCTACTCAGGCTTTCCTAGTTAATGTGAGCCGAGCTCGATCCATGTTGATTTTTTGTTGTGGAGTCGTATTGAAAACTTTTTAACCACTGCGTTTCTGAACATGTTGATGATCAGTTCCATTGAGTATGTTCGGTACTGGTAGTTGATGCTAGTGAAAAATGTAAATGGCAGTGGATGGAGAGAGCATTATCGGCCGGGGACCCTCCATCGATGGCCTTATTTGCGTGGAACAGTAGAGGTCAGACCCCATTTGATTTTGGCAGTGACCGGACTTTTCTGGACCCTCATGAACGAACCCGTTGGCTTTTGCCAGGCGTTGGACCCATGGTTCTAACTCCTCTTGCTGCTGCTGTCTAGCTTTGATATAAAGTGCAAGAAATAGGAAGTATCCTATGCTAGTGTTGTTTTTTCCTTCCGGACTGTGATTGGTTGTGCAATGAGTAAGTCTAAATTTTCCATCGGACGAGAAATGGAGGTAGAGGTTGAGTCACATTCTACTACTATAAGGTTAACAGAAACAGACTGAAGCAGATGGTAGCTCTTCTGTTCACGTTTCCACCTTAACGTACGATGCATCGAAATGAATTTTTGTAAATTCGAAATGCAGTTATGAAGCAAGATTTGATGGCTTGTACTTATATGATGCATGAGCTACTGTGATAGAGGGATTGCATTAAGATTTTCTCACAGCAATAGAATCTATGTGCTTTCAGCATCTCTTGTCAAGAATTGACTATTGAAATGCTTTTTTTTTTTTTTGGCAAATATTTCTTACATGCATTAATAGAGTGACAGTGTATACACTACTGTAGATATTATTAATGTACAAAAAATTAAATTTTTTTTTTGCATAAATGAAATTCCAAGGCTTACTGGGAAAAAGGAAGAAGGAAATGATTCGAAAGTCAAATTAGGAATCTCAATGATAACCTAATTTTAACTTGTTCGTTTGCAATTGAAGGGTTGCCCTCATCATTCGTGTACGTAAATTATTTGTGATTAAAAAGAGAAGCAAACCTATGATTAATTTAGGAACATAAATAGTTGGACAATCAAGATTTTCTTTTAAAAGAAAATATACAAGGCATTTCATAATTTAGAACACACAATTTGTTTTTCCAAAATTCATAATGGTCACGGGACGAAAACCTTGAACTCACGAACAAGTAAAGTTAAGCATGTAGTATAGCATTATGTGGAATCTTCAATTAAGAAGTCCTCTACGATGGTCTCTTATAGTCATCATTTTACTTGATTAATCACTTTTAGATGTCAAAGATCGAGACGATTTGTATTGTTTTTCAGTAATCAAAACTTGTAATCATCAAGATATATAGTGCACTACGTCTGTACTTCACTGGAACAATTGACTTGGATGTTATTGGCTTTTTTCTGAGGCTTTTGTAAATTCTTCCACGGCATGACTCCAACAAAAAACAACAACTATCGCTTTTAAAAGGGCAAGTGTTGGCTCATTTTTGTACCAGGGAAAGAAAAAATTGAGAAGTTTGAGACCTTAATGTAAGTAAGAAAAGGCCACCATCCATTATTCACCATGACATTGGACTCACTCACTTGAAAAGCTAGTTTCCATTTTTCTTATGCAAGACACTATATCCTTTGGAGAATAGAATATTTCACCTCTACGTTTCACTCCCATTTAAGATGAATGAGTGAGAGCCAATGTACCTGTCATATCATCATACCTTTTTTTTTCTCATAAGAGTCATTATCTACTGGTTCTTGTTCAGACCCCGTCCATCCTAATTGTTGAATATGGGGACTTGATTATAGTTAACTAATTACTCTGTTTTACACGGAGAGAGCATAGGCTCTCACTTGCGTCCAGGCCTCTCAACTTCTAGTGACAAGTCTTTGTAGATAATCCACTAAAAGTGAGTGATCAGAAATAGATGATAATGATATTTGACGATATAGGAGTCCAATCAATTAAATAAACATTCATAGATGGAGAATAAATAAGCTTCTCAATACCAACGGATGTTAGTGCGAGTGGAAATGACTTGTATCACTTAACTATGAGATATTGAATTTGAAACTCACGGGAGTGGAAAAAATAATGTTAGGAGAATTTTTCCTCATAAAGGGTCTGACGCAATTCGAACAGAATTAATTGTACACCGTAAAATGGATGTAGATATCTATAATTTATATTTAAAAAAAAAGCTCCTCAATGAACGAAATTAGCAATTATCATGACCATACTCCACGAAAGAGTCAAACCACTCAGAGTATAAAACAATAAATTGAGCGTAAAATTTCAACGGAGGTGTGATCAAGATAATATCCCAACTATACTTGTTTGAGTGAACTTGGTTTCATGTCAATGATTCTGATTCAGCATTTTAAAGAGTTTCTCATGTCGCATGTCAAATGAAAGAACAGACGAACATCTTTCTCCACATAAAATAACCCACATAAAAATTTTAATAAGCACAAAATGCTCACATGCTTTGTTCACAAATCGACAAGACTGTCCAAAGATAATCCTCCAGTAATGAACTGTAAGTTATTTGATTTTTAAAAGCATTGTACTTGAGGACCGAAGTCACGATCTTTAACAAACAAATACAGAATTTCAATGTATCAGGAAATTAACCAAAATTCTTTCCCCAATGAAAGAAAATTAACTAAACGTACTAATGTTCGAGCCATCATGCAAAACTATACATGCACAAACAAAACATACACAAAAGAACATATTTCTATGACGAATTGAAGAGAGTTTGTTACTTTGTTGAGAACTACTGGAGAAAGAAGTCAGACTAACGTCTTTCCAAAATTAGTTTGTCACTTCATTTTTTAATGTTATACAATCTTTTTTGTTTTTCTTTTTCTTGCTTTTCAAATTTTTTCATACATAAATAGAAGAGAATTCTAGGGCTGTAATTAACAATAGAGAGAAAATACAAAATAACCTATACACCTTTGTTATACTGCATATGATTTTCGAAACAATGGTGAGAAAATAGTCTACACACCTACCCTTTTCCATCAAGATGGCTCGTAGTAAACTAGACTACGTTACAAATTACAATGAATCAATGACGGCGGTGACCAGGATTACAACTTGTCTAACATTGTTAGTGAAATCAAAAGAGAATTTTAAGGTTGCGTCCATACATAGGACACTGACAATCAACGAAGCCTCTGATCAAGTTGATGGTTTTGTAATGCATTTTACAGAGACTCCAAATGGGGAAGTACATAAATAATTTGGCTTGCACAGACAAGATTTGGGGTGGCACAAACCCTTTTGAATAGAATCAGGATCTCACCTGCTAATCCCCCAATTGATTCCCATGTGATCTCATGGTTGACAGATTGATTTGTTTTTCCATTGAATAATCGTAGTGTTGCATCTACTTGAACTGGCTGATTACTTTTATTAATACTACCATTTTGGCTGGTCGGTTATGCTGTCCCCAATTGATTAAGAGCCATAATCATTAGTACTTAAGAAAGTACTGAGGGTGTTGAGAGAGCTTGTGTGGTGCTGAGTGCAAATCTCCCAGTGCTTTGACAATTTATAGGAGAACATATATATAATTTTTTTTAACATTCTAAAGAAAATCCAACTGATCTATAGTTACTTTAATAATTTGCAAAGTGATCTCTCCAAATTGGTAGATTCAATCAGGAACTTGTATAGTTTCTTCAACTTAAAATCAACTACAATATATCAAATATTGACACCTTAATTCCAACTCTGAATGAGGGTTCAATCTCACCATTTCCTTTGTAAATCTGGTGAAATTTGTATTCTTAGTATTCTTAAAACATTATTCAAGAGTATAGGACGATATTTTATAGGGTTCACTTTCGACCCCTCCGGAATCAGAATCTAGAACAATTAAATAATGGTAATAACCACCGCTATGATGACTTATTTTAGTTGAAAATATCAAATTGGATCCCTGGTCTAATAATGAATGTACTAATGCAAATTGAATATGGCTGCTGAATTATGACCAGTGTCCAGTGTCCTACTAATAATTATTTTAAATGCTAAAAGCCAGTTTAGATAAATTCAGTGGTTAATTGTAGTCACATACTACAAAAAGGATGGCACTATACTTATTTTTCTTTTTTCTCATTCCTTTCTTTTTGTTTTGGCCGAAACAACAGACTCTGGTGAAACTTTCAGAAAATCCTGAAGATGCTTCAAGCTCTTTCTGGTGGCTAATTCGGCTAATTAACCTAAGTTGGTTTATTTTTCGCATTCCCTTTATTAGTGATTTTTCACAGCCTAGTTTGTTGTTTAGTGAGAGAGCCTTCATTCTGTCAGGGGTTTTCGTCAGAGTTGTCAGGGGCTCTTAAATGAGAATTATAAAGGAGCCAATGGAATATGAATCTTGCACGAGCGTGGCTCACGTCAACTCAGCGAACTCGCAATAGATTCTAGAATATACAAATGCTGGCAGAGCTACTCGCTGCAAGAGCGCGTGTCTATCAGAGTTCTCAATGATTGGAAGCATGGAGATCCCTTGGCGCTCCAATTTATTTAATTTTAATCTTTTTTTTTTTTTTTTTGCGAATCAGAAAGCACCACTGCAGCAGTAGTGTATTCTTTTTGGGATAATCAATTAATATTTCATGCCATTATTCCAAAGCCTTGAGTAAAGATATTCTTTAGTAACTATAATTATGACTGTGATTGGATAGTAGATTATTTAAAATAAATTTTTTTAAAAATACTGTAATATTTTTTTGATATATGTATGTGATATAAAAAGTTGATTGAAAACTTTGTTGATGATATATGTTTTTGGGATTTGGGCGTTGAAAGCTTTATTGTCAAATATCCGAATTCATAAAATGAGTTTTTCTTAAGAATCATATCCTTTTCAATTTTTCCCTAATAATTTTGTATGAACTGATTTTGTATGTATTAATTTCGAAGTAACAAATGATTGGTAAAGTCTATATATATATATATATATATTCGTATCTTTTGCTTGTAGGAAAGAAATAGAAAGCGAAACAACAACGTCCTTTGCAAAGGTGGCAGATAGGATTGCACATATTGCCATTGTTTTGCTCAATAGCCAATAGAGAATTGCTACAACCCCATGCAAAACTGTCATTCCTTTCGCCATCCCTAATAATTCAGACAACCACTACTTGATTAAGTTCTCTTAACTTACACAGTGTCACCAGTGCCTCGAAAGATGAAGAATACTGACAACTGGGCTCTCTCATCTTGCAGGGTATATATTCATCATTCAGACGATTTTTAGAATTTCAGTGTCTAGAATAATTCAATGATGTGCAATTAATTGAGAAATTTTGTTTACTGCTTTGTACAGTTCTGAACTAATTAATTTTAAGCAAGAGGGCCTACATTAATATTCCTCAACATAAGTTAACAATGAGAAAGTCATATCTCCAGTGCAAGAATTCAGCTCCTGGTTATAATTTTAGTTACCAATTATAACTAATAGGAGGTAAGAAGAACCAAAATAACCACACCAACCGGTGCATAAATTTTGAAATTTGGCAATCAATTCAGGAGATGTAAAAATAAAAAAGAAATAAAAGAAAAGGAGTTTTAAGTCTTGACTCATGCCCAGATGAGTCTCAATCAGTGTGGCCAAGAAGGGACAGCACCACCACCAATCAGCTACTCCAGTCCAGCAATGCTGATATACCACCACCAATGGCAGCATAAGGATTGGTGGGCTCGTTGTTATCTGCAAGCGTGATGAATCTACAGAATAGGCAGCGACGGCAAACAACACAGCCGGGGAGGTCTTCTTTCCCGGTAGGGTAAGGGTGGATAATCGATAAGTGACTAGATAGGACCCTGCCCTACATGTGCCGTTATGCATATCTCACTTTCTTGATGGCAACTCCGGTTCAACCAAATAAGCTTTTCTCACTTTTTATAACTTCTGTAAGCACTTCATATCTCCTGCCTGCCCTTTTTGGTTGTTATCTAATTTATGTACATTTATTTGAGTTTCAGCTGCAAAACTTTGAGGGTACATAAAAACTTTATAAGGGTTTTGCTCCTTGCTACAAAAAACTTTATCCTGATTGTGCATGTAAGATATGTTCTCTTTTTATTTTCTCAGGTTGAAATTAGTAGGAATGCTAAGTAGTTCTTTTTCATCTTGTTTTCTAGTTGCAATATACTTGGGCTACTCGAAGTGGGTTCAGTCTTTCAAAAATATCTTTTTCTTGATGTAAAAGATAATTTATAATACTTTCGAGTGTTAATAGTTTATAACCTCAAACTTATCATGTAAAACTTTCCACAATGAATGATTTGGAGAGCATGATTATCAACCTCTAAGGGAGAAGCTTGCGTTCTTTGGTCAAACCATTACATGTAATTAAGAAATTCATCATCGACAATAAAAAGCTTTCACCTTCTACTTTGTTGAACATTTAATGTAGTAAAGATCAATCACCAGCCGGGATTCCTTTTTTTCAGTGGTCTAAAACCAGTCTTCCAAAGACATTATTGTTGACTAATCCAACTTCAATGAAACTTGTTATAAAAAAGAAATGAATCTCCTTTTTCCTTTTCTTTTCTTTTTTAACAAATCAAGTCCTAGAAAAATACGTCTCACAAGATTCTTGTTGCAATATAATTATTCATCACGTATGCGACAACCTCAACTTTAACAAACCTTTCTGCTATTAAAAAAATGATTAAAGGGAATCTCTATCCCTTTCAAATCCGTAAAGCAACTCCATTTAGCTGACCGAATTAATTGATGCATCTAGATCAATCTAATTGTCTATTTAACTATAAATTTTTGGTTTCTTCTGAGGTTTTTAGTCGAATACATTCACCAATATTATTCTGTCCATATGCCAATTGAGTACCGAATAATTATGAACTTACAAAAAATTGAGAAGATTGACAACTAATGCTCACATCTCAACTTCATTTGATGTAGAAAAGAAGCCTTTGTAGGCCGGTGTGGCTTTCATGTCAAGTGACGGCAGTCCAGTCACTTTGTTGTTTACAGATTGAACTCTTTCCACCTCTTCGCTGCAGCCATAAAGACAGTTAGAGAAAGCAATTATCTGTCCACCACTGGGGTATATTGTAGCCCTAATTATATGATCATTCAGCAACTTGTGCAACTTGTGATTTGTGTTATAAGTTGCTCATTAGCTAAATTAAAAGTTGTCAATTGAATGATCTAGAATTTAGTTGGCAAAATAATGCTAAGCCAGAGTTTCATGTATGATAGCCCACTCATGTTCCCATTCCTCTCCCACTTCTCTCATTCCCCAACTGTACAACCTTCGATCGCTAACTATGGCTATTCTGTTACTTTCTTTCCGCCCCAACCAATCACCCATCTTTCTCCATCTCTCCCCATCTGCTCTTCTGGCACTGCAGTGTATAAAAGACATGGCCAAACTGATGGTACAGTCCATTATGCGCTGCAATGCAAGTTTAAAGTCATGACCAAACTGATGGTACCGATTGCTGTGGGACTCACTACTACTACATCATCATAGTGACATGTTTTTCATGTCTAATGGCTTCCCCCCATTCCGGTGGCCGTAGGCATCAAATCCTTCAAGAATATATAGGATTCAGGGCCCCAGACCCTCCCGCTGATACACTACCATACCATCTTGGTCGAGATCAAGAGCTTCTAACGGATCAGCTTCACTGTCCCAGACCCTCTTGCTGATACACTACCCTCCATTATGCCTTTTATTTATTATTTTTCTTTAGTTTAATTTGATTTTACATAGAAAGAAACATCATTGAAATTAGGTGACAGAGAGGAAGTATATATATATAAGATGGAAACAAAAAAATACGGAGAGAAAGTAAAGAAACGATATTATAAATGGACTTACGAATCATCTAGTTGACAAGTTTTAATTGGTTATTAAACAACTTATGGGTCAACTCGGAAGTTCCTTAATGACCACAATAGAATTTGCCATAGTTAGAGTGGTTCTGTTAGGTGGGCTATACTTCAATCATCAACTTTGGTGTCACATTTTCTTGCTTAGTTATGTATAGGAAATTAGGAATGAACATATAACTGATTGATATGGCATCTTGGTATTTGAATCATGATCCATTCAGTGATCAAATCACAATGATAGGACATCAATTTTCTCAAATCTTCTTACCGCAAAGTATCTCTTATCACAACGAATATAAGATGATGATATCCACATAGTAGATTTCTTGCTAACCTGATGAACATGATGTGAATGTTTGTCCTGCGTTCCTTCGTTAACGTAATCCTAATTAGTCAAAGACCTTATCAACAAGTCTTACATCTGCAAATATGGCATATCTTGTAGTCCCTCGGTTCCATTCCATCATATCACTAGCTTTTGTATTGGCAATTATAAGTACTCAATTACCAACTTGAGAAAAATATTAGGGTTAAATTTTCAACAATACAGAGTGAAAAACGAAAAGATTGGTCCCTTATTTTAGGGTCCTAGTCAATTTGGTCCGTTATATGTCATTCTTCACTATTTTGGTCTTTGATTATTATAAAATAAAGTGGATGTAGAAAATTTATAACGAAAAATTGGAGAATCCCAATGAAATTGGTTATGTGAAAAATTAAAAACAGCCATTTTTATTCCTTTTGAGGTCATAACCGATTTGATCTCTTATATGTCAACACGTCATTACTTACCAATTTATCCCTAATCTCTGTGAAATAAATTGGATATAGCATTTCTAATGACAGATTAGAGCTCTTTAATGGAGCTGGTTACATGCACAACATTTGCAACATTTATAATCTTTGTATTACCATCATTGGGTGGAATTTTAATAATTAACTTATCCAGTCATAGAGATTTAAAGAAACGACAGAATTATGAGATTTTTTTTTATTCTCTTTTGAAAAAGAATGATGCACATATTGTGCAAGGGATTAGCTCATTCATGTTTGAATTAAAAGCCCTATATTGGTTTATTTTTTGAGTGAAGGGATTAAATTGGGAGGCAATAAACACATAAAGAACCAAATTGTGTATGACTCCAAAGATAATAGATCAAAATGAGGACACATGAAGACCCAAATTGATCACAGCAAAAATTGACTACCGCGGCCTCAGTCCAAGAAATGTCCTGGAGCTACAACTAAACTTCATGTTTATTTTCTTTAGCTTTCCTTTCAACAATCTAGATGATGGAATTTTAATTTAAATTAATTAGCATCTCAAATCAATTTTAGAAAAATCCATAATTGAAAATTTAGTTAACATTACCCAAACTCATCTCAATTTTGATGTTGCTGGCGACATTGACGCATTTGTAGGCAGTGTAATTGTTGCTAACCTGATTTACCATCTTCTTCAACCTTCGGTTTTCATCATTCATTCTTTCCAATTCGTGCTCCACTTGCAGCTGAGCCAGCTTTATGCAAAATAGGAAATAGTTGCACCGAGGAATACTAAAACGAGAAGCCTTTTTGGCTAAATCACCTAAGTAGACTTGAAACGTTAGTAATTAATGAGAAAGTCAATTAATCATCATCTTCTTTCCTCAATATTTTACCTCTTTTGTCTACGATATCTGATGAAGCCCCACACTCACCCTCGATTGATCACTTCCAGTGTTGGCGGTAACAAGTTCGAGGCTAGTCTCCGCACCTGGGGAAAGGGGGATGGGGGAAGACAAGAAAAGAAAGGGTAAGAACAAAAACATGAGGTAAGAAGATTGGAAAATTGGAGAATCCTAGCAAAATTGGTCAGATGGCACGGCATAACTAAAAACAAGCATTTTGATCCTTTATTTTTAAGGTTATAATCAATTTAATCTCATATGTGTCACTACTTACGCTTTAATTCCCGATCTCTACATAATAAGTCTAATATAGGATTTCTAAGGAGAAATTGAAGCTCTTTGACTTTAACAGAGCTAATCATATGCACAACGTTTACAACATTTATAATCTTTGTATTACCATCATTTGGAGAAAATTTAAGAACTAAATGGTCTAATTAGAGATTTAGACAGGAAAATTGAGGGACTTATAGATTGGGACTTGTGGAATTATTTTCGTTCGCCTTTTCTTTCCTTTTTTCCCCCAAAGATGCACGCACCGTGCACGGAATCAACTCCATTATTGTTTCTATGAAAAGCCCTATGTTGATTTATTTGTAGGGATGAAATATTAAATTAGTAGAGAATAAATACATAAGGTACCAAATTAATCATGATTCCCAAGATAAGAGACAAAAATGATTATTTTTAACAGTTTACGTGTACTGTGCCCATGACCAACTCTATTAGGGTTATTTAAATGTCTCATTAAAAGTCTTATATTAACTTTATTTGTCAAAATAAAGGACTAAATTTGTAATGACAATAAAGGATCAAATTGACCATGACCCAAATAAAATGGATCAAAATGATCATTTTCACCAATAAACAAATACAAATATTACTAAGGTGAACAGATTTTTTTTTCCCCCTTCTTGTGAAGTCTCTCATAATTGATATCGAGTCATCGACCCACGTTTCAAACTGGGATCATTGAAATTTGAAAAGTTTAATTGCAGGCTGCAAAAGAGGTCATCTTTCCCAGAATGTGCAACCATTTCTTGATGCGTGTCATTTCGTCTCTTCTTGCCCAGAAACGCAATTGTTTCATAGCAGGTGATTTGATTATTCCAGCACAGGTTACATCAGAAAGAAAACGGAACATGGCATGAGTGATGAGAGTAACTGGTCCTTTCAGTTATCAGAATGGCCCATTGTCCTTGATTGTGCTCTGCAAGGATACTGGAATGAGCATCTTTTTCTAGCATCCAATTTGCTTTGCCATCGAAAGTGCTTTTCCTCAACTGCTCACTGATTTGGCTGCCCGGTCAGCCTCTTTCTGCGATCACTATGTGGAGTAGAAGATCTCGGCTACATCATCCCCAGCCCTTCATTAGGAAAGTTCCACTTCTATCATGCGTCTGCCATTTGCTGCTTTGTGCCAAGGGGGGAAAAGAATATCATGATCGCGAATTCTGTTTTTTCACTGTGTTTGGATGGTGGATTTGATTTCAAATCCACAGTCTAAATTATTTCCATTGTTTGAGAATTCTATTTTAAGGATGTTATTTCAAATTCACTTATACGATGGAGTAGCTAGTTCAGAAAATTTCAAATCCATATAATACAAGAATCATATGAAATCCATTCCTCTCAGATCTTTTCCCAATGTGAAAATTCATCGATCCAAACATTATATAAAGGAAATCAGTACCTATTCACAACTGCAGAAAGTACTAAGGCAGCCATTACGCAGCTAGACCAGTGGCAGAGATCTGTAACACAAGAAAAAGAGACTGGTTCTCTTAAGCTCGGATACCGTTTGGAGTTGGAATAATATTTTAAGAAATGTTAGGCTGATCTTCATCTACTTGTGCCGTCCAATTTTCTTAGTACTAGAGAATGCTAAATCAAGCCTTCCCCAAGAATGTGAAAACTAGTGCATATGTCCTTCATGTAAATGGATGTATGAACATTATCAATGAACCAAGTTGCGGGATGATTGTCCCCTCCATATAGGGTAAACGGAAGCCTGAAGAATACTGCTCAAGAACGTTTTTCTAAGAGCAAAGACCAAAGGGATTATAAGTAGGTCATTCAGAATTTTGCATTACCCATCTCCATGATATCTTGTCTGGAACTTTCAAAAGATGCATATGTTCTTCACTTTCTCCCAGATAGTCTGAGCAATACAAACAAATGATCCATACTCTCAGCAGCGTCAAGACAGATCGCTCAATCCTCAGTAACTACTTTAATTGGGATCAAAAACTTAAAAGAGTGGGAAGTTGTCTTGGAATCAAGAGCTTTACAGGCTTCCTCTCCACAGCTTAAGAGAAAGGGTACTTGGCGTCACTGTATACAAAATTTGAAAGGCTAGAAATGTGGCTATGTGGCTAGGTTTCAATCTTAGCAACAGTCACCTGTGGGAATTCTGGAATCTGTAGTACCCACCATTCAGTGCGTCGTTTTGTCTTGAGGAAAAATTCCTAGGACTAAGGAAAACTGGGAACTAGTTGTTAAATGGTGCTCCAAGCAATTGCCTGTGCTAGTTTTGTTAGCGAACTTATTAGTATTAGTATGTTATTCTATGATGTAGTAGAGTTCCGTCCTGTGTAAAACTTTCTTGCTGATCTTAATTAAAGATCTTTCATTTTGTGCACCCCAAAAAAAAGAAAAAAATTGATGCATGTGTTGTCAAAATATAGGGAACACCAGGGTTTGGTTGGTCCAGGTCAGTAGCTGAAAGCAGCTGAACAGAGTTGAATGATGCAGATCAAATCCACAGAGTCATTAAGCCTGCAGAATTTCGCAAAAGATAGAGCATGCACATAATTCATGTCCAGGAATCAAACCCAACCCTTTGATTTCCACCAGTTGGTTTTTGGAAAAAGAGCTGCCTTCTAACACTTCATTATAATGCCTTCTAACACATATTCTGCAGCATGCTTGTGGACAGAAAAGGATGTAAAAACCATACAAAACAATCTACACTAACTGATTTTATGCCCTTTTCCTTAAGAGAACTTGGCAGTTGCACACATCAAATTGTTCTTTCCTGGTGGAGGGCTACAAGTGCAAAACCTTTTGTCAAATGAAACACCGTCACTGATGAGTGCAAATGAGACCGTGGTACACAAGCAAAAGCAGTAATCCCGCTAGAATTTTGTGGTCCTGGAAGTTGAAGAAACTCTTGAATCCTGGAGAAATTGATTCCAGCTTCCGTTGTGCCTCAATTTTGTTAATTATCAAGAAATTGATTCCATAATCCACATTATCTAAATTCCAAATGCATTTTTGCTCAGTGCTAGAGGAGCATGCCTACATAGTTCAGGAATTAACTAATACTCCCCTCCCCCCCCAAAAAAAAAAAAAGAAAAGGCCAGAGATTCACAGGAGATCTTGAGTGGAGATTTAGAGGAGATTTTGATTGGAGGAATTATAGAGAGAAGTCAAGATTTTGAGTAGGGTTGTAAAATCGAATCAAGTAATTTGATGCTCGACTCGAGCTCGATTCGAGTCAAATTTGTTCAAACATATTTATTTAGGTATTAATCCAAATCTGAATATGATTTCAAACTCAAAAATATTAATGAACCAATTACGATGTTTACGTTTTCCGACTCCATATATTCATGAACATATAAGGCAAGTAAATTTCATAAAGATCTACCCATAGTTTCTTTAACTCCAGTTCTTTCTTTCCTTTATATTGCTCACATTCTAAAATAGCAAGCATATGATAGGCACAATTAATTGTAATTACATTCCTGATTCATTGTAAT
The DNA here is from genome assembly GCA_013103745.1 of Gardenia jasminoides. NCBI lineage: Eukaryota > Viridiplantae > Streptophyta > Magnoliopsida > Gentianales > Rubiaceae > Gardenia > Gardenia jasminoides. The sequence continues at coordinate 2,353,922 of CM023095.1, forward strand.
AGATTTTTGATGTCAAAGAGCAAAAGTTAAGGGAAAAAGAGCAACAATTTAGATTAAAAATCTCTATATAATATAATATGAAATTGTTTGTGGTTTCTTACACTATTCAAGGTTAAAAGATGAATCAAACTATTTGATATTAAAATCCATCTTGGCTTGATAAGTATTTGTTCGAATTTGATTCGTCAGTTAGTCAAACCAAGATTGAACAGTATTTTATACTCAATAACATTCAAATTGGACAAAAAACTACGTTCAAGTTTGGTTCGATAAGAAAACAAAACAAGTTTGAACAAATTTTCAAGTTCGGTAAAATAATCAAACAAACTTAAATATTAGGGTTTTCAATTTAATTAGTCTCGTTCATACCCCTAATTTTGAGCGGAGGAGTTCTAGAGAGAAGGAGATTTTGATTGGAAGAGTTCAATAGATTTGCAGTTACTAGTTACTACACACTGCATATTGCGCTTTTGTGTACCGGATGTCTAATTTTCAATTTGCAAACTTTTTAACGAGCAAATTGTAAAATTTGCTACTTTATTTTACTTTTTTAGGGTTCTGGTTTTGGTTGCATAATGCGTACATATTGCTTACTATTATAAAGAAATATTTCTAAATAAATTCTTGAAATTATTGCTAGCTCCCGTAAACTTTCATATTTGCCGAATTGTAGACTATAAATTGTACGAGAGAGAGATGCCAGTATAACTTAAATTTGGAAGCAAAAAATAGAATATAAAGAAATTAAAAATTATAAATGGGATTTACTCTTCTTTGTACTCATTTATTAGAACGTCCAAACATATAGAATTCTGAATTCCCTTTACTACTAGTAGTAGTTTACAAGAAGACGATGCAGTTAAATGGTTAGATTACGTGCATTCCATTTCGGCTTCAATATCTGTCATTAAATCCCCTATATGCATAGATTTTTCTTCTTTTTTTTTTGGGTTTGGGGAGATGTATATATTTATCTTGGTTTTGATCTACTATCTCCCTATTATTATCCAAATCTTCCTAGAGTTCTTGTTGTTCCATAACCCCACGAGAAAGGGACACTAAATTGAAATATGGAGATTTGTGAACCACATTGGGGAAGAAGAAAAGGATCACCGTTAATCAAGCAAAAGGTGACTAAGAAATCAGATCGACCCTTACGATTTCAACAAGTGACCATGTTTCATGGAGCGTCCCATCATCCACCTACTTTAACATCTATTAAAATTGGTCCACATCCTTGGATTGGGAATGTTTGTAGGTAATGAGAGAAAGTTGCCACAGGATTTCCCTCTTCTAGCTACATTACCAGTACTACTTATGGGACCATTAATATGTTGTCGTCCAAGGAACATTAATCAGGTAGCTGATTTTTAATTAAATTACCAATGCAGCATATTTTTTTTCCTTTTTTAGTCTAACTGCAACAGCCCTACTTGTAATCTTACATTACATTATGGAGAGCGAAAAGTAATTGGACTTATGTAGACACTAAAGAAATAGAGAATTCAAATCCAAACTAGACAGGTGCACTATTGCACCTCTTAATGTACCAAATGGAATTGAACCATCTAACCTACATTGCACCCCTTAATGCACCAAGTGGAGTTGAACCCTCCAACCTGCTAGATGGAAAAGTTATAAAGCCTCTTTTATCTATCAGACCAACCATAGATCAGTGGTTCAATGCAGCATATCATTATACAGGTCACTTGTGACATGCAAATTTCCATGTAATTGTGTACTTTAAACATATCCAAGCCACTCAAAAACCTTACTAGCAGAGCTGCACAAGTGGAATTACTCATCCAAATAATGACATACATGTGTATTAAATTAGTAAATTGAAATTATAGGGCTGCATAAGTAACTTGTGCATGTAGTCGATGTGCATTAGCAAGTAAACTACGTATGAGATAATAGTAAACAAAGTGAACAACAATTAAATAACAAACATGATGAGCGAGTTAATTCTTAATGTCAATGGCAGCCCTGTTCCCGGAACAACAACTCAACAAAGCATAACATGAGATAGCACCTCCACATGTGCCAAAAAGCTCAAAGATCATGTCGAATGTTATCTCATTGTTGCTAAAAGAATAGCTCCATTGTATGTCAATGATGATATATTACCTTTAGATTAAAGAAAACAGATGATTTCAGAACTACAATTATGCCAGTGACAGTGTTACTCCAGTCGGCAGTGGGCTCACGCATGAAAGTGAGGAAATGAGATGATAGTTGCTGAAATCCAGGAGATTGGGTCCCCAGCATGATGGAAATGGGAACGAATAGCTGGAAACAAACATAAATTTACAGTCAGCAACCAAACATCTTTAATTGCTTAGCCATGAATTTTGATACCCACGCCTGCCAAATAGTCCTGTTTGGAATAAATTCCAAGGAACGGTTACAGAAGGTACATATTTCTGCACTCCACAGCAGCAGTAAAAGTTCAGTCTTGATAGTCTAAGCCGTACTTAAAGCTTCTATGCTCGTACAGGGCAAGGAAGAAAAGTTAAACATTTAAGTTTTCAACAACTGATTATGCAGTCTTCTAGAATAACTGTACCAAGATACTACGTCTTCTCAAGTCATTACTTGAATATTTTATTAGGAGAAGAGGAACTAAACACTGAATCGATCTTGTGGTTTATCATTGGTGGAAGAAAGAAGTCCAGGGGAAAAAAAATTGCAGCCTTTTCATTAATCTTGTGTACATCTGGATGAGTTTGTGTGCACATTTCTGTTGATGTATACATGCTTGTACGTGTGTGTGCAAGTCTTGGTTCAATAAATTTAGCTTGAAGACTTTGCGAGGCAATGAATCCAAACAAAAGGATGTAGCAGGCAACTTGCATTGTTCAAGATAAATACTTGGCTGACTAATCCAGAAAGATATAATCCCTCTCAAGATTGTGACAACGCTTTTCTTTGCACATTGATGAAGATGAGCGGGTAATGATGGATCTTTACGCTTTAGCAAGAGGCAGTATATCTGAATAAGATTTTGTGATGTGATCTGCTAATTTACAAGAGGCAATTAACCATCCACTTTCGTGTTGTCTAGCCCGTGATACGAGGTACTAGTCTTCGAATGGTCGTCATACTCAAATGTAAGAAATAGAAGAGTACAATTTCTACAAGTAATGACTCTTCTTTGCTGTAAACAGTCTGTTGTATGGTTCGTGATAACAGTAGACTAATTTTCAGCTACAACTCATCGAAACAATGTGCCTGGAACAAGCATGCATAAGTATATCTGCACAGTACAATACAGCAAAATTTTTGAAGGAACAGCTATATACAACTATAGTCAATATGCTGCCCAAGGGAAGAATTCCTAACGGAAACTTTGATTGCATAGACTATCTCACCACTAAAAAATGATATCAGCAAATTGATGCTGCCAAAAGTTTAACTAAATGACCTCAATGGGTGCCAATCTTGCCAAAACAATAAGTTTGAGTAAGGATTCACTCAATCCTTTGTTTAAGGACATTACGCAACTGCTTTTTCTCGCTTTCTAAGCTGGCTTCCAAAAGCTTCACCTTCAAACCATTCCTCTGAATCCCCCGTGGCCATTCAATACATCCTCTCATTGCTCGAGTAATGTGTGGATTGCTTTGGCCAGGTAAGCACCAATGACCTGCCAGCTCATTGTAGTTAACAGCATCTTCGGAAAATTTTTCTGTGGAAACAGCTACATTGGAAGAATTTGATCCATTTGAAGGCCTTTGATTCTCATCAACTGAAATTGTCCTGAGAACATCTGCAACACTAGGTGTGGATCTCCAAGATTTGCGAACAGGTGATCCTTTATTCTTATGTTTCTCCATTGAGGAGATGTTACTAGTCGTACAGATTAGAGACTCCGGATTTGCAGTCTGAGCATTGCGGACAGTGAGACTAGAAACGTATCTGTCTTCAGAAATTCCATCCACAGAGCTTGTGTCGTCTCCAAGAGTATAACTTGAATATTTATCCATACTGGAAGTCACAATTTCCTTGAAACTGGCATTTGCTGAACTCCTATCATGATCAATGCTACAGTTTTTGGTGAATTCATTAGCTCCTCGGCTGGCATTATGAAATTTAGTGGAGTGAGTGTTGGAAAAATAGCATTGACATTCATGATTTCCTGTTTCAATTGTTCCGCCATCTTGAAGATTTTTGACGATGGTGTGTATCTCATTCACAGTAGGTGGCGTGTAACATAGCTCCTCTTGATCTTGAACACTCAATGATTGCATTTCCAGGTTTATGCCTTGGGCTTCTCTCATCTTGATCATCTCTGGAGTTGTAGCATTAGTTTTCAACAAACTCTCCAAATCTGCTATCAGATTATTCATCTGGCTGTACTTTTCTTCAAGAATCAACTTAGCATCAATTAATTTCATCTGAACACGTTCTTCACGCCAAACTTCAGCCATTTGCATCATCTTTCTCTCCTCTTCCACTTCCTCTAGGACTTTCGCACATTCAACCTTCATAGCTCTTATTTTGGCTTTGTGATCCTCGATATCATCACCTAGATCATGGCATATATCCTCCAGTAATTCCCTTGAATTCTTTTCTTTCTCATATTCTTGCTTGAATTGCTTGGCTGCTAACTTGGCATCTTTCAGATCACTCAGCAGTTTGGAATTGACAAGATCCATCTTTTGATAGTTTTTTCTCTCCTTTTGTAGCTCACCCTTCAAGTCATCAATCTTCAGAAGCATCTCCTGTTCTCTTCTCTTACTTGACTCCTTTTCTTTGCTGAGCCCCTTCAAAAACTGTTTGATTTTCTTTTTAACCAAATGACGCTCAGATTCAAGCTCTTTCACCCGATTTTGAGATCTCACAAGTTCAACTTGCAGAGCAGAAGCCACAGAGATTGTTGTAAATTGGTGACTAGTCAGAAGCCTCCCCTTCTTGTGAAATTGGCAAACTTCATTGGCACCTGGCGCATTTAGACCCGCCAGCTCCCAATTTCTACGTCCCTTCATCGCACATTTGCAAATTGGCAAGAGTGGTTGAAGCTAAATACCATGCATGCCAAGAATTGAAAGGATACCACAGTCAACAGTCATGTTCAAATCGAAGAAAGGATTATGGCATACAGAGTGACAGACCACCTACTCATTAAGTACCGAGTCAACTTCACAATTCTTGAAAGTTGAAATCCAATGCGTAGAAACATAAAAAAGGCAACTAAATGACAGGTAGAACTCAACGACATAAAGTACGATGTCAATCAAGGATACCATACTTAATGCAGCAAAGCAAGGGAGCAAATTTTAAGTTCCAATTTGCATAGAACAGAATGCTTTTAGAAATGTGAATGAGCAAGAACATCTAATTAGGCAGAGACGCAGTTGCTTTGCTCCAGCAAGAAAACTATAGCTTACCTAGCACATTCGATCTGCATCCTCTTGAACAAGAACATGTCTGTTATCACCTTACTTCAGTCTTCATTATGATCATATCAAATCCATTATAATTCTAGATCAAGTTCAATATTGATATAGTATGCAAAGTACTTCTATTCTATACCTCTTCTCAACATCAAATTTGCTCTTTTATTTTGAGACTTTTGACTCTTGATCAACCCTTTTATGCATATACTTTCAGCTAGGCTAAAACGAAAGCTAACCATAATAGCTCATGCTACGATCCAAGAAAAGATCATCATTGCGAGACTGGATTCTTTCTGCAAACAATTCTGAGTAGTATTTCATTTTATGAGCTACCCAATTTTTTATATTCCAAGTCTAGCTAGGGAAGGAAATAAAAACCCAAATTGGAAAAAATTAATCGCATATTATTCAAACTTGGACATTTTACAAAATTACAATCCCCTTCCATTTCCTTCTCCTCTCTTCTCTTAGCTTTCTAAACAAGTAGATATATGCTGCAAATCCGACTATCCCTAGAAAAAGAGAGGACAACCACAAAAATTGAAAATTTTTTTTTATTAGAAACTAATAATTTTTTTTTATTGAAACATTACATAATAAACAAAGATCAGTTTTTAAAAAGCATACCCCAAACCGTAACCGATTAAACCGCCCATGCTGCCCATGCCACGTCACACCACCACCATCACCACCACCGACTCCACCGCCAGAGCTAAGACCCGCCGCCAAGTGCCACATCCCAGCTGCCAACTTCCTAGCTGAGACCCCTACCGCAACGCCACCTCGCACCCGCCGGACCCCTTCTCCTCCGGCAGCACCCGTAGCTCCGGACATAGCACCGTCTGATTTCCACTGCACAAGTGGAGTGGCCAACCCACTTGCGTCCCACCTAAACCTCCTTCTAGGTCCCCCAATCCTACTCCGGCGGCAGGAGAGCTTCCCAGCTCCATCAGTCACATGTCGGCCACGTGATCGTGAACTAAGAGAGAGACCATTAACGAAATCTTTACCAAAATCACATGGAAATTTATGGGTTCTGTCTGAAGCTTCCATGTTGCTTAGCTAGGTACGTATCATCTGACCTGGCATTACTCTGGAAAAAGAAAGCAAGAAACTTTTAGACAGGGGGCTTCTGAGAAGGAGAGTTCTTGAGTATTCAGGTCGACATTCACCTGTGTCACTGTGTGAGTGTGTGTTGAGTGTGTTTTCGGGGAGATGGGCAATTCTTGGGGGGTTAATATAGGACTAGGAGTTGGCGACTAGAAGTGTAACTGCAGTGGATAGAGAGAACAGAAATGCATGCGGGCGACATCTGATGAAGTGATCAATAAATTCACTGTCTGGTCAGTAAGCTTTCTGTAGCCTGCCTCGACGGATTTACTACTATTACCCAGGAACTGTGCTGCAAGTTGTACACTTTTGGGGCTGCCCCAAGTTGTTAATTCCATTTATTACGTGAAACAATCAAAAAACAGTGCAAAAATGACAAAAGGAGTAAAGTAACTGTAAGATTTCAGATATGTAAATGGTTAAGTTTGTCTATGCTCACCACTATTAGAAATAAAGGATACATTTTGCTCATTACTCCTACTTTTGCATAACATTATATGACCTCTCTATATAATTTTATGTAAAGCAAAATAGACAAAAAGCATCTCCAATTACTGCAACTAGTAGAGACGCACCCCAAGAATGGATGATCAAATTTTAATATCCACTTAACATTCCTTATAATTTATTTTGCATAAATATTCACATACTCACTTTGGTCTCACATCTATCTATACAATCTCCTTATGATTTATTTTATGTAAATTAGTTGGACCCTTATTCAATTTAGTGCTTAGGTAAGGACAATATTGACATTCAACTAATTATGACGTTATGAAAACTATCTTCCTTTAAATTAATTTTAACTTCACATAAACTTCTAGGAGGTTGTGTGAATATTTCGAAACTTTAGAAGAATTATGCAATATCATGCAAAAGTACAAGGGCATTATGAGTAATTTATCCTAGAAATTAGGGATAATTTCAAAAACCTCCCTTAAGGTTTTGAAAGTTGCACTAGCTTCCCTTGAAACTTCAAAAGTATAAAAGACCTCCGTGTCAAAAAATTGGATACCAATCCTTACATCAGGCCTAGTGAAATGATTGTAGTAGCCTTATAACCTACAAGGTACTTGGCAATTATGTAGATTCAATCAATTAAATCAATAATTAACCAAATAAATAGGAATAATCACAATTTAGAACTAAAAGAGTTTCTAATTTGCCATGAGGAAAAGTCATCAATTTCTAAATAATATAATTTAAAACTAAAAAAATTTTCTAACTTACAATTGCAATATTTGTTCAAGTCTTTTCTAAGGCCTATTGGCCATATTTTGTTTTTCCAATTCATGGTTGAAATTAGTTTTCTTACTACATTTGTAATGATTCTACCCTAATCCTTGAATTTAAACTTCTAGAATCTGCTTTCCAATAGTTTGTTACTGATGTTACATGAGTAATTCTGAAAATAACCGTTGTAAGTAATTGTAGAAGCCTGAAGTTGATACTTTGCATTTGCCAACATTTGCACTTACACCTTCTAACTTTTGGCTTTACATAAATATCAATTTACAGTTTTACACAAGATTAACTAATGTAACATATGAGAGGCAATTCTGGAATCATACTGTGTTCTTTCTCCTAAATTTAATTTTTAATTGTTTTTTTTTTTTTTATGAATTGGACTTGACTTGTTACAAGCTAACCTATTTTTGGGGAGGTTTTTGAAATTTATAAAACCTCGAGTGAGGCTAGTGCAACTGTTAGAAATCTCAGGAGAGGTTTCTGAAATTATGCCTAGAAATTAAGCAAAAGTCAGGTCTTTGGCGTATTAACAAAGTTCCACCGCTCTGAATGGAAACTCTCCCATCGAAATAGACAGAATTGTCCACCTAACTCGATAGTCTCTACTTTCCACGTTCGATTTTGATTACAACCACCTAATCAAAGATTGGCGATTACTGCAAATTTGTTAGTATCGCAAGCCTACAGCCCATTACAGAGCAATTTAATTAGGTCCTGTTTCAACAACAATTGGTCTAAGACAATTACTAGTGCGAAGAATTGGCTGACATGCATCTGTGGAATGGGAGAAACTCATGGCTATCTACCAGAGCTTTTAAAGAGTTACAATCGAGCTATACAGTGGAACATTGAACAAGCACACATTGGTTTTTGGTTTCAATTAGTTAATTCCACTTTAGCTTGTCAAATATGAAGAACCAAGCTCGAGTTTGAGTTCAAGCTAGATTTATGCGTCAAATTAATTTAAAATATATATATTGGATGGAATTGATATAATAATTTAAAATTATTTAAATATTTACAGTAAGTTTTCAAATATCATCGAGTAAAAGTACCCATTTTTATGTCTTTTTTTTTTTTTTTAACAACAAGTAGTAAATTTCATTACTCTAAATTTGATAAATCCAGAATATTTAGTTTCTTCAGCATATATCAAATGCTTTCATAATGTATGTTCACAAACATTATTTGATTGTTATTAAACATGTTCTTATTTGGCTCGTGCACAGAAGAAATCCAAGTTAACAGCCCAAATTAGCGTTTACTAGATGAACCAACATTTTTCAGCTCAAGCAAGCTATTATTTTGTCAAGAGTAAAAGATTCCAGCCGCCCCTCTGTAGATAAGAAGCAGATTCTGCTGGCTACTGTATATTTCGATAGCAAATTTACGTAACAAGCAATCTGGGATGCTGTTTAAAACATCAAGCTTGAGGGATGTGTATACGTACGCCTTGTAAGTATGCACAGAGAGAAGCAATTTCCAGACGACAGTGCTTGCTAATGGTGGTTTTTCTGTGTAGCAGGGTAGCCATGACCATAGTAATCATTGGGTTCTCAGTTTCCAACAACAATAATGGTGTCTCAGAAGAACCAAAAAAAAAAAAAAAAAATGAGAGAGAGAGAGATGGTGTATATGGTAAAAAAGGCAACCAAGGTGGAGGTGGTTGGTTGAGGAGCTAGTAATTTGGAAAACAGAAGACAAAGAATCATTTTGAACCACCATGGTTTTTGGGTTGAGTCGGAGTTCCGCGCTTGCATTTATTTTTTCTAACCAGAAGTACGTCAATAGCTTACTTGAAGGGTGTGTATGTTTCGTCCTCAAGACCTAACTTAATTGACGAAAACATTAACAAGGTGATCGTGAGATTTCTGATTCGAATATTTCCCGATCTAGTTCCCCTAGCATACCTTGGACTCTCCCAAAGGGAAAATGTTTATTTTGACCGATTCCTTCCTTAGAGCTACAGTTCCCATCTGTATATCTCTTTGGTACTTAATGAACCACCTGCATCGAATTTGGCAAGTTAGTATGGTGCTGAAAATCTTGAGTATCAAAGATGTCAGGCAACCAACGGCTGGTTGAAATGGGGACTTCATCATGCAAATGCGGCTCTGCCCAGTGTTTATATCTGCAGATGAGGTCCAATTTCTCATGATTAATAGCAATTCTTGGAAATAAGCCTCCACAATCACAGTAGATTAGATTTTAGGGTCTAATTTACATGAGTTCGCAAATTCAAGGTGGAGATGCAATCACAATATTCCTCGCAGGGAAGCAGTCAACCCTACCTTCCTCTCTTTTTTTCTCTTTGTTTTTTTTTTATTAAATCAACAGAAAAATAAGTGCGATGTTAATGCCATAGTTAATATTTTAATGTCATAGCAATTTCCTTTCAAAATGACAAATTTATCATCTTTAATGTAAACTTAATTTTTGTCTAGTGAAGTGCGCATTTGTCATTTTGAAAGAAGCTGCTCTCTCGCATTGAATTATAAGACATGACGAACACCATTTGCTGAACGTAAAAACTTAGACTTCGTTTAGATTGAGAGATTTGACAAAAGATTTGAAATTCATCCAACCAAATCACTATAGTTATTTCGAATATTTAACAAGTATTTGAATTTATAATTCACCAATTATTAAAATACACCTTAAACACTATTATAATTTATGATTCACAAATTCAAATTCCTTTTAAATAATCTGAACAATTAGAATGATTTGAGAGGATTTCAAATTTTTGATCAAATCGCTCAATTCAAACTAAACCTCAGGTTGTTATGAGTAATTTCCAAAACCAGTCTAGGACGAAATTTCTTAAATTCGCTCCTACATCCCCTCTACTTCATTGATTAAACTTCAAAGTAGCAATGTGGTTGGCAGCTTCCGCTTTGAAGGGATTGTCACACATAAACACACACCACACGAAATAATGAGATAAGAAGGGGCCTTGCATTTGCAATATTCATTCTTAGTTGATCTATAAAAAAGAATGCTCATCAGAAATTTTTGGACCTAAGATTTTTCAACTTTGTCATATTGTAGAATATCAGCATGGCACATGAAAAAGTAATCACTGACTCAATCTAATTTTTCATTAAATTAAAAGGTTAAACCTAATTAATTTCTCATACAACCAAGATTTGATTTTTTTTCATAAATACCTTAGTCCTCTTTTAATCCATGTTCTTCTAAAAGAATTAAGGGAAAAGCTAATTGATGGAGGAGAGTGTTGGGATAGCTAACTATTTGGTTTATTTATTTGCTTACATCATCAACACATTTTCTAACCATCTCTTTATCTCACATACATCACATCCAAAAAGTGTTATAGTATTTGAATAACCAAATTATCCCAAATAATCTACTATCCAAACACACTCGAACAACAAAGTCTAGAAGTCCATCAGTCACTCGTGTTTTCATGGGAAGGTTCATTCTAGCTGAATAAATCAAGCACAGAGTTGGTGAAATTTGAACATTCAAAAACTAACAGTCTAATAGTTACCTACTTACGTGCCCATTTATAGAGAGTTCCATAATTTAAAAAGGGAATAAACATGCCACATCGTTGAATAATTAGATTACTGGATGCCCAGAAAGCCTACGTGTCAACTGTTTGTTGTCTCGGGCTGCTTGCTAATTTGATATTTCACAAAAGATTAACACAAGTGAGCTAGACGGACGTGGCAAAGGGACAAGATTAGGTCAAATTGGCTGTTAAACATGATTGTGTAAAATTAGTAATCATGTTTGACAAGGTTTCAAGTTACAATTATCAACTCGTGAAACTAAAATTAATTAGCTTTTAGCTGATGATTATGTAGAGCTAAAGAGAAAAACCCAAATTAGGTGAAGGATATCAAGATTCCATTGACATTTTTGTGTTCACATTTCTTTTGGTTTGTTCGATCTACAAGAGATACCATCATCCAACCTTTTCACACTAGGAAAACATTAGTTTTTCCATCATGAGTCGTTGGCTTGGTAGATGGCTAGCTGAAGTGTAGACAAGAAGGAAAGTTTCGGTGGTAATAAACTAGCAGAAAAGGTCCATCTCCAGAAGATACTTATATTGGAACGAATCAGTCTTGGAAACGAGGCACAATACTGAATATACTAATGAAAAATGCCAACGTATGCTTATTTCTATATATGTCTAAAACATATAGAAATCTTCAAAAACAATTTTATCTTGGTTGAGCTTGCTCTTGGTTCATGTGAATTTGAGGTGATATACAGCAATTGCGTCGAGCCTAGTTATCCTGGATAGTTGTGAAAAGTCCCATTTTTTAGCACAAAAAATATATTTAACCGTGTAATTTTTCTTTTTCATACTTTTCGAATTATAGAAGAGATGTTAGAAGTAAAAATAATAAAGTAGACTATATCTTCTGTAGTAAGTTTTATTAGAGAATCCAAGGGAGGAGGACTGTCCTACCTTGAGTCCAGAGTAGGCAAATCAAGTTACAAAAGCTCTGGGTGAAATATCTATCTAGAATTCCAAGTGATCTTTGAAAATTTCCAACATCTAGACACTATCGTTACTTCTACGAATTCAACATTCAATCTTGGAAAAAGCTTCAATCTCAAGTATCAAGAGGCAAGAGCCATGAAATAGCTACTACCCAAGCCAGCTTTACGTGTCCAAACTCAAGCTATTTCTTTAAGCCTATCCCTTCAACCTCAATCCTCAAAGGGACCGACATGAGCAATTGGTCAACTAATTAACCATCTTCTTGCGTTGGTGGCTTAATTCTTCAAGCTAGCTGGTCCTAATTCATACCACCTCCCATACATATCCAATTCTACCAACCCTATTTCCTCCTCCTCCTCCTCCTCCTCCTATATATATCCAAACACAATATGCAGCTCCACTTTCTCTCCTCTCTCTGATCTACTTCCTAGTTCCCACATTACTTGTTTTTTATATACGTATATCACAAATGCCTCAAATTTGCAGTACGAAAATAGGAACACAAATCATGGGCAATTGTCTAAAACTCAGAAGGTGTAAAGTGTCATCGATGCCATGGGCTGGTGATGACTGGGATTCCTCCGTGGCACACAAAAGTAATGTCCCAGAAAACCAAAGCTTAATCGGTGATGATCATAACATGGGTTTCTCATCATCATCATCATCATCTTCTTCTTCTTCATTTTCCAATGGAAGAGAAATAAAGATTAGGATTACCAGAAAACAGCTGCAGAAATTGCTAGGGGAAGTTGACGTGCACCAAATGCCGGCGGACCAAATGTTGTCGAAGCTGGTTAATGCCAGTGATCAACATTTTCAGATTCAAAATCAACAGCAACGGTCATGGAGGCCCCGTCTTCAGAGCATCCCTGAGGTGAACTGAGATTTGAAGCTTGGCAAGGATGCGTTACTTGCTCACAAAAGATTATGTGTTTGAATCCCGTTGTCGATGTGAAACCTGTATTGATGGGTGATTTGTAAGTATCACTATAAGCAATCTATGGTTCCTGAAACCTACCCTGATCCGTGGTGGTGATCGGAGCCAAACCCACCCAAACTAATTAATTACCCAAAAAAAAAAAAAAGAGATTTGCAGCTTGGTCTCATGTCGCCAACATTTAGTACAAGATTGTCTGCACTAGCTAGCTAGCTAGCTAGCTAACAATTGTGTAAAACTCTTTATTGTATTTTTTTCTCCTCCCCCTCTTGTCCCCTTTTCTTTTGTAAAAATTTCCTTTCACTTGTCAATTTCACCACTAGATTTTTTCAGCTGGCCAGCTTATGCGCTAATTGAGCGGTTGCTGTTTCATTTGATTGATCTACATATTCCATGTGTTTCACACTTTGTGGATATGATCAAATAGTGGTCCATTTATTATTTGTAGGGTGCGCACAACTACTTTTTTTTTATTATTATTAAGCATTATTAGCACTGAATATGGTGTTCTTGAAATAATTAGTAACTCAATTGCTCAAGATTTCTACTTATTAAAGTTGAAAATTGAGGGAAAAACTATAAATTGAACAGCTATCAGCTGTTTCCATGTACGAGTCCATTATTGTTATCGTTATTATTTTTGCCCATTAAAAGCAGAAATTTTATGTTTCCAGATCAGCTTTTTCATTTTTTTTTTTCATTTTTTGTTCTTTTTCGTCTTCGATTTTATGCACCACATGATAAGCAGAATAGATCTGATGAAAAAGGTAAGTGATAAAAAGATCAGACATATATAGAAGTTAACCAGGAAAGAGGAGGATTGAAAAGAAATTGTGAAAAATGTGTAGTTGAAAGCCTCATGGTCTACTTATCCTCTCAAGTGCTCAAGGTCCCCATTGGCCAGAAAAATCATGTATTGTTCCCACTTTGTAATGTTCTTCCCCACCATTTTGTTTCAACAAGGGGGAAAGATGGAAGACGTTTTGGCTGTTTTGTTGATTGTCCGCTTATAATGGAGAATTTTCTGCATCTCAAATATCTCAGATTGTGCTTGTCCTGTATTTGTAATTGTAGGTATTGGTAATTTTCTCTTTCTGTCCATAACCTTTTCTTACTTTCACGTTCTACTTTTCATTTTCTCCGTTGCTCAAAATTCTGGAAAAGATTACTAACTTCTTACAAAAAATATCAAGAACTTTTTCTCTCAGTCTGACCCGATTTTTTTTAGATATAAACCACAGGTATCCACATCCGTTTTACTGAGTCTGACCCGATTTGTGTTATACTTATAGTTTGCTTCATTATTTCAAAAACTTTATGTACATATAGTGCATTTTTAGGAACTAGAAAAACATGCATGAAATGTGAGTTTATTTGGATAGTAGATTATTTGGAATAATTTTTTGAAAAAAAAAATACTATGACACTTTTCTGATATGATGTATGTGAAATAAATTGGAAATTATATTGAATATGTAAGCAAATAAAATTTGACAAATAAGACACAATCCAATCTATTAGACACTAATTTCATGCAAGCATTATAATACCACAGGATTGCAATGGATGTTGTAAGAAAAGGCAATAAAGGTAAGTAGTTTATATATTTGAAAAAAGAAATTAATCCTCCTGAAACAGTAATAGGCTATTGGTAATATTTTGAATTTAAAAACTAAAATAAACTATTAGAAAAGCTTGTAGAGACAGTGATATATACTATAATTTTTTCTGTCGTAATTTTATTTATTCTCGTATCACTAAAGAGGAATTTATGATTAGATTGTCCATTACTTTTTACAATCCCTTCTTTAATCACTGTCGTTTTCTCCTTCACTCATTGATCATTCATCTATTGATAACAAGTCTACCCTTATCCATTGTGGAGTATCAACATCATTCTTCACCTTTTTGGTAGTATTATTTCATTTTCCAATCTTCTTTTAGTAAAACATCACCAACCTCCGTTATGCTAATACAGAAAAATGTCAAACTACAGCTTGCAACTTTACTACTCTTGCTTTCTACTAGCCAGTCTTATTCAAGTGTTTACAAATTAATTGAGTACCTGCATATATCCTCTAATTTTTTAACCCAAAAATAAAAATAAAAATAAAAACTTTACCCTGAGCTCTAATCTTGGATACTTACATCTAAACTTTCATTTCGATCGAAGTTTGACCACTTCAATTATTGATTGAGAAAGCTTTATCCACGTGAATATCGTTCGTAGGTCATGTTTCACTTTGTTACCCTATTTTATTAGCAGTTCCTACTGTGCACCCTTAAACTCTAATTAATTTTTGAATACACTGCACCTAATTTTGTTTTAACTTGGTACTTGGCACGTGCAGTAATAGTCAATTTTATAAGATTATATCTGTATTTTTTTTTATTGTTTTCTACTATTATGAAAAAGGATTTAATTGAAACAGAAACGATAAGATACCAATGTCTAAGTAGGAATAGGGAATGATTTTAATCTAGTTCTGATAAAAAAAAATAATGTATAATAAATTTTCTCTTTCTCTATGTGTAATTAAACTAGCCAATTATTCAATGTTTATACCAAACTATTAAATGAGAAAATTTGACTGGTCTATAAATTTTGGAAGGGCCAAATTAACATTAATCCAAATAGTAATGGTTAAAAGTGAAAACTGCTATAATTGAATTTGGCATTAGGAATTGACTAAAACTAAAATCAGAAGATAAAGGATTTAATTTAATAGACACAACCAAACTTTCCTAATTTGGCATTAGGAAAATTTCTTTAAAGGTTAAAGGACTAAACAAGATAATTGTGTAAAGGCACAAAGACAGTGAAAGAAAGTAATGAAGACATTAGACAATTATGCAAACAAGACAAGATAAAAACAAACTGGTCCATTGAACAAAAAAATAAAATATAATAATAAAAGGAAAAAAAGAAAAGAAAAGAAAAGAAAAACTCAAAAACAAAATTGGACTTTGAGCCTTTGATGGGCTTCAGAGAAGTCAACTTTCTATAGGTCCTGTTACTGCTGCTCTGATCTGATGAAGAATATCCTTCCTTGGGTTGAAAACCTCCCTCAGACTTGAGCTGGATTACGCCATTTTCCGTGTGGGGTTTTAGCTTTAAAACCCAAAATTAATCAGAGATTTTTTTCCACTTCCCCCCGATCCCTACTTACCATATCTTCCAACGCTGCAATCTTTTTCCGTAGATTCTCCAAAGCTTCTGTCTTTTCTGCGAAATTTCAAGAAATCCCATCAATAAAGTCTCAAGCTTGATCTGAAAATTTCAACAGCTCCTCTGAAGAAATGGGTGGTTGTTTCAGCAAGAAAAAGTACCCCCAATCGAGTATTAATGGGCACAGATCAGGAGGTGGCGGAGCTGCGGCCACCACCGCCACAGGCTATCAGCAGAGCTACCAAACCAATCAAAAACAGGCTGTCCAGTACACTCCTCAGCCACCACAAGCAGAGAGGTCTTACCAGCCATCATCTGTTCCTGCGAAACCTTCTGCACAACCACCCGCGAGGCCAAAGCCTCGGTCGGAGCAGAATACAATTCTGGGGAAGGCCTTTGAGGATGTGAGGGCCGACTACACACTTGGCAGAGAGCTGGGTAAGGGTCAATTTGGGGTGACCTATCTGTGTACGGAGAATGCAACTGGGCAAAAATATGCCTGCAAGTCAATATTGAAGAGGAAGCTTGTGAGTAAAAATGATAAGGAGGATATGAAGAGGGAAATTCAGATAATGCAGCATTTGAGCGGACAGCCTAATATTGTGGAATTCAAGGGTGCTTATGAGGATAGGCAATCAGTGCATATTGTTATGGAACTTTGTGCTGGTGGGGAGTTGTTTGATAGGATTGTTTCTAGGGGACATTATTCTGAGAGGGATGCTGCTGACCTTATCAGACAAATCGTGAATGTTGTCCACATCTGTCATTTTATGGGTGTGATGCATAGGGATCTCAAGCCTGAGAATTTCTTATTGGCAAGCAAGGATGAAAAGGCAATGCTAAAGGCGACTGATTTTGGGCTTTCTGTCTTCATTGAAGAAGGTGAGCTTCTTGTGCCCATGTCGTTCACTTAATTAAGTCTCACTGATATAAAATTTGATGCATTAGATTTCCTGTTGTTGTTCCTGGATTGAGATTTTCCATATTTATGGAGACGGATAGTTATTGTATGTCCCTGCTTGCAGGATGTTTTGGATCTTTAGATTCATTATGTCTTCAAATTCTTTTATTAAATTCTTAACTCATTGTGCTATGATCAGATGTCCTCCAAGTTGCATCCTTGAGTAGATATTTTGGTCAAAACTCCGAGTTGTTTTGTGCATGTTAATCAATTTTCTTATACTAGGAAAGTATGTGCTCATGGGCTTTTCTGGATGACAAGTTGGTTGATGTTCACGTCTCAACTTTAAGAAATTGTGGTTGCCATAAACAGCCACACTAAATCCGTTCAAATAGCCCCATAAGATTAGAAAGAAAGGCTCCTTTAGTTGCATTAGACTATGTGGAGAGTTCCTTCAATGAGTTAATAGCTACTTTGGTCACAAGTTCTTTATCGATAGTGTAAATTTTCTGAAAGTATCATGTTATACGAACTAATGGCAATGTTTAAAATACTAAAAAATGTTTGCTATTATAAATTTGTAACTATATTCTGAGAGGATGTGAGATTGTACAGGAGCTAGATTGAAATGTTAGTGTAACTTGTGATACATAATGGTTATCATTAAAATTGAATGTGTACAGGTCACTTCTTATCACAAACATGAAAAGTTCTTTGTGAAGAACTAGAGAGAGAACTGTTTTCATTAATTTTTAGAACAAGACGCAGAACCTTGATACAAATCTGGAGCGATAAACCATACTATGTTGCAGTCTAACCCTAACAGAGTCATGGTCAATGTGGAATTCCTTTCCTCCAAGAAATAAACGAAATAGTGAAGTGAGTAGCGCCATGATCCTAAGTTTGTTGTGGAAAAGGAAGTAATTATGAAGTCATGATATAACTAAAAATCATTCAGCTAGGGATTGGCACTTTGGCAGCATAAGAATTTAATGGGTCCATTGTTCTGGATCATTAGATATCTGCTGCATCAGTTGAGGTCAAATGGAAGTGCTTTACTGGCTGCAGCTTCTAATAACTTGAGCTACTTTTAAAATTTTAATTTTACTCACAGTAAAAACTTAAATATATATGTCCACTAAACAAGCATCAACCTATACTGCACTTCAGTGTGTGTCATGGAACAGCTTCGGATGATCCCATGGTTTTGTTTATTGTGGAATCCTCCATTTTCTCTTTCTCTATGTCAGAGGTACAATGCAGTTAACCTACTCAAGTATCTTTCATATAAATAAGACATATGCACCACTTCTAGCATTCGTCTTCCTCAACTTTTTGCTAAGATCGTAATCATTATTCACTTTTTTTCATCTCTTCTGATCTTATTAGTTGTTGAATAATTGGTCTTATGATATCTAATCAAATTTCACTTTACACATCTCAGGGAAGGTCTACCGTGATATAGTTGGTAGTGCATACTATGTTGCTCCTGAAGTGTTGCGACGTAGCTATGGGAAAGAAATAGATATTTGGAGTGCTGGTGTTATTTTATATATTCTACTTAGCGGTGTACCTCCATTTTGGGCTGGTAAGGACCATAGCATTTTCCCTAAATGTTGCCTTCTGATTCGTGTTTTAGAATCTTTCTCTGAAGCCTAAAATTTTTTTTTTTTTTTTGGCAGAGACTGAAAAAGGAATATTTGATGCCATACTACAAGGGGAAATTGACTTTGAAAGCCCGCCGTGGCCGTCGATTTCGAATACTGCCAAAGACCTGGTTCGCAAAATGATGACCATCGATCCAAAAAAGAGGATTACTTCTGCACAAGTTCTTGGTATTCTTTTGCTTTTACCTTGGAAGTTACCTGTACTAAACAAATTTCATAAATAATGTTTTAGTAGTGTTTACATGGTGCCTGGTTGAGTGTTTTATGTATCTTACTGGGGAAGGTAAGCTGATTTGGGTCTTGGACATGTTGATCATCAACCATTTCATGGTATGATTTTCTAGAAAAACTCATTAGGGTATTTCTTGGTAAACATGTTAGCAAATGAGAATTGATATTTACGTTATGACTGCCAAGATGCGTGACTGGATTTCATAGAATCAGAAGTAGGGCTTCAATTGGTGATGAAATAAATTAGCTTCAACAACAATTAGCTATGTTCAAAGACTGACAAACATGCTATAGGTAATGGAAAGTTTTTCAATCTAACCCGCAATAATGGTGAGAGGATCATTGAAGTCAAGACCTGATTAAGGAAGGATCTATCATTTGATCAATGAGGTGATATATTAGAGCAACACACATTAGCTGATTTATCGGAAAACAGGGATGAATTTCTCTTCTTTCTTCATTGATTTATGTTTTCCTCTATATCGATTGCCCTGAATATCCTGTATCATATATATGCATTTGGGCCTAACTAGTGTACTTTGTTATTTTCCTGTTTAGCTATTATCTAGTCTGCTTGCTTTGCTTCTTAGTGCTAATATAAGTTCATTACTCTATGTTTTCGTAACACATTTTGAGTCACTGAAGATTGACAGTTCAATTATCAGTTGGATCAAGAATTGTTTTTTCTGATTCCACAGTCTCATTTCCATGTATTTTTGTTTTTCTTTTCCTGCCAAAATTAAAATTTAATCAGATTCATTAGCTGTATTTTGAAATGCATTCCATAACTTTCAGTGCCTTTTTCTATTATCTGCTTGATAACTTGCGATACATGATTACCTGTGAATTAACTTTCTAACATTGTTTTCTTTGTCTATACAGAGCATCCATGGATAAGAGTAGGTGGAGAAGCATCAGATAAGCCAATTGATAGTGCAGTGCTATCTAGAATGAAGCAATTCAGAGCAATGAACAAGCTCAAGAAACTTGCTCTGAAGGTAATCTACAGTATTATGTTTCTTGTCATGCATAAATGGACCAATCACTCTAATTAGAAAGACTCTGAATCATGTTCAAGTACAAATAACTAGACACCCTGTTAATCTGTCGATAACCTAAACTGTAGAAGGCTCCCCATATGTTTGATTTACTGTAGAATAAGGGCTTCTTACATGTAAAATTCCTAGATCTCTTTCACACACTGATATAATTCAGATTTTAATTCTTGTTTAATCCATTGAAGGAAAGAGATCTTCCAGTAAACATCTTCATCGTTTGTTAGCTGTGTATTAATGCCAATGGATCTTCAAGATTGTGTATGATGGGACTCATCTGCCTCTATGCTTGTTCATTTCCATTTTTAATATACCACAGGTCATTGCTGAAAATCTATCTGAAGAAGAAATCAAAGGTCTTAAAGCAATGTTCACAAATATTGATACCGACAATAGTGGCACAATTACTTATGAAGAGTTGAAATCTGGATTGGCTCGGCTTGGATCCAAGTTGTCAGAGAATGAAGTGAAGCAACTCATGGAAGCCGTAAGTAACAGCACATTCAGCTAGAAATAGATCAGTTCACTTTTTTCACAATTCAACTGTTTTTATGGCTAAACCCGATGATTATATATTGTTTTTTATTTCAGGCTGATGTGGATGGTAATGGATCCATTGACTACATTGAATTTATTACTGCTACAATGCACAGACACAGGCTTGAAAGAGATGAGCATCTGTATAAAGCATTCCAGCATTTTGACACGGATAATAGTGGGTGAGTCAATATAATGGTCAAACTTCTTTGTTTTGTTACATTCATGTGGTATTTAGTTTGAAATTTCTGCCAACTCTGGCTGTCCAAGAAGCACAGCTAACTGTTTAGAAGAACTTGGGAGGAGTTAGAAATTTTCTTCATTTATTTCTTAGAGGATAGACACTTTATCCTAACTAATTGTCCACATAAATCATCTTTCCTCATGAGCTGCCTCTGAAAAAGTAGTAACTTTTGATATTATTGGTGTGCCAACAGCTTTATCACTAGAGATGAACTGGAGTCTGCTATGATGGAGTATGGAATGGGTGATGAGGCCACCATAAAGGAAATTATTTCAGAGGTGGATACAGATAATGTAAGTGTCCTTTGATTCTCATAAAGAACATTTCATAATCGAGTTTGGATCCAATTGTAGTATAACTCTGTTGAACTTTGCAGGATGGGAGAATCAATTACGACGAGTTTTGTGCAATGATGAGAAGTGGAACTGTATCACAGGGGAAGCTCTTTTAGAACATGAGCACTTGACCTCTCAAGGGAAGTTCTAATGATTTGCTAGGTACTGTAAGAGAGGTCTGCCAGTAAAAGAGCTATTTGACCTGGGGATGCATGAGTTAGCATTTTTTTTCTGGATCTCTCACCAAACTTGTGTATTGAAACGACTGTAATTAACATAGAATGAGGCCTGTAGTTTGGATTTCCTTTGGAGTAAATCTCAGTTGTGCATATTTGGTTGAATAATAACGTTGTGGTTTTCTCTACATATTACTGTGTTTCACCCAAATTTTACATTTTCTTCAACTAGGGTATATTGTTTAAAGCTTATGAAGCTGCAGAGGTGAATGAGATGCTTGAAATGATCAGAAGAAATGCTCATGGCTGTCTTTCAGATTTAACATGGGAGGGAAATTATGACTCCTCACTTTGTATCAGGCATGTGAAGCAAACCAGAATTTCAGTAGTTTGTCCATCATCCTTACCCGGAAACGGGGGACATTATTAATTTCATTCCAGCTGATTAACCAATTCTCATGACTCATTATAGCCCAATGAAATGGGGACAAAAAATTTAGCAGTCCTACATGGGACAGGACAGATTGAATGACTAAAATAATCAATCAATTTTGGCAGTTCATTGAAGAGAGAAAACAATCGATGTTGTTGTGACCTTATATATACAAACACACACCACATGCACATATGTACTATCTGGGTCGATCTTTAGGTGAGTTGAGTATGTTGCAGCCCAAGCTTGGTTCACATTGAAATGGAGTTCAATATTTAAGTTCAATTCAATCACAGCTCGACTGAGATTTAATAAAGCTAAGGCAACCATATTCAGGACCAAACAGATTGAGTTCAATCTTATTAACAGTCCTACTTAAGACCCCTTAACAAGCGTGCTTCACAGATCTCTGGGGGAAAAATGATGGTCATAAATTTAAAGCTGTCATCATCATTTTCCAATATCTCAATTCTAAGTTCCATGAAGAGCCATCATGGCGTTACAAGATTTCACATCTTGTAACCCTGCTCTATTAAATTTAATTCATTACCCTATAAGGAGAAGGGTAATATGCATTATTTGTCTATTATAAAGATACTTGTCAATATGTTTTTTTTTTTTTTTAATGGGAGACTCTAAATTTTACAATAGGAAAGGAGGAAATCGAATGATATCCTGAGACCTCACGATCATTGGATCAGTGTCTCTACCAGTTAAATTGGATTTTGGAGATCACTTGACAATGTTCCAGTAAATGGCATAAAGAACCATTAAAGGGTCGATTAGCATTTAAAGTTGTGATTAATATAACATGAAGTGTTTAATGAATTTTGTTGTCTTGAATCAGGAACGGTTAACCTTTGATAGTGGTGAACTCATCTCAAAGTTGGCAAGTGCTCAAATGAATAGGAATCCGAGGGCAAGTTTGATACTCCCTGACACAAATTGCATTAGGACAACCATTTAGGTTAACCATTGCACGTGAGGATTATATATTCTAAACTCCAATGCTTTACGCAATATAAGCATATGATCATGTGCACGTGTGCACAAGTTTTCTTTGTTCTGGGAAAAGGTGTCATTTCCCATAAGCCGAGGAAGAAAGCACAATTCAATCTTTTCTACCTTGATTAATTTTCAGTATAACAACTTTCCCACATTAGCATCTAACATTTTCTATCAAGATCTACAAACAAATCCCAAAAAATTAAAAAAAAAAAACCAAGGAAACACTTAAAAACCTATATTGAATGGAAGTATAGAGTAATGAGTATGTTCATTTCTTGAAACATAAGACCAAAAGATAGTAAGGTTCATAATTAAAGCACCAATCTTCTTGATGATTAGGTGAATGGATTAGTACACAATGAAAGTGGAAGTTCAAGTGATTATTTGTCCACGATGAATTCAAACAATATTCTTGATTTCAGTACACAAAGCTATAAAATCTGTTATTAAATTTGGCCAAGTTGCTTGTCTCTTAGTTGACAAGTTCGATAAGCACCACTGTTATAGCATGTTATAATTAGCCTCGGATGCTCCTAGCATGTTGATTGTTGTGCCTCCAGACTCTCTCCATGTACTCAATATGTCATTACCAGCTACAATTTCTTATTTAATTTGTACCACTAATTCTCTGGCATTTTGATCTAATACTAAACAAAATCTTGTTAATTGTTATTTTATTTCAATTTTGTTTATTCATATATACGGTAGTATAGGGGAGGGATGGACAGTGTGGTATAAAAGAAGGAATGTAAGTAGGAGGTTTTAGTTTTAAAACTCCTATTTACACTGAAATATATATAATACACACGCAGACACACATACACGATAGTATAACTTGACTTCTTTTCCATGGTGATGACACTAATCTTTTAATAAGAGAATTAACAATAATGGAACAAAGATGACCTCAAATTGTTACGAAAAATATTGAATACACCATGTGTACTACTCACCACCTTCTTAAATTGTTCTAGGCAGGCCAAAAGAGATGTGATTTTTTACTTTAGCCCCTTGTGATAGATTGAGTGTTAGAGACAGACGTTTTAGAGCTGAAATTGAGAAAACTATAAGTTTGTTTATGTATTCCTATAGCCGAATTTTGTTATGCATGAAATTATTTCTCTTTGGAACTTTAGAGTTTCTTTTTCGTTATAACAAAGGTGCATCACAATGTCTTTTTTGTCTCTAGAAAGACCATCTGCACAATCATTCATGGAGAATTGCAACCAAAATGTGAAATTTAGCGAATCAAGAGGAGAATTAAGCATATTAAAAAAAAACCGCCCAAATTGATTTCTTCTCAGATAACTAGTTAAAATTTACAGGAGTAAGATGAAATGTCACAAATTAAAACAGCAATATATCTACGTAAAATGGCTTTAAAGTAAGCTGTTACACAATGAAAATCCAACTATTTTAACAATTATACGAATCTCTTTTTTGTGATTACACGTAAAAATATCTAATATTGTAAATAATAAAAAAAATTGTAAATAATCGTAGTACCATCAATCCTAGGAAGAGCACATGGTATTGCATGCAGTCTCCCACGGCCATTGGCTTCATTTACGAAACTGAAACATGTACCAAACAATAACACTTCACATTTTTCTGATCATTCAAAAGTTCTCTTTCCATCTACCAAACCAAAAACACTTTGCCTCAAGAATCTTGGGGCTGATTCATCTCTCAACCTTCGGCTTCAACAGCAACCATCATGCAATAGCAAGCAAAAGTCTCTATTCATTGTCCATCCAGCTTTTGTTAGCTCCAAAAAAGGGAGAAAAAAAAATGCCATCCTGGTTTAGATTCTAGATTAGCCTTAGCCTCTTTCTTTTTGTCTGTGCAAGTTGCTCCTTATTTATCCCATCTAACATTTCTTGTCCCGTTGCTGCATTATACTGCAAGTGAATTTTCTTCTCCAGGTTCTGGCTTCTGAGGGCTTGGATTTTGTCTCTGATTATGTATTGAGGACTTAAGAATGGTAGAGCTTCAGTCTCCTGCAAGCTTGGTGAATGCATCTACATTGTGTGCTATAGAGCATGAAGTAAAGGGGGACAGTTCTATCAATCTCGTTGCTGAGATTTCAGCTGAGTTACAAAGGGAAAAGCAGAAAAATGCTGAACTTATGCAGAGAATAACTATACTTGAAGCCCAAATAAGAGAAAGGGATGATGACACTTTGGTTTTGTATGGACAAGTAAGCTTTGCCCAACTCAACATTCATCATCATTTCTCTGCTTAAGCCGCTATTGATCAAGTGTGTGTTGCTTTGGCTTGTATGGTTGCGCCTGGTTTCATCTGAGGACTTTCTTGTTTCAACATTTTCTGCTAGTGATAATCTGTTTTGTTTTCCATAGTACCTTGGACGAAATTAAGATCAGAAATTTCTTTGATTAACAACCATAACCGAGAAACATCTGTATATGCGAGGAAAATGAAACAAACTAGCATGCCATCCAATAGGATCAATAAAATTGAGACTACATTGACTGTAATGACTATGAAAAAATGTTTTTTTTTCCTCAAATGGCATTTGTTTCACTGAGTTACGAGGAATAAATTATTGTAAGTTGTTTTTGAGTGCAAAGGATTCTAGAGGAATAAATTTATAGCTCACATGAAGTTAAATTTTCATTTGTAATTGGTTGAAACTCCATAGCTTGTCACATGCATTTTGTTAATTTGAATTTATTCTGACAATTCTCACATTGGTTGACACTTAAAAACAATATGACATGACAGAAACTCCTCACTGATTGACAGAGAAATTGTTAAATTTCAAAATGTGATACAAGTGAGTTAATGCTATGTGTTGGTTAATTCATAAAATTCCTAGATCAGCTTTCTATATTTCCAGCATTTTGTGCATCCTAGCTGCTATTCGATGATTATTGACTGATTGACGAAGTACTGAGATTCTGTGATGAGCAATTCTGGCTTCTGTTATCCATTTGCTTACCTCTTTTCAATCTCAACTGTAGGATCATCGTCAAAAGACTCAAAACACAGCTGACAAAATGTCCAAGAGACAAAAGGTAGAAACGAATTCTAAGAAACTTGAAGGTGAAGAAATCAGAGTGGACTCTTACATGAAGCGTAATAGCCAATGCACGCCAGATAAAGATATGTGTGTGAAAGACCGCATTGTCACCTGGATGGGCATGGATGAAACTGAATTTTTGCATTCTGAATTCCTGAAAGGGAGTGATTCTGCTGCAGACTTTGAAGATACTGATGACACTGATGATGAAGATGGTGAAGTGGATGTAATTAATTGTTTTGTCACTGACCCTAAAAGTAAGGAAAATTCCAAAGAATTAACTTGTGCTAAAGAGGTGAAAGAAATTCTTTTGAAACAGGAAGTTAATGGGGAAGAAGATGCACGAAATGTTGGAAGTTCCTCACGCAGTCAGGGGAAGCTGACGTCTGCTGCACGTGTAGACAAACAATTTCATGAGTGCGGGATAAAGAAAAGGTTAGGTTCAGGTATGAATCCTATTGCTAGCTCAAGGGAATGTGATCACCAATATACGAAAGAAACTACCATGACCAGTGGTCATGAGTTTACATCAAATTCTTGTACACCTCGAGAAGAGATCAAAATATGTGAGAACATGATGATAAAGCCTACTAAGATAGCTTTCTGTCCGAGGGAGGTCAAGAGAATAATACAGTCAGAAGAGCTTTTGGTGAAAAATGCTCAGTCTCATACTGTTAGAAAGATCATAGTTTTTGCATCTCTTGGCATAAGACATGGATTTGAAGACATGTATGAGTTAGACTTCAATCATTTTAGCATTTTACGGAAGGGAGAACCATATTTGTCCCCGAAGGATCCTGGGGTAAGCTTGCTTTTGTTAATTGCGACTTCAGCTGCTCCATGTTAGCCTGATTTAATATGAAATGAGAATATTCCTTTGAAATAGTGATGCTGCTTGTTTAATTAAGTCATGACTCCAATTACTTATATGGTCCATATTGCTCGTCTTTGGCATGTATATTGAATACTAATGTCATCAGCATCATCATGCCTGTTGCTGCAGATATTTCTTTTGTTATTTACTTCGGGTGAATATGAACTGCCCTGTGCTGATCCCTTTGGTTCATCTGATATCAAGCCTTACAAGTGCAAAATTATGTGCGATGCTTTAGATCTCAAACTTTAAACTTCCAATGATTTTTTCATGTAATAGCGTCCGTGTTAAATTCTCAGGTTGAAAGAATGCATGATCTATACATTGTCATCTCTTGTATTGTTTGTTGATGATTTGGCGGAAATAGTGCTTCGCTTGCATTGCTTTCAAACTCAGCTGACATGAACCTGGAGGGATAGCACAAGCGCCTAAAAATGAAAAAGAGAAAGAAAAGAAGAAGATGGATGAAGAATAATAACCTGTACTCATTCAAATTGGTGATATTATCCTTGTATCAACTTTTCTTGTTTTCCTTTTTCCAACACTCCTTTCTGGGGATTTGATGCAAGTTCAATGCCTTCTATCTACTGGCTTAGTGAAAGATTTGACATGCAAGACTTCTATGTCCTATTAGAGAACTATTGGGTCCAATGATAACTAAACAGCAATTTAGGCTTAGATCCCTGAGTCCGAGTCAGACTAAAGTGATCTATGGTTTCCCTTTGTACAATGAAGTGATGTCTTACAGTTCATCCAACTCTGTTCTCATCCTGGTTCCTTATCTGTAAGCTTGATGAGTTTTGATAGAATAGATATCGATGAAGTTATATTCAATTTTTGTCCTAGGAACATGTTTTATATGAAAACCCTGGGGTCAGGAGGAAGATTTTCTATCCCAATCAACAGAATCCTACCTTGTGTCCTGTCCAAGTTCTTGAAGAGGAAAAGGCTATGCGTCCATCAGATGCTAGCTGCCCCTCATGCTTATTCCTATGCATTAAATATGGTGGAAGGACCAGAAATATTCCCCAAAATGAGTAAGTACAAATCTCGCTGATCTTTTTTTTGGGTTGTTTACCCAGCTGGGTTAACAGATGGGCGCAACCTTGCGTTCCAACAACTCATCAGTATTTGTGGCATTAAGTTTTGTATTAGTATCCGATGCATAAGAATTTCAGCTGGTTCTCCAGCATAAGCTGAAACTCTTCTGTGATTTAATATCCAGATATGTCAGGCAGCGAATGGGAAGAAACAAGCTCAAATCCTTTGGGCCTGCTATTCTGTAGAATGTCAATGCTAGTCCACATACGCTGTGGAAGCTTCTTTTTCAAGGCTTTAGGTATCACACTTCTCTTTATGGCTGGATATCCTGATGACCTTGTTCAAAGGGAAACAAAGTACAGGAACTTGGATCTCCTTCAGAAATACTATAGGTAATTTGTATCAGAAATTTACTCCTGCTGATAACCAATTTGTCTAACCGCATATAACTGTAATATCATCAGTACATCAGAAATATTACCAGAGAACAGGACTAAATAAGATGATAACGATGTAGCAGGACTCCATTGCCATGTTCAGTTTACATGCATGATTACAGTGAACGAGCAGCTTTTCCAGTGAACATGAGCAATGACACTGAATCATGTTTCAAAATTTTTACACTTCAACGCTCATTACACCAAGACGATGAGCAGGAGAAGATTTTGCATGGTTTGATTTATCAAACCAGGCACAATTCAGAGTTTCTTTTCTGCCAGCTATCTTTAACCTCTGCCCATAACTTATCCCACAATGTTTTATCATCACAGGAGAGATGAAGATGCTGAAGGGGAGGAATTATTTCTGCCAGACCCAGTCAGTACAGACACTGTAAGTTCATGACTATGAGTTGACTAGTCTAAAATTTTTTTTTTTTTCGGTATATTGTCCTGAAACAAGATGCTGGAAGTAATATTGTTGGAGCATTAACTATAAGTTTAGAAATTTCTCTTGAATGCTTTAGTTCTTAATTTTAGTTCATCCTTATCAAAAAGTTTAGATGTTCAATACCTATTCAATGCATGTCAATTACTCGTTTTGAGTTTGAATATGAATCCTGCTGGAAAGCAATTCTCTTCTGCTCTAGTTATCTTAAAGCAGAATTCGGAATATTAGCATACAGATGTTGTATGATGGTTGATGGACTTAAATTGCTGCAACAATGAGACTGTGCCTTCATGGGAGTGCTAAAGAATACATACCTCAGGCCTCTTAATTTTGCAGCCTGACCATTTATCTTGATCTGCACAAAATAAACAGGATTTGACTTTATCATATTTTCTCCTTGCAGAATGACAGTCTTCCTTCTTCACTCTTAAGCATGAAGACTATCTCAAGAAAATTAAAATGCAAGAAAAACAGTTACTCAACCTGCCATGGTACTAAGGAGAAAAGCTCAATCTTGCCCCCGGCCCCTTCAACCTATGGAGCCTCTTCACAGTTTGAACTAAAGGGATATGCTTCAGTGCAAAACCAAGCAATCACAGCTACTCAGTCCATAAAATCTCAGACTCCAGCAGACTTGTTCTCCATTGCTAATCCTCTGATCAGCAATGCTAATTCAAACTTCGTCCCATATGATCGCTCATCATGTCCTATGTTCCCACCTCATCCAACAAGTTCCTTTGTGCCAATGATGTATTGGCATCCATCCACTACCTTCCTTCACTACCCTCATCCATCTTCTCATAGCTTTAGGTATCCCATTGCTGGGAATTACGTGTCCATCTATCCACAGCCTTATTATGGCCCTCCTATTCTAATACCAAAGCCATCAAAAGATACCTGGAAGAGTGATGTAGAATCTGAGAATGCTAACTATGATTCTAATAGTACTTCATGCAGCACAAAACCAAAAAAGATCAGAAAAGCTGACAAGTTAGACGAATAGGATTCTACAGCTTTTTCTGCGAATTATCATTCATCAGCAGTGCCATTCAAGAGGAACTTCCTCCTCTAGTTGAACTTGCTCAAAGGTTTTGGTGGACACTAATTGCCATATAAGCTTCAAAACCATTGACTTGGAGTGCATTATATGTCTAATTTGCTGGTCTTTCATTCCCGCTTCTACCGTGGTTCAACAAATAGCTGGTCTTTCAATTCCAGCTTCTACTGTGGTTACAATGTTGCTACTGGAAAACAATTGGCCATGGTGACTCCTTTCAAAATTTTGGTACTGTGGCACCAAGCATTGCCTGTTAATTCAGTTGCAGAATTACCAGCCAGTGTGGAGGTTACTTAGATAAGACAAACTGGATTGTCTCAATTTCGCATTATAAGTAATGCTCGATTTATTTAGGAGGCATGGTTTTATGTCGCCCACATTCATGTTCCATACCTACAGGTTTTTATTTTTTTCTTTTTTCTTGTTATTGGTCAAAATAAATAGATTATCCTGCGAGGGAGTACCTTGCTTCTGGTATATTTAATTATTCTTTATACTAAAGCAGCTGCAACTTTGAAGTTCCCATATTGGCTTGTAATCACTGGCTCTGTGCCAGTGAAATTGTAATGTAGCAGTTCCAGTGATTAATATGACATACTGTCACAAAGTTGATTAACTCATTACTTTCATCATTCATCGGAGAGAAGATCAAAGCCAGTAGGATTCTACTCTCAGCTGATTGAAATATGCTACTGAAACACGCGTCCTTACTACTGAGCATGAAAAGAATTGTGGTCCAGGAATATGATGAAAATAACGCTGGATGAAAAGAAAAGTGCTAGGTAGAGAAACTTCAGTAGATCTCAATCTGTTGGAGGTACTTTCTTGCAGAAGCATAAATTTAGCCAAATACATCTGCATTACTTGTTACGATAAGAAATATATGTCACTGTCTTCTGGAATCAAGCTGATATTCAAGTTTTCCTCTTAGTTACCCATATTTAGCAATTGCCACAGGTACATTCCTGAGGTTAAATGGTGTAAACAGCTTCTGTGCCAAAGGTTCCTTTGGGCTGAAAACATAGATGTTTTAACTGTTAAAGTGAATGCTGTCATATAGTTTCTTAAACTATGGTAAATTTTATATTTGAATAGATCAACTCTGTCAACTAGTAACTGCATATCCAACCTTTTTGCTAAGTTGATATGATGGTTATTAACAATTATCCACCATAGTATATTTTCCTTTTCTCTAGTCTGGAAGTCTTGAGCCATGATGGCTTGGAACAGAGAATCTTTCTCAACTCTCAGTCTGCTTATGTGACTGGACTTGGTCACAGAGATCTCTTACCTAACACCAACATGACCCACAAAAGGAAAGTTAATATGGAATAAAGTCATATCTGCTCGGGTAAGGGAATCTTATCTTTATGCAATTAATTCTTATTTTAGCAAATTCCTACAATCTGAGGGCCCTTGCTCTGCTTTTCCTGCATCAGTTTTTGTCTCCTTGAAGAGGATGGATGCTTCTCTTTCACTCACTCCCAATCTTTACTCGCTGCCATAATTGCAAATTTGTAATAATGAGCTTCAAAGAAAATACAGTGCAAGTATTACTTTAATCTTCAAATCAGCTAAAACAGCCACCACATCACAAAAGATGCATATTACTCCATCACCATCAACATCATCATTAACAGTAGACCATGATCCATGCGAACATTCACCATGATCATTACAAGATCAACCGTAGAAAGTCACAGCTCACAGGCAATCAACTAACAACGAAAAACATAAACCTACTAGACAAATAGTGCGTCATATCAACATGGTCACAGCCACTAGCGTGTGAACTTCAAATTTATTGGTCAATCCTCCCTTTCTTCTCCTTCCTGAACACATGTACTAAAGAAGAAAAAAGGTTGGATTTTTGCAGCAATGCAAACCCTTTAATGGAGCTTGTTTGCAAGATTGCACTGTTTTCTGATCTCTCCCTTCGATCCTGTAAGAGGGTTGTTCTCAGAAAGAATGGTGATGGCTCTAGAGAACTCCTTGAAGAAGTAGTCCTGGCTCTTAGCCATTTTCTTAACATGGGTTTTGGTTCTTTTGTCATTAGCCAATTGGTGGTCCACAAGCAATAATCCCTTGTTGTCCAATATGTTTCTGTAGTAATTGTTGTCCAGTTTCATGGGTGTCCCACGGTCATTTCTCACATACTGGACTGCCTTTGGATCAGGGATTGTGTCAGGGCACTTCTTGAGCATGTGCTGTACATGGTCAGCTGGGAATGCTGGATCAACTTCTGGGTAGAGACGGTGAACCAGCTTCACACAATGGGTTCTGCCCACACTGTGAGCACCTGCACCCATAGATTAATAGTAAAGTCAACAGTTGATTCAGTCCTCCTTTTCTTAGCTAGAAATATGTTCAGGTATGTAAAGATATTGCTAAAATTCTAAGATAATCAATTCAATATTCCTAAGGGAATGGTAAGCTAGTTTCAACAGTAGAATTGTCTGAAATTAATTTTAAGTGCTTATGCAGGGTGCAGTTTCCAGGGTATAACCTCCTGTTTAAGACATGGAAAATATCTCTCAATTTCTGTGCATATTTTTGGGAACAAAATGTAGGAAAAGGTATGGGAGTATATACCTAACAAGGCAACAACTCCAGGGGCATCAATACCAATAGATGCAAATCGGTCAAGGACAACAGTCATGCTCTCATTGTGATCCGGGAGATATTGCTCAAGAATCTCTGCTCTGCTCCTTCTGCCATCCCTTCTTCCAGTTTTAAGTGGAATATATGGGCCTCCCAACTGTACAGAAAAGTTTCATCAAAAGTTTCTAATGCGTATTCAGCAAAATACCAAAAACAAAGCTACCAATTTCCTACCGTACTTCAACAGGAACACAATGAGAAACAAGCCCTTAATACAAGATAGGAAAGAGTAAAAGTTTCAGCACAACACAAGATTCCGCAACTACCCCAGCATTAAGTCCCTAGCTAGCTTCCAAGTGGAGCAGAGAATAGAAGCTGTCTAGTTAGTGTTTCTTCAAAGTTATCCTGAAGAAGCATGAAGATTATTCACCAGCAGTACACAAACTGGAGAACTTTAGAGCCCATAACTAAATTGTACCATTACTTTAAGCCTCCAAGTGGTTTAGAAGTTTAGGGGAAAAATTTTGATTTTAAATGGTGCATAATACAGATATAGAAATACCACAGATGGGACTTTTACTAGTACTCTGCAGTTCCTGTCAAAAAACATAGTACTACCGACTTCAGGAAGATTTAGCTTACAGCAACGATGCCATCTCTCGCAGACAGCACCAGTATGTCAGCACAGGAAACGACTCCAGGGCACTCTCTTTCCACAGCTTCTTTGATGTCCTCAATGTATCTAAAGTTCCTCATGCCAAAGCTCCTGTCTGTCTCCTTCTCGGACAAGACTCTCCTGGTTGAGTCCAGGAGCAACGAAGCATCGCATGACTGCAAAACAAAACAAAACAGAACAAAAGATGCATCAATTTCAAGAATTTATGCACGAAGCTCTCTGTCTCTCGCAGAACAACATTGATATACTACTAAGTACCTCGACAAAGCAGTCATGGAAAATGTTCCTCAGCCAGGAGAATGCAGTGTTCTTGTGGCGCTTGTACAGAAGCTTGACTTGCTCCCTGATGATATCTTCAGCTTGAGGACATGCATCCCTGTAGAAGTTCATGAGAAGACCAGGGCCTTCATCATTTTCTTCTGCAAAAGCAGAGAAGGCAGAGAAGGAGAGGATGGCAAAGATGAAGAGAGCTCTGGAGTTCATCTTTTCCGTACAACAATAATGTAAAGGTCACTGACCTCTTGTATTTGGATCACTCGCCACGCTACTTCTTAAATAAGGGAAAACGAAGGTAATTTTTTGCTTTTTTGTCAAAACCGGCAAGAAAATGGAGCTTGCTGAAGAAGAGGAGCTCGTTTTTACTATTCCTTTCGAGAAGTCAGTATATAATCATAAACATCGAGTGATGTATATGAGAATTATACTTAGACCCCTATAGCTTTAGTAGCACCCCTTAGACATCCAATAGTAGAGTTTCCAAATAGAGTACTCTCTTCGTCCAACTCTGATAGTTTTGGAGTTTTTTTCACACAATTTAAGAAAAATTAGTTGACTTTGTATAAGAGTAAATCCAGCCTACTATTTTTCTAAAATACTCTTACATTAATATTAGGTGTATGAATAATCATTACATCGTTATATTAATTACAATAATAATATTGATAGAAAGTTGCACCGTTCAATATATGAGTCAAAGCAATTATATTGAATAAGATAAGTTATACTAACTAATGATAAAGTACATTAAATAAGGATATTTTAGATAAGTTAAAAGTTACCTATATTTTTCAATTGGAAAGTGGATTATAATTTCAAACCAAAGAAAAAAGAAAACAAAACTATCAAAGCGGAATGGATAGAATACCATTCTTCATGTACATAAGCATCCAAGCATATCTATGAGAAATTTTGAGACCAAAAAATAAAATAAAAGTTATGTGACATTATTGAAAATTTCACGATTTGTACTTTCTCTTGTTGTTGGTAAATAGCAGCTCTTGAATCTAACACCTCAAGTATTTATGATCCTTCCTATTTTAACATCCAACCCAACATTTTTCCTTCAATTTCACGATTCATTACTCTCCAAATATTCATATATAGCTGCATTTTTAACTCACTATCCTTTCCAAATGACCAAAACCCAAAACCTTTCAAAACCACAATGAGTATTGAAATAATCTTGAATCCAATCCTACCAATTATTTTTGCCTTTTTCCTTTATGTTAAAACACAAAGTTTGATGTGCAAATTCACACAAGCAGACGCCAAAGGGCATGGTGCAAGGGAAGTAGCCATGCAGGCTGCAACAAAATCTCTCTGGCTTTCCTTTCGTATATATCAATCTCTTCATGGTCTCACTAAGGATTATGAGTTTGCCTTATCACAAAATGGGAATAACCCAATAACCCAGTCTATGGACCAAAAAAAAATAAAAATCTCTCTACCTGAGAATTTGACCATCTATAAAGGCTACGATAATCTTCAACAATGGGTATACGTTTACAATTATCCAAACTTACATGGGGTGTGCCCGTAATTAATATACCTCAAGGGAGGTTTTGTCAAATTATCTTTAATGAAGAGCTGTAGTAGTAAATAGTAATGTTGATGCGTCTGCCTTATTTTGACATTTGTAACGGTGCAGCATTTATTGCTGACGGTGACGGCCAAGCAAAGCAAGTGTTTCAGCACCGCAAATCTGCCCTTTTGGGAGTTTGGTTGTTTGTAGTATTTACCAATATGAAGGGGCAACGGTGCAACATTTTCAGCACTGCATCTACCTTTAGTTTAGTAGTGACAAATGTCACATCAAAATGATTTGGATTGCTTTTATTTACCTAAAAATTTTTACTTCTATCATCGTCATAAATTCCAATCACCTTTTTATTTCAAATGCATCACATCAAAAAAAAAGTGCTATAGTATTCTTTTTAACAAATTATCTCAAAAAATCTACTACCCAAACGCACTTGATATTTACACACAACTCTTAATAAATCTACACATATTTGGTAAATACCATCTTTTAAAACAAAGGATAAGCATTTATACTAGGAAAAATGCATAGAAAGAGTGTATAGCAAGATATAAAGAATTTGTGTTTCTTTTTTTTAGTAGCATAAGTAGTTGGGAGAATGTGTTTTTTTTTTTTTTAATAAAGCATTAATTTAATAGTTAGAGTTGAGATTTACTAACTATTTTGAAATCGTTCAAAAATTGAAGTGTTTCAACAAACATCATCATCAAAATCATCAACATATCAAACAACAACAAAATCTAGAATCAAGTAGCGAGTAGGAATAGTTTCTAGATAGGTATCTTTATTTTAGTTTCTTTATTGCCTAGTCAGTTCATGTTCTTTCTTGTTTCCTTTTA
Organism: Gardenia jasminoides; assembly: GCA_013103745.1. Lineage (NCBI taxonomy): Eukaryota > Viridiplantae > Streptophyta > Magnoliopsida > Gentianales > Rubiaceae > Gardenia > Gardenia jasminoides. Next base: position 2,389,693 of record CM023095.1, read on the forward strand.
ACCTCAATCGAAATCCAATTCAGCTTGTTCATAAGTTTCTTTAGTTCATCAGCATCTTCTCAATACTTGTTCCTTTCAATCTCGTCAGCACGGATTTTAAGTCCTTGAAATCACTCAAATGGTAGAAGTCTAGATCGACATCACAATCGACAAGTATGTCGAACACATGTGTTACGGATTCAATGGTTAAAATTTTGTCATGATTATCCTTACTTATATTATACTGCCGTCAATCATTTTGAAGCTTGCAATTATTTTTAAAGTGGTGAAAACAAACATTAAAATGAAATATGTCCACATTACCCAAGGATTGACAAATAAAAAATTGAGTGTTATTTTCTAAAGTTTTTGTAGAAAAACATACGTAGTAATTTGATATGCATGACGTGAAATGATGATTGAAAAATCTATTCACAGAAAATGTAAAAATTTTTTAGAGAAAAATTGCATCAAAAAACAAGGCCTAAGTTTGCAAACCATAAAATGGAGTTTGCCTCATAAACTAGTTTAAAGTTAAACCACAGTTGCTTTTCGTGTTTAGCATAATCTCTTGACCCAAATCCAGGGCTTGGTCAGTTGGTGCACTCAAATTTGCAATGAGATATTCCTCTACGAGATCTCCATCAATTTTAATTTTTAATTGCTTGTTTAAGATCTTAAAGCAGCCAGGATTGATGTCAGCGATTCCGTTAAATTCTATCCACAATTGATTAGAATAATGTACAATACAGACCTGAATAATTATTTCGAGAGATTATAGTAAACATAAATTTGGAATGAACATACAAACATCTTAGAATTGCATTACTCGTTTTCTCTACTAGAATTTTTCTATTTCTGTCCAAATTCAGGTACGTTTTCTCTCCACCTTATAATACGAGATAGAAAAGGCAAAAAGGAAAATGATGATAGTGCATCTCTCCCTCTGTAATACATCCTCAAAATTAACAATAAGTAGAATTTACCATCGAAAATAGATGGAATTTCAAATAGATAAAAAAAAAAAGGTGTTTGGATTGGCATTATTTGTAAAAAAAAAATTATTTATTTGCATTTCAAAATGCTTTTCAATCAATCTTTTTATTTATTCAATCATTTTTTTATCTGATATACATCACATAGTAAAAAAATATGTTATCACAATTATTCTAAATAAGAATTCAAATAATCTTCTATACAAAAAATATTGAACTAAAGAGGAAAAAATTAATCATTAGCATATTAAACTAAGAAACTTGCTTAAATGTAGGAGGAGGAAATTTGTCATTTTTATAAATCTTATCAACGTTTTTTTTATTCTTTTTCCCCCTGATCTCTTGTGTTACATTGCCAATCATCTACCTTGCTTATCAAAATAAGCAAGTCGAGTGGGAGAATTTTAGTAGGGCAAATCATACATCTTATAAAATCTAAAAAATGGCAATCTTTCATTCTTCAACAGTCCAGATTTGGTAGACACAAAAAATAAGCAAGTCTCGAGACAAGAACAAGCACATGGCTCATCCTTTTCCAAGACACTTTGCCCATCTCAATGCCATCCATTTGGCCATTTCTTTGATTAGGTAAATAGTTGCATTTTGTTGCTTTGTGTGGGGATTGGGGACCAAGTAGGGTGGAGCCTTATTATATAAATGTTGTTGAAAAGTTGCCATCCAAAATAGTACAATATATTCAAAACCCTCATGTGGGATCATTAGAGATTAATCAGAAAAAGTAAAAGTAACCTCTTTTTTATGAGTTTATTATCTTTTATGATTTGAAACAAATGATGAAAGAAGCATATCAGCTCATATTGGCTAGGCTAGTGTTATTGATTTGGAGTTCTGAAGAGCCTAAATATTTATGACCAGTTTTCTGTTTTTGTAATATGAACGAGATAGGAACGAAGGATGGGATTTAATAAGTGGAGAGGAGATAGGGGGTTTAGAACTCTAAAAGCTAACATTTGAATGAGCAAAAAAAAATGAAAACGATTTCAAAAAGTTCAGATTAAGAACACGTAGCAATTAAACAGTTAAGGAAGAAAAAAAGAATATGAAGAATTCCATGAAAAAATTGATGCAGATTTAATTAATCTGATTATCATAAAATGGTAACGGACTCAAATAAGATAAATATTTGCAACAATCAAACTCTTGTTTCAATTGGAAACTTCATTCTTTCAAGACAACAAGACATAAATTATAAGGATGCACTAATTAGGTGACTGTCACATTTGAAACTTTGCAAGTTACAGAGAAATATAAAAACTCTCTTCAACGATATTTTTAACGTTTGGAATTTTAAGTAATCAGAAAAATATTTATAAATTAGGGATAAAAATATCTTTAAAAAAAATTAGAACAAAGAGACGAGATAATGATAAATTAAAAAATTAGTAACAATTTACAAAATGTAATGGAGAAAAGCTACCAAAAAAAGAAAATTGCTAAAACAATTAGGGGAAAAGGAGTGAGCCGCCGAAGGACCGAGTGAAGCCAGACTCCAAGGAGCCACTTTTGTGACCACCGACAGATGATTTTTGATTACTGTGCCGAGCGCTCAGCCTTGACGCAACCGGACCTAAATATATTAATATATCGCCTCGGGCGGTCCCCACCGTTACAAGGCCACCGCAGCACCTTTAAAATTGGTCCACAGGCTCACGGGTGGGTCGCGTGTGATTGCCGAGTCCCCGATCCGACTCATCACTCGCTGCTCAACTCAGCATCTCCAAAGTCTGTTCACACACTTTTGTTTAATTTCTAGTTTCTGCTTTTCCTCCCCATCTCACTTCAAATTCCTTTGAACTTTCTATTTGCCAAATTGTGATAGTCTCAGAAAAAAATTTGAACAGCCAACCGATATTCTTGTAATATGATTTGTTCTTCTATTGTACTCGACACTCATGATGTAACGTTATGAGCTGCAAATTACGTGTCACGTTTATTTCAGTAATATTCTTTCAGCACTATACTGATATGCATAGAATTTATCATACATCAAATCAACTTTTTTTCTTTATATATGATCGTAATTAATCTTTTATACACTGATAGTGTGTATACTATAAAAAATAGATGTATAACAACTACTTCTAATCGAAATTTAAAATCTACATGTGACATGTATTCAAAACTAATATCTGCCTGTAAAAAGTAAATCCACATGATCAATGACTTTGCTTTTCTTTTTTTTTTTTTTCTTCTTTGAACAATGGTTGAATGCGACTTCCATTGTCTAATATTAATGGCATAATTGCAGCTTCATCCATAATTAGTCACAATGCCTGTATAGATTCACAATCTCATATATGAGAGTGATACACTAGACTGCTTCTATGTTGACCAAGATGATTTGACTGCTCAACAAAACCCAAAAAAAAGAAAAGAAAAAAGAAATTCCACAGCGATGATGATGATGATGATGATGATGGGGATTAATAATTAATTGAAGGTTCATCATTCATGTAATAAACTTTCGTGCAAGGGACTTGTCCTCCATGTGTACTTGTTTTCTTGAGGACTTACATGTGTACTTGATTAACAACCAGGCACGGTCACGGGTGATGTCATTTGCAATTTCTTAGCAACTATACATATATGGTTCTTGAATGATAATGTCCAATAAATTGGGATTGTGTCTTCTGGTAGCTGGTAACTAATAAATAATCATGATATATCTTGCGGGATAAAAAAATAAAAAAAAGGGTTCTAAAGAATCATTACCCTGAGAAAATTCAAGATTTGGCAAAACAATCTGCTGTAGATTTGGGTCACTGATTTTGTTTTTGGTTTTTTCCCAGTAGGCTATTTGTTTGGACTTGCTGGGATCCCCTGGACTCAGGGAATAAGGACCCTATGCCTTAGCTCGTAGGAAGGGCAAATAAATTTGGATGGACCTAAGAGGACGGACTTTAGCCAGCTTTGTACGTCATTGAGTGGTCTTCTTTTACTTTTCTTTTCTGGCCTCCTGTTTCTTCCTTTGTTGCTTCTTATGTATTAGTATTTTGTCTTTCCGGGTTTTTATTTTTTATTTTTACCAAGTCATTAACTGCAGTTTGACTCAAATTTTCATCCCAATTTCCTTCTCTTTGGCCCCCCTTTTTTGGGATAAAATAAAAGACTGAGGAATAATCAAACCTACCTTCTTTATGATTTCTTTCATCACTTCTAAATTTGGCTGACTGAGGCCAGTAATAGGCATCCTGAGACTGCATTTACTTTGGCAGTGGAATGCAGTGCAAAAAACTGAAGCTCCTTTATAGCACCAACGTTCTTGTCAAGTTGTCCAGGAAAGCCAGGGCTTATCAAGGCAAGTGGGCTTGAATAGACCAGGCACAAGTTTTATGTGTCCTCCTCTTCTCCTATGCCAAAAATAAACCACAGCACTTTGGTAGAGTTTCGTCTAAAACAGTTAATCAATTTCTTGCATCAAATACTTTGTCCCATCCCACAATTTCTATAGGTACAATTTGCAACCATCTCAACATCTCCTGTGCTTGAACCAGGCTTTGTTGTTGTACCATGACAAAGGTAAAAGAGAAGAGTCTTGCTTTCCTTTGTAAGGAAACTTGAAATGATTATCCCTCTCAGCTAGCATAGTATAACATCTTCTTCGACTATACCCTTAAACTTTCCTACACTGTACATCTGCAACAAGATGGCGAATGTGGGGGGCATACCATTTAACTCTTTCCACATGTACTACTGAAACTTCCCAGGAATAACCTGCACATAACCAGTGTTTTCCATTAATTTCGAGCACGTGCAACTCAAGTACAGTTATCCCTTCTAATTGCTATACACGGCTACAACTAAAGATGTAGCATGTCACAAGGTACTAAATGAGGATTTTATACCTTCCGATCGTGCAATGCCATTGATGGATTTTGAGACATGGTCTGTCCATAAACATTCTTCTGTATCCTTCACATTCCCATGTATATGCAGTACCCCACCATCGCTTCTGCCAACGCAAGAGTAAGTCGATATGTAAAAGACACAGACAGGAACATAGCAGTACAACTTTCAGCAGAATATGTGACACTTGCATGTAGAGTGCAAGACACACAGATAAGGGGAGTATCAAAGCATAGCAAGATGTTCAAAAGTGAAGATGTTCAAGATGCTGAGAATAAGCAAAATTATCAACAATCATCCAAAATGTAAATTCGCAACACAAGATCATTTTCAAAGTGATAATATTACACACCTCAATGCCCTCACAGCAGTAATCCAACTACCTTCACTTGTTGGGAGGAGGCCAAGACAGACTCGGTCAGCAACTCCCTGTGACCAAGCAAACAACTAAGCTCATAAGAACCTTCTCTATTACAAGGTGAAGCTAGATCATGTACTACAAGAAAAAGCTAAATATGTACTTTGGGAGCTGTAATTCGATTGTCTCCTTCAAGTATGACACAATGATCTGCCACATTATTAGCACAAAGATTGCGATGAAGTGCCTCAACAGCATGCGGATTCCATTCACAAGCATATACCAGCTTTGCATTAGCCCTATATAAAGAAAAGATCAAAAAAAGAACTTATGCAGCATTCAAGAGGACATGCAAGATCAGCAATCACTGATGCTCTGGGCTCCAAACTGGCAGTATCATGGATGGGGTTCAAGTAAAATAGGTCATAAAATGAATACAAAACACGCAAGCTATCAGCTGATCTTGCATTAGCACATTTGGAAAGCTTAAATAAATCAGGCAAGTGTGCAAATTGATAGCAATCTTTCCTCCAAATTTTAGGAAGATGTGGAGGAAAGCAACAAGACTAATGATAAGACAGAGAAACAGAAGTTAAAATTTTCAGCTTTACATCCTAGATCTATATGCTATACTGCAAGCAGATTTAAGAAACTAGTTCCCAAAATGATGTAATAACTCAATCTACACAAACAACATAGAAAAAGGAAGTTAGGACTGCCAATTTGATTGTAGCTTCAACGAATATAAAAATGCAATATATAAGATAGCATTTGAGAGAAACTTAAAATTGATATCATAGTATACCTCACAAGGAATGGCAAGGTAAAATAACCAATGCCAGCAAATAAATCTACAATGACTTCATCTCTACATTCAAGCTGAGCCATCCTAACCTTCTCAGATAGATTCCCCCAGGAGAAAATGCACTTGGTTGCATCAAAAGAATATAGAATACCATTCTCACGGTGTTCAACCCATCCGTTGTCTCCCACAAGAATCTCCAGAGTACTATCCCTTGTTCCAGTTGATGCAACCAGACCCTAAAGTATCAGCAGATTCTGTTAACAGCAAGCTATTGTATTCTTCCAAGTGAAAAAAGTGCAGCAAAATTCCTGGTTGGATCCAAGTTTTCCAAAAGCCATTGACATAGACCATCAGAAGTTTCATGTTCGTGAATGGAGATGTTAATTCCCATAACAAATCTACCACAATAAAAAAAAAAAAAAAGTTTCCCTTTCAAAAAAAAAAAGTAATTATAAAAATTGGAAATAGAGAAGTTTAACACTGCAATTATCTATAGCATCCCTTCCCACATTCTCAAAATCCTGATATGAAATAACTGTTCCAGAAAATGTTCAAGAAAGTGCACATTGATGTAGGATCTAAAAATTTTGCACAAAGATTTTAGAAGCAGCTCCAATCAATAAAATGCAGGATCTTACTTGTCGAGCAAGACGATCAGTCCCAATTGACTTGGCAACGACAGGCCAGAGCTCCTTTCCTACCAAATTCCATGCTGGATCTCTGAATGATGTCACAGGAAGCACAACAATGTCCCCTAGTCGCTGCCATCTGAGGTTTATGAAATGTGCATGAAAAATGTGTGAGGGAATAAGATAAACCTTCAATCAGCATCCTAGATTGGCACTAAAAATTTCTCATGTCCAATTGTTGCAGCCATATCAAAGAGGGGATGGGGGTGGGGGAAGGTTAAGAAACAACAATTTTGTAGTACCAATGATGCTAAAAGAAATAACCAAGACCTTGAAGGTAGCTCATCTAAGAGATTGGTAGGTAACCCTCTATGTTCAACCAAAGAGGCCACAGCTTCCTTTATTGCTTTTAAAGGAGAAATTGGTCCCTTTTTTATTTTAACAAACTCATCCTCAAGTTTAGCAGCACCACATTCCATTAAAGTATTCAAAGCTGTTGATTCAGTTACATCTTTCAACCAAAACCTCTGTGCACAGGATGGTTGTTCAGGACGAAGATCAGGTGGTACTTCAGATAAAGTATTCGCGAATAGAGAGCAAAAACTTTCTGTTACGGGGAAGCAAATGTACTTCCCATCTTCATGTGAGAAAACCTTTCTCAAAGGATCTAACCATCCAAACTTTTTGAGTATATCCTTCCCAAATTTTGCATATCTTCTTTCAAATCGAAGAACCCAATACGAAACAACATTCTGATCACTAGTTTTTGCATCAAAATCTTCAACATCAATATCATGCTTAAGGCTTCCATTTCCAATCAGTTTCAGCTCCATATCTGAAAGCTGGCAGCTTTCACTGTTTTTATGAGTGGATCCTTTTTCATGACAGTGAATATGTTTCTCCCTAGTTTGAGCAAGAGACATCAGGGGAAGCAAGTTTATCTTTGTCGGTTCACTGAACTTTGTTCCAAATGCATAACAAGATGCCCCTCCACCAATCATTACCAACTCATCACCTAGGACACTGGCTGTGCTCCGGACAAAAAGGTCAGTGCCAGTAGATTCCACCATGAAATGCTTCCACAAAAAAGAGTGCAAATCAAGAAGGGATAATTCCTGATGATGTTGGCTCACGGGGCATCCCCCAATAATGCCAAGATAACTCTTGTAAATAAACATTGAGTGGGAAAACCTAGCAGTTGGTTTTCTTCCATCCATATTTAACTTCTTCCATTTACATGTTTGAACATTGAAAGCATATAGGTTGCCAAGCGCTTTCTCCCCATCACATCCTCCAAACATATATAAATGATCCCCATATGCCAGCATAGTGTGAGAATGACGTGGAGATGGCCATTCACCTCGGATGGGTATCTCAGCCCATTGTAAATTTTGTGTGTCAAGGACAAAAAGGGATGATACTATTGAATTATTATCAACTCCACCAAATATATATATCTTTGAACCCATTACAGCTGCTGCATGTCGATGCCTGCAAAAATGTCAATATCATAGGACACATTTTACCTTGACAAGGACACAAAATGGTAAATAAGAATTAGGAGAAAAAGACTCTTAGTTACAGCAATCATAACAAATATAAGATCAAATTCTTGACCCTTACAGCTCAGATGCTTTGGAACATTGAAGGTCATGCTTTTAGGAGGCAAGCATCAATGATGAATACCAGACTCTAATGACTAGCACTGTTAAATGTGTTACGCAATCAAAATGCATCAAAGAAATCACCTTGGTGAGAACTGACTGCCGGAACATTGCAACAGACTCCATTCTTTTGTTCCCATCGTGAATACCCACACGTCATTCAGAACACTCAACGGGTCAGCCCTGCCTCCAATTACATACATTGAATCCCCTAAAATGTTAGATGTATGACCCATGCGGGGACATGGTGCCCCCTGAGCATTTACCAGTTGAGTCTTACCACTTTCTCGGTCAAGTAATAACAAATCATTCCGTCGTGCATGTCTTCCAATGCCACCAAAACCCCGAAAATGATAATCACCTTATGGTTTAAATCATCCAATGTACAAGCACTGTGTCCCCAAAGGAAAAGCCTCTCCACAGGCTCGCCAACAATTATAATAGGAGAAATCGGCAGTTGTGAAGATCCTGTCAATTATATAAATATTCAGACTGTGCTCATAGTTAAGGCAAAGCATCCTGCAATCAAAATTATATAGCATGTCATTTTATGACCAAATCTTCTGCCTTTGCAGCAATAAACAAATTTCCAGGCCTTGCTCAGCAAAAACTTAAGAGGAGAAAGCAAATGGATATTCCCATAAGAATCAGATTGAAAAAGGAAATAAAGAATCAAATCAAAGCTAAACTAATGAATTTTGAATCAAGTTAGAAGTAATTACCAGATTGGCCGTCATCAAGACCTCTCCTCTTTTCACCATCCATGGAATTGTCCTCGTGAAAACTTGCAGAATTTCCCAAAGATTCACCTTTTCCACTATTGTAGCACTCAGAATCTTCATCACAACCCATTTCACCATTATCAGTTCCATTCTCAGTAACACGCCCTCCTCCAGAAAATCCATTCTTCAGCAGTCCATCAAGAAAAGAATCAGTTCGTTTCCTGTTAAATTCCATTCTCTCATTAGCAACTTCAATCAGATACCTCACATACTCTGAAGACACCATTAGCTTCTCAGTATCCCCTAATGGCACCTCCAATCGAATCGAACACCGGATTGCAATAATAACCCGCTTACTCAAATTAGTAATCCCACTTTCCCTGAACCCACATGAGATAGCTAAGGAAACCAAAAACTGAGCTGCCTCAACATCTTTACACTCCACAGCAATGATCAGGGGCTCAAATTTGAACACTAGGCTATGTGGGCAATCCTGAAATTCCTGATCATTGATGCCACGATAACTTGACTGGATTGAAGAAGAGGGGAAGAGAAGAGGGAGGACTGAAGCAGGGTCAACAGGGGAATGGGAGATGAAGAGCCAAGAACCACCTTTGGCCTTCTTTTTGGAAGTGGGTTTGGGGTTTATAGGTTGGGAGAAGATGGATATCCGGCCAGAGCAAGAGCTGGTGGTGAAGTACGAAGGATGGGAGTTGATAGCTGAGAGAGAGGGATAATTGGGGTGTCAATTGTCCCTTTTGGGGACTTGTCTGGCTCAGGGGACGTCATGCAGGCCAAAGTTGCCGCCTTTCTTTTCTCAAACTCCATTCCTTCCTTCTTCTACTTCTTCTTCTTCTTGTTCTTGCCTGTTCCTTTCTCTTTCTCCTTGCAAGAAGATGGGGGGTTTAGTGGGATAAACCCTAAAACGCTACTGGTGCTGCACAGACAAGTGTCTTTCTGCTAAAAGCGTAGCCACTCTGCATTCAAAGGAGGACGCTTTTTTGAATCCACGCCCTTGTCTGTCCCTAGCATATATATACATATAGTAGTGGTAAATCAAACTACAGAATCACGCTTTTATGTGTTTCTCGTACCTGGGTTATTGCATATATTAGGCCATTTTTTGGAGTTATCTTATGCATCCAACGTAAGGGTAATCTTCTTGGGCATATAATACATGCAATAAACAAGAATTGCCATTGGGAACTAGAATTGATGTAAGCTTCCCAGCTCTTCATTCTCATCTATCTTTTAGATATTCAGTAGCGTATGTGAAGATAGTTTACTACTTCATTATAAGCAATTGCAAGATCTCCTAAAAGCAGCTACGCTTGTCCATCTCTACAATGGCTGAAATTCTTTGGAATCCAAGCAAATGTCTCCCCTACTCCTCCTTTCTTGCTATTTCTACACTGATTTTGAAATACTACTCTTTTCTGGACTTAGATGCCAAAATTATTGTGGGATTTATAACAATATGCTATATCAGGCAAAAGGAGATTACATTATTATTTTTTCCCTTTTTTTGGAAGGAGACTACAATTTGCAACTGCTGATGAGCACCCTGAACGTGGAGTACAATTTGCATGCTGGTTTTGCATGGACTTGTAAGACTTGTTGTATTAACAGGTGACAAAATACTGGCTTATTCTTTATTCAGTAAAATATGTCTACATATTGGCACATAAATTGCACAATAACTAGCATAAAACAGACACTTAGGAGTTGCTAAAAATCGATGGAACCATCTTCACAGCTACGGGCAACAGCAGCAGAATCTGAACCAGGAAAGGTAGACGAACACTAGATAGGTACAACTCAGAGATCCTTGGTCAATTACTCGTTGAAGCATATTTGGAAGTGAAGTACTTCTCGATTTCTTGAGGGGTTCTTCCTGGTATTCTTCCAGCTATCAAAGCCCACCTGCTCTCAACAGCAGAGAAAATTATGAATTGTTAATAGCAGCTAAAATTCACACCAACAGGAATATGTATTAGTTAAACTTTTCCTTAAACATATGTGCTAAGACAAAGTTAACCTTGGTCCAACCAGTCTATACATTCTGGCCATAAGCATCTCTTCATCTTCTGAGAATTCTGGCTTGGACTCCCTCCTGCTGACGGTGCCCTCTACACAACAACCCAAAAAAGAAAAAGTTTTATTTGGCAAAGAAAGAAAATGACATAATAATGTCTTATAGGGGTTGTGAATAAGCAAAGTTGAGCTCAGACTGATAGCTTCATTTCCAAGCTCAACCAGACACAGATTGCGTATCATTATAATCACATTTGAGGTTGACCTTGTCGAGGTTTATCAATATCTTCATAGTACCTATAAAACGTAGATGGGCAAAGAAGAATAGCATGGGCTATATATGATTACTTGCCATGGACAAAAAACATATATATACTATATGTAATACCTTTTTCAACTTTGTCATTATCATCAACTCTGATGCGATAAGAGTCTCCCATTTAAGAGCTAGTAATAGCAAGTAGTACAGCAGAGCAGGGATGAAATGGCCAGATTCAACAATGTCCACTATTTATACTCTGTAAAATGTGGTACTTTATGCTGCGTCGCCTCTAAGTTGGGTACTCAGACTTGCAGTTAGAAGAAGTATAAGACTGGTAGCTCCCGTTCTTGATAGTTTGTTGGAGGCTTTCCGGCTATATACAAACAATTAAACCATCCAAATGCCAATTGCAAAATCCAGCACCCCATACACGAAGGGTATCACTAAATCTTATCTTTCTGAGTCATTCATTACACTATTGTATATTTTTCCTTGTGTAGTTTAGTGATTCTGTCAGTCAATGCTCAACCTATTGATTTAATAATTAAACTGCACATGTATATATGTGACACCACCAAGATAACTGAAGAATATGGAATCTATATTGGGTTAATTGGATCATTTATTTCATGTTTTTAACATCTATCTTGAATTGTACTTTGTTCTTTCTTTCCTTTTTTAAAAAAAAAAAATTGCCTATGCATGCTACCTAATTCCTGTCGGAGATGCAACCGGATTTGTTGAATGACCAACACTCATGAGTTCAGCCTAACCTGAACGGAACAAGTTTGAGCTCGATGTGTTTGTATAATTAAGTGAAATGAGTTCAAACATCAGATTAGACCTTTTAAACGAGTTGAACTGGACTTGACTTGCGAATAGTTCATTTGTTTCGATTACCCATCAAACTTCAAATTGTCAATAGTTTACAAAAAATTCTAAAATTAATTTTCTAAATGCCCGATTAATTTGATAAAACCAAATGAGCATCTCATATACAATATTTGATAAAAATAATTTAGCAAAAAATTCTAGAATTAAATTCCTAAATGCCCGATTGCCCACCGAACTCCAAATTTTCAATATTGCTCATATTTCTACTGCCGATCATGCCAGCCATGCAAAGATGAGAAGAAATTCAAAATTTTTGGTTTACTTATAAAGTTTCTAGTATTATTGAATTACCAATTGTTTGATCGAAAACTAATTATCAATATCTAATTTACAAATTCTAAATTTAGATGGTAATTGGATTTTGTGTCTCACAAAAAAATCAAGAAAATTTGAAAACTTTTAACCTAATTCGTGAATATCGACATATGAACAATACCCCAATATTCATTGGAATCGTTCCAATTTCCATCCTCGTCCTCCGCCTCTCCACGCAAAAGCGTGCAAAAGTACACAACAAAATCGCTCAGCTCTAGCGACGCTTCTACTTGGAAAACGCCTCGCTGGGAGACCCGACCCGACAACCCCTTCCGGTTTCCGGGTGCAGTCATCCTCCTCCATCTCCATTTGGGTTTTCTCCGGACTCAGTTGCTTCTCCAGGTAATCCTCTCCTCGCCTTCCTTGTCAAGTCTGATTTCTTAATCATCTTGGTTTGATTTTAATTGTCGGGTTTTTGTTATGGTTATCTTTTTCCGTTTGAATTGAGTTCCAGACTTAATTCGGGCGTCTATAAAGAAATAAACCTTACTACTGAAGTTTCTTTGGCTATTCATGTAAGGTTGAAAACAGAAAAGGTTGGAAAAGGGCTTGAATAGCAACATGTTTATAAAAACTTGAGAACGAATTGGATTTTGATAATGTTTTTGGCTTTATTGAATAATGGGATGGTAGAATTTCAGGATCAGTGGAGGGAATTTTGATGATCATTCATCTTTTGCATTTCCTTTCTTTTTTCATGCTGTAAAGTTGTGATGCTCAACTAAAAGCCAGAGAAGCAAAAATGGAAGCTTTATTAGCATTGGACTTTTATTGGGTCGTTTTTCTTCTCGTTGGAAGTTTTAGTTTTCATTAACTTTGGTTCATACAAGATGCAAGCTCAACTGTCTACTGATTAGATTGGTTGTGAATTACATAGGAGTCAAATTGGATATCTCTGTGTGTGGAATTGTGCTCAAGTCGTGAACTTAAGTTCTGGGTAGGTTGCATTGGAATATGCCTTACTCTTTAAGCTTGAATTATGCTATCATGGGGAGTTGAGGACCTCAATGGGCAAAATACAATTCCTACCTGTGCCAACGTAGACAAATGTGGTGAGCATCCAATGGAGCAAGAGGTCAATGAGAATAAGGCGATACTGCGGATGGTGCTGGTAACAGAAATGACGTTGAGGATGGATATGAAGATGAAGATGAGGAAGAAGATGTAGATTTCAATCCTTTATTAAAAGATTCTCCTTCTCAAGAAGCTTCTTCAAGCCTGAGCTCTGAAAATGAAGGTTTGGATGCTGATGTTACTGATACTAGGGAAAATGCTTCTGCATCCGTACCAACTGATACCACAGCAAAGCTTCCCAGTCCAGTGCAGGACTGCCCTGTGGGAGACACTGACCCAGGTGAAGAGGTTGTGACACATACTGAAACTTCTACTGCAGGAGAATGTCAAAGAGGCTCTGAAATTGGGTCCCTGCATGAAAAGAGCGAAGGATCAGGCAGCCGGATGTTTGTTGATAATGATTTGGTGGCTGGGGAGTTCAGCAATGCTGTCCATTCCAGTAAGCCTGTAATAAATATGGATGATGAGGATGCAATTTGCATGCGCACAAGAGCTCGATATTCACTTGCTAGCTTTACACTTGATGAATTAGAGACTTTTCTTCAAGAAACAGATGATGATGATGACCTTCAAAATGTTGATGATGAAGAAGAGTACAGGAAATTTCTTGCTGCTGTTCTACTTGGTGGGGATGGTGACCCTCAAAGTGCACAAGAGAATGACAATGTTGATGATGAAGATGAAGAAAATGATGCAGACTTCGAGCTTGAAATTGAAGAGGCGCTTGAGAGTGACATTGATGAGGATGCAAGGGATGAGATTCAAGAAGAGAGTTATGATGTTGCTGGTCGCCGACCCAAGACTAGGCAAAATAGACGCAAAAAAGCTTCTGCTGAAGGTAACAAGAAGCTTTTGGGGCAGTCAAAGAGGCCATTACGCCCACTCTTACCAAGTGCACCTATAGCACAGCGGCTGCCCTTTTCAACTCTGGATGGGAAAAGCTTCATGTTGAACCATGCTGCAGATTTTCCTCCTTCAACCACTGATGGATCTATAAATGGATTTTCTCCACATCAGATTGGACAATTGCATTGTCTGATCCACGAACACATGCAGCTTCTCATTCAGGTATTTTCTATTTGCGTACTTGAGCCTTCTCGACGGCACATAGCTGCCAAAATTCAAGAATTGATTACAGAGGTGATTCATGTACGTGATCATGTCTTAGCATGGAGAAGATTACCATATCCTAGTTTCTGCTTCTTTCCTCCTCATATTCATCCATCAGTGCCAAATGAAGCTCCCAGAATTTCCCCAGTACCATGCATTAATGAATCTTCTTCTGTTGTTGATGTTTGGAGAACCTGCCCTCCAGGGAATAACATGGTACCGCCTGATATCATCTCCGCTTCAAAAGGAAGACGTGAGTCTCCTCGTAATGGGAACGGTCCTGAGGGCTTCTTCTGGATTCCATACATAAATGGTCCAGTATTGTCTGTAATGGACGTAGCTCCACTCAGATTAGTTGGGAACTTTGTGGATGATGTTGCTGCTGGTATGTTGTTTAAGACAAAACTGTCTGCTGTTTCTTTTCTCATTATTCATTTTTAGTCATGGAGGCATGATACTTCCTCGTATATCTGGAACATTCTGCTTTGTCTCATTATTCATGTTTACTAATGGAGACATGATACTTCCTTGTATATCTTTGTCTCTTATTGATCTGTAACTCATGCAGTGGTGCAGGAATATCATAGACGCCAAGTGGGACTTACTTGTGATACTCGCTCAGAAAGAGAACCATTATTCCCTTTAAGCAGTTTACCTGCTTCTGAATCATCTGATAAACTTTTGAGGGGTGCTGCTTCTCCAACTTCGAGTGTGGCAGATTTGTCACCTAAAAATGATCAAACACCTAAGAAGACAATGGCATCTGCGCTAGTTGAAAGGGCCAAAAAACAATCAGTTGCTCTAGTTCCAAAGGAGATTGCTGAGTTAGCTCAGAGATTTTATCCGTTGTTTAATCCTGCCCTTTACCCTCATAAGCCACCCCCCGCAGCTCTTGCGAACCGTGTGCTTTTCACTGAGGCAGAGGATGAGTGAGTTGTATGCTTTCCATTACTTTTGCTAATTTATCATATTAATTTTTCATATGTTGGAATGTTTTTAGGTTCATGTCATTGGCTATGACTCATAGTTCAATTTCTGTCTGTCATTTTCCCCTTTTTTTTTTTTATTGTTCAGCTAGAAATTCCTTTTACCTTCTATTGATTTGTAACATGCTGCATTGTACAAGGTTATTGATAGTCAACAATAGTTAACTATAGTATGTGGTTTTGTTAGAATTTAGCATTTGATCAAGTTTAAAAGTTGAAAGAGTATTATTGTTATTAACTGATTATTTGCATTTTCATACTTATGCAATTGTGCTTTTGTTATTTCGGCAACTGAAAAACGTTAGAACTTTATTTTCTTGTAATATCTCAAATGCAGGTTGTTAGCATTGGGGTTAATGGAATGTAATACAGACTGGAAAGCAATTCAGCAGCGCTTTCTTCCTTGCAAATCTAAGCATCAGGTGATTTGTTTTTGGACAAGGCAGTGGCAAGAATACTTTATGCCTTTTTTTCACTACCAAACAGAACAATTATCCCTCTCTGTGAAAATTGCCTAACATCTTGGTTCTGATTGTTCCATTGTCTCTTTAAAGTAGTTGTGTTTAAGTGGAAATTCTATACCATCTTTTGACAGATTTTTGTAAGGCAGAAGAATCGTTCATCTTCTAAAGCACCTGAAAATCCAATAAAGGTATGTTTATGCTTGTTTAGTTCTCAACTTGAAGTTCTATTCAACTAATCGGCTACTGCTTTGGCTTATCTTCATTGATTATAATATTACTAGAGTATTCTTGAACAAGTGGTAGAATTAAGTTCTCATTCATTTCTTCTTTTTTGCTTTCTAGCCGTTTATTAGACCTCTGCTGTCTTGTGAACCTTACTTTCTTGGCTGTAAATAAACCTCTGGCTCAGGAATCCAATCTAGGTTCTAAATGTACCCAGGAAATGTTTATACTTGTTGGAGTTGCCTTTGAATCCTAGATGTAAGCTCCCCTTTTTCCTCCTCAGCTAACTACCCTCTGAAAAAGAGAAAAAGAAAATCATAAAGCAATAAGAACCAACTGATTCATAGTTGTTGGACAAATCTGAGGGGCACTGGGATCATAAAATTGGCTCCAGCATACCAGCAAGTAGAAAGCAACAAGAACCAACTGATTCATAGTTGTTGAACAAATCTGAGGGGCTCTGGGATCATAAAATTGTCTCCAACAAACCAACAAGTGCAGCATAGATGTTATAGCATGTAGAGGGATATTAATAAGATGTCATTAGATAGATTTTGTGATGATTTATTTAACATTATGAAAGAAAGAACCCCCCTTCAAATAACTTCCTCTGCATTTTATAGGATTTCCTTTTCCTAGTTTTGCACACAGAACAAACATGTAAGGTGAAACCTTCTAAGCTGATCTTGTTTCTGGTTATTTTGGGTCCAATAGAAGCAAGCCATTACAGTCAAGGCTGTGTTCAAAGAAAGTTTCTATTTTCCAAAATGGAGGTGTAAAATTCTCTGAGAATTCCTTCTAATCAAGATATAACATGTAGATAATTGACATTTGTGTATATGCAAGAGCATTTTACACAAGTATCTTTCTGTAAGAGCAAACAAGATCTTAAAATAATAAAGCATCTTTAGGTACTCCAGTGTTTATTTGACAAGTTCATTGACTTGAGTTCATCTATATCAAAGAAGTCACGGTTTGTCTAATAGCAAATTGATCAGTCATCATCTTGGTTAAGCTGGATTCATTATCTCATTAGAATTTTGGTGCTGAGAATTGTACATAGTCTGTTTCATGATGAAATTCCAAATTATGGCATTATGTAGGTAGTTCGAAGGATGAAAAATTCTCCCTTGACTGCTGAGGAAATAGCACGCATAGAAGAGGTAACTATGTAATAGCTGCATATAATTCATAGGTATCCTTTCTATTTATTGATTATGCAGGGGCTGACATGTTTCAACTGATTCGATATCTGTTGACTAATGATACTATGTATCTGACTAATTGTTTAGGGGTTGAAGATATTTAAACTTGATTGGATGTCCATCTGGAAGTTTTTTGTTCCTTATAGAGATCCATCCTTGCTACCCCGGCAATGGCGTATTGCTAATGGAACTCAAAAGTCATATAAATGTGATGCAACTAAAAATGCAAAGCGGCAGCTATATGAAAGAAACAGGAGAGCAAGCAAACCTGCAGCTTTGGCCAACTGGCAGACTTCACCAGAGAAAGAGGTGAGCTCTTGCC
Source organism: Gardenia jasminoides (assembly GCA_013103745.1). NCBI lineage: Eukaryota > Viridiplantae > Streptophyta > Magnoliopsida > Gentianales > Rubiaceae > Gardenia > Gardenia jasminoides. The sequence goes on from CM023095.1 coordinate 2,407,600, forward strand.
TTTCACATGTTATGTGTTGCACACTTACTATGCATCGAGGGGGGGAAAAGAAACTTTAACAGGTGAATAGTTGCAAGGTAAACAATATGTTCTATGTTAGTGCCTTGTTGCTTTCAGCTAATTTTACTGTTTTCATTTTTTTTTTCAATTATCTTGGTTTGTGTTAACTATATAATGCCTAATCAAGTGCCCCTGAAATTCAAAAAGGATAAACAAAGGAGGGAATTGAATTTTTTTTTTTAGTGCAATTTGTTGTGTTGTTCAGTGGCATATGTCAAGGTCAAATGTGTGTTTTCGTAACTTCTATGAGCTCTGTTTAGAAGCAAACACACTTCAATAAGGCTTTTGCAGATTTGGAGCCTGGGAAGGGGCAGATTGTCCCATTCTTTGATTGTAATTGGAGAGATAATCCCATGCTGCAAGCCTGTGCAAAGTGGTAGTGCAAGCTAATCTTGACTCTTATGCTTCTCCTTCCCTATAAGATCTTGTCTTTTAGTTTAACAGGATTTGAATGGGGTTGTACTCCCAAAAAAAAAAAAACCAAAAAGAAGAAAAGAAAAACTTTTCTTAAAGCCCAAAAGCGCAGGAAAACAAAGAAAAGTTATTGAGAGCATTAAGCCAGGTGGAGAGACGTTTTGTTTTTATATCTCATGGATGATAATTTGCTTATTTGTTTGCAAACTTTGTGCATAGAAATTGAGTTGCAGTTCTTTGGCTTAAGTGAAATTTGTGGATAATCATCTTGGGTATCATACTGTTTTAAATTTTAATCACTGGCCTTGGCTTTTTGTCTCCCTCTTGACTTGTGGTTCTGGGATTACTAGACACAACTGAAGAGCTCTTTTGATTAACTATGTGTCTCTACTTATTTGAATTCATAATTTACAGGATAATAGCAGGGATAAAGTTTGCATAGACAAGGACAATGTACATAGTCAGATGGACAGAGAAGAGGAAGCTTATGTTCACGAGGCATTTTTGGCAGATTGGAGACCAGGTACCTCCGATCTTTCTTCCAGTTTTCCCAACTCACAGCAGCAGGAGAAGTCCCCTCTGCAACCACCACTGCAGGAGGGCTCCCAAGTCAGTGAGCAACTGAATAGGAGTGGGTCAGGAGGTGCCCAAGCTCCTGTCTCCAATGAGTTTCCAGCCGCTGTAAGGTACTTCAGGCTTCTGTGCTATTATCACTTCTTCTCTTTCATTAGTTTTTCTGAAATCAATTTGGATTTTTGATGATGTAATTCACACTGCTATCTTGGACATTCTTTTTAAATGCTCAGCTAATGCTTTCGATTTAACTTTAAGGTCCCCTAGCTCTCAAGTCTGTGGCAGACCCTATCGTGCACGTAGAGTTAATAATGCCCGACTAGTGAAATTAGCTCCAGACCTGCCTCCTGTAAATCTTCCACCTTCCGTCCGTGTGATGTCACAGTCTGCTTTTAAGAGCTATCCGGGCAGCGCAACTGTGCAGCCTTCAAGTGCCAATTCTTCTGTTATAGGTCCCGGAGTGGAAGCTGGAGTTGGGAAAGTGGTTAAGCATACTGCAAATTCAGGAGTTTGTAATTCAGCAAAAACAGGACAAATTACAAAAAGCCCTGTGAACACCAACACTAGTAGTCGGCAACCTCAAGATTCTTTAACCATCAGGAATAAGGATGTTTCAGAAGAAAGAGATGAATCTGATCTTCATATGCATCCTTTACTGTTTCAGGCCCCAGAAGATGGTCATTTTCCATATTATCCATTGCACTCTAGTGCAAACACTTCTAGATCTTTTAACTTCTTTGCAGGAAGTCCACCCCAATTAAATCTGAGTCTCTTCCACAATCCACGCCATGCGAACAGTGCTGCTAACTTCCTTGCAAAGTCATTAAAGCCGAGCGAATCAGGTTCATCTTGTCGGGTTGATTTTCATCCACTTCTTCAAAGATCTGAGGATTTGAATTCCTGTTCTGTGGCTGCATGTTCCACACCTCAGTTTTCAGCCAATTTAGAGACATCTGAGGGAAGATGTGCTCAAGTTCAGAGTCCATTAGGTGGCACACCTAGTATGTGTCGCGTGAATAATAGTTCCACTGCCTCTGCAGTGAGCCCCGGTCAAAAGATTAATGAACTTGACTTGGACATATGCCTCAGTTCCACATCCAGACAGCACAAGGCTCTGGGAAGGGGAGATATAAATGAATGTGGTACTGCTGTATCAGTAGCAAATGCCAAGGATTTTAGAAACCCAGGATCTCTAAAGCCAAAGGATTCTTTTAAACAGTCCGGCCAATATATGCCTGTGGCTTATGCTCCAGATAAAATTGGCAGTAATTTGGACTCGGGTGTCCATGTGGTGGTTGTAGCTAGTGATGAAGGAAATAGGAGCACTGCTGATAATACTGAGGACCAATCTCTTCCAGAAATTGTAATGGAACAGGAAGAGTTAAGTGACTCTGAGGATGAAGTTGGAGAGAATGTGGAGTTCGAATGTGAAGAGATGGCAGACTCAGAAGCAGAGGAGGGATCTGATTCTGACCAGATGGTTGACATGCAAAATGAGGTACTGCTTCAGTGCCTTTTTGCGTTTTACACCGCTTGAATTCTTGTGCCCTGGCAAGACACACCATGATGCTTTATGTCCTTTTTTTTTCCCTTTTGGTAATTAATTGGGTTTCTTCATGCTGCTTTTCTGATTAAGTTGCACAAATCTGTTCGGTGGTTTCTTTGTCATGTCACTGATGTGACAGAAAAAACCGTAAGATTTTTAAGTTTATTGTCAAACTTAAGAAGAATAAGCCACTAACCATTTCATGGCAAACTTTCATAATTGTTAGTGTATGACGAGGCTGGGATTTATAACTTTTCATTTTGACCTATTTAAAGTGTAGAATATCTGATTGTGGACATTGGCTCGTCAGAGAGTGGATTTATTTTTAGTTTTCGTTGCTTGATAGTGCTGTTTACTGAGTTCTGATTGATTGAACCTGCGTAATGTGAGATTTGATCTCATTCTTTTGATAAATTGCTTGTTTCTTATGGATTACTTTTAAATTTTGATTAGGATGTGGAGAAGGCAGATGCCGATGCGGATTCGAATGATCAACAGGACGATCCAATTAGGTGTGATGATTCAGAAGGCAAGGCTTTTCAAACTGTAGAAGGCCACCAGATGGACAAGAAAATTGATCATTCCTCCAGCTCTTTATCTTTAAATTTAAACTCATGTCCTCCAGGTTCTCCTTTGATGAAGCCCAGCAATGAAATTCTAAACGGCAGTAATACCTCTCCAGTCGAGAAGGTTCATTATTGTGCCAGAGCAGCTACTGAAAACATTCCATCAAATGATGACAATGTAGTGTCTCAGAAGCAAGTTGTGGACCTTGGAGCACAATCAAATCTCAATTCTGGCATCACTATATCGAAAAAACCCAGAAAACGTGCATGCAGTCCAGATTTGCGCTTACGGAGGGGCACACCAAAAAGAAGAAATATAACCCTGAAAACTGATACGACCTCAGCAAAGTCCAAGCCTGACAGCTAGGGTTAATTCGGTTAGGACTTGGGTATAAATAGCTCTTGAATTTTTCGAACATTCTAGTTTGTCAGGCTTATTCTACTCGTCTTGGAGGTGCTATGCCAAATTTCCACACCACGAGTTGTAAATAAAGGTGTACTTTTGTCTGTAGATTGGTGGAGCTCAAGAGGTGGATTCGGGGATATTCTTGTATTGCACAAATCCCCCACCATGTCCCGTACACAAGGGATATGTTTTTTATCCCCTCCAGAAATTTTGTTTTAATGGCATCAAAGGGAGAAAATCACACTGAAGTTCTTTTAATCTCTCAAAACCCTCAGAGTTGGTTAACGGCTATACAAAACTCGCATAATTTATACTAAATGCATTGAGATTTGTGAATTTATTTTTGTTCTTTGTTCTTTTCTTTGTGGATCCAACAGACTCTATGCCTTGGTTACACATGGGGGGAAAGGTAGGGCTATAAATCGAACCAAATAATTTCCTACCTAGTTCGAGCAGCCAAATGCATTGAGATTTGTGAATCCATTTTTGTTCTTTATTCGTTTCTTTGTTGATTCAAGAGAAAATATTCCTTCCTTATATACAAGGGGAAGGGTAGGGTTGTAAATTGAATCAAACAGCTTGATACTCATTTGAATTTGATTCGAGTCAAGCTTGTTTAAACTTATTTATTTTAGGTATTAATCCAAATCCGAACATGATTTGAAACTCAAAAATATTAATGAACTAATTACAATCATTATGTTGTCTAACTAGGTATGTTTACGAACATATAAAACAAGTAAATTTTATAAAAATATACTTACAATCTTCCTTAATTTCAGTTTTTCTTTCCCGTATATTGCTCATAATCTAAAACAACATGCATGTGATAGGTGTAATTGATTTTAATCACATTCCTAATTCATCATAATAGATTTCTTAAATATCAAAGAGCAAAATTTAAGGGAAAAAGAGCAATAATTTATGAAAATCTCTATATAATAAAATGTGAAGATGTTCATGATTTCTTATCCTTCCAGAACTAAAAGATGAATCAAACTATTTGATATTTGAATCGAGTTCGACTTGATAAATGCTCGTTCGCACGGGCAAAGCCAAGTATATCCAAGTGGGGTCAAATGACCCCACTTAAATTTTAAGAATTCATAATTACTATATATATATTGTTCTTGCTTGACATGTACAAGGAATGAATTTTGGGGTCAGAAATTTAATTAAAAAAATAAGAGGAGTAAAAAGTCAAAATGGCTTATCAATTATCCAACGTAAGAAACTCGAACGCTAGCCGTCTTAGAAGAGAGTCGAGAGACTAGAAACCTTTCTCTACCTTTTCTTGCTCCTTTCTGTTTGTTCAATTTGCAAAATTCCAAACTTCGATTGTGAACTTAAATCAAGCATCTACTGGAGTCAAGCATCGTTTATTTGTTTAGCAAGTCCGCATTGTATTGAATATTGATCGTAGTAAACTGGTAATACCTCTTATTCTTTTCCTCTTCTTTTTTTTTTTAAATTTCTGGTTTAGTTCATCTCTTTTTTACTTTCTTCTCTTTGATAATGTTATTTTTGGCTTTTTTATGTAAATCTTTTTTTATTTACTTTGTCAATTAAATATTGTGAAACTATATAATTAACTATGGATTTGTAATTTGTTTCTCAATTTTAAATATCAAGTGTACCTTAACAAGGAATTGGAGTATTATTATTGCTACCATTATTTTATGATTTTTATTTATTACAGGTTATGGAAAATTTTCTTAAAAGGAAACCCATAGAAGATCAAGTTGCTAGTAGTTCGCAAAATGTTTTAAAAAAATTAAAAGCTTCAGTTAATTTGGCTGATCTTCCCTCAGATCCAGGATTACGTATTAAAATCTCTGAGTATGACCCAACTGATCAAGATAAAGTATGAAGAGCATATTTGTTGAAAAGGCCTTGTCAACCTCGTCATCATAACTTTCCAACAAAAAAAATTGGAAATGTACCGCGTCGATTTTGTCCTACTTGGTTTAATGAATATGGGAATTGGTTGGAATATAGCATAAGTAAGGATGCTGCCTTTGCTTATGTTGTTATTTATTTCCACATAATTTTGGAAAAAAAGGAGAAGGAGACGCTTTCACTAGGAGGTTTCAGTAGCTGGAATAAGAAAGATAGATTAACTACACGTTGGACCTCCAAATAGTGCCCACAATAATGCTTGGCAAAAATGTGAAATATTGTTGAAACAAGATCAACATATTGAAGTTGCTTTATGTAAGCAATCTGATCAAGTTCGAAGTGTTTATAGGACAAGATTAAATGCATCAGTAGACTGCATTCGATTTCTTTTGTCCCAAGGATTAGCATTTCGTGGTCATGATGAATTCGGGAGTTCATGTAATCAAGGTAATTTTCTGGAGTTGTTGAAGTTTCTTGCTGATCCCAATGAAGAAGTAAATAAAGTGGTTTTACAAAATGCTCCAGAAAATAATCAATTGACTTCTCCAGATATTCAAAAATATATTGTGAATGCTATTGCTACTGAGATCACTAATGCGATTATAAAGGAGCTTGGAGATGAATTTTTTGCAATTATAATTGATGAGTCATGTGATATTTTTGAGAAAGAATAAATGGCCGTTGCTTTGCGTTACGTGACTAAGGCCGGGATTGTTGTTGAACGTTTTCTTGGAATTGTTCATGTTATGGATACTTCTGCTCTGGCACTTAAGACATCATTGGAATCATTATTTTCTAAATTTGGTTTGAGCATGTCTAGAATAAGGGGACAAGGTTATGATGGTGCAAGGAATATGCGAGGTGAGTTTAATGGTCTCAAAAGTTTAATACTTAGGGAGAATCCTTTTGCCTTTTATGTTCATTGTTTTGCCCACCAACTTCAACTTACCATTATTGCAATTGTTAAGAATCACATTCTAATTGCTTCTCTTTTCAACTCCATCTCTTTGTTGTTGAAAGTAGTTGGAGGATCATGCAAAAGACATGATATGTTGCGAGAAAAAAGAAGAAATGAGGTGAAGCAAGCACTTGAAAAAAGTAGAGATCATTAGTGGATGTGGTTTGAATCAAGAAACTAGTCTGAAAAAACCAGGTGATACTCGTTGGAATTCACATTATCGTACACTAATGAGTTTAATTATTAATATTTTGCCTATATTGGATGCCTTGGAGTACATTGTGAATGATGGCTCAACATCAGAGCAAAAGGCTGAAGCTGATGGTATTTTGGATAGCATGCAAACATTTGACTTTGCATTTACTTTGCATCTTATGAAAAATTTGTTGGGGATAGATAATGAGCTATCATTAGCATTACAAAGAAAAGATCAAAACATTTTGAATGCAATGACTCTAGTTAAAATTTCTAAAGAGCGATTACAATTGATGAGAGAAGATGGATGGGATGCATTATTTGATTAGACTCGCTTACGTACCTAAGGAAGGGACAAGGAAAGGGTAAAGAACAAAACTAAACAGGAAAGAGTTGCAAACTCTACCGATCTTCTATTGGCTTAAGGGTTTGTTCTCAACTGATTTTAAAACTTGATTTTTGGAAATTTATTTTGGTGTGTTCTCAACCGATTTAAAAAAACCAGATTTTAGATTTTTTTATATCTAAAATTAGAAGCCATTTTTGAGGTGCTTTTCAATTCTGATTCTATTTTACTTTTTCATGTAGACAAAATCTCCCTTCAAATTTTAACATAGTTAGTAAATTACATAGAGATTAGATAATTTTTTATGGTTTGACTCTTCTTTTTTTCACCTTATTCTCATTTCACTTTCACGTTTATCTGTGTCTTCCTTAATTTTCTCATTCATCATCTAATCTTCATAAGCAAAGTAATTAATAACATCAAAAGTTATTTAATAGCATCAAGATTCATTTATGTAGCATATAAGGGAAACATGATCATGTATAGGAGTAACATGAATAATCTAGATTGATAATGGAGTTGGGTAAAAGTTTCTGGGCTAATTCTTATGCGACAATAAAATTCTAGTCTGCCTACTTTTAGTTGCAACAACTAAAAGTTAAAAAATTTGTGCCTCTGCTAGGCAAAAGAAAAATTGGGTGAATTATGACTTTTGGGTATTTCATCAACTCTTTTGATATTTTTAACATCCAAATATTTAGTAAGCTAAAAAATAGCTAATTCTTTGCATTTTCTTATTTGTCCTTCTATATTTCAACCCTAAATACTAACAAAGAACTAATAATATTTTCCACTAAAACATTTGAAAGAACAGCTATATTCTTCTAAAAATGTGATTCCACTTCCTTTAGTTCAATGAAAAATATAACAATCCACTAAAGATGATTTGAAAATGTGCATTGGTTTGTCAATTAACCTATCCATTATTAGCACCAAAAAAAAAAAATTAGCTCAAATACGCGTAGTGGGTAAGTCTGAATCTATATAGTTTAAAATGCTAATTTAAACTTGATTTAAAATTTTAGCCACTCCGAAATTGTATTTCAACCTTCTCTTTCCTAGGTATAAAACAAGCTTAGGTCACTTTAATGAATTCCACTCAAGCTCAAGTAAAACTTGACTAGCTCATCATGTGAATTTTTCATAATTTGCACTTATTATATCAATTTGAAAATAAACAAATTACTCCATATGACTATTGTTTAATCTTTGATCTGATAAACTAGATGCATTTGGTAAAACTAAACCCTAAAAATTGAAATCTGATTCTATTAAATTATTGAATTGTTAAGTACTAAATCTGATACATTTGAATATATATCGTATTAAATGATAAATGAATAATTTATAACTTATTTCTTAAAATAAGTTTTGTCTAGAAAATTTAGTACGATTTAATTAATTTATATGTTCTATATTTGGTTATCAAATATGTATGAACATATTAAAATCTAAATCTATTAAATTTAAATGATGAATTGAATTATTAAAAACGGCTTTAATTAACCAAACTCGATCACCTTCGCATCGAATTTCTAAGTCCAAATAGCCTGGTTTGTTTTTCCAACCCGTAAACAATTACTCTTCCCTTTTTTGTTTTTTTTTTGGGGTTGGGGGGGGTGGTTTGACAAGATAAATACAATCTTGAAAACGTGCCTCCGCTGCTGCTCCTCCTCTGCCGCCAGCTGCTCCTATTCTCTGTGCTCTCCAAAGTCCCCGGAGAACCATAAAGGGAACTTCCCTCGAACTACTCCGGTGAGTCGCGACTAGTCTTCCGTTTCCATATTCAGGGTTGGATTGTTTGAGTTTTCTGTTTATCTTCTTAGCAGTTGTTTTAGTTCTACCACTTGTTTGATAGTGTGTTTGACAGAGAATTCTTGCTCGTCCTCTTTTTTCTTTTTTTTTTTTTGTCTTTTATTTGTTCAGGTTTAACTGCCGACATGGGTTTTTTTGTTGTTTTGATAGTCAGTTTAGATATTTGCCAGAACTGATAGTTGCAAGATGAATTTCTGGGTGTACAATTTCTTAGTAGACCATGAACTAAAATTGTAAAAAGAAACTTTTTTTTTTTTTGGACGTGATAAGCTTGTTTTGGTTCAAATGATCATGTTGTTTTATTATTCTGGGTGTTGCGAGTATCATTATATAAACAGGTTACTTTCGTTCTTCTTTTTGCAGACACATTTTGTGGCTGTTTTAACTATTTCTCTGGAGTCAATTGCCAATCAACATATTGTCTGTGACAACCTATTTTCCATTCAATTGAAAGTTGGGATTCACTTAAAACATTTTTGAAAACATGTTTTCTTGGCCTGGACCAGTATACATTCAACTAGTGAGAGCTCCATGTTTAATTCAGTGGAAGCAGATTAAATTGTGAATTCTTGCTCTCACTTAGCTGCTGGTTCAATCACTATCTGTGTCTAAACATCTGCTCATAGTTGAGATAGTGGCCTGAAGACTGTTAAATCAGCTGCTGAAATTCCATGTTCATTATCTTTGACTCTATGTTCTGATTGCTATATATGCACTTCTTTGTTTACTCTTCACGGATATGGTCAACATTTGTCTGCTTATATTCATTTTCTTCAAAATAATTTGTTTGGCAACCTTTTGTTTGTTTTTGGCAGAAGGCAGGCTATGCTATGGTTTTAACCATTCCATGTATTTAGGCTTGTTTTTGCCAAAAAGACAACGTCATTTTGTCAGGGGCTTTCATTTGGCTAAACAGTTTACCAACTCGAGTGCTGAAGATATTATTTTTAGGGCAATTTGCGTGAACTTAAGGCAAAAGAAATGGAATTTTCTGGACAAAATGTTGCCAAGCCTAACAAGTTCTATTGCTTCTCGTGTCTTCCACGAGTTTCAAAGATCCCCATCAGTAGTTTTAGAGTTCTACAGCAGGATTGGAGGGAGCAAATTTATATTGGATTCTTCAAGTTGCTGTGGTATAGTCATTCATACCATGGTGAATTGCAGAAAGTATGATGATGCACTGTCTTTGATGAAAGAATTGATGATGGCTAGGGGATGCTCGCCCTTAGCTGTTCTGGAGATATTGCTTAAAAGCTATGACTCGGTTTTTTCAAGTATTGCAGCTTTTGAAGCTCTTGTGAGGGTGTGTACTCAAATTGGCTCAGCCAATGGTGCTTATGAGGTCATCAATAAATTGAGAGTGGAGGGCTTTTGGCTTTCTATTCATGCATGGAATAACTTTTTAAGTCATCTACTGAAATTAGATAAGGTAACTCAGTTTTGGATGGTATACAAGGAAATTATTTCATATGGGTATTATGAGAATGTGAATACTTTTAATTTGATTATATATGCTTTTTGCAAGCAAAGTAAATTCTTTGAAGCTATCTCAGTTTTCTATAAGATGTTGAAAACTGGGATTATGCCAAATGATGTTGCTCTCAACATCCTTATGGATGGTGCTTGTGATATGGGTGACCTCAATGTGGCATTGAAGCTTCTCAGAAAGATAGGAACAATGTCAAAGGGTTGTGTGACCCCTGATTCAATTACTTATAATACCCTCATCAATGGATTTTGCAAGTTGGGGAGTGTGGCAAGAGCAGAGGAATTTCTTGATGAAATGCTCATGAGGGGTATCGAACCCAATGTAAGAACTTATGCAACATTGGTTGATGGATATTCTAGAAATGGGCGTTTGGCGGAGGCATTCAGGTTGTGCAATGTTATGGTTCAAAAGGGTTTGATGCCTAATGCAGTTGTTTACAATTCAGTTATTCATTGGCTGTACATGGAAGGAGATGTGAATGGAGCTTCAGTATTACTGTCTGATATGATTAAGAGGAATGTATTCCCAGACAAATTTACCTATTCTATTCTTGCAAATGGACTCTGTATGAATGGCCATATGAGTGAAGCTGTTAAGTACTATAAATGGATATTAGAAAAGAACCTTGTTGAAGATGTTTGTCCTCCCAATATACTTATCAATTATCTTTGCAAGACTAAAAATGTATCAGGGGCTAAGCAACTTTTATGCAATATGTTTGTCCGTGGTCTAATTCCAGACCTAGTCACTTATGGTTCATTGATTGATGGGTCTTGCAAGGAAGGAAACATGGAAAATGCCTTGAGAATTTATGACGATATGATAAAGGTTGAGAAAAATGCCAATTTGGTGATCTATAATTCTTTATTAGATGGTTTTTGCAAACACCAATCTGTAGATGCTGGGAAACTATTGCTGGATGCACTAAAACAAGCAGATTATTTTGATATTGTAACATTTAACACTTTGCTGAATGGGTTTTGCATCAGCGGTAATCTGGATGATGCGTTGCAGTTACTTGTGGATATGAGGAAGGTAGGAATTTCTTTCAACAGAGTCACTTACAATATATTAATCAACATCTTCTGCAAGTTTGGGTTGATTGAGCAGGCAAAGGAGCTTATGGATATGATGCTTGCTCAGGGCATAAATCCTGATTCTGTTACATACACAACTCTTATTATGAGTACGATCAAGAACTGTAAAGCTGAGGAAGTAGTTGAATTACATGACTACATGGTGCTTAAAGGAGTAATTCCTAATTGTCACACGTACGAAGCCATTGTTCGGCCACTTACAGAAGGGATATATCCAGATTTCACTTGACTTTTAACTGTACATGATGTTATATATGCATCTCATGAAGTTGAAATAACACATTCATTTTTTCTCAGTTTGGTAGAACACGCATTGTTCGTTCGCTAGACTTCTTTGAGCTATGATTCAGAGGCATGCTGTATCTCTGTGTCTTAAATGTCTGGGAGTATTGTATATTCTGTTCCCACCATGCTACAGAACTTCTCATGTGCAATATATTTTAGCTGGGCGCACCTGAAGGTTAAGGCGGCCTCCTCCCCCTCCCTCCTCCCCTTTTTCCCTCCCCATTACCCAACTGCTAAGCCCAGGACTGATGCCTGGACAAAATGATATCAAATGGATGTTTGTTCATCTGGTTCATACATGATAAATTCACATTTTAGTGGTGAAATTGTACTTACCCCCATATTTCTGCATGGATATTTATCGACTTGAAAACATATTCGAGCCTTTGAAGTGGTACAAACATCTAAATGAACTGAATATTACGTCACAGTTGGTGAGATGCATGGTGCATATATATATATATATATAAAATTGAGTTTATTAGCAATCAAAGTGAAACCCAATTCTATATAAAACAAACAAGGAAAAAGGGGAGAAAGAAAGCAAAAATAAGTTAGCTGAAAGAGACGCTTCATAAAGAACCACACGCATTGCCGCATGTTCCATTGGTAAAGTACAAAGACCTGGACCCAATCAATACCTTCCTCACCAACCATGCAATCCACAATCTAATCAAAATCTCAATAATCAAGTTTAAGGGATTTGAAGGTGCCAAGTCCTACTGCCAAATCAAAATTCAGCTCCTAACCTCAATCTCCAACGGTCAAAATCCTTACCCAAAACCTCATCCAAACATGCACCCTCCACCGCTCATTCCCCTCCTCCCCTGGACACCAAGAGAAATCCACCTCAAGAAACCAACAACACAATAGAGATAAGACATTATTGCACAGAAACTCTTAAAACCAACCAAACCCACACCTCATATCTTCTTCTCTTCCCCCCTCTGATCCTCCTGTTCTCCTCCATTGCCACCAGTTTTTGTAGAGACTAAAGAGGGGCTAAAGCCTGAAACCATGTCTTGCTCGAATTTAACCATGTGGGTTTCCTCAAAAACTTCTCTTTCTGATTCAACTGCACTTTCTTTTCGCTCTTCAATCACCCCTGTTCAGCTCCCTAGCAATAACTCAACCACTTCCAGCCCTTCAAGATCATCATCGGTGACTCCAATTCACTGTGGACTTCGCGAACTTCGTGACCGTATTGGTAGTGTGAAGAACACGCAGAAAATCACGGAGGCTATGAAGCTTGTGGCTGCTGCTAAAGTGAGAAGAGCTCAAGAAGCTGTGGTCAATGCTAGGCCATTCTCAGAATCTCTAGTCGAAGTTCTTTACAACATTAATGAGCAGCTCCAAACTGACGACATTGATGTTCCTCTCACCAAAATTAGGCCTGTTAAGAAGGTTGGTCTTGTAGTTGTAACCGGTGATCGTGGACTTTGTGGTGGTTTTAACAATGCAATTATTAAAAAGGCCGAGGCTAGGATGGCAGAATTGAAGGGTCTTGGCCTTGCTTTCACTATAATCAGTGTGGGGAAAAAGGGTAACTCATATTTTATCCGTAGGCCTTATATTCCGGTTGACAGGTTTCTTGATGGAACTTCTCTTCCTACTGCTAAAGAAGCTCAAGCAATTGCGGATGATGTTTTCTCGCTTTTCATAAGTGAAGAGGTGGATAAGGTAGAGCTTTTGTACACTAAGTTCGTTTCGTTGGTGAAGGCTGAACCCGTGATTCACACTCTGCTTCCGTTGTCTCCAAGAGGAGAGATCTGTGACATAAATGGGAACTGTGTTGATGCAGCCGAAGACGAGTTCTTCAGATTGACAACCAAAGAAGGAAAATTGACAGTGGAAAGAGACGTTATGAGGACTAAAACAGCAGAATTTTCGGCTATCTTGCAATTTGAGCAGGACCCTGTTCAGATCCTTGATGCCTTACTCCCCCTGTACTTAAATAGTCAAATTTTGAGGTCATTGCAAGAGTCACTAGCCAGTGAGCTTGCTGCCAGGATGACTGCAATGAGCAATGCGACTGACAATGCTATGGAATTGAGGAAAAACCTGTCTATGGTCTACAACAGACAGCGTCAGGCCAAGATTACAGGAGAGATATTGGAAATTGTTGCTGGAGCCGATGCTTTGACTTAAGTATTCTAATTGTCTCCCATGATTGTGCTTCACTATAGGTATTTTTGTTGGCAATTCCATTTTCATCACTCTGCTTATTTAAGAACTGTAAACTAGAGTAGACAGTTTCATGTTGTAACTTCCAACTGCATACAAACTTCATGCAAGATGAGAACCACAATGTATTTGAGGACATAAGGATGTTTCTGCATCTTTGAAATTTTTACTTTTCGTTCATCTGGTGTAATACCTCTTGTATTAATTCAGAAATTTTCAGCTCAACGTATTTTCTTGATCACTAGGACATTTTGGATTGTTTTCATAAAATCTACTGCTACAGAGACAGCAGTAATACTTGACACTGCACCAGGCATTGTTTCTTCATCTGATGGTTAGTTTACTTCGTTGTATGAGATGTCAGTCTACATGTAAAACATTCACCATCTGTAATTCATTTGTATGTCCAGTAGCTTGATCATTTTTATTGGAACCTATATCTATAAAAGATGTCATTATGATTACACACTAGTTCATGCCAATTCAGCTTGAAAGCTAATTGTTCGGGTCATTTAAACTCATATGCTCTTGGCTGCTATGAGGTAGTCTTGTGATAATTTGCTCTATACTTCTTCCTAGCTTAACTTTGAAAATTGTAGAGTAAAACTGTTGGAAAATGGCTCTTTTCCTAGTATGTGAAGAAAATCAAGTGTCTTCAATTTCTGCCATTCCTTCTGGAAGCTCTCATGCCACCATGGGACTGGACCAATTTTAGGGTACAGCCTTTATGTATGTTACCTCCCAGGCTGCTGGCTGAAATAACTTGCAGCAACATCTTGTTATTGCTACAATCAACCCTATATTGTCTACAGAGACTTCAAAAATTGGTTTTTGTTGATATTCTTTATTTATATAGAAGTGTTGGAGTAGGTCATGAGGATCCCCGCTTGATTAAAGACGTATGAGATGATATAAACTTAGAAAGATGTTTTGCTCTTTATAGTCTTTGACAGCTAAACTGTGCAGTTTTAGAAACTGAAGAAACTTGCAAACTAATGGCACATCAACTCTACTGAGATTTGAGAGTAAATCTCAACTAAGAACTCTGATATCTGTGACAAACCTTAGTAAGAGTTGATTATGGTTTGAGGCAATATTAGCACATTATTGGAGGATACGATAATCTCATTTAGAACAAAGATGATGAAAAGGGTGGTATTTGATTTAGAAGTAGTCTTTCTGTTTTTCAAAATCTACGTTTGATATTGTCTTGAATGAGTTAGTTCGCTTGTCATAAGATGCTAAATTCGTATAAGTTTCAAAAGACAAACTTCGGTTCCAATGAAAATACCCAGTACCATATCAAGTTCGTATAAACTTGAGTACAATCCTCTAAGTATGCATAATAACCAATGAAACTGATAAGGCAAAAGTTGGATGCAATCAGTTGAAACTGCACATAATAGATCTTGTCTTAAGCTCCAACGAAGTATGTAAGTATGACATATCAAACGTATCCTGCACCTCCTTAAATGCCAATTTCTCGAGGACATATGAGCCTTCTTCTAACATTGGTTTCATTATCATCAAACCAAGCTATAGGCATTATTATTAGAGATCGCAGGAGCTACAAAGCTAAATAGCTAGTATGCTAAATGAATGGACTTTTCATGATTAGTCGTATTGTGCTGCTTGCTTAATTAGCTTTTAAAGAGTTGTTGATGGTGATATGGAGCTCATCAAGACATCTTAAACTAGCTTCTAATGCAAATATCATGGACAACAAACTAATGAATATCCACAATACAAGTTGTACGCGAAACGTTGTCTTGTAGCTGAAAAATGGACACAAAGAAGGAAATATATGGGACGGACAGCAAGATATTTCTCCTCAACCTCTATATCAGACTTTTGCAGACTAAGATAATTTTGTTCTCTGGAGATGAAAGAGCCAGAAAAGCTTTAGGTCTATCCGCAATTTTGTCCAAGAAACAAATCAAATCCTTTAAAAGATTATCAGAAATTGATACTGGTCTTCTTTTACACTTAAATTAACCTCACAAAACAAGCAAAACTATCAAACCTCTCCAACATATACATCATTCTTCATCTGATCTGAAACCCATCACCCAAAAGAGAAACAAAATTTCAATAAACTGAGTTCCGCACCAATTACTCCTATAATCAATCCATGATAAACATAGAAGATGACTGGCAATCGACAACCCATGTTCAAAAAAGAAAGAAGAAAGGCAGTACATTTTATTAAATTTTGAGTTTCTACATCATACAAACGGTATTTTTTTGGTATAACAATTAGTACTGTAATTTCAGCCTTGCTACTACAATCAGAACTGGTAATGGATAAAAGAGGAAAAAAGAAGAAATTACAGATTCCAACTCAAGTTTTCCGGCTATGAGTCGGAAAATATCGGGGTGACGGCGATGAGTTTCTTCCGAAGAAGGCAGCGAGGAGGACGGCGATTATTCTTGAAGCTAAGAGCGGAACAAGGAATCGCCTCCATGTCAGAAATAGAAGGCAGCAAGGCAGATTCGGATGTGGGTCTGAGTTCGTAGAGTGAAATCTGGGTATACTTCCAATTTTCTTTGGCCTTGGATTTGGCGGTGATTTTGGAATTCCTGAATTGGGCTAATGCTCCGGGCTTCAAGTAGTATCTGCAGAATGTAGATGGCGGTGACCTGCTGCTGCTGCTGCTGCTGCAAATTCGCATTCTGGACTTCATCGTTCAGCAAAGAGATAAGTAGCTTACAGCGTATGTTAGAGAGAAGGGGGATATTCGGGAAACCCTAGAACGGAGGATAAGGAAGGTGGGGGAGGCGCGGGATGAAGGGTTTTTTTAAATACAAGGGTGTATGGCGGGAAAAGCTGGGATGACGAGATTTCGCCGGTGACTCTGGTTCTTCTCTCCTTCCAAGACATGCCATGTAATGATGCAAATGGAGTTCAGATTCCTGTCTAGATTCCCCCCAAATTCCGTGTGTACTATGTAGTTTAAAACGATATCTTTTATTAAATCACTAATTTCATTAAGTAAAATATGCTGGCAGTTTCATTAAATAAAATGACGTCAATTTGGACAGTGAATGTGAATAAAACATCCGAAGTGGTATTTAGTCCCAAGTTATGTCACGTGACCAATTAATATTACGAATATGCGTCAACTATTAATGCTATGGATACGGGAACAGAAAGGTTTTAGAACAGAGGATTTGAAACATGTAAATGAGCTTTTGGCTTGAAGGCAAGCTTTTTCCTTTCATCCCACGGTAATATTAAATTCTAGTATAATTTTAGAAACCTCCCTCAAGATTTTTTAACAATTTCAAGGCTTTCAAATTACACTTACTTTCTTTGACCCTGTAAAATGACCATAATGACCTTAATGTATTAATATTTTTCATACAATTATACAATCCGCTCCCAGTCATGTGCCTATGAATGCATTTGACAAATTAGACATTAAATGGAAATAAAAATAAGATTTACTCATGGAATAACTAATTATGTCCTAAACAATTTTAATATATTACAAATTAATTTAGTTTTGCTTAGAGGATTTAGAAATGAATAGAAGAAAATGCAGACTCAAGGTCTAAGAAAGACGAATCTAGTTTTGGTACTCCAACATTTAAGGGATAGGGTGTTATATCAATACAACTGTAACTTTTTAAAGTTTAATGGTAATATTTTTCTTTTCTTGAGGGGTCATGGAAGTAATGGTGCTGATTTGGAATGTGAAAATATGGAAGGTTTTAAATAGTAAAGATGAGGGATGAAAGTAAGTTTTGTGATGTGCATGTTTCAAATTTTTAAAAAAACTTAATAGGAAAGTAAAATAAATTTCACAAAATTAGGAGTGCATTTTGGATAATTCATTTAAAATTTTGACCATCAGATAGTTTTTGTTACTAGACAATAACTTCAAGGGAGGTATGTATAACTTTTAAAACCTCAAGAGAACTAAGTGTAATTGTTAAAAATCTCAAAGGAGATTTCTAAAATTACCCCTTAAATTCATTCTCGAAAAGTTAACAAATAAACAATTATCCGATTAAAAATGTTACTCTACCAAACTATGTAAGGTTTAAAGAGTTGTATTTCAAATCTGTTGGATGATTTAAGGGGATTTTTAACGTTTCCTAATGACTTAATCTGTCTCAAATAAAAAAGCAATCTTGAGTTCTACAAGTGATACTACATCTCAAAGAAATTTTACCCTCTTTGCTCATATTCAAAATTGTACTTAGAGCTGCTCATAATTTGTTAGAGTTTTATAGTGTAATTTCTATTATTTTAAGATCTATTAGTTCTAATAAATTTTTAAATTAATTACATTTTGTGATATATTCAATGTACTTTTTACTATTAATGCACATCTCATGGAATGAAAATTTATTTTATTTTATCAGAAAAGAGTTGTACTTAGAGTTTAACACAACTCTGCACCCTTAAAGTATGGAAAATTTCATTATTCGCATTCTAGTATGGAAAATTTCATTATTCGCATTCTTATCCACGGCACTTTCATATCTAATATTCTTTTGACGCAAGGGATACATCTAATAGTACAATTTTCTGTCTCGACCCCGATTGGATTTCTATTTTCTAGAATTTTTGTAAAAAAAAAAAAAAAAAAGGTATTCCAGCGATTTGATATATATGAGATAAAAAAATGATTAAAAAAACATAAAAGTTTTGTGATAAAAAACTGTAATCCAAACACCATCCTAGTTGTAAAAGAAAGAACCTACCTTTCTTTCAGAATATTAAAAGTCAAGAAATTAAACCTATTTTTCAAATTAACCCAAAAGCTACGGTGGTAACTTTTGAGACAACCCAGTGACTTAACTACCCAAACCTTACGCCCCAACTGATCGATGTGGGACGGGAAAGTTAGTGGGAGACTAAAGAACCTACTTTGGCAAGTGTTTTTTCTCTTTTAAGAGATTTCTTACTAGGGATCAAGAAATGAATAAAACTGCTTAAACAGCATGAATCTCAAAGCTGTATACCTAAATGACAGCAAATTCATAAACCACACATCTCAGCACAAGGTTTACTGACCATTGGTTCAATTCTAGCGCACTGTTTGGCATATTACTAGAAAGGTCTAGACTAGATGATCAAATTGACAATTATCCTACTCCCAAATCAAACTAAGTAGTAATATCAATTACGTATATTCCTTACCAGCACACCATCGAATCATCATCATCAGCATAAATCAATCAGTGTAAGGTTTCTCTAGACAAGCCAAAACTCCTTTTTTATCTCCATCAGTCACTTCAGTTCTTGATTGGATTGCCCTCCCAGCTGGATCAGCATCACCCCCTGAATGTCAAATCCCACAACCTCTCACCTCCAGAAAGTTAAACCCAAAAAAAAAAAAAAAAAAAAAGAAGAACCCAAAAACAAATGATAGAGCATGTAACACTGGCTTTGATGAATTTCTATTTTTAGAGGTTTTTATAAAAAATGTAGCGATTTAATGTATATAGAATAAACGTGCGTGTCAAAAATGCATTTGTAGAAAGCGTAAATAAAAATTTTTATTCGGAAAATTACAATCCAAAAAGGGTTACGGGTGGTAATGGAACCCAAAAATCACCACCCTTGAATACAGTAGACCAGTGGATATCAAGAAAAAAACCACGAGATCACCCATTCTCAGCCATTGGATTATTTCACACAGTTTCTTTAAATATTTGGCTATACGCTGAAAAATTCCAAAGAAAAAAAAAAAGCGAGCACTTACTTATATGGTTGAGAATTTTGGGACTCTCCCATTCTGTTGTTATCCGTGAAAGAAATAATTTGTAAGAAAAAACTGACTACTGAAGTAGACTGAGCACTTCATTTGGATTTTGGTGCAGATATTTTTTTTCTTCGATTTGTTTAATAATAGTAAGCACATACTTGTACAATACTGTATTCATTATTTATTTGCACAGATACAGAGAGAGAGAATAAGTGGGATTTAAGTTCGGGAGGGATTATCAGTATCCATATTAAGAAGAGAATCAAAAGGGGATGTTTTTAACCGATTCCGAGGTTAAACGAACAGCACAGACCCTTGTGAAACATTCTTGAAGACATCACCAATGGAGGTCCCTTTGCCACTGCAGAAACCATTGAGTTGCAGAGCAGTGGCTAATGGTAGAATCAAGATCAGGCCTTTCTTGGGATTCCTGCCTCAGGGAACCACAAGCTGCTTGTCTTCCCAAGTAAAACTTTGCCTCGCATTCACTGTTTTATTTACTTACAATTGCAATGCTATTATTGTGAGCAAATTTCCCCTGCTAAATGTGGCAGTGATGCTAGGGGTTCAAATTAGCATTTAGTATGTGCTTGTGTGTGTGTGTGCTTGTGTGTTTCAAGATATTTGATTACTTGTTGCTTTTATGCATAAGCAGAGATAGAGCATGTACTGTACCAATCAGAGGCTCAAAATGATATCTTGAATAGAACCCCTTTTGTATGAGGTAGTGATTATTGACTGGATTGCACTTTTTCTTTTCTGAATTTACAATCAGTCTTGATGGGAATTAGAATCATTTCATGTCCCTTTAAGACTAGAGAGGCGCCCCCCCCCCACCCCCCCTGGGGCGCGCAGGGGCGATCTCACACATAAACCCAAACACAAACTGAGTACACTGCTGCTAATCGTGATCATGATGACATTCCAGCTGTGGGAGATGGCCCGGGGATTGGTGGCTTTACCACTTGAGCTAAGGCTTACTCTTTTCTAGGTGTAGCTTAGTGGCCACTTTTCCTCACCATTTTTCGTATGCATATAAGCTTTCTCACAAACTGTTAAAAGGGTTTATCTTTGTTTTGTTTCTAGGCAAGCGTATGTTTCTGGTCAGTTCCTTGTGTTTGGTTGTGTGCCCTTTTGAGATAGAACCAGTTGTCTGTTAATACTTATAAGACTTGGTTCAATGCTACAGCAATAGCAGTTTCATTATTTTCTGTCATATTTTGGCAGCTTTTTGTATACATTGTGGATTATTGTGGACTTGCTGCATTGACATATCTTATCCTATCTGATGCATTTGCTATAGTCTTCTTTATGGAGCAAGGACTATGGGAGGCACACATTTCGTGTCGTATCACTGCAAGTGCGGGTTGGTTGCTTTCATCTTTAAGTTTCTGTTGAACGTCTTGGACTTGAGCTATTTCTCTAATTTTCTTTATAGTTAACTCGAATGTTGCATTTTGCAGATTTTTCTAAAAGAAGACAAAGAAGAACATCGACTCCTAGAACTCAAGACTCTACACCAAAAGGGTTTGTGCCAAGAACACAGGTAGGGACGAGCAGCCAGAGAAGAGATCAGAAAAGCAATGGGAAGAAAGTAGGTCTGAGTAACTTGCCACCCAAAGATCATGGGGCTGCAAATAAAAATAGAATTGAACTCAAACAAACCAGTGAAGAACAGGATGATGACATTGAACAAGCAAAGGAAGAAGAATATGAAAATGAAATTGACAATGTTGTTGAAGGGGACTGGCCAAACCAGAAGCCATCACTTGATGCTGAAACTGACAATGTTGTTGAAGGGGACTGGCCAAACCAGAAACCATCACTTGATGCTGAAACAAGCAAGTTGACAGAAAATGGAAGAATTAGACCTGGTAATAAGGACCTCACTGAGACATATGAATTAAGAGGAGTTGCAAGGGAAAATGAAGTTGAAGGTCATTTGAGTGGAATTTCTTTTGAAGGTCAGCCATTTGATGCTGTCACAAGTAATAAGCCTGTTGAAATTGATGAGTCAAAACAGCAAGACACAATTAAGAAAAATAATGTAAACCAGATTACAAGTACTCGAATTGTCAAAGATGTGAGTGAAGATGAATTCTTGAAACCAGAGCAAAAGGAAGAGAAGGATGATTTTTCTCTAAAGTTAAAGTTGGAAATGGAAGCAAATTTACGCAAGCAGGCATTGGAAAGGCTTGCTGAAGAAAATTTTGAGAAAGGAAACAGATTATTCTGTTATCCTGAGTTGGTAAAGCCTGATCAAGATATAGAAGTGTTCCTCAATAGAAGTCTATCTGCATTGAGTAATGAACCTGACGTACTGATAATGGGAGCCTTTAATGACTGGCGATGGAGATCTTTTACTATGAAGTTGAATAAGACAAATCTCAATGGTGATTGGTGGGCTTGCCAGGTCCATGTTCCTAAGGAAGCATACAAGATAGATTTTGTATTCTACAATGGAAAAGATGTCTATGATAATAATGACAAGAAAGATTTCTGCATTACTGTTGAAGGTGGTATGACTGTTCCTGTGTTTGAAGATTTCTTGCTTGAGGAGAAACGCAAGGAGCTGGAGAAACTTGCGAAGGAGGAAGCTGAAAGGAAAAGACAGGAAGAAGAACAGAAGCGCATAGAAGCAGAGAAAGCTGCACGTCAGGCTGATAGAGCACAGGCAAGAGAGGAGGCTGCAAGGAGACAGGAAATGTTGAAACAGTGGATAAAAAAGGCTGCGAAGTCTGTTGATGATGTCTGGCACATAGAACCTAGTGATTTTAGAGGTGGAGACAAGGTCAGGTTGTTCTATAAAAAGAGCTCGGGTCCACTGAATCTTGCTAAGGATTTATGGCTTCATGGAGGTTACAATAAGTGGAAGGATGGGCTGTCCATCTCAACAAAGCTTGCCAGATCTGTGAAAAAAAATGGAGACTGGTGGTATGCTGAAAGTAAGTATGATATCCTATGTGATCTGAATGATCAATGATGCATGTTGGTTGTCATGATAGAGTATGAATTAAAGATTCTTTTTGCCAAGTAAAATGTTTATCTGACATAAAAATTGCTTCATCTGATTTCTAGTTTGTTAGGACTCCGAGGGTTGGTACTTAGACTGGCTAGAGCTTAGTCTTTTGAAGGATAAAAATTGGATTCCATCAATATTGATTTCTTTGAGAAAATCTCATTTCTTGAAGTGATAATATGAACCTGTTTATCAGAGTTCATGCAGATTCTCCAGAAGCTGAAAGTTATGTTACGGGTTATCATGAATCTCTGAAATTATTCCTTTTCAGATATCTACAGTTGTGCACTATTTGTTGGAGATTTCTTTGCACATCTTATTACTGAATTTTTGCATTTATGATAAACACTTAAAACTTCTTTTTTTTTTTTTAGTAATCAGTTGAACCTTTTTTTTTGAAACCAGTTTTTTACTTGCAGAGACATAATATGTTATTTGCAATACATGTTTGTATCTCTGAAAACTTCATGCACTTCTTCTTCAGCTTTCTTTTTCCATTGCTGTTGCAATTTTATCTTCTTCTTCCTTTTTTTTTTTTTTTAATTACAGTTGTTGTACCTGATCGAGCCCTTGTCTTGGACTGGGTTTTTGCTGACGGCCCACCTCACCAAGCAAGGGTTTATGATAACAATGATAGGCAGGATTTCCATACTATTGTTCCACGACGTGTTCCTGAGGATCACTATTGGGTTGAAGAAGAAAATCAGATATATCACAATCTCCAAGAGGAGAGACGATTCAGAGAGGAGGCTATCCGTGCGAAGGTTGATGTTTCGAAAAATACATTAAAAAAGATGTTATCAAAATGGCACCTTGATTTCATTTCTTTTACATGCAAAATTGATGGAGTGGAGAAATCCCTCTCTAACTGCTGCCTGTCCCCTCTCAAGACCCTTCCCCACTCCCCTCCTCCTGCCAAAAAAAAAAAAAAAAAAACTGTCCAAATCAACTTTTCTTCATGGGAAAAATTTCTGTTGATATATCTAATCCTAATCTCTCATGATCTGCCATCTGTAGGCTGAGAAGATGGCATGGATGAAAGCAGAAACAAAGGAAAGAACTTTGAAAACATTTCTTTTATCTCAAAAGCATATTGTCTACACTGAACCTCTTGATGTCCAAGCTGGGAATGCTGCAACTGTTTTCTATAATCCTAACAACACAGTCTTGAATGGGATGCCTGAAATTTGGTTCAGATGCTCATTCAATCGTTGGACTCACCGTATGGGTGTATTGCCACCACAGAGAATGTTGCCTGCTGATCAAAGTTCTAATGTTAAAGCAACTGGTGTGTATTTTTGTGCTACTGTGTACAGTAAGGAAGTATTTTTAGGTTTATATGTTTTCTTTATCAGATTATTCTTTTTCCTGCTTGCATTTTGATATTTAACAAGGCTAGGCATTTTTCATCTGGGGAAGAACTGACCATTCAGCAGACCTCTTTTTACTTTTCCTGCACATACATTTTGCTCTGACCCGAGATAAGGTGGCTATGTGATGGTCTGAATGCTTACAATACTAATTTATGATATGTAACTGAAATTTCTGAATTGTATAAAACTTTTCTGTTACGCAATCATGAGAAATAAAAAAAGTAGCATCCTGTAAATTTTACATGCACATTTTGGAAGAACCAACTCATGGCTTCGGAGGAAGATTAACGCATATCTGCAGCGACCTCTATTCATGATACATTGTGTGAATATGGATTGGTTGTCTCAGCACTCTTAAGGCTATATAGGCGCTGGATGTTTGCTTTATTCATCTGCAAGTGAGCCTTGAGTAAGAATACATCCAAAATAATTTTCTCATGCGTGTTTCTTTTCCATAGTTAAGGTTCCTTTAGATGCATATATGATGGACTTTGTATTCTCCGAGAAAGAGGACGGTGGAATTTTTGACAACAACAATGGCATGGACTATCACATACCTGTTTTTGGAGGAGTCATCAAGGAACCCCCGATGCATATTGTGCATATTTCAGTTGAAATGGCTCCCATTGCAAAGGTTGGTTTTAAGGTTTTCTCAAATGCATCAAAAAGTGAACGCAATATGCTTGCTCATTTGTCCTTGATTAATTTTTCCAACTGTTATCAAGAAAGTAGTAACAGTTTCAACTGTTTCTTTCTCTGATATACTGATGGCTTGGGAGAAACTTCTTTTTGTGATGCATGTGATTTGTACCATGTAGGATTGGTGTTGCGGTTGATTCATGCTTATAATTTCGAAACCATTTCAATGAAGGCTGTGGACATCTACTCATTTTTTGCAATTTGCTCTATGCTTTTACAGGTGGGAGGCCTTGGTGATGTTGTCACTAGCCTTTCCCGTGCTGTACAGGATTTAAAACATAGTGTAGATATTATCCTTCCAAAGTATGACTGTTTGAACCTAAGCCATGTAAGTTTCCTTATGGCTGTTAACGGTGGCCTGGAGATTCTATTTATTTACTTTTCTGATCTCTTAGTTTGATGGAATACTTCTTCCCATGTATTAAACATGTACTTGTATGGATCAGTCATATTTTTTAAATGCCGTCATTGGGCAGTTGGAACATTCTGACTATCGCAGTCATCACAGTACTATGTTGATTGCACATCATTGATTATTTCTAACTCAACAAAAGTCTCACTACACTAATAAATGGACAGATTTATATTACACAATATTTTTGGATATGTGCTTCCTGAAATGTAGAGATTTCCTGCCTGTTGTGGTGATCCATTTTTCTGTATGACTAGTTCACCAATTAGAAAACCATCTTAGATGTTATTTTTATCGGACATGCTTCCTCATAATCTGTTGGCTGAACTAGTAACCTTTCGCTTGAGAGCTGATTAGCTTTATGTCATTTGAAACAGGTCAAGGATTTTCGGTTTCATAAAAGCTTTTTTTGGGGTGGGACTGAAATTAAAGTTTGGTTTGGCAAGGTGGAAGGCCTCTCTGTCTACTTTTTGGAGCCTCAGAATGGGTAATTGCTGTAATACCCATACTTCTGGTTACTGTGGTCCCCTTGTTTAATTAGAGAACAATTATGCTTTATAGTGCAAAAACTATTTAGGGATGAAGGGCAGTCATGTACTCAATGGCCAGCAGTATGCTTGAAATTTTAGCTTCTCTTTCTAAAATGCTACCTGATTCTTTTTATTATTGGGGTGCATTCAAATGTTCTTGATGAAATTAGTCTTTTTGAGTTATTTTTAGGAAAGCTGTCTCTACACAAATCACATGCAATGAAAGGTGTTCTGTCTTTTGATTTGTTCTTTGAAAATGGGTAAATTATATGGGTAACTTTTATCCCAACTTATGGGCTATGGCTTCCTCATATCTTCTTATCCTTGAGGGGCTTTACTTCCCTCTCATATGCACCCATAGCTCTCATGAAAATCAATTTGTGTTGAAGTGCATGTTTCTTCTTGGCAGTTTCAAAATACAAATTGGAACTAAAGAGTTGGTCAAATTAGAAAAAGGTAATTACAACCAGATGGGACTAATTGTGTGTTTTTTTTAATTGCAAATAATTATACTAAGTATGGGGTCTTGAAATCTACATCTCAGTTGGCCATTCAATTGATATCAATCAACTCATGATATTTCATAGATCATTTAAGATGATAGCCTATCCTTACCTTCATATTTTGCACTATAAACTCTTTCTCTCTGGCAATGTTACCCCTTAAAAGGTTGTTTTGAATTTTTAGGTTCTGATTGTTTCACAGAAAATATGCTAGACAAGAAACAAAAAAATTCTGGAAAAAACTGTATTACTTTAGCTGTCTGTTTCATCCAAAATCTTTGACAGGAACATATAGAAGCTTTACTCAGTTTGAGAATCTAATGATGAGAATTTGATCCTGGTTGCCATATCATTGGAGAAATGGGAAACTTGGTATTTCCTTTTGCTTGGAAATTTATGTTTCCTGACGTAATGTATCATGTCTCTTCTTCGTCTGAATTCTGAATCGACAGAGACATGACTTTTTATTTAGATCCTTTCTTTCCCCATACATGTTCCAACAACTTGATTGCTACTAGGAATTTAATGAACCTGGGCATGTGATTTCTTTACAATTTCTTAATGAAGGTTTATATTATTTTTGCCTATTTTGTGCAGTTTATTTTACTTTGTAAGCTTCATTTATTTTATCATCTAGTAAAGAGGGGAACTTTTCATGCCATCTGTTTCTATCATTTGACTCTAGAGTTTGGCTTTGTCTCTGGATGTGCATGTTTGCTTTCTTCCAACAGGTAGAAGGGTAGAGCACCGTCTAAGTTGTATACCCAAG
Organism: Gardenia jasminoides; assembly: GCA_013103745.1. Taxonomy (NCBI): domain Eukaryota; kingdom Viridiplantae; phylum Streptophyta; class Magnoliopsida; order Gentianales; family Rubiaceae; genus Gardenia; species Gardenia jasminoides. Next base: position 2,434,458 of record CM023095.1, read on the forward strand.
AAAATGAAACTTTGCGGTGGAGTTTTTATTATGAATTGATAATTGACTAACTAATGTAAATTTGTTTAGTGCAGTTTGAGATTTCAGTTTCACTATGTTTTAAGATACGTTTCTTCTGTCATTCTCTCTGAAATGCTGAGTGGGGAAATCAACTTTATGAAGGATGATAAAATAGAGAATGAAGTTGTTTCTCAGTTACTTCACATATTTAGTACATTTATTTAGCATCATATATGGTCTTTCCCTACGATTTGGTCAGTAACTTGTTTAGGGGAAATGGCTGTTATATTATACATTCATTTGCCTATGGCAGGTTTTTTGGGAAAGGCTGTATATATGGTTGTCGTGAAGATGGTGAAAGATTTGGTTTCTTTTGTCATGCTGCTCTTGAGTTCCTTTTGCAAGGTGGATTCCATCCGGTAAGTCTAATTTTTCATGAGATAACACTCATTCACCAATGAAAAAAAAAAAAAAATTGGTTTTGTTCACATCTGATGTATCACTGGTTTGTTAAGGTATTATATCCAGGTTCTCTAGCCATGCATTGTGAATGGAGACACTCCTTGAGTAAATTGCTCTGATGTCTAAAAAAGATGCACATAATCAGAGATGACTTTTCTATTTACTGCCTAATTGATTAGAGCTTCTTGTTTCCTTAGGTTGTTTTAAAGCTTCCGAAAAGAATACATTCTGGAAAAGCTGTTTCAAGACTTAAAATTAAAAGAGAGCAAATGTTGGCCCGAGTGCTGAAGCCACTGTTCTCCAAAACTATATCTTGACTCTTGTTGCTGCCAATGTCATCTTCCCATTAACATGGGAAAAAAAAAAAAAAAGAAATAGAACCTAAAAGTTAGTAAGAAGTAATTTACACAGGACTTTCCTGTAGGAGCACCATTTCTCAAGTTCAAACAAAAAAAAAATTTCTTTTAGAGGTAAAAGCTCAATGTGAATACCTTCAAACCAATTTCAGTTTGAACCAACCTGGAACCTACTTCTTTTGACAAAACAAGGGAAGATGTAACCAACTTCTGATGTTCTGATTTTGATTTTCATGTTAGTTCTTTGTAAAGTTACATCGAGTAAGTATATTCTTGCTATCATCTTTTCCTTTCTCCTGGTCCTCCCATTTGTCCTCTCTGTTCTATTGACCAATAAAACAATTTTTTTAACTGTATAATATCCATGTAGCTTGTAGGCAGTATGTGTAAAGGCCTTGTTAGAGTACGTGCAAGGAACAAAACCGGGAGTCTATTGCTTTGATGACATTTACTGTTACGTTTGTTTTGACAGGACATTATTCATTGTCATGATTGGTCTAGTGCTCCAGTTGCATGGTTATTCAAAGAACAATATATGCACTATGGTCTTAGTAAAGCCCGCATTGTTTTCACAATACATAACCTTGAATTTGGAGCACAGTTGATTGCCAAGGCAATGGCATACGCTGACAAGGCTACAACTGTGAGTGCCTGATATACTCTATGCTCATTTTTCCAGTTTATTAATGATTTTATTCTTTACCTTCTGTTGCAATGAAGGATTTCTTCAATCAATATCACAGACAGCATAAGAGTCTGAATGTGTCTTTCGCTTTAGGTCTCCCCCACTTATTCGCTGGAGGTCTCAGGAAATCCAGCGGTTGCTCGTCATCTTTACAAGTTCCATGGAATACTAAATGGCATTGACCCAGACTTCTGGGACCCTTATAATGATAAATTCATTCCTGTAAGTAACTAAAAGTTTCAGATCTTCATTTTCCCTGCTTCTCTAGTAACTTCATTCATCTTTTTTACCCATAATGGAGTAAAACTAAAGCTATCTTGTTAACTTCCATTTTGTTATATCGTTGACTTGTTATTTTATGGATGCCTGACTTTAGGAAGGTTAGATGATCTAGATGACTTTCTCCTCTCTGGAATGTATCAATTCAAATATTCTTTGTACTTTGCATAAAATTTTGGTCCCATTTAGTGGCTATTTAGTCTTCTTACTTTCGATTCTCTGGAACTATAGTTTGTTTAATGAGTAAATTCTAGTTTTGATAGGCAAAACCTGCAGCATGTACAGTGGTTTCTTAAGCTTCAATTTATGATATGATCTTGTGAGGTGGTAAGTTTTCTATATGTTAATTGGGGCCCAAGCATTCCAAATTTGTGTTTAATATGTTTTTGAAGGCTCTATGCATTATGTGACTGCCTAGTATGCTGTTGGCTCTATATGTTGATTGTGCTTATGAATACAATGTTTGGTCACTTCTGCAAAATTTTTTGGTTTCCTTATGTAAAGAAGGAACAAATTATTTGAGGAAACATTTAAGAGGAGGAGAATTTCCATAGAGGACCTCAAATGTTTTTTTTGAACTTTTGAGTCTCCAGCCATGGTCTGACAATATACCATAAAAGGGAGGTCATTTTTTGAAACTAGAAAATTTTCTCTGCCTAACTTTGTATTATGCTAATGCATTACTAATCATTGCAGATATCTTACACTTCAGAAAATGTTATTGAAGGCAAAAGGGCTGCAAAAGAAGCTTTGCAGCAGAAGCTTGGCTTGAAAAGGGCAGACCTACCTCTGGTGGGAATTATTAGTCGTTTGACTCACCAGAAAGGGATCCACCTAATAAAACATGCAATGTTGCGCACTTTAGACCGTGGTGGACAGGTTTTTTGCTTCTTACTTCCTTCTCCGGTTGCTTATAGGATTCAAATTTAACTGATTGCTTACCCTGCATCTGATTGTTCAGGGATTGCATTTGACTCTTCACCAGATATGAATCTATACAATGGACTTTTGTAGTTTTCTTAACAACAATAAAATTTTATACTTTTGACGTGTTGTTGATAACAATCTAAATATGCCCTTTAGCCTACTTTTTGTAAATTCACATGTGATGTCAACTTACTTACCTGTATATCTCTATCTGGGTGGTTTGGGGCATTGGGTGAAGAAATGAGCTGTATGATTGCAAAGTAAGTCATACTAAAATGACCGTAATGTGCATATACATCAAGAAGTTGAAAGTTCTGATGCTTGTTTCCATTTAGGAAGTGGATGGCATTTCAATGCTGTATTTTGGTGTTTTAATGGACTGTGGTGCAGGTTGTACTCCTGGGTTCAGCTCCTGATCCACGCATCCAAAATGATTTTGTTAATTTGGCAAATCAATTGCATTCTTCTCATAATGACCGTGCACGCCTTTGCCTGACCTATGATGAACCTTTATCTCACTTGGTATTTACTTGTGGAACTTCCTCTCCAGTTTCACATATATTTACCAGTTCCACTTGTATTAAACAGTTCATTTGAATTTGCAGATTTATGCTGGTGCAGATTTCATTTTGGTCCCTTCAATTTTTGAGCCATGTGGACTCACTCAACTTACAGCAATGAGATATGGTTCAATTCCTGTTGTTCGTAAAACTGGAGGTGCGTGGATAAATTCTGGTCTTCTGATACTTCTGGTGATAGAAAATTGTGACTTTAACTGGTTACCTTTTCTTTCTGCTGAATCCTTGTGTTATTGGGTGGTTTCTTTTTCTGTTGTTTCTTTTCTTTCTGAAAGTAATTATAGAACTGTCTATTGCATTCCTGGAGCTCAGTGGAAAGTTTTGCGACTCAATTATGATTAGGATATTCCTCTCTCTCAGAAACTGTGTCCTACAAATCTCTATTCAAATTAAACAGATATGCTACTATGATATTTTTTTGTTCATCTAAAGCTTTGCTCTATTCTTTTTCTCTTTTTTTGTGATCTTTGAATTTAATCTCCTCAAAGAAATTTTGCTGCACGGCATAGTTTGGAAGATTAGGGCAAAAAGAAAGCAGGAGAAAAGAAAAGGAGAAACTTGGTGAATTGTTACCCATCTTGTTTGGGTGTTCACTAACAAGATGTGGCCTTGTAGGAGAACAGTAGACATGCCGGGATCCATTTCTCCTCTTTTATTCCTTCACTGAACAAGAAGAGAGGAAGTGACAGACTTTCTCTTCAAATACCTTTTCTTTCCTCCCAAATGAGCTGCATATGTGTAAAGGATCTCTATACCACCAGCACAAAAAATTTCAAGGCAAGACTTTTCATGGTTAGGATGTCTTGCAAATTGCTGTTGCAAATCCCATCTATTCCATAGTTTTTTTTTTTTTTTCAAATTTTCTTTGAAGCTAATAATTTTCTAATTTTGTTGAGAGGGCCAATCATTTTAAATAACCACCCTCTTGAGTTTAACAAGATGTAAAATATGCTTTTCCCTGAATCAAATGAATCAAATTTGGTTCAAACTGGTGACTTGCACATATAATGAGATCTCTGTTGTACCAATTTGAATGTTGTCCTTTTATGGCCACAAGAATTTCGCCTCGTCATATGTCCACTAATTGTGTGACACATGACCTGCAGCTTGTAATCCACCATGAGGTTCCCTAGCATAATTTCCCAAATCTGGAATTCTGGGTGCTCCCACTTTGAAGTATTTAGGCAATATGTCAGATCATATGTAAGCTTTTCAAGGGACAAAATTCTTTTCCTTCTGTCATGAAACTTTACTGAACTGGAATGTTGAGTTCCTTAATGTGCAATTATGGCACTCTATTCCTTCTCTGTCATGAAACTTTACTGAACCGGAATGTTGAGTTCCTTAATGTGCAATTATGGCAGTTTTTGATGTCGGATTTAATTGTACATTGACTGTCTCTTCACTGCGTCATTCTAGGGCTTTATGACACTGTATTTGATGTTGACCATGACAAAGAAAGAGCACAAGCATGTGGTTTGGAACCTAATGGATTCAGTTTTGATGGAGCAGATGCTGCTGGCATTGATTACGCACTCAATAGGTAAAATTAACTCAATCCTATTGGACTGGGATCCAAATTTGTCAGTCATTCCTGCAATGATATTATGTCTATTTTCTTCATATGCATAGGAATAGTCAGGTCCTTTTTCGCTTTTCTTCCTTGGCCAGTCGGAAAGATGCCCAAGACAATTCTAGTGTTTGAGCATCCAAGTGCTGTCTTTTACATCGCCTAGGATTTCATGGTTTCTTCTCATCAGTAAAATGCTCTACGATTTTTATTTCCATATCAATAAATCGAACAAGAAAATATAGTAAAGGAAACTATGCTCTAGGAACAGAAATATATTTAAGGGAAAGATAAGAAGCAAGAAATAGGGGCCTACTTAATTGCTAGTTAACTTGGTTATGGCATGTAACTCGCTTCCTTGTTCTGTTTCTCAGAGCTTTGTCTGCTTGGTATGAGGGCCGAGACTGGTTCAATTCGTTGTGCAAGCGTGTGATGGAGCAGGACTGGTCTTGGAATCGCCCTGCTCTTGATTACTTGGAGCTCTATCATGCAGCTCGAAAGTGAAACAAGAAATAGTGAGATGGTTCACCTTGCAGAAGGGGATGGGTGAAGGGTTTAGTCCAGAGAGATGGATGTACAGTTGAATACTGGTTCCTGATCTAGTTTTGCTTGAACACGGAGTAATGTAGGGCTGCACATAATTCCATTTACTCTAAATAAAGCAGAGGCAGTGCCAGTTGAGATTGTGGATATGGTTCCTGCAAGTTGTGCAGCATACAGGAACATAGCTTAGGTCAGATAATGTAGTCTTTAGAACATGTCACATATTAATGGTACATATTATTATCAACAATTCAATAATGACAAATTTTTGGTTGCCATCATTACGAGAAATGGGATCAACAATATCACTTTGTACAGAGATTGAGATGTTTCTTTTTTCCCACTCTCTACCAAAAAAAGAAAATCTTTTGGTATATGTTAAGAGTTGGTGGGTTTAATCATTCTAAGATCATCCGTTCTGTTTAAACCGATAAAAAGTTGGCAGGCATAGAATCTAGGGTTGCAACTGTCTTTTCCTGTATGGCCCCTAAGGTTTAACTTTCTTCCGTACTTCTTTTTTTTTTTTCGAAACGATAGTTTATGTATTGAAAAACAAAGCAACTTTACAGTAAGCAAGCAAAGGCTTGAGAGTACTATACAAGAAGTGTGCCAAGACACCTTGGATTAAGGATTTTCTCATCCTGTTAGATTTCTAAAGCGTACTTACTAATTCTTTCACTAATCTGAAAACTAACCTTATCAACTAAGCAAAAGAAACACATGTGAAACAATCGACCTAATCTGTCCAACTACAGAAACTAATCTAATGTCTGAGGCTCTTTAAGACTGAATGTATTGCAACAGCCTCTTGTTCAGAATTTGCACTTCTATTTTTGACCAAGATTGAGCAGTAACTTTACATAATGCCAGTTTAACAGCTACAGCTTCGTCCAAAATATGCAACTCCGTACCTCTATCGATCATAGCCCAACCTTTTATGCAGCTGTTATCCAGCTCTCTCACTGTCACTCCTATTCCAAAATTGCTGTTGTTGCTTAGTTTCTGAATTGATGTGTTGATAAGCACCGTGCCTGGCTCTTTGACTAGTTGATGAAAGTCAAGATCAGTTGCTGTTTCTTCTATGTTCTTCTTAGTTGAACTAGAAATGATCTCCTCAAACTCTAACCATTCTTGATGCACTTTTTGGATAATGGTCAGTGGCTTTTGTTCCATTCCTTCAAATTCCCTCTTGTTCTTGTTTTTCCAGATTTGTCACAAAATGTTAGCTGTCAAGGCTAAACGCCTACCCCCTTCTTCTCTCTTGGTCGCCTTTGAAATTATTGCCCACCACCTTCCAAAACAAGTTTGAGCATTGCCACTATCATCCCATTGGACAGGCGATAATCTCCAGATTTCTTTAGTTTTGTTGCACTGTAAGAGCACATGCTCCACTGTTTCCCTTTCTTCTCCGCATCCTCTGCAAATTAGATCACCCTTCCCTGTCCTTAAGAAAATTGCTTGTCTGACTGGAATAGCTTCATTAACACATTTCCCCAAAAACATTTTCATCTTATGTTTGATGTTCAGTTTCCAAAGTTTATCCCACATCATTAGTAGCTCACTTTCCCAACTTGTTCCAGCTTCATGCTTCTTCCTTCCTTCCTGGTTGGCATAACTGTTCTTGAGTACCTTATATCCAGAATTAACCGAGTAGGAGCCATTGGTGTTGAATCTCCAGAAGTTGGAATCTTCTTTATCTGCAAGACTTATTGGAATGGACATGTTACTGGCATCTTTCTTAGTGAAGCTTTTGAAAACCAAGTTTCTCTTCCATCTTTTATACTCAATCAGCTCATCAACCATTCTAACTCCTGAATGTTGCTCTTTTTTTTTTTTCTTTTTTTTTTTCTTTTTTTCTGAATTTGGCCTCCTTGTCAAGGTGTTGGGGATCTAGCCATCTTCCCAGATTTTTGTGCTCTTTCCATTGCCTATTTTCCTCCTAATTCCCTCTTTAATCAGCTCTCTAGCCTGAGCAAATCCTTTCCAAATCCAAGAAGTATTGTTGGAGACTTTACACGTAAGTATAGAGTCTCTGGGGTAGTACTTTTCTTTCATTACCTTACTAATCAGCAAGTTGGGGCAAGTGATTAATCTCCAAACTTGCTTCCCCAAGAGTGCTCTGTTGAAGGCCTCAAGATCTTTAAATCCCAATCCACCTTCCTTCTTTTCGTTTGTCATTCTTTTTCATGAAGTCCAATGCATTTTATTCTTGCCTTCTTGTTCTCCCACCAATAGTTGGCCATCATTGAGCTAATCTGCTTGCACAGCTTTCTAGGAAGTTTAAAACAGGACATTGTGGAAGTAGGCATAGCAAATGAAACTTCCTTGAGCATTACCTCTTTTCCAGCAGGGCAATCTTGTTTTTCCATTTACCAAGTCTTTGAGAAATGCTATCTCCGACATAGCCAAAAATTTGTTCCTTTGATTTTGTGATCACCATAGGGAGCCCCAGATATCTCCCTTGCTTCACCATTTGGATGCTTCCCATTTCCTGACAGATTTCCTGTTGCAAATCTTGTCCAGTGTTCCTGCTCAAAAAGACTGAAGACTTCTCCATATTTATTGACTGACCTGAGCACAACTCATAAGTTTTCAGAATGCTCATTAATTCAGAAGCTTGCCTAGGATCAGCCCTGCAAAAGATTAATGAATCGTCAGCAAAGAACAAATGAGTAACACTAAGGCCACCTCTGCTAATCTTCATCCCTGACAATCTCCTCTCCTCAGTGGCCTTCCTAAGCAGATGAGAAAATCCCACTGAACAAATAAGAAAAAGATAAGGTGACAATGGGTCACATTGTCTAATTCCTCTCTCTGGAATTATGTACTCTTTAACTTCCCCATTAATGTTAAAGGAGTATGTAACAGATTTCAGGCATTCCATAACCCAGTTAATCCACTTCATGTCAAAGTCCATTTTTTGCATCATTGCCCCCAGAAAATCCCATTTCACCCTATCGTAGGCTTTTGACATATCTAATTTGACTGACATAAACCCAACATTTCCTTGCCTTTTGTTTTTTAGATAATGCATGAATTCATGTGCAAGAATGACATTGTCTAAAATCTTTCTACCAGGGATGAATGCTGACTGATTTTTTGCAGATACAAACATGTAGCACTTTTTTCAGTCTGTTAGCCAAGATTTTTGCTATAATCTTATACAGTGTATTGCAGAGGTTGATTGGTCAAAAAATCTTATACAAGATTTCTGTTTTTTCAGTCTGTAGCACTTTCTTCTGTACTTCATTTGTCAAATGTTTTACAGTCCTCTTAAGTTCCCTTTTCTACACCCACTTTGCCAGTTGTCTCCCGCCTTAATGTACAGTAGCTTAATGGGGTTGGCACTCTAATCTTTCCTGGAATAATATCATTTCCTAAAACACTTTTCCAAATATTGTCCAAAGGAATTTGAAAGCCCAAATTTCCTCCTTGTGGAGAGATTATTATTTTTCCTTTTCCTGACTTTTAACATCTTTCTCTATCAATCAATAAACACAATTCATGACACGTACAATGAACGTAATGCACTTGGCAGACGAAGAAGCATGTGTTGTCTACAAACATGAAACCTCAATTGCACAATGGTCAATAATTTTCTCTGATTCAATCATTTATGTGTTTTTACTAGATTTGCTTACTTATTCTTTTTCCTTTTTTTAAGTTTTTGGGTAATATGCTAGATTTACTTTCATGCTGTACTGTATGATACGATTTACATGCAGGACATAAAATCGAAAATGCATTCAAAATACAGCAACCAAGAAAAAATAAAAAAAGTGTGCAATAGAAATATTCTAACAGAGAATTAGATTGTAAACACCTCAGGGGTTGACTAAAAACATTGAAAGAGATTACAGGTGGATGAATACAAGGCAAAATCTAATTTTCAAGTGGTATAAGAGAATATATCAAAGAGTGAATAATTAACAGATCCTCCAAGAAAGTCATATGACCACAATGGCAGAACCTGAGAAGGTTTTCTTCTTCCAAAAAAAAAACACATTTCTCTGTCTCGAAGAAAACAGAACTGAGAAGGTTAATGCTTGTCAGTGAGTACTGATACATATTGGGTAATCGAATCTTACTTTATCAACCTCATAAACCTTCAAATAATAGAAGTTTTGGCTAGCACTGAAGAGAGCAACTTCTTGTGAAATTGATAGTTGTGATTTGTGAAGTTGACTGTGACAGAAGGCGGGATATAGGCAGCATATTCAGTGGACGGTTTCTTTATTGGCTTCAAAAGACTGCTACCTTTTCTCTTTGCATACTTCTTTATGTTATGATGTCGAGAAAGGATAATCTATATTAATGTTGTCTGCGAAAACCAAGTTAGTAGTAGAATAGTGTTGTGCTAAATTAATGGCATGGTTACTATGGTTAACAAAATGAGTTGGTACGCTTTGATTATTTACAGTTTATGTGATACATTTAGACTCTTGGTTATGGTAGTAAAATTGAAGATAACTTTCTTAAGTAAAATTGTGATGTTGAACCAGTTAATTATCTATCAAAATTTAGTTTAAATTCTCAATGAGCTTGAAGTTTGTGCTGAAGTGGCTTGACTTTTTCAGCTTCAAACTGGAGCAAGCATTTGTGTAAATCAATTGAGGGTGAATTTGGTTCACAGATTGATGAGAAAGAATTACTTATTTTTGGATTATTCATCTTGAGATAAGTCATTCTCGAATGAGTAATTTTCTTATCTAGTGTTTGGTTAGTTTTATGTTGGATAGGATGTTTTAAAAAATAATTTCATCCTATGTTTGGTTAGAAATAGGATAAGATTGGATTATTTATTTATAGACCAAAATATCCTTTTTGATAGACTTATAATTAGTGATGGTTGGATTCTCATAAGCCCAAATTTGACTTGTAATATGCGTGTGTGTGTGTATGCACGCACGTGTGCAAATGTGTGCATGTACGAGAGTTTTTTTATGGTTCGGATTCGAACCAGCATATAAGTTTTTTTTGTTCTTTTGAGTTCGACCTTATTAAATAGGTTCATAAGTCTCAATTTACATGTCTAATATTTTATAAATTGACTAAAAAAATATGATCATATAATTAACTAGTAGGGCCAAAATAGTATAAAATTTACTTTTGCTTTTAGTAATGGTAATCTAGAATTTTAGTTGGACCAAATTAGACAAAAGTTTAATTATAAATAATAGGTGTAAATTAGTCCAAAATTTAGTAATTTCAATAGAACGGCAAATTAGTCCAAAATGTAATTATTTATTAGTACGGGCAAATTTGTCCAACATTTTATTTATCTCATTAATATGAAAAAATGAGTAAAAAATTTAGTTTTGTTAATTGTATGGGCAAATTAGTCCAAAATTATGGTATATCATTAATATGGGCAAATTAGTTCAAAAATTAATTTTTTATTAGTAAGACCAAATTTGTCCAAAATTTTATTATATGATTAATGGGTGCAAATTAGTTGAAAATATAGATAATATTATAGAGAAATAGTAGGTTTATATAGTTTTCGAATAAAGTATTATTCTATTAGTAGGGGTAAATAAGTCTTAATAGTCATTCATCATCCCATTTCTTATTCATCTCGAGATAACTCATACCACCTACCTGCATGAGATTATTTTATCCCCCATATGGGGGATTAACTCAGTTGAATGGGATGTATCATCCTATGTGTAAAATACAATCAAACATGGGATGCCATGGGATTGGTGATCCTATCCAATGTCATCCTATGAATCAAATGAACCCTGAGAAGCTTATTTTCTTAAATGCAAATGTAGTAATTTAGGCTCATCAATTATTCTTGAACTGAGAATTTTTAACGAGTTTTTATCATGTAAACTCAATTCAAGTATCTAGTAACTTTGTTCATGTTACACTTAAACCTACAAATGTCTTATCAACTCATTTCTCGAACATAATATTGAAATATAAGTACTGATGTTGAATGCTTCTCAATATAAATCAAACTCCAAAACCTTTCAAGTGACATGTCTTCATTGATGTTAGGTGTACTTCAAGTAGGTGTAATTTGATGCTTCGAGGGAAGGTGCAATTAGTGGCTACTATACACTGAGTAGTGATAGCCTAAGCCAGTTGGATAAAGATGTGTAGGTATGACTTGAAGAGCATTTATCTGAGCTCACTTGCATGCAGATTAATTAGGTTCATGAGCAGAAGAAAACAAAGCTAGTGGGCTTCTTGTGTCATGATTTATGTAGATAGGTTCAGTCAAAAGGGAAGTTTATTTGTTAGTATTACTTATTGGACCCAAAAGAAAGCTATATATGGCCCCTCAAAGTCATTATCTCAAATTGCATTTAGAAACAATAGCAATTCTTCTTCTCCCTTTTCTTTTTCAAGAATTTGTGGAACCACTTTGCTTATTTATAATGGTAATAATGGTAACCACATCACCCAAGAATTTTGTTTTCAGTAATTGTAGAAAAAGAGATGCAATTGGTTATTTCTCTAAAAATAAAACGAACTTTCCTGGTAGAAAATTTTCCTTTTTTTTCTTTTCGATGTCGCATGCATGAACTTTAGAACCCCATTAAGCATTTGGACAAGAATACCTCATCCGAATATTGGGAAAAAAGAAAAAAACCACAATCCATGATGGATATACATACTATATATCTTCTTACAACCATTTCTCAAATCAATGTTGCAAACGCATACAAGAACATTTTCACTCCAAATCACCATTAGAAATGTGCCACTAACATCTTTTAACAATAACGAAAAAGAGAAAAGGAAAAAAAAAATAACAAGGAAAAGAAGAAGTGCCACCATATGCTTAATTAAGTGGAATAAACGGTTGTTTTTGCCTTGCTAAGGTTGTTCAGTGATAGACATTTGAATGCTTTCTTTCCCCATCTCAGTCCACGGATAACGTAAAAAATGATTAATACAATCATAGTTAATACCACCTCGCTGTTAAGTGTCGACATGATTAGCATTCTCCAATAAGAAGCATTGATACACGTATTAATAACAACAGCGTCTTATTAATGCGCATTTTTAATTAACTACTGATTAATTCTCTAATCAGCTATTGATTTTTCAAATCAGCTAAGTATTTAAAGGCAACTTGATTCACTTCATCTGATGCTCAGCCCTCCCCTCTACTGTTTTCAGATACGAGGATTGAATTAAGTGATTTTTTTTATTAGTACAAATGATTCTTTCTTTAGGATAGGCTTTAGACTTTTAGAGATATATTTCATTTATTCTCAACCAGTAACACAAAAGAATCCTTCCCCCTCCAAAAAAAAAAAAAAAAGGGTAAAAGAAATAAATTTTGAAACTTATTGGTAAACAACTAGAAAATACAAATTGGATAAGAGTCACTCAACTATAAACATACTCTAATTGCACTAGCATTTTCATTCACAAAAAATGTTGAGCAAAGTTGACCCACAAAACCACTGTGATGTCTCCATCCATATAAAGGTACTCTTGCTGATCCAAAGCTGAGAAGACCCATCCTTCAAACCCTGTCCCCCTGACATATAATTGCCACCACATTTTCATGAAAATTCACAGCACCCCCTCGTTCACACAGTAAAAAGAAAATCTAAACTAATGGCAATCACTTTAAAAAAAAATTTTTCTTGATTCTGTGACCCAGTCCATTTCTCCTGGTGCATGTTGTGCCCCAAAACTGGGAACTTTCTTGATGATATTGTGAAATTTCTCCATCTCTATGAGTCTAAGGCCTAATTAAGAAGCTGACTGAACCATCATCTCAGCAAATGATCCAAAAACCCAGGAGCATTGAAGAATGAAGAGTAACTAATAGTCGAGATGCTACACATATATCCACAGCAAGTCCAGTGATGGATCAAACCGAAACACACACCCCACAAATCTCAATGCACCATCAGCCAACCAAGTGCTTTTACTGCATTAGCACCTTCTCCTAGGCACAAAAAAGAAACTAGTAGTACAATTCTTTCCATTTCATGGCTGACCTTCTCCGGTTTAATGCAAAGAAGCTTAGTTGTCTTTTATTAACTACTACTTCTACGACTGAGAGTTAGATAAGGGCAGAGGGAAGAGAAGGCTGCCTGCTACAGAATTCAGTGTGAGGTTGGCTACATCCACCAAGTGTTCTTTTCCACCTTACCCAATCACACACCAGCCTTTTTTTGATACTTCAGAGGAATTTATAGTCTTTGATAATGTCTATGTATTTAAGCACATTTATGGTCTTGTACTAAATTACTAATAACCTATTGCAATCAATGGATTCCATCAATGTCAATGGAAACCAAAAAACCCTACTTCAAGAAATCTTTTACCCGCCTTACTTTTTTTTTTTACCAATGCGGGCAAAAAATTGGTGCCATGACAGTTGGCTATAGGGTTTTTCCTGTGCCTCCTCCTAAGTCTATAATGGCCTTATCCTGATACCCCTCCAAAAAGGAGCCCCTGCTGCCTTCTCTAGACTGTCTATCTTTCCTCTTGTCCCATATGGTAGCTGCAATTTTCTGTGGGCGTTTTTAGGTCCCGTTTTCGTACTAGCAAGAGAGCAACTTTCAATATCAAGACTGTTTCCAGTTACATGAGAAAGTGGCAGTACATATGAACCACAACATAAAGGTAAAAGAACAAAATGTGGGAACTGAGATTCTGATCCCTTTTCCTTTTTTATCCTTTTAACCGGCTTTTTATTTATTTCAGTTACGTATTCTTCTGATCTGATCTGATGGCCAAGAAAGTTCACAGCCCATGTCATTTACTAATATATCTGTGGTGATTGTCTTTTTCCCACTGATACCGCAGGAGGCTCGTTTTCAAGTCCCCTTGAAATCTGTGAATTATTTTGGAGTTTTGCATGCCAGAGAGGTGGTATTTGTTTCTGGGGCTAGCTAGCTCTCACAAAACTTACTCCTACTCTTCTTTTTTGGTCGGTTCTGTGAAGAGGTGCACCAAAACTCGTTTCATTTTTCATTTTTCATTTTTTTTTCTTTTTGGGCAGAACCAAAAGCACGTCAAGCTAGATACCATCCTCCTCCTCCTCCTGATGATATAAAACCCCCTCACGCCAAAAGCCCAACCCCTCGTCCTATATATTTCATGTGTTTCGGTGGCGGTGGGGATATTGGGATTTCATCATTTCTCTTCCCTTTTCTTTATGTTTTAGGTCTTAAACTTCTGAAGGGCTTTTGACAATGGCAGAGTTCTGCACTGAGGGTGATGGAAAGAAGGCATCAATGTCGGAAGAGCAAGATTTCCCAGAAGAAGATGTGTGGGCAGTGATGAAGAAGTCCACAAAAGCTGATCCTCTGCCTCCTCCTCCTCCATCTGCATGCAGCATTCCTCCACTTCCAAGAGTGGTTCCAAGAGTTCACAGCGGCAACTTTGATCCGCGGGCGGTGGTGGACCGGGTGGTGCATGAGCATCGTCGTCATCATCACCCTGACCACTCATCTGCTCCTTTGAACATTCCTGACTGGTCCAAAATCTATGGTACCAGCAAGAATTCACCAGACATCAACAGCAACTCGAAGAATGGTGCATGGGCTGCGAAGGCTGATGATCATGACCGTCTTTCTGCTGATTTTGCAAAGTCTGATGAGGATGACGATAGCGAGGAAATGATCCCACCGCATGAAATCATTGCAAGGAGGTTAGCAAGGAGCCCAGTTATTTCTTCCTCCATGTGTGAAGGAGTTGGAAGGACCCTCAAAGGAAGAGACCTTTGCACATTGAGGAATGCCATTTTAGCAAAAACTGGCTTCCTGGAGTCCTAATCTTTTCATCAGATCATCTTCTTGATCTGCTCTTCCATCACCATCATTTTCATCAATCAGGCCATCAGAAAAATATCTCCATTAAACCAATATCATCATCAGCATGATGATCAAGGGACCCATGTTTTTTTTTTTCCTTTTTAATTTTAGTTGCATGATCAAATAGGATTATGATTTGAAAAAAAGAAAGAAAGAAAGAAAGTTATTGCTGGAAGAGGTGAAAAGGGGGCAGAGGTTTCATTGTCACCTTTCCTGGAACAGCTTCTTAAGACTGAGAAAACAGTTTTCGAATCTGGGATTTTGTCGAGAAGATTTGTATCCAGATTCCAGATATCATATTTATATATATATATATATCTGAAAAGAAATTAGTGTTGACTAGCTTATTGTACTCTCCCTACATTGCAAATTTTTTTATTGATTTTTCTTTTACTTTATGTATTAATCCTACTTATCCATTTGCACCTATTGTATTCTCCATGCCCCCGGGAAAAAAAAAAAAAGCAAAAGAAAACCAACACCACAAAGAACTCCAGAATCCTTATATAATTCCAACAAAGGACGCCAGAATCGTTATATAATTATTTATCTCATTATCTGCGCATAATTGTCACTGAGTTGCTCTCTCTCTCTATATATAGACACACACATATATAGATACAACAAAAATATGGACAAGCATGTAATTTTGGACTACATTTGTTGGAAGGCAAAATATTTAAATGCTTTTCAAAATGTCCTGCTTCAAGGTAGGCCGTTTCTTGTGGATTTTATGGTGTTTAATTAGATGACTCCCAAAACACTAGTTTCCAATTACACGTGATGTATGTTTTTCCCTTGTAAAAACTATGGATATGGACATGATGTGTGCAAGATGTAGCTGAGCTGACAAAACACCAATAGCTAACAATAACTATGGGAGAGTATCTTTCCATTTAATAACAGAGGACATGGATTGTGGAAGTGAATATATATGGAGGTATTATTGAATAATTAAGTAGCCCAAAAGAAGTGAACATTATACAATACTAATGCTGTCAAAAACTCACAAGGTTATCCGGCACCCCTTGGGAGAGGAAGAAAAACCATAAAATGACCGAGCAACAACTTTTGTTGTGTTGTGTTGTCTGACAAAATATTTGATAAAGTTTTATTAGTTCCCAAAAAAACGTTGAGATGTTTTAGTTTTCAGAGTGACCACCATCTTTTGTCAAAATAAAGAGATCACAATATGATATCAAAATGAAGAGATCACAATATGAGATGATCTTGGCTATTGACATTTAGCTAGGGAAGTTCTTATTTTGGTGTGTATGTTTTTCTTTCTTCTTCTTCTTTTTTTTTTTTGGTGAAAACTAATTGAATGAAGCATATATATATACTAGCAATAATTCACGTGAATATATTTTCCCAAGATATAACACCTTAACATACTAAATTTTTGTATAAAAGTTCGATTGTTTGTTGGCATAATATAAACTAAGAAACAACATAATGAACAACATTAATTGATAGTTGTACAAAACATTTATTGTATACAAAGTAGTTAAAAGTTTATTGTGATTCTATAGTTATAAAAACTATGAAGATGGAAGATTATCACATTTAAACTAATGTTGTTGGAATAGTAGTTTGACAAAGAAATCACTATCCAAACAAATGGCATATAACAAACAAAATTATACACAATTGTATAGTATTATATAAGAAAGAAAATTATATAATTTTACACAATCATATAATAAAAAAATTATATAATATTATACACAAAGCAATTGAAAAGTTATTGTGCATATTACAATTACGAAAACTCTAAAGATGGAAGATTATTATATCTAAACTAAGTTGTTGTAGATTTTACTTGAATTGTGACAGTAAGAAGAGAAAATTTTCTATGTTGTATCAAATTAGTACATATAACAAAATTTGAGCAAAATATATACTAAAATAATTCTTTTAGATACAATGAATTTTTATTAGTTTCATTAGTTGTAATTTTTTTGATTTTTTATAATTTTTGATTTTTTTTTGGAATTTTCTTAATCAATATGACATAATATAGTGAATTTAATCATTAATTTAATCTTCTATTTTCTCATTAACTGTTTATAACCTTTTGTCTTCTTATTAATCATGATTTTCTTTTAAACAAATGTAATGAACTATAGTTATATATAATAATTAGAGATAATTTTAACACATACAATAATTGAAGATGAGGGAAATGATTGGTAAATATAGTTGTTATATCTAAACTAAGTTGTTGCATATTTTACTTGGATTGTGACATCAAGAAGAGAACAATTCCAAACCAGTGTATACAATAAAACTTCAACAAAACATATACTAAAACATTCTGATTTGAATACAACAAATTTTTAATCAATTTCAGTAGCTGTAAATCTTTTCTATTATTTTTTTTATAATGAGCAAAACATATACTAAAACGTTCTGATTTGATACAATAAATTTTTATCAATTTCAGTAGTTGTAAACTTTTTTGGTTATTTTTTTATAATTATTGATAATTTTTTTGAAGTTTTCTTAATTAATGTGGCACAATATAGTGACTTAATCATCAGTTTGACCTTTTGTTTTCTCATTAAATGTTTATAACCTTTTTTCTACTTATTAAGTGTGATTTTCTTCTAAACCTATATATATATGTATACATTATAGTTTATTTTAATTATCAAACATAATAATATAAAAATTGGAGATAATTTTAACACATACAAATAATTGGAGATGAGGGAAATAATTGGTGAATGTAGCTGTAAATGGGCAGTTTTTAGTTTTAATTACCAACATTTTTTAGATTTAATTTATTGAAACTTTTTATTTTTTTATTAGTGTCATGATTGAAATGCAATAACTCTAATTAAAAGGCATACAATAACTCTAATTGAAAGGCATGAGGGTAATTTAGGCATAAGAAAAAGTAAGATCAAAATATGCTTAATAATAATAATAATAATAATAATGATTAATAATAATAATAATGATAATGATAATGATATATATATATATATATATATATATAGCTTCGAAACTTGTATTCTTCACAATCAAAAATCATGTGTGTTTAATTTAGCATGTCACCAAGATACATATGAAATTGTTGGCTATATATTTTTGTTTGCATTTTTAGCCTTATCTCTAACTCTACGTCAATAGGAAGAAGAACATAAGATGTACTATCTTGTTTTCTTCGTCATCTTTCTACGTGGATCACATTCAGTTTATGATGTGGCAAGGCAATTGGAAGTTTTGAACTTAAAGAAAAGAAATGGATAAAAGATAACGTGCGACGAGTAGGACACAAGGCTCACGTCTCTTGCCAGTTGCCTCACCAAACAGCTCGATCACATCAGTTTTGCTGAATTATAATCTTTGTTTTTACCGTTTTGTATCCTTTCTATGCAGATACCTCATAAATTGGACAATGCTAGCTAGAAATCTTTTCCCCTTAAGTGAATTAGTCACGAGATAAAGCATAGAATGCAATCTTGATCACAAGTTATAGGTTTAAATCTTTATACTTGGTTCTTAAATTCAAAGGGTGTGTATTACTATATACTCGTTTATTCTATAGATAGGTTTCTTGCCATTCATTTTAACGTATCTCCCACTATCAATTGTTATCGAGTGTTTGAAGCCCAAAAAATACTACTAGTAAGGCATATGTCTTGGGAAAATGTTAAAGGAAAAAAAAAAACTAACAAGGGTCTAACACTCTCATATGTTACTTATTGTTTGGCACTTGGGCTTATAGGATAATCTTGAATCCTTTGCTCTTTTTTTCTTCTTCTTTTTTAACCTCTCTCATTTTTTCATATCCCTTCCAGCCCCAATTACCAATTCACAATTTAATATTTGAACCTAATAGCAGGAAAAATCTCTAAGTTTAATAATTTACTGTTACGTAGACTTAGAGTAATATAGGTGTGTCTTTTTTCTTTTTCTTTTAATTCGAATATGATTGTGTTATTTATCTCAGTAATTGACACTTGCGTTCCTAGATTTGTTAATAACATTTCCTTCATTTCTTTTAAGCATGTGACACAATGACAAAATAGTGATTTTTGGCTCCTATTACGATTAATACCGGTCCATATTCTTAATTAGCTTGCAATTTCAGTGAAGGATTACGGTATTTTTTATTTTCACCAGAGAAACAAAAACTCAGGTATCGTGTCGATAACAAAATTTTGGGATGCCAACATGAATTTCAATCTGGTTTATATTTACTATTCCTTTTTTCCTTTTTCCAAGGGTCAAGTTGGTAGACCATCCCACACGTTCACACACCTTCATGTCGCAAACTATGTGGCCAAAGTGACCCTCTTGTCTGGTCTGGCGACATTAATAGTTGAATCAAATTATCAGGTGCCCAATTGCTTCTCTAATGTTTCTGCTAATCATGAATTAGTAGTATGGCTAACATGTGTTTGCTTAGATTTGCTTGAATTCTGTGATTGTTCTAAAAGGCAATGGTCTTAAATGGCTATCATATATTACTGGGACCTAATTCATTGCTAGGTGGTACTATTTCTTAAATGAGCCCCACAATTGCAGACTGAAATTGCAGTAGTTTTCTGGGAATCAGAATCTGCTGCAAGTATGGCTGAAGTTCAAATTGATTTGCTTTTAACATGTTGATTGCTAGATCAAAATATGTTTTTTTTTTAAAAAAATTTTTTAATCATTGTTATGGGGTGTGTGTGTGTGTGTGTGTGTTTGACATCGTCATATCAACCTCTTTCTTGTGAGGGGTGGAATTGCTTCCTTGATTTCGCAAAACCTAAATTTATCCGGCTTCTCACGATGATCTTCAGCACAACTACTTGAATGAGTACCAGATTGTTGTACTGCTTGTTTCTAGCACAGCTTCGATAAGTGCATTTTTCCAGCCTCTCGTCATTAAAAATCCACATAAAAAGACCAAAAAAAGATATCTATATTCTCTACTTCTGATGAAGGTTCAAATTCTCTGATCCCAGGTGTAATTCTATGGTGTCTGAATATCATCTGCACATTTAAATCCATTATCGGATGCCATTTTGAGTTATGCTATGGTCACCCAACATATGTATATCCTTGTTGAAACAGCTTATTAAATGAGATGAAATCTTCTGGTTTTTCTATCTTAGATTAATCTGTTCACGGAGTGTAAGCAGTACTAATATGGCTATATCACACGTTGCATCAACTTGCTTCATTGTTCAACAAAGGATTTTGTAGCTACGATTTTGGTCCAGACAAAAAGATCCAGCTTTTTACTGAAGTAAATGAAATGTAAAAAGGAGTTTATAGAGTTGAGTTTGATTGTGCATAGAAATGAGGATGCAGCGAAACAAAGTGTGAAGCCGAAAGAATATGAAGCATACATAAAAATCGTGGTTGAGGTACAAAGAAATGTGTTTCTGGCATTTGTCTATGTTGCCTAATCTTAAATGAACGGATTCTCTTGAAGTTTTCCTTATCTCAAGATTTCTGCAGAGAAATCTTAGAAACACTCTCTAATAAGTATTAGTTACAGGTATCAAACTTAAACCTGAGGACAGAAGAAGTGAAATGAGCTGAATACACTTCTCCGTATCTGGTACTCCCTAGCTGATTATTTCAGTGTTTCTGCTTTTGTGACTTAGAATGCTGCAACTTGATCCATTAGTCTCCTATCTTTCAAAGAAAAGATAATTGTTATTGAAATAAGTAAATAGGGTATGATCATGATGTCTTAGGCGTTGTAGCTACTGGTGATAATGGACATGTCACTGGAATTGTTCTCTCTCTAACCATGATTTAAACTTTAAATTCGGAAAAGATTTCCCTGTTGGCATGTACATGATCTTGTGAACTTGTACATTCCAAACTTTGATTGTATATCGTGTCTCCGACTCTCCTAAAAAGGAGTTCTTGTGCAGGAACATTCCATCTGCAACCAAGTGAATGTAGCATAGATTGTAAAGCTGACACAGGTAAGCAGCGAATCCAAGCTCCATGTTTCTCGTTTTGTTCTGATTGTAAGGAATGTATTGTTCGACTATTTGTCAACACATGGTAGTGTCTTAGCTTATAAGGGATAATATGAAAATTCTACTTGGAATAATGTCAATTGAGCTTTCATGATCCCATAAACTTAATTATTGCTGTTGCAATGACGTTCTTTCCTTATCACATAATGGAATCTTAGTTCTTTAAAAGGAAGTCAAATTTTTATGATATAAACATTTATTTTGTCCAACTGGGGCCATCAAATTACAATATATTGCACCAACAGGCAAAATGATGCATATGGATATGTCTATAAAGAAAGCTGCAGCTTGTGGAGAAGTTAAGAAACTAATTTGCTAGATTGTAATGGGGTGGAAGTATCTGATGCACCACACCTGCAGCTACATTTGACTGGAGATGCAGTAGAATTTGCATTCCTCTATTGAGAATCAGAGAGATTCAGAAGCACTGAAGGAAAAAAATCACTCCATGGTGTTAAATTTTAAGTAGGTAAGAACAATGTGCTGTTCTCCTTCAAGATTCCTGGAATGTCATTTTTGTCCCGTTTGGAATATAAGAAAAGGTTCTAACAGTAAGAAAAATTGCTTCATGACCCCAAATTGAGGTCGTACTTTCTTCCAATCTTGGTCCAAGGTATTAAACATCCCTACAAAGTTAAGCGCTTTAGGGAATTAACAGAAGGTGGAGATACAGTGTGTTCAGTATAGTAATTCTCAAGCACTAATCTTTCTGGAGTGCTAAAAGTCTTATAGATTGTTCATCAGTGTGGATGAAGATTTTTCAATTAAGATGTCTTGCTCAGCTCAACCCTTCATTCAGACAGGTGTAAGAGCTGGACAAGCTACTTCTTTCTGGTTTGACTAGTGGCATCCCTTCAGCCCTTTGTATCTGAAAGTCTTTGAGAAATAGTAAAATTTAGAGAAGTGTTTTCAGTTACTAAAGCTGCTATTTTTTTTTTTTTTATCATTGTTTTGTGGATGGACTTGTGTAGTGGGCCGCTTGAAGGAGGTTCACTGCTCAAATTCATTTGCTTCAGCAGGAGGCTGGACCTGCTGAGCTAGTTCCTCTAATTCACACTGAGAACTGTCTCCATTGGTGTTTGCTGGGTATTGATGGATTATTTCAGTTAAGACTGATCTAAAGTCTAAGGTTCCTCAGAGCTGCTGGTCGTTCTGTGGCATGGTTTAAGCTATCTCAGGTAAAGGTTTTCTTCCAGGGCATGCAGTAATCCATTGGTTCATGCGTAAAGGTGGATTGAGTACTAAGTATAAACTGTGTGCCCGTGGGTTTGGCTAATTTTTCTGCTTACTTTATGCTTTTTAATCATTAAGAGTCATTAGAATATTTGTTATCTTCCTGTAGATTTTTCCGCTGTTGTCTGGTGAAAATGCAAAACATGTGTTTTGCATTCAAAGGTGAGT
Organism: Gardenia jasminoides; assembly: GCA_013103745.1. Lineage (NCBI taxonomy): Eukaryota > Viridiplantae > Streptophyta > Magnoliopsida > Gentianales > Rubiaceae > Gardenia > Gardenia jasminoides. The sequence continues at coordinate 2,457,055 of CM023095.1, forward strand.
GTTGTCTGGCATGTATGAGCTGCAATGGCTTTGTGAGCATTGGTCCTTCAAGTCAGATGAGGAGAGTTTTGGCTGCCACTGTTTACCCGTTCTGATAAGCTAGTAATGCTGTGCTGTATCAGGGCTATCTGGTGTCTATAGTTGGAGTAGTTGCTGGTATCGTTGAGGCTGTCCAAGCTGTTATGTATAGCCCCTGCCAAGAGAGAGGAAAACTGTTTGGAGAAGACTTCAGTATTTGGAGGTTTGTGAACTATTGTATTCTTTCTTAATGTGATGATCAAGCTTAGGTCTAAATGACACTAATTTCTTGGGAATGTATGCTTTCAGGAAGTTCTAATTAATGGTTATGTATCTCTTCAAACACAAGCTATACTGATTCTGACTTTTATACTGGTTACCTTGTACCTCTGAAAATCCTCTCTTGCCACAGGTAATGCCTTTATTTTCCTTACATGCGGCTTAAACATATGATTGGTATTCAAACATGCTTGACACAAAGTCATAGACGGATACAAGAAACAGACGACACGAGCATATTGATGAAGATTCAAGATTTCAACAGAATATAGTGTTAATTTTTTTTTTCTTTTTTGAATTTTTAGACTTCCCAATGGGGGTCAACCTGGCTTCTTATATCTCAATGTACATATACATTTATGGTTGTGAAGGATTGGCTCATCCCACATCAGAAGTTAACACAAATTTGGGGTCTGCCAAACCTATAAATAGGCTTCACTGTCCCTTAGTTGAAGTAGAGTTTTTCAGCAATTTAGTTTTCTATTTTGCTGTGCAATTGGTTGGTGATCCTCCTTTGTAATATTTCACTTTGTTGTTATTCTTAATGGAACTAGTAATACTTCACGTGCAATATCATCCCAATATGTAGTATCATAAGATACTAAAATATTTTTTATAATTTTGATTGTCAACTTCACATTAATGCTTTTTATTTTTGTTTTTCTTTTAATACGATCATATCTTACTAAAATTATTCAACATTTTTAATACCATTACATTTAAATCAGAATATCACAATTTTTTACGTACAAATAATATTGTTGAGTTAGAATAAATGAATTTAGACATTAAGCGTAAGCGCAACAAATATATATATGAGTAACATAAAAGGTTAAATTGTGATATCAATTTCTAAACGGGTATTAGAGTAAATGAATACGTTTATATTAATTATGTAAATTTAACTCAAGTATCATATTATATAATTATTCCAATTCCCTATTCTTCTTATAATCCAACAAAACACTTTCTAATCAAATTATGAATTAGGACCATTAAACTATAACTTGAAAAAAGATAAGATTTGACTAAATTACTAAAGATTTTAACATAAGTATCAATGTTTATGAATATCTATATCTAGGTTATTACTAAAGATTTTAACATAAGTATCAATGTTTATGCCAATATCTATATCTATGCTTATGGATTTCTTTTTTCCCCCCTTTTTAGCTAAGTAAAATAAATTGTTATTGCAGAAGTACAGAGTGAGAATAGTGTAATCAATTTATATGAAGTATATGAAAACAGTTTTTATTTATTTATTTCTACTTGAGAGAGTGAACTGAACTTTCATAATAAACATAAATCTTACATATGTGTTTGCATTCTATCACTATGTAATGTGAATTGAATTTGTTAATGATACATGAAATAGTTCAGTATTATATCAAAATCATGTTTTTAAAAATGAAGAGATGTGAAATCTGTGCATATGACTCTTTGTATTCCTTTATAAACAATGGAATATAAATGACCTGACATATTTAATTAATTCTTTATTCCTGTTCAATACTGTAAATTGATATTTTGGTTAGAGATATTCGGTGCATCTTTTTTACTTTCTGATTTTTCTTGTATTGTAATTTACTTTTTTAGTAGATTTCATTAGAAAAGCACAAGTGAGGACTCTTACATAACTTGAGAACACTTCTTTTTGGGATGAAGATAATGATATTTGTATTTTGGATTATTGCCATTTTTCCAAGGTGATATTATGGTTAATAAACAAATATGAATGATTTATATTGCTTAATTATTTTAGATTGACTATTTCATTATCAATTGACACTCAATTGATAGAAATAGTTAAATTCTTTTATTTTTTTATTTTCTTTTAGTATTTCTTCATAATGATAAAAGGTATATAATTATACATTTATATTGTGATATTCGTGTCAACATTCTCCAAATGAATATGGACTACTTTCTTCTTATATTTTGACGATTTAGTCTAAAAGCATCTATTTTTTGACACTAATAATTTTTTACTATCTTAAAATTATGTTAAATGCAATTGGTCACACTATTTCGAATAAGAAACTTAACACACATAAGAGTTAGAGATAGAGCGTAAGAATCACTAAATTGTTTTAGTAGGGAGTTTTTCATTTTAATTAGCATTATTATTGATTTTAATCATTTGGAATGTTTTATATTTTTAATTACTACTACAATTAAAATGCAGTAACTCTAATTAAAAGATTGGGGGTAATATGAAAATAACAAAAACTAAGATCAAAAAGTGCTTACAACTTACATCTGGACTCATCATACTTTTAATATAGTAATAATAATAATAATAATAATAATAATAATAATAGGTGACACTAATAATTTTTTACTATCTTAAAATTATGCTTAATGCAATTGGTCACACTATTTCGAGTAAGAAACTTAACACACATAAGAGTTAGAGATAGAGTGTAAGAATCACTAAATAGTTTTAGTAGGGAGTTTTTCATTTTAATTATCATTATTATTGAGTTTAATCATTTGGAATGTTTTATATTTTTAATAACTACCACAATTAAAATGCAATAACTCTAATTAAAAGATTGGGGGTAATATGGGAATAACAAAAACTAAGATCAAAAAGTGCTTACAACTTACACCAAGACTCATCATACTTTTAATATAGTAATAATAATAATAATAATAATAATAATAATAATAATAATAATAGATAATGGATTGGTAGTGTCCAAGGATGCAGGCAAAAATTGGCCGAACCTCGTTAAAACCCTGGTGTTCTTATTTCCATCTTGAATAGTTATTAGAGTTGTTGATTTCACCAACTAATATTGATCTCGGAACCACAACAAGTGGTATCAGAGCCTGAGGTAGATCAGAAATCTTGAATAGTTATTAGGGTTGTCGATTTCATCACTAATATTATCTTGAACCATAACAAGTGGTATTAGAACCAAAGATAGATCGGAAACGATTTTCTTGGGCTACTGCGAATCTGTGTTGAAGGCTATTGAAGAGGAATTGCAATTGAGATGGAAGACACTACATGAGGATCGTCGTCCATCGTGACAGCAGCATCTTCACCATGGCTTTGGGCAAGAACAAGCGGTGACAAGTTTCAGGCTGCTGGTGGAGGCTTTTTATGGCACAGGACACATTGGTACGTGTCAAAGTGTGGTTCTCGACGCCCTCTTTCATCAATGTCTAGACAGTGCCATAGAAGAAAATAAACTAGATGATGGCAAAGAGAAAGATTGGAAGACTGTCAATCATTTGGCATATGGCACAATTCGATCTTATCTGTCAAGGGAACAGAGGTATACGTTCTCTAAAGAAACTTCTGCCAATAAAATATGGGTGGCACTAGAAGAAAATTTTTTGAAGAAAAACAGTCAAAATAAACTCCACATAAAAAAAGGGTGTTTCATTTTACTTATGTGCCGGTTACCGCCATGAATGAGCACATCACCAATTTTAATCAATTGGTTACTAATTTAATGAATATGGATGAGACCTTCAAAAATGAAGATGTGGCTTTAATGCTATTGGGGTCACTTCCTAAGGAGTTTGAGCATCTGAAAACTACTCTACTCCATGGGAAGGTTGATGTTCACTTAGTGAAGTATGTGCTGCATTATATAGCTATAAATTGAGAAAGAAAGTCAAGCAAGGAACTCCAAATATAGATGCAGAAGTTCTGGCGGTCAAAGGCCGCTCGCAAAATAGAAATAAAGGAAAGAAAGAAAGATCCAAATCTCGACTAGCCAAGGATAAGTGTGCTTTTTGCCAACAAAAGGGACATTTGAAGAAGGACTATCCAAAATTGAAAAATAAGAGCAAACTTGATAATGGAAAGGTTGTAGCAGAACTGAATGTAGCAGTGTTTGATGATGCAAACTCAGATTTCTCGCTTGCTACATCGTCAACTAACTTTTCAGAAGTATGGATATTGGATTCAGTGTGTAGTCATCACATGTGCCTTCATCAAGATTGGTTTTTTTATTATAGAAAACTAAAGGGTGGTGTTGTCTATATAGCAAATGGTATTCCTCTCACCACATACGGAATTGGTTCAGTTCGAGTGAAAAATTATGATGGATCGATCATAAAGTTAACAGATGTTCAATATGAATCAGATTTGAAGAAAAATTTTATTTAAGTGGGGACCTTAGAATCAACAGGTTATGAAGTAAGGGTTAAAGATGGATGACGATTATCTCTGTGTACGAATGGTGATGAAAGGAATTTGAAAATGAATAATCTCTATCATTATTTGGATAATACGATTATAGGAGCAGTAGCAGCAATTTCTACAAGTGGTCAGAATTTTGAAGCAACCAAACTATGGTATATGCGCTTGGGATATGTAGGTAAAAAGTTCTTGAATCTATTCAAAAATCAGGGATTGTTAAATGATGTGCAAACCTACAAATTGAATTTCTGTGAGCATTGCATCAAAGGGAAGCAAACTAGGGTGAAATATAGGACGGCAATCCATAATACTAAAGGATCCGTTTGAATTAGCTGTTTTTAGAGTTGTTTTTCAAATATAGTATTGTAGAGAAAAACAATTACTGTAGATGTATTTGGATTGGTTTTTTTTTTTCTATTTCTTTTTTCTTTTCCTTTCCTTTTCCTTTTTTTCTTCTCTTCCCTCTTCTCCTTCTTTGTCTTACCTCTCCCTCTTCCTCTCCTCCTCTCCCTCTCTCTCCCCTCTCCCCACTCTCCACATGGATGGTGGGAGAGGGAGGGGAGGAGGGAGAAGGGGAGAGGGAAGGTGGAGGAGAGAGGAGAGGAAGAGAGAGAAAAAAAAACCAGATCTGGTCTGGTTGTGGGTCATCCTGACTAGGTTTGGGAAAGAAGAAGAAGAGGGAAGAGAAGAAAAAAGGAAAAGGAAAAAGAAATGGAAAAGAAAAAAGAAATAGAAAAAAAACCTAAGAATATTGTGAATTACAAATGTGTTTTTGGGGTTGTATTTGGGGTTGTTTTTATTGTAGCATTTGGGGTGTGAAAAACAGTTTTTCAAAACCAGGGAGAAAAACAGCAAATCCAAACAAAGCCAAAGGTATTTTGGATTATATTCACTCTGATGTATGGGTCCTTCTAAGACAAGTTCTTTAGGAGGAAAGCACTATTATGTGACATTTATTGATAACCATTCCCGAAGAGTATGGGTATATACAATGAAAACAAAGGATGAAGTGCTAGGGATCTTTCTCAAGTGGAAAAAAATGATGGAAACTCAAACAAGTAAAAGGATCAAAGGTCTTCGTACTGATAATGGTGGTGAATGTAAAAATGATCCATTTGTAAAGATGTATGAAGATGAAGGTATTGTCAGATACTTCACTGTCAAATCTACGCTACAACAGAATGGAGTGGCAGAACGTATGAATTGAATATTGTTGGAAAAAGTTCGATGTATGATGTCCAACGCCAGGCTAGGAAAGGAATTTTGGGTTGAAACAGTAACATATGCTTGTCATCTTGTGAATCACCTACCTTCCAATGCTATTGGAGGGAAAACACCTTTGGAGAAGTGGTTCAGAAAGCATGCTACAATTATGATTCCTTATAGATGTTTGGTTCCATCACATATTACCATATTAAGGAATTAAAATTGGATCCCAAAGCAAAGAAAGCATTGTTTGTGGGGATCAATTCTGGCATAAAAGACTATCATCTATGGTATCTAGAAACAAAGAAAATAATTTTCAATAGAGTTGTCACCTTTGATGGATCAGCTATGTTGAAAAATATGAATACTAGATAGAGAGATAATACTCCTTTGCAGATAGAGCTTGAGAGGATAGTAATCCCAATAAGGAAAATGTTAATTGATGATACTTTCTTGAGAGAAAGACATTCAGATGAAGCTGGGAGCCCAACTCAAGAAATTCCATTGCAACCTAGAGATTATGATGAAGAGTAGGTTCGAACTTAAAAACTTCCATAGCAACCTGAATTAATTGCAACTAGTAAGCCAAAGAGGACTATCAGAAAACCTGCTCGATTTGTTGATATGTTGGTTTATGCGTCTCCAATGTTTGATGAGGACATACCAAACACTTTCGATGAAACAGCTCGTAGTTCAAACAAGGAAAAGTGGAGGATGGCCATGGAGGAGGAAATACATTCCCTTCATAAGAATCAAACATGGAGACTAACCAGCCTTCCAAGGGGGAAGAAGGAGATTGGATGCAAATGGGTATATGCCAAAAAAGAAGGATTTTCTGGCCAAGATGACATCTGTTACAAAGTAAGACTGGTGGCCAAAGGCTATGCCCAAATGGAGGGAGTTGATTATAATGAGGTATATTCTCTAGTTGTGAAGCATTCCTCCCTTCGAATTTTATTGGCCTTGGTGGCGTAACTAGATTTAGAATTGGTTCAACTAGATGTAAAAACTGCATTTTTATATGGAGATTTGAAAGAGGAAATTTTCATGACTTAGCTAGAAGGATTCAAAGTAGCTGGAAAGGAAGACTTGGTGTGCAAACTTGAAAAATCCTTGTATGGATTGAAGCAATTTCCAATGTAGTTGTACAAGTGATTTGACAAGTTCATGATTCAGAAGAGGTACACAGGAAGCAAATACGACCATTGTGTGTATTTGAGTAAATTACAAGATGGATCTTTCATACATCTTTTTCTTTACGTTGATGACATGCTGATTGCATCTAAGAATTGTATGGGGATTGAAAATTTGAAAACGTAGTTAAGAAATGAATTTGAGATGAAGGATTTGGGGGAAACAAAAAAGATTCTCGATATGAAAATAATCAGAGATAGAAAATGGAGAAGGTTGTGCCTGACTCAGAAACAATATTTGAGGAGGATGCTAAAGCATTTTGGCATGAATGAGAAATCAAAACCTATAAGCACTTTTTGCTCATTATTTCAAAGTTGTGTGTCTCTATGTCACCAAAAAATGATGCAGAAAGAGAATACATGTCAAAAGTATCATATGCAAATGCTATTGGAAGCTTGATGTGCACTATGGTATATACAAGGCCTGATCTTTCACAGGCAGTTGGGGTGGTAAGTAGATATATGCATGACCCGGGAAAGGAGCATTGGCAAGTTGTAAAGTGGATTTTAAGATACATCAGCTGTACAATTGATGTTGGTCTAGTGCTGGAGCAAGAAAATAATCAGGTAATAGTCTATTTTTGTGATTCTGATTATGCTGGTGATCTTGATAAACATCGACCAACTACCGGTTATGTATTCACTCTTGCTAAAGCTCCAATTAAGTGGAAGTTTATCTTATAGTCAACAGTGGCATTGTCAACTACAGAAGCAGAGTATATGGCAATCACTAAGGCTGTAAAGGAAGCAATTTGTCTTCAAGGATTGCCTGGTGAACTGGGAATTGAGTGAAAAGACACAACAAAGTATATTGCGATAGTCAGAGTGCTATTCACTTAGCAAAAAACCAAGTTTATCGTGCAAGAATGAAGCACATTGATGTTCGGTATCATTTTGTGTGAGAGATACTAGAAAAGGAGGGGTGAAAATCCAAAAGATGCGAACATCTGATGATCCTGCTTATATGAAGTACCATGAGTCTTGGTACTTTGGAGTGTAAGTGTAAGCACTATTGTGATCTTAGTTTTACTTATTCCAATTATGCCCTTATTAATTAATCATTAAGTTTTATATTGTGCTCTTATTGTTTAATGTTGATTAAAATACACTATATTATACATAGTAGTTTAGAAGAAAATAATGGTGAAGGAGAAAACAAATAGTCATCAATCAATGTTTAATGAGAAGACAAAAAGTTAAATTAATAATTAAATTCATCATACTATACCATTTTGATTAAGAAAAATAATATGCAAAAATGATTTCAAAATACGTGGATGCAAGGTTGACAAATATTGAAACTCATGAATATTTATTGACAAATACTGAGATTAATGAATATTTATTCGACGTACATTATTTTTTGTATTTAACTTTTCAATATTGTGTTTATATGCACATTCTCTCCCATTTTCCTCACTTCTTAATATTTTAAACTCTAAAAAGTCATCAAAATATTGCTCGCAAATGTTTTTCTCAAATTTATCTTAATTTTTTATTTACAAATTATTTTTTTGAGGAGTATGTCATTGGCAAAAAGAATCATTGTTTCATTTTTTCTAATGAAATTTTATCAAGTCATCAATGAAGGCTTGCTAAATTATGGACAAATATAAAAGCACCATTAGTCTTGGTATTTTGGAGTGTAAGTGTAAGCACTATTGTGATCTTAGTTTCACTTATTTCCATTATGCCCTTATTAATTAATCATTAAGTTTTATATTGTGCCCTTACTATTTAATGTTGATTAAAGTACACTATATTATACATCTTGGTTTAGAAAAAAATAATGGTGAAGGAGAAGACAAATAGTCATCAATCAGTGGCTAATGAGAAGACAAAAAGTTAAATTAATAATTAAATTCACCATACTACACCATATTGATTAAGAAAAATAATATGCAAAAATGATTTCAAAATACTTAGATGCAAGGTTGACAAATACTGAAACTAATGAATATTTATTCACAAATACTGAAACTAATGAATATTTATTCTATGTACATTTTTTTATTGTATTTAACTTTTCATGGTTGTGTTTATATGTGCCTTCTCTCCCATTTTCCGCACTTCTTAATGTTTTAAACTCTAAAAAGCCGTCAAAATATTGCCCACAAATGTTCTTCTCAAATTTGTCCTAATTTTTTATTTACAATGCTAAATTATGCACAAAACTTGGGAATGAAATAGTCATATGGTTATAGGGGAAAAAAAAAACAAGAAGAAGGTTGCCCACGTGGAGTTATGAAGGTGATTAATTTAATGTAATGCACCAATCTAAAACCGTTCATTGATTACTTTATTTCCTCTTACTTCATCCCATTTTTCCACTATTCCTAATTCCCTCCAACTCCTCAAGCAACCATTGCTAAAATGGAAAAATGGAACAATAAAGAGATAATATTAATCATGAATTGAGTCATTTATATCCCATAAAATCGCTTAAATCAATATTTATTGGAGAACAAAACTACAAATATACTTTTCAAGTTGCGTGAAAAGTAAGGCCTAATTATGAAGAGGGCAAATATAATGCAGGTTTCAATTTGAAACTTTAATTTGCATATATATTTGAGAGTGGCCCTTAAAATATTATTTTAGCCTTGTCTAAATTTTTTGTGAAACTATACGAGTTTAAATTTAAGAAATTCTAGAATTCTTACATCGATTTTAGAGGTTATGACTTCCAACACATTTTACTTGAAACTAAAAGAGGAGGTTATCCTAGATATCACTTTTACAATGGCTAAAATGAGCATATTTCAATAAATATTTTGCTCAAGTATGATTGTATGCATGGGGTTGAAACATGATAGAATATTTCCTATTCTTAATGTTATAACTACAATAAAAATATACAATAATTTAGTTTAGTTATGATAACCTTCTGTTTTTAAAATTTTTACAATGGTAAAATGTATAATAACCATTTAGTTTTTGCTTTAATGCAATAAAGATTGTATATGACTTGCAATTATTATATTTATTTATCACAATTTTTTTTATCAGTATTATGTTATCAATCAAAATTTTTTGAAAAGAAAGTTAGTGCATGTGTGTGTAATTTAAAAAGTTAGTATATATTAAAGATGTTATATTTTGAAAAAATATATTCACGTGCAAAAGCACGTGAGGTATTACTAGTGATAACAAAAGTGGTGGCGGTGATCAAGTTTCAACTTTGTTTGGACCTGATCGGCATTGCTAAAGTCTGAAATTGAAAGCTGAAGACACTATCAAAGTTGTTTGCAAGAAGATGTTGGATTCACCAAAGTAGAGAACTGTGAAAGATTGGCTTATCCCACATTGGAAGTTAACACAAATTTGGGGTCTACCAAACCAATAAATAGGCTTTACCATCCCTTAGTTGAAGTAGGGTTTTTCAGCAATTTAGTTTTCTATTTTGTTGTGCAATTGGCTGCTGATCCTCTTTTATAATATTCCACTTTGTTGTTATTCTTAGTGGAATAATCGATTGGTAGTGTCCAAGGACGTAGGCAGAAATTGGTTGAATCTCGTTAAAACTCTAGTGTTATTATTTCCTTCTTGGATAGCTATTAGGGTTGTCCATTTCACCAACTAATATTAATCTCTGAACCACAACAATGGTAGTACTATAAAAGGAAAATTCAGGATGTTTTGCAGAGACTAAAGATTGAATCTCAGTCTATTAAGCCCGACGATGTTCAAAAAATTATAAGATAGAAACTGAATCCTTTTCAGTGATTTAACTTTGAAATGAAATTTAATTATTTCAATTGGTGCTTTGACTGACAAATTTTCAAGCAATTTTCAAGTCTAAAAGTAACTTGAAGCTTAGATAAAGATTCGGGTGCAGTTTACGCCAATGTTGAAGACTCCTATTGGGTATAACGGGCAGCGGGAATTATGTTACATGGGCCTTGGGACAGGCTAAATGATAGACAAGGCAATGAGACCTAAAACTTTATTCTGTTGTACATTCTGTACCATTGTATAGGTGATCACCCATTTAATTCTATGCCAAGTTAAAATTGAAGATTATTAACAATAAACTTGCAAATATTTTAGATAACATCACTCAGAATGACAGAATGAGGCAGTGTTCCTTCAATTCTCCTGCATTCAGTGCAACTGTGCAAGTACATTGCAGAAACACATAATGTTCCAAACTTCCATTCCCCAGTTCATCTTTTCCTCCATTGTGGGGTCAATATTATAGAACTGCAGGCCCTATGTATGTTCAGGATTCACTTAGCAGTTTGCCTTCTGAGAATTCAAGAAGTCGTAAATTCGTTAACTGCATAATGGCAAGCTGTACCTCTTATAATTCAGTGTACTCTTCTTCTCTTATGTTCCATTAAGGTTCTCCAGTTCTTGACCTATTTCTGTGCTGTTTTGCAGGTCGTCTGTTGTCTTAATTTAATCCGGTGGAGCACTTGGAAAAATACTGGGAAAAGTTAACATGACCATACCTCAAGGGATGGAGCCCCAAATACTTTATGCGACATGATGCTGTGCAGTAAAATTGCCCTTGCATGCCATGCAATATGTGGTATGTTTTTTCCATTGTCTTTCCATTGTCAGCATAATAATGAGGCATCACGCACGCTTGATAATACATTTTGAGACAAATGATCTCCAGCACGAGTCATAATCGATGGATCACTAGCCTTTATCCATTTGCTTGGTTTGAACTACCCATCTGAAACATGTGACTTAATATTTATAGGCTTACAATATGTCACCTTAATGCCTTCTAAGATATCATTGATGTCCAAATTGATCATGAAAATTGCCATATTAGAGCAGTACAAAACAGTTGAAACTAAATCAATATGGGGAGAGTTTAATTCACATCAAACTGCATGCACGTATGCAGATGAATCTCACACGGCATGCAACTGTGACTCTTTTGTCTCTGCAATGCTGTAAACGACAAAACTTGTAGTTCAGAGGCTAAATGCAACGAATAGATAAAGATTGTCGTCACAATTATCTTGGACTTGCATTAAAGATATTCCATAGGGTACACTTTTGCAAACTTTTTTCCCCTTAAGTTAGATATAATAATGAGAATTAGAAGAAGGGGGCAAACAAAAAAAAAAAGAAAAGAAAAGGGAATCTTCACCTGCCACACCACTTTCTTAAAAAAGGTGAACAACCTTTATGGTGTAAACAAATTAATGCAACACCAAAGCATTGTCAATTCCAGCTTCATTTCCACCAACTACATGACAATACCCTTTCTTATAATGGGAAATCATGGCTAACTCTCTTCATGGCTTGAATAAAGTCATGACCAATAATTCTCGATACTTTAGTAAAAGAAAGACCATTAGAAACTAAAAGAAGGTTGACGATGGTATATGTTTCCATTGCCAAGAGCTAGTTGTAGGTCAGATGCATACTTAATTTACAAGCCAGTCATCGATCAACTTGCTGCTCAAGTGCATAAGTAATTAAGGAGCTTTTCTCATAGGATCCTAGGTGTTCTTGCATTCAACTGATGATTCCTAGTCCTAAAGGGAGATAAAATACATGGTTCATTGATTAAAACTTTTTACCATAGGATCGTGCCAGATGTTCCAGGTTAAGCACACCGAATATTGCCTGCTGCTTCCACTCCTGCCATGTTGCTATGAGCTTATACTCCTCCTGTATTCATTGCCTGGAAGCAGATAGAGAAGGAAGAACAAAGAAACCTCTTTTGCAACTTGGTAAGTAAGCAAGCTGGTTGATGTAAGTTTTGAAGATCTATGGAGTACAAGTATAGAGATGCACTTGATAAATTCACTACCTGATGAGCGATTCCATGTACAGCTAGCTTAAGACGGTAACAAGCAGAGAAGTGTTGTTGTGATAATTAGGGTAGAAGCCATACGTGATATTGGCACGGCTCAATCAAATAACGGGGCTCTGTGCACAAGAGAGCACGGTTTTCTAATTGAACCGCACCAATATCCCGTATCATTGATATGCTAACTATCACTAAACCAGTTTCCAGTTTTAGTTGGACATTCCTGCAAAAAACACAAGTAACAACTGATTCAATTTCGATGTGAAGAAACATGTTACCCTTCTTCATATTATAACTGATGTAGGAATGAACAAAGAGGGACTACACACAATCCTTGTGACCACAGATAATCCAACATACGCTGAGAAGACCTGATCAAATTTTGTGCTAGTAGTAAACAATATAATGGCTTGTAGGGACTTTTGTCTAGGAAGGAATTAGTACATGTTCATGAAAAGTCAAGAGAAATATAGGAGGAGGAGGAGGAGGGGGACAATATGAGAAGAAAGGGGGCAAAACATTTGGGATGAGATATAAGAGAAGTTGGGCATTGAATTTGCCAACAACCCAACAGCAAAAAGGAGGTTGGGTATATTTACTCAAAAGCTAAGAAACGATGAAAAAGCTCACTGAAGCAAATCTGGAGCTTTCAATTATGCATTTATGAGGTCGGAAAAAGGCATATTAATGGCCATGACGCCTGCATTTGAATTTCAAACCCATCAAAGGTTCTTTGGTCGGTATATTTTTACACACGTATTCTACTGCTACTCACTAAGCTGTTTAATTCCTGGGACGGTCTCCAGCTGCCTTCAATTGCTTCCCAGCAAATCTACGTACAGGGCTTCTTTCTTTAGCTTTGACTATAATAAAACCTAATAAGAATAATAATGTTCTTAAAAGTGATGCTAGAAAGTCCTAGGGTTGATTTTTATCAAAATTGCTTGTCACTAACAATGTCTGCTGGTCTGAATATTGTCCTACTGATGGAGGACTTGCTGCCTTTCCACTCCACCAACATTTCATTATAGTGTTCACCATTTGCATGTATTATGAAGTGCAAGAACCCCATCCGATCCCCATAGACAGAGATACAATAAATCAGCATCTCCATGTTGGGAAAAGAGTTAGAACTATATTAGTTTTTGTCACTCTATACCAGCGGCAGTGACGATTAAATACACTAGACCTATATAGAGCAACTTATTTTCCTACAAAAATTGAGGATTGTATGGATGAATAACTCATAAATAAGCAATTCAAGGTCCCAGAAACCTACTCAGAGCTGTGGTGATTATCGGAGTCGAAACCACCTAATTTTTTCCTTCAAAAGAACAATATGTTTCTTAGTGACATTAACTAATAAAAACAATGGTCCTCCATCAAGTAACAATTTTTTGCTTGGAATTAATCTTTGTTAGAAAACAAAATTCAGTACTAAGGGTTGGAAAATCAAATGAGGAATGTAGTACTTATTTATTATCCGAAGTACTGATCAGATTCGCGTGGGAGAAGTATTGAATTGGTCAAAGAAATAAGCTACGTACATTTTTTCTAAGTTAACTGTGAATTAATATGACAGGCAATGGCCCCCTCGAGGTGGAATGCTAGAAGAGACCCAAAAAAGAGCAAAAAGGAGTTTCTGAAACAGGCATAGTTATCGATGAGATGAATTAAATTCTACAGAGTACAGTGTACTACTTTTGAAGCTCCAAGGGTCCGGTATTTATTTCGATTAGGTCCTCCACAGAAAGCAAACAGAATTAGATCCAGAATGCCGTAACAGTACTAAGCCATGATAGAAATAAAGAAAAACACAGTTTTAATCTCCAATATTTAGCCTTATATGGTTCTAGTGCATAAAGATTTGGTAAAAGTAAATATAGTTCTCAATGTTTAGCACACTGTATTTTTAGTCTCTTAAACTTTGACAAGAGTAAGATTTGGTCCCCAATATATCCAATTTAAAGCAGATTTTGGACATTTGAAGAATTTTTTCTAATTAATGACAGACTTTATTCACGTTGTCTGTTAAATTAAATTTCAAAATAGAAAAGCAAACTAGTAGCTAACTTTAATGAGCAAAATTAAGAACTAATAGCTCACATGCTAACTAATTAATTAGTAAAAGAAGAAAATTTTTAAACTAAAATTCGTTAGAGTACCCAGTTTTTTTATCCAAATCTCATTTTCACTTTCTATCCAGATTGCCCTCAAGCAAACAATGGTAATACTTAATTTTTTTTGGTATGGAATAACAAATTTCCTTTCTTTTTTTGTTTCTTTGGTTAATTAATTACTAACATGCCTTCAAGTGAATTATTCTTAATGTTAAGATTAGTTGCTACTTCTTTAAGATGTTTATTTCAGCAAACATGTGACAACACATGATTGATTCCATCAATATTTGAGAAAAGCAGTCAATTGCCCTAAATCTACTTCCAATTAGTACCATTAGGGACCAAATTTATTTTTTTGCCGAAACTTTAAAGACTGAAACTACACCACATATTAAATATTAAGGATTAAATTTGTTTTTACCAAAACTTCAATGACCAAAGTTACATACGTGCTAAACATTGAAGATCAAAACTGTATTTCTCCTGATAGAAACATCCAAAATCAACTAGAATCCTGAACAAGTTCACACCTTCTCGTTTAATTCCTGGATTTATGAGAATGATTAAAATGATAACCAAACCATAATTTGGGACTGTGTAGTGTGGACACTGCCTTCAATAGCTCGAGAGACGTATTCAAGTCTTTTCGTGAACGAAATTTGAGTTGTCAAAATACAAAATCTGGGTTACATCACCATCAGTTAACTTCTGTTGTCATGTTTGCATTGAAAATTCGTCGAGCAGTAAAATACTTTCGGTGCGGCATGTCTTCTTGTGATCCTAAACTCGTCAATTATTTCATTTGTCAAACAGCATTATTTCGCACAGAAGAAAAAAATATAATTGATGATCTCAACAATTGTCAGTCTTAATTATCATTTCCAAATGTGAAACCAGAGATGAGGTGAGGTGAGAATCCTGACACATCTCCCTACCATTTTATGGAAATGTAGGATTATCATGTCCTTACCATCTACTGATAAACTTTCAAGGAAAGTGTATGAATGATTAAGGGTGTGTTTGATAAAACTGAAGTTTGAAAACGGAAACTTGGAATCTGAAATCTAAAGTATGAATCTATTAAGTGATTGAATTGTTTAGTACTAAATCTAATATATTTGAATGCATATCACATTAAGTGATAAGTGAATAGTTTATCACTTAATTTTGAAAGTAAATTTTGTCTAGAAAATTTAATGCCACTTAATTAATTCAGATGTTCTCGTTTTTGTTATCAAACGGTCAGAACGTGTTAAGACATGAATCCATTAAATTTAAGTGCTAGATTAAGTTATCAAATAGGGCCTAAATGTCCATCCCTTGGTAAAAAAGTCCTTATAATCCAAAATCATGTTTGCTGATTTGCTTATGCATATCAAACATCAGTGCTCCAACAGATGCTGAACTGTAAGAGTAGAGCAATTAGATGGCATCCAAGTTAGAGACTAACCCTGTTTGATAACACAATTCAGCACTTAAACTTAATAGATTCAGATCTTAACACGTTCAGACCGTTTGACAACTGAAAATAGAACATCTGAATGAATTAAGTGGTACTGAATTTTTGAGGCAAAACTTGCTCTCAAAAATAAGTGATAAGTTATTCGCTTATCACTGAATATGATATACATTCAAATGTATCAGATTTAGCACTTAACAATTCAATCACTTAATGAATTCAGACTTCAGTTTTCAGATTTCAGTTTTATCAAACGCACCCTAAAGCAATTATTGATATTTTTTTCTCTAATGGGTAAGTTATATCCACCATTGACAGGGAAATAGTCTTCCTCTTCCTTCCTCTATATCTCATCATCAAAATGTTAAAAAAAAAAAAAGTTTCAAAATCGTAATCAAATCAGACATCAAGATTAAAAAAAGAAGCACCAGCAGCTTATGCCCATGAGCAGTGACCTTGTCCATCCATTAAAACCCCACAGAGTTATCCCTCTCTTGAAGTGGGTTGGCGTTGGTGTCTCCAAGTAGCATCCTTATATGGCACAACATCTAATGAATGACTATTTTCCCGTTAATACCATGAGCCCATATCAAGTTCCTGTTGGTGTCTCACACCCTTGGAAGTAGTTAGAAATGAAAACGAAATCTAGGCTCTGATCCCTCAAATCTTATTGTAAAAGGAGTGAATCAAGAAACCAAGAAAGAAATAGGCATAGAGAACAAAGAATAGTAATATGTTATTATGTAAAAGGGTACATATTTGTTACAGATGTTGGACAAGTAATCAATCAAAGTGCATCATACTCATCCCATCGCACCAACATGGTGATGCATTTCCTAATTATGTAACATTTTGTTCTCTGCTGCTTTGCAAAAGCAAGGCATCTTTTTCTCAAGCTCGACCCGTCTTCCACCTGAGGCTGCTGTCTCCCATCTTCTTCTGATGGTCTAGAGCACCAATGGCCCATTCTTCTGCTCAACTATTTTTGTACGCTGAAACTTTTATTGTCTCAAGCTTATATGTGGAGAAGTAATCAAAGCGTATGGTACTTGAAGGAGGCGAGGGAGGAGGTTCAGCCGGAATGAAGTCATCTACCCAGCCATTAATAACGCATATAAATTTTACAGTTGAGACTAGTGGCATCAATAGTTTGAAATTGTGATTTGGTTTATGGTAATCTGTAGGGAGTTTTATTAAAGGAAACACTACAAGAAATTTATGCTTTTCGTGACCTGTCAAATAGTTGAAGTCACAAAAGGCTTATCTTTTATGACATGAAATTAGTACTAGTCATAAAATGTGTAATTTTCAAGTCACAAATAATAGAAATGACATTTTTTTTACGAGTCACGATTGATTTTCTGACTTATAAATGAACACCACCATTTATATAATCACAATCAATCTTATGACTTGAAAATAAACTATGACTATATAAACGGTGACCCATATTTACTAGTCACAAAATAAGTTGCGAATTATAAATGAATATCATTCTATTACTTGTAACTTGAAAATCAAATTTTTTGTGACTATCACCAGTTTCATGTCATAAGAAATAAGTCTTTTGTGACTTTTAGCTATTTAACAAGTCAGAAAAAGTATAAATTTCTTGTAGTGAAAATTGTTTAAAATGTCTCTCATATTTTTCGTTCTTCATTTTTAAAAATGTTAATTTTACATTCTTTACAAATTCAAATTGGCAAATTTTGGTCTCAACCAAGTTTCTAACCATTTTTTTGCTTGAGATCATCGCTTGACTAATATATTTATTTTTTATGTACAAAAAGGTCAAATTCTACTTTTTAATGGCAAAAATGAATATGAATTGAATCAAATCCTATCTTTTTAGGAGAAAAAATGAATGTAACTCAGATCAAATCCTATTTTTTAGGGACAAAAATAAATATGGATTGAGTCATTTATTTAACTACAAATGGAATTCAATCTTTTTGCCTCTAAACAATGACCATGTATCGGTTACATAATGGATTCAAAGAAAAAGGTAGTCGAAAACTTAAGTTGGGATCAAATTTTAACGATTTGATTATATAAGAAACGTAAAGGTATTATTTTAAAAGTACATGACGAAAAAATTCAGTGGTCAAAATGTGAGGGATTTTTTGAAACGATTTTCATTTTATAAAAAGTGGGTGCCTTGCTGGGATTCCTAAGTAATTTGGACCGCTTCAATATCCGAAAGGCACAGATATGAGAGTGACAAGTCTTTATTACCAGGGATTCAAGTTATAAGTTGACTAATTTACATGAATGTCTCCTCATCCCATTTTGTGATCGTAGACACGGAATTTTGACTTGATCTCACATTTGTCATTGACAAAAAATTATTTACGAGAATATATAGAGAATATATAGATCATTCTTGTACCATGTTAGAACTAATACTATAAAATTTTCTTGCTCTACACTTAAACTACCCCCTGCATCTAGAACAATGTTTTTAAACTGAAACCATGAGTGAACTGGTTGAGCTTTTGGTTTGTGGTTCAACCGTTTGGTTCATATTTCAATTATTTTATTCATTTTAGTCGTAAATATTTTGGGTGTTACTGAATACAAAAAAGAAAAGAAATTAATTAAGAAAAGCGAAAACAGTTCACTGGTTCAATTTTTATCGGTTTAACCAGTTTTTGATCGAATGTGCCAAATTCTTTTAATTTTACAGGTTAATATGGAGCTGAATTGATGCCATGGCCAATTCGCAATTGACCAGTTGGTCTGGTCCGATGTTTCGAAATTCTGAATTAGTTGTATAAATCTTGTAAATTCAAATACTATTTCTCATGTTCAACTTTTCTTGGAAACAAGAATGCCTACAATGCTAACACGAAGTTCTACTTAAACAATAAAGACAGGCACACACTTTAGGCCTTTTATGCATTGTGGTCTTCTAAGGAAAAATTTTTACATTTTTCATGAATATATTTTCAATCACCATTTCATCTCACATATATAAAACTATTATAGTATTTTTTTTTTAACAAAATTCAAAGGTAACAATCCAAACGGCCCCTAAGTATGTACATTTGATAACAAATTAAATAAAGTTAAATACTAAATGTGGAGAATAAATTATTGGCACTAATAGAAAGCAACGTGCATTTCATTAAGAGGAGCTTGTTTAATGTGCTTTCCGAAAAATACTAATGTTAAATTTATGACCTCACCTAAAAAATCATTTTCAAAATTTTTTGTGAAAATCTTTCAAAAATTTTAAATTGAAGACTTGTAATTATTGGGTAGATATCTTTAAGATTGTGAAGTTTGAAGGTCAAATTATTTCCTAGCTTCCACAATATTTTTTTTCAATCTATGACTAATTATTTCATGGTCATCTAATAAGAGGAGCTTGTTTAATGTGCTTTCCAAAAAATAGTGATGTTAAATTTATGACCTCACCTAAAAAATCATTTTCAAAATTTTTTGTGAAAATCTTTCAAAATTTTTAATTGAAGACTTGTAATTATTGGGTAGATATCTTTAAGATTGTGAAGTTTGAAGGTCAAATTATTTCGTAGCTTCCACAATATTTTTTTTCAATCTATGACTAATTATTTCATGGTCATCTAATAAAAATATTCTTTATGAAACTATGGGCAAAAATTTATTAATCTAATTTATGAAACAAATGATTGGACGGTGTCTTATTTTGAAGGCACTTGGCTTCTCCCTTAGATCTTCGCTTCCTCTGGCATTATGTTTTTCTCATTTTTTTATTAGCTTAAGAAAAAACAACAAAGATTTATCGAACCAAAGAGGTTAGAGAAAATTTTGGATAGAAGATTAATTTTAACAAAGTTTTACTATGATATCGTAACTCTTTTTGTGATGTGATTTATGTTAGTTAAAATGATGATTGACAAGATAAAATAATGATTAAAAATGTGTTTTTAATATAAATAAAGGCCTTATTCTCTGTTGATTTATAAAACCTGATTTTAGCTTTTGATTTTCAAAAAACTATTTTATTGTGTTCTCAACTGACTTTGAAAACTTGACTTTAAATGATTTGGTTTCAAAAAGTTAAAAATCAGGTATTGAAATTGAGGTGATCTGATTTTCAATTATTTGGTTTTAAAAAGTTGAAAATCAGAAGCAGGTCTTGAAGTTGAGGTGCGTTTAGATTCTAATTGTAACTTACCTTATCATGCAGGCAAAAATACTCTTCAATTTTTAACATAATTACTAAACTAGCTAAAGATTATATAAGTTTTTATTAGGGGTAGGCAAAAAAACCCGCCGACCCGAAAGCCCACACGACCCGATCCGATCCGACACGAAATTTAGGATACCCGATCCGATTTATCTCATCGGATCATATTAGGATCGGGTACCCACAAATATCGGGTACAGATACGGGTCAAAAAAATAAAAACCCGCAGGTACCCGACCCCAGGGTATATTGTATAAATATTAAAAAAATTAGGAGTCAATATATAACTTAATATATTTTAAGTTTTAACCCTAATTGGACATCCAAACAGTAGTAGTACATTCGAGTCTTATCTCCGCCTCCAACTCCAAATCTCCACCTTTCTTTCTCCAAAACATCGACCGACGACCACTATTGAAATTCTAACAAAAGTTCAACCTACTGTCCTCCTCTTTTTTCAACTTTTCTATCAAGTGTAACAAGAAAAGGCTGCTCTGAAGTAATTTATCATCTGCTATCTCTCATTTATTTTCAACCTTTTGATTCAACCTAATGCTCTGATGTAGCCATTTTTAGATTGAAATTTGTTGGGGGTTAGTTCAGAATTTTGTTATTGCTAGTAGCTTCAGGGACATTTTTATTTTTTTAAATTATCATATTAGCGATTCATTTTTATAGACTAGTAGTAGTGGTAGTATATACTGGGTTGGTGTGGTTGTTTGACTTTTTCTCTATAATTAAGCACCTACAATCAAAGCTTTTCAGCTTAAATTGTATTCAAAGTGTAATGAAACTTTACTTTGTCTATTATATATTATAACTTTAATTTGTATTAGATACTTGAGAGTTGAGAGACTGATTTGATTGTTGAATGAAATGTGTGATAGAATATTGATGTGTGGACTTTAAAATGTGTTGATTTTGGATTGTTAAATCTTTGATGAAATGTGTTGGATCTTGAATTGTTGAAATAGATTGATTTTAAACTGTTAAATCTTTAATAAAATGTGATCATTTACCAACAAGAAATTGAAAATTAGGGGCGGCTATCCTATATCCCAACCCTTTTTTTGCCGGGGGCCGGGTTAGGGTCGGAAATTTGCTGACCCGATAGGTTAGGGTCGGATCAGTCAAATTCCATTAGGCGCGGGTACCCGACCCATGTCCACCCCTAGTTTTTATAATGCCTCTCTATCTTCTTCCTATTTTTATCCCATTTCCATATTCATCTACATGCCTCCTTTTTTCATCTTCTCATCCAAAATTTAATCTTTATAAGCAAAGTAAATAATTATATCAAAAATTATTTAATTAGTACAAAAATTCATTTATGCAGCATACAAGAGTAACTTGGTCGTCTTCTGTCAAAATTAACTTTTTAAACTTTTTAAGAAAAGTTATGCATTTATTAATATAATTTAAAAATCTAATTCTTAACAATCAATTTTATAAAATCAAATTTTACAAAATCAAAATTAATTGAGTGCACACCCAAAAAATATTTCTCCCCTAAATTATCATCTATCGGAAACAATTCACATCACCCAAAAAGCAAAATGGTGCACAATCTGGGGACAAGGCACCGACGTCGTTTAATTGCCTAACTTTCTCTGTTTTTTTTTTTTTTTTTTTTTTTGGATAAAAGCCTAACTCTCTATAAACGACAGCGTGTCATCTTCTCCAAAATCCCAAGTGAAGTTACACACGCGAAATTTCCCGGACTCTTGTCAGTTTCCTTCTAAAAACCAAACTTCTTCAATCAGTCGGCTTCCTCTGAGTTAAGTTCAGTAATCCCAAATCCCAATTTGCCTATTTTTCTCTTTTGTTTATTTTGAATAAATTCTTCCTTCCCGTATTTAGCCCAATTTTCTGATTTTCCTATTTTATTAGATTATCTTTCTTGAGTTTGGCAGCAGCCCTCCCAATTACTCAATAGTTTCATCAATCAAAAACCCTCTTGTCTCTCTTCTCCGGTAAGTTAGAAAGAAACCCCTTTGCGTAAGTGGCCTGTTTTCTCCGTTTTCTTAAGGAAAAAATCATCAAGATTGAATTTTTATTAGTTTATTTGTCTGATGTATTTAAGGCTACACTGGGCTTATTTTTATGTGGCTATTGGAAATTTTTTGTGGGTTTTTTGTGATGTTGTTCAAGTGTTTGAAATTTGCAGAAAGGAATCATCGAAGTTTTAGTCTTGCTGCCATGGCTAGGAGCTCATTCAAGCTTGAACACCCCTTGGGTAAATATTCTTGTCTTTGTTCGAAGAGTACTTTTATTTCTAATTATTGATGTCAACGAATTTGTTTGTAGTTGATTTTAGTGATAATGGGTTTGTGCTACGTTGATGATTTTTTAAGTTTGGTACTCAAAAGTGGTACGAGCTCTTGGACTTGATCAAAGTGTTTATGGTTTCTTATCGCGTGATGGATTGGGGTTTTAGAATGATCTTTTGAATTAGTGGCTAGTATTGATGAAGTTTACCATGGTCATTCTGTTTTTTATTAGGTTAAATTGGGAAGCAAAAGGTTTTTATGGAGTAATTCTGTTATTGAAGGCTTATTTTTGCAAGAACTCATTGGAATCTAATGCGTTCATTGTTTATTTGGCTGTGATTCATCTATCCTACGGCATTCAGTTGCTCTCGTGGATTTTGTGAAGATTATTCTCGGTGTATATCAACTATAATTTTGTTACTGTTTTTCACTTCACTGGCCTTGTTAGTTGCACGAGTGGTATTTTGATATCGGGTTTTGTTTCCATATTACTGAGGTTTCTATCTTTTTTGAGTTAGTAACCTGAAGTTTATGTTTTCCTTAATTGGAGAATGGGTTTTGAGAACCATTCACTCTTCTTCCTTCTTTTTACTTGTCCATTTTTTGGAAAAATGGACGTTGCAGGGCCATTGTTGTACAGCTGAAATATGAGTAAAGTTAATCCATGAAGGTTTTTAGCTGGTAGTATAGTTAATATAGTTCAGAAAGCATGGAAATGGAAACTTTTTTTTGTTTTCCTAAACTTACTTTAACCTTTGGCTTTTTCTTTTAATTTTTTGGCTATTGCATGCCTCGCAAGCAAGAGATATGCATCTGCTATTTAATCATCGTTCAGTGTTGTTCTGTAAACTTGTTCTCATATTATTTTCAGGGAAATTATTGCAAATCATATTGTAGCTCAAATTTCCTGGGTTATCTGATTATGTGTTCTTTCTCTTTAAATTGGAGGATTGAATTCTGACGTTGTTGTTAACTAAATCATTTTCTTCTATATGTCAGAAAGGAGGCAGGCAGAGTCTTCTCGCATCAGAGAGAAGTACCCTGATAGGATTCCGGTAAGATCTTCTGTCTGGTCAATACAGGATATTGGTGGTTTGTGGCTTTATAGCAACAAGTAATGTATAGTTTCTAGCCTCACTGACTATTTTTTCTGATACAGGTGATTGTTGAGAAGGCTGAAAGAAGTGATATTCCTGACATTGACAAGAAGAAGTATGTTATCCTTTGTTCTCTCCATTGCATGTGCCTGTTTTCCCAATTTAAGTGTCTTTCTTCATTCAGCATTGATGACTTGGTCATTAAATGTAATCTATCACTTTTTTGGCAATCTTCATTCGGTATTGATGACTAGGTCATTTAACTTTTAGGTTGAAAAATTTCTTGAACCACCTATGTGAGATCTTCGCTTATGCTTCTTCAATTATAAGAATTTGTTCTTTTCTTTTTCAATAACCGAATTTAAGATACAATTTTGATGCTGCTTGTTTTCACTTTATATGGTCGTTGATGAGCAGTGTACTTTTGTTGCTTTGAATGTACCTTAAGCTTGGTTAACAGTAATATGTTCACCATTCTGACGCTTTGTATTCATCTCAAACTTTAAGAGGAGATCACGATCATATCATTTGAGAACTGCGAGGTCTGTAGTTTGTTATCAGAACTGATGTGCTTCTTCCTGATAAGTTGTTGAAAAACATACAGTCCCTCCTAGAAAACATCAATGTTCTTGGCATGTTTTGTGGATTTGCTGATTGCCTGACAATACTTGTTGGGCAGTTTTTGTAAGTTTGGCTGCTTAATAATTGTTTAATTTGGCTGAACTGAATGTTTCATTAGTCTGTCTGCTTTATATTCCCTAGTCATTGGTGTAATGGATAAATTAGTACATGTTTTAAACCCTGCTTAGTTGCAGTTTCCATGCTGCATGCTGAATTTGGCCCATTTGATTCCTACAGCTGTAATTAGGGAAAAAAATTAAGTTGAGAAATCATTGCACGCTTGTGGAGTTTGTATTTCCCGAGTGAACAGTTGGGTGTAGTAAATTCTTCTGTATTGACATGAATGAAGAGTCTTACGGTTGTTTTTTGGAAATCACTTGGATTTATGATATTCAAAGATCAGTTGTTTTTGTTGTAGTGAATATTTACATAATTTTGGTCTTATGGATTGAATGTCCACTCATGTCTATCCTACCCTTTGTATGCAGATACCTTGTCCCTGCTGACTTGACCGTTGGCCAGTTTGTTTATGTTGTCCGGAAAAGGATCAAGCTCAGTGCTGAGAAGGCTATATTTGTTTTTGTCAAGAACACACTCCCACCCACTGGTTAGCTCTATTCTTTTTCATGTTTGGTACTACTAGCGTTTGTTTTAAGCTGTTCAGTGAGTAACATCCAATTCTTACAGCTGCTCTGATGTCTGCAATTCATGAGGAAAACAAGGATGAAGATGGTTTTCTTTACATGACTTACAGTGGCGAGAACACATTCGGATTCCCAGAAGTCAGTGACATCAAAGTTGTGTAAATAAGAGTCTGAAGTGTAAATTCTCGCTATCCCCTACATATGGCAATGTCTTGCATGCTTTACATTGTTATCTATGGTCTGATTCTGCCTAAACTGGATCAGTTGCATCATTTCTTTCCTTTGAAATGTTTGATTACACTTTTATCTTATTGGATCTACCTATATACGAGGGATAGCACTGAATTTAATGTCAGTTGGATCTATCTTATAATCCCAAATCATGTTTTCTAATTTGCTTATGCGCATCAAACATCAGTACTGCAACAGATGCTGAATTGTGAGAGAGGAGCAATTAGATGGCATCCAAGTTAGAGACTAAAGCGATTATTGATTTTTCTTTTCCCCCCCCCTAAAGGGCAAGTTACATCCACCATTGACAGGGAAATAGTCTTCTTCTTCCTTCATTGAACGAGTACAACTTCTATATCAAAACAAAAAAACGTTTCAACATCGAAATCAAATCAGAGATCAAGATTAAAGAAAGAAACATCAGCAGCTTATGCCCATGAGCAGTGACCTCGTCCACCCATTAAAGCCCCACAGAGTTATCCCTCTCTTGAAGTGGGTTCGCCTTGGTGTCTCCTAAGTAGCATCTTTACACGGCACAACATCTAACGAATGACAATTTTCCCGTTAATACCCTGAGCCCATATCAAGTTCCTGTCCATATCTGATGTCCTTGGTAGCACTTCCCTCCGTTTTTTCTTTTCTTTTAACTTGGAAATGAAAACGAAATCTAGGCCCTGATCCCTCAAATCTCATTGTAAAAGGAGTGAATCAAGAAACCAAGAAAGAAATACGTATAAGAAACAAAAAAAAAAAAAAAAGGTAATATGTTATTATGTGAAATGGTACATGTTTGTTACAGATGTTGGACAAGTAATCAATCAAAGTGCATCATACTTATCCCAACGCACCAACATGGTGATGCATTTCCTAATTATGTAAAATTTTGTTCTCTGCTCCTTTGCAAAAGCAAGGCATATTTTTCACAGGCTCGACCCGTCTTCCAGCAAGAGGCTGTTGTCTGATTGTCTCCCATCTTCTTCTTCTGATGGTCAACTAACACAGGTGGCCCATTCTTCTGCTCAACTATTTTTGTATGCTGAAACTTTTGCTGTCCCAAGCTTGTATCATGTGGAGAAGTAATCAAAGTGTATGGTACTTAAAGGAGGCCACGGAGGAGGTTCAGCCGGAATGAAGTCATCTACCCGGCCATTAATAACGCATATAAATTTTACAGTTGAGGCTAGATGCATAAATAGTTTGAAATCGTGATTTGGATTATGGTAATCTGCAGGGAGTTTTATTAAAGGGAAGATCGTTCAAAACATTTCTCATTTTTCATTCTGTATTTCAAAATGTTAATTTTACGTCCTTAACAAATTCAAGTTAACAAAATTTGGTTTCAACCAAGTTTCTAACTATTTTTTAGCTTGAGATCACCACGTGACACGCATGCATTTATTTTTTATGTACAAAAAGGTCAAATTCCATGTTTTAGTGGCAAAAATGAATATGAATTGAGTCAAATCCTACCTTTTTAGGGGGAAAAAACGAATGTAGTTCAAATCAAGTCCAATTTTTTAGAGACAAAAATGAATATGAATTCGGTTATTTGTTTAACTACAAATGGAATCCAATTTTTTGGCCTCTAAAAAATGACCATGCATCAGCCACATAATGGATTTAAGGTAAAAAGCAGTCGAAAACTTGGGTTGGGGTCAAATTTTAACAACTTAATTTTGTAAAAAGCATAAAGTTATCATTTTAAAAGTACATGATGAAAAAAATTCATTTGTCAAAATGTAAAGGATTTTTTTAAATGATTCTCACTTTGTTAAAAGTGGGCGCTTAGCTGGGCTTCCTAAGCAACTTGGACCGCTTCAGTATCCGTAAGGCACGGACATGAGAGTGACAAGTCTATTACGAGGGATTCGAATTCTAAGTTGACTAATTTACATGAATGTCTCCTAATCCCATTTTATGACCATGGACTGTCACTTACGTTTGTTTTCCTCCACGGAATTTTGACTTGATCTCACATTTGTCTTTGACAAAAAATTATTAACGAGAATATATAGATCCACACCCTAATGCAAAAAATTATGCGTGGGGTTAAATCCACACCCCTATAATCTAAATTCACACATCTTATATATTAATGACTTGTATTACGAGCATAAATAACTTGTACTATTAGTATTAAAGGTTATATCAGGTGTGGATTTATAGTATAAGGGTGTGGATTTAGCCTCTCTCAAAATTATTAACGAAAATGTGTAGTTCATACTTGTTCAATGTTTGAACTAATACTATAAAAATTTCTTGCTCCACACTTAAACCAGCCCATTGCATCTAGGGCAATGTTTTTAAACCAAGACCGTGAGTGAACTGGTTGAGCTTGTGGTTTGTGGTTCAACCATTTGGTCCATATTTTAATTATTTTATTCATTTTAGTAGTAAATATTTTGGATGCTGTTAAAAAAATTAATTAAGAAAAACAAAAAGAGTTCATTGGTTCAATTTTTACCGATTTAACAAGTTTCTGATCGAATTCGCCAAATTCTTTTCATTTTAAACATTAATATGGAATTGAATTGATGCCATGGCCAATTTGTGATTGACCAATTGGTCTGGTCCGATTTTTCAAAACTCTGAATTAATTGTATAAATCTTGTAAATTCAAATGCTATTTCTCATGCTCAACAATTCCCACAATACTATTACGAAGTTCTACTAAAACAATGAAAACAAGCACACTATTTAGGCCTCGTATGCATTGTGGTCTTCTAAGGAAAAACTTTTACATTTTTCAATCACCATTTTATCTCATATACATAAAATTATTTTAGTACCTTTTTTAAACAAAAACTTCAAAAGATAACAATCTAAAAGATCTAAGTATGTACATATAATAAAAAATTAAATAAATTAAATACTAAATGGGAGAATAAATTATTGGCATTAATAGAAAGCAACATGTATTTCATTAAGAGGGGCTTGTTAAATATGCTTTACTTAAAATACTAATATTAAATTTATGACTTCACCTAAAAAATAATTTTCATCTTTGTTGATGCAGACTTTTTAATTATAACAGTTGGTGATAATCTTTCAAAAATTTTAAATTGAGGACTTGTAATTATTGGGTAGATTTCTTTAAATTGTGATTTTTGAATGTCAAGTTATTTCTATCTTCAACAATTTTTTTTCTTTCTAGAATTAATTATTTCATGGTCATCTAGTAAAAATATTCTTTTTGAAACTATGGGCAAAATTTTTAACCTAATCTATGGAAATTCAAATCATTCGACGGTGTCTTACTCCGAAGGCACTTAGCTTCTTTCTTAGATCTTCGCTTTTCTCTTGCATTCTGTTTTCCTCATGTTTTTTATTAGCTTAAGAAAAAAGAACAAAGATTTACAAAACCAAAGAGGTTAGACCAAAAAAAAAAAAAAAAAAACTTTTGGGCAGAAGATTAATTTTAAAAAAGCTTTACTATAATGTCGTAATTTTTTTGATGTGATTTATGTTAGTTAAAATGATGATTGAGAAAATGAAATAATGATCAAAACATGTGTTCTTAATATAACAAGGGCCTTTTTCTCAACTAAATTATGAAACCTGATTGTAGTTTTTGATTTTCAAAAAACTATTTTATTGTGTTCTCAAGTAATTTTGAAAAGTTGATTTGAGATTATTTTGCTCCAGAAAGTTGAAAATCAAAACCCAGAAGTAGGTCTTGAGATGCTTTTAGATTCTAATTGTAACTTACATTTTCATGCAAACAAAAATACTCTTCAATTTTCAACATAATTACTAAACTACCTAAAGATTATGTAAGTTTTATAGTCTCTCTATCTTCTTCCTATTTTTATCCCGTTTCCACATTCATCCACATGCCTCCCTTTTTCATCTTCTCATCCAAAATTTATTCTTTATAAGCAAAGTAAATAATTATATCAAAACATATTTAATTAGCACAAAAATTCATTTATGCAGCATATAAGGGAAACTTGGTCATCTTCTGTCAAAATTAGCTTTTTAAACTTTTTAACTAAAATTATGCATTTAGTAAAATAATTTAAAAATCTAATTTTTGAGAGTCAAATTTGTAAAATCTAATTTTACAAAATCAAAATTAATTGAGAACAAACCCAAAAAATATTTTCCCCCAAATTATCATCTATCGGCTTGGCCCACCATGCAGTTGTTTCATGAATCCGCAAACAATTCACATCACCCAAAAAGCAAAACGGTGCGCAATCTGGGGACAAGGCACCGACGTCATTTAATTGCCTAACTTTCTCTATTTTTTTTTTTTTTCAATTTTTTGGGTAATAGCCTAACCCTCTATAAACGACAGCGTATCACCTTCGCCAAAATCCCAAGTCAAGTTACACACGAAAATCTCCCCGGCCTTTGTCAGTTTCCTTCTAAAACCAAACTTCTTCAATCAGTCGGTTTCGTGTGAGTAAGTTCAGTAATCCCAAATCCCAATTTGCCTCTTTTTCTTTTTTGTTTATTTTGAACAAATTCTTCCTTCCCCTGTTTAGCCCAATTTTCTGATTTTCCTATTTTATTAGATTATCTTTCTTGATTTTGACAGCAGCCCTCCCAATTAATCAATAGTTTCATCAATCAAAAACCCTTTTGTCTCTCTTCTTCAGTAAGTTAGAAAGAAACCCTTTTGCGTAAGTGGCCTATTTTCTCCGTTTTCTTGAGGAAAAAATCATCAAGATTGAAATTTTTATTAGTTTATTTGTCTGATGTATTTAAGGCTACACTGGGCTTATTTTTATGTGGCTATGGGAAAAGTTTTGTTGGTTTTTTTGTGATGTTGTGTTAGTGTTTGAAATTTGCAGAAAGAAATCATCAAAGTTTGAGTCCTGCTGCTATGGCTAAGAGCTCATTCAAGCTTGAACACCCCTTGGGTAAATATTCTTGTCTTTGTTCGAAGAGTACTTTTATTTTTAATTATTGATGTCAATGAATTTGTTTGTAGTTGATTTTAGTGATAATGGATTTGTGCTACGTTGATGATTTTTTAAGTTTGGTGCTAAAAGTGGTACGAGTTCTTGGACTTGATCAAAGTTTTTGTGTGGTTTCTTATCGCCTGATGGATTGGGGTTCTAGAATGATCTTTTGAATTAGTGGCTAGTACTGATGGAGTTAACCGTGGTCATTCTGTTTTTATTAGGTTAAATTGGGAAACAAAAGGTTTTTGTAGAGAAATTCTGTTATTGAAGGCTAAATTTTGCAAGAACTCATTGGAATCCAAGGCGTTTCATTGTTTATTTGGCTGTGTTTCATCTATCCTACTAAGCTGGCATTCAGTTGCTCTCGTGGATTTTGTGAAGATCATTCTAGCTGTATACCAACTATAATTTTGTTACTGTTTTTTACTTCACTGGCCTAGTTAGTTGCAAGAGTTCTATTTAATATAGGGTTTTGTTTCCATATAACAGAAGTTTCTCGTTCATGAACACAAGTCAGAACTACAAATTTTGTTTCTATCTTTTTAAGTAAACCACCTGAAGTTTATTGTTTTCCTTAATTGGAGAATGTGTTTTGAGAACTATCATTCTTCTTTCTTCTATTTACTTGTCCGTTTTGAAAAAATGGATGTTGCAAGGCCATTGTGGTGTTACAGCTGAAATATGAATAAAGTTAATCCTCGAAGGTTTTTAGCTGGTAGTATAGTTAATATAGTTCAGAAAGCATGGAAATGGAAACCTTTTTTTAACCTCAGCTTACTTTAACCTTTTGCCTTTTCTTTTAACTTTTTGGCTGTTGCATGCCTCACGAGCAAGAGATATGCATCTGCTATTTAATCATCGTCCAGTGTTGTTCTGTAAAGTTGTTCTCATAGTATTTTCAGGGAAATTATTGCCAATCACATTGTAGTTCAAATTTCCTGAGTTATCTGATTATGTGTTCTTTCTCTTTAATTTGGAGGATTGAACTCTTTGTTGTTAAACTAAATCGTTTCCTGCCATATGTCAGAAAGGAGGCAGGCAGAGTCTTCTCGCATCAGAGAGAAGTACCCTGATAGGATTCCAGTAAGATCTTTTGTCTGGTCAATACAGGATATTCGTGGTTTGTGGCTTTATAGCAATAAGTAATGTATAGTTTCTAGCCTCACAGACTGTTTTTTCTGATACAGGTGATTGTTGAGAAGGCTGAAAGAAGTGATATTCCTGACATCGACAAGAAGAAGTATGTTTATCCTTTGTTTTCTTCATTGCATGCTCCTGTTTTTAAGGTTTAAGGATTTAGGTGTCTTCCTTCATTCAGCATTGATGACTAGGTCATTTAAGTTTTAGGTTAAAAAATTTCTTGAACCACCTATGTGGGATCTTATGCTTCTTCAACTATAAGAATTTGTTCCTTTCTTTTTTCAATAACTGAATTTAAGATACAATTTAGCTGCTGCTTATTTTCACTTTATATGGTCCATGATGAGCAGTGTTCTTTCATTGCTTCGAATGTAGCTTAAGCTTGGTCAACAGTAATATGTTCACCATCGCGATGCTTGTTTATATTCATCTCAAACTTTGAGAGGAGATCATGATCATATCATTTGAGAACTGCAAGGTCTGTAGTTTGATATCAAAACTGATGTGCTTCTTCCTGATGGGTTGTTGAAAGACATATAGTCCCTCCTAGAAAACATCAATGCTCTTGGCATGTTTTCTGGATTTGCTGATTGCCTGACAATACTTGTTGGGAAGTTTTTGTAAGTATGGCAGCTTAGTAATTGTTTAATATGGCCAGACGGAGTGTTTCAGTATTCTGACTGCTTTATATTCACTAGTCGTTGGTGTAATGGACAAATTAGTAGGTGTTTTAAGCCCTGCCTAGTTGCATTTTCCATGCTGCCTGCTGAATTGGGCCCGTTTGATTCCTACAGCAGTATTTAGGGAAAAAAGAAATTAAATACATTGAGAAATCATTGCACACTTGTGGAGTTATGAATTTTGTACTTTGTATTTCCTGAGTGAACAGTTGGGTGTAGTAAATACTCCTGTATTGACATGAATGAAGAGTCTTAAGGTTGTTTTTTGGAAATCACTTGGATTTAAGATATTCAAAGATCAGTCGTTTTTGTTGTAGTGAATATTTACATAATTTTGGTCTTATGCATTGATTGTCCACTCATTTCTATCGTACTTTTGTATGCAGATACCTTGTCCCTGCTGACTTGACCGTTGGCCAGTTTGTTTATGTTGTCCGGAAAAGGATCAAGCTCAGTGCTGAGAAGGCTATATTTGTTTTTGTCAAGAACACACTCCCACCCACTGGTTAGCTCTATTCTTTTTCATGTTTGGTACTATTGGCGTTTGTTTCAAGCTGTTCAGTGAGTAACATCCGACTCTTACAGCTGCTCTGATGTCTGCAATTTATGAGGAAAACAAGGATGAAGATGGTTTTCTTTACATGACGTACAGTGGCGAGAACACATTCGGATTCCCTGAAGTTCAGTGACATCAAAGTTGTGTAAATAAGAGTCAAAGTGTAAATTCCCGCTATCCCCTACATATGGCAATGTCTTGCATGCTTTATCTTGTTATCTATGGTCTGATTCTGCCTAAATTGGATCAGTTGCATCATTTCTTTCCTTTGAAATGTTTGATTACACTTTTATCTTATTGGATCTACCTATATATAAGGGATAGCATTGAATTTAGTGTCAATATGTGTTGATGTCTCCTGCGTTGTCTGTTCTGCATTGCCAAAAAAAAAAAAAAAAAGTTGTATAACGTATTCGGACCGCTAGAGAGTTGATCTTTTATGTCTATGGACAAAAGCGTGACGCACTAACTGCCTTTTGGATAAGCCGAAGGAAAGCAGCCCTCTTCAATCTGTTGGGAGGGCAAAACTATAATGGTTTGACAGTGCAAATCACTAGTACGTCAAGGGGCAGCTTATCTGCATATTACTGAGGCTCCAACCACCTGCCCCAACATCAGAGTTGGTTTTGGGCGGTGGGTGAGTGTGGTTTTGATTTATCTGTTTGACAGTCAATGTCTGCTCTTCTCAACTCTCTCTCTCTCATAGTTTCGTCTTGGAGGTGAAATCTAGGATTTAGGTTTCACACTTCTCATTTCCTGCAACTACGTATGAGGGATCTGCCCAAGTCTTTGATACAAAAACATTTATCAAATTCTGCCTTGAAAGTGGCCTGAGTACATTAACTTGAGGATACAGTTACACAAGGCTGTCAAATGAAGCGCCTACAAGACTACAAGAGATTGGGTTCCAGGTCGAGAATTCGAGCAAGTTTACATGCAGAAGAACGAGCTTGAGACAATCTGCTTTTCGATCACGTGGAAGGGTTTTTCTTTTGGTGCTTGTTCTTCACCCACTTAAAACTCATGCCACTCTTCAGTTTTTGCGCGCCAGCAGCGGCCATTGATTTGGCTTTGCTGAATCCTGATGCCCGTTTCTTGTTATTTCCAGCGTCTTTGGTTGCAGTGGAGGTGTCATCATCTTCCATTGCACCAATTCCTCCTGCACCCCATTGATCTGCCCAGCTCGGTCCGTCAGTAGCCATTCTTCTTTGGATCTAAGAGCAAGGAACAGATAAATTCAGACTCAACACCTAAAATCAATCGCCAACGGCTGGTTTAAAGTGATGCCATGTGGTAGAATTATGTGCAATCAAGTCATCAACTCTTTTAGCATCTCGATATCAATGAATTGCAGGATACATAATAGTAATGAAAGTTGATGAAGAAGACCCTACAAATGATGAACGACAAGGGTCCCTAAAGATCTCAAGAATAATTTGAAACACACACAAAGAAACTCAAAAGGGCAGGGGGAATTACCTTGCTTGGACTTAAATCTTGAAGGGCTGATGCTGCTGATTCCTATGAAGAAGGAAGTGAGAAGACTGACTTGATGATGAAAAGCTAAGAGATTTAGGCCTTAAATGGTAAGCTTAGTGGGGAGGCTGTATCTTGCATGTGGATAGGCTGGCCCGTAATTTGTCCGGTGTTTATTTTAAAAAAGACATGCCAACTCACGAATTACCTTCCACTGAAGCAAAGTGTGTACGGCATTGCTTTCCCTTTTAGCTTTACTTTATTAGCAATAATGCCAACTCCATCCACCATTTCGACCTAATAGCCCTGTTTCGTAGTTGGTTAGGTTTGTGGGAAACCAATTGTCTTTGAAAACAATGGATCCCTCTTCCTTCTTCTGATTTGTTGCTTTCATTTCATATTTTTTTCCCCCTGAACATAGGATAAAAGTGGAAGCTTGTTGGATGGAGCAGGGCTGCGCAACTCACTAGTTGCATCGCTTATATAGATAGTAAATTTAGGTTCCGTTTGATAACTCAATTCAACACTTAAATTTAATAAATTTAGATCTTAACACGTTTAGATGCATTTGATAATAAAAAGTAAAACATCTGAATTAATTAAGTGACACTGAAATTTATAGGTAAAATTTGGTCCCAAAATTAAGTGATAAACTATTCACTTTTCACTTAATGTAATATACATTAAAATATACTAGATTTAGTATTTAACAATTCAATCACTTAATGGATTATTTAAATTTCAAACTTCATATTTCAGTTTTCAGACTTCACTTTTTATCAAATGCACCTTTAGTGAGTACACACACACATATATACATATACGTATATAATATTTGCCTATTTAGTGCTTAAAGGTTTTTTTTTTTTGGGTTGTACAGTGCTTCCCAAAAAAAAAAAAAGTACCTAATGTAAACATCAATAAATTTGTTAAGTAAACATTGAACTTGTTCTCGTAACCATGAACTGCAACCCTAGTTTCAAGAGAGTATAGACTGTGTTCGGCTTACAAAGACAAGTTGACATATGTTGATCTACTCTCGGCATTAATTGATGGTAGTGTGTTATTTTTCCTCACCGTTTTTTTCCCTTTCTGCTTTATTTTCTCCCGACAACTTATTCATTGGATTTATGGACTTGCTATCCAAATTCATAATCGTATTCACTTCATCACTTGGTCTCCCAAAATCTTAAATATTAGGCTCGACTTAGGCATCCCTGTCCTGTAAATTTTCGTCAGACAAAAAACAACTGCAGTTGATAAGAGATCGAAAATGTGTTTGGATAGTACATTAACGAGATAATTTTTTTTTTTAATATTACACTATTTTTCTTGATATGATGTATATGAAATAAAAAATATGTGTTGATAATAGAAGTAGATAAATTTTGACAAAAAATTCACTATCTAAACAAACCAAATATTTTCGCATGTACACATCGTGTTCCCATACTAGTCTAGGCACGGAACCTTCTGCATGCAAAAATAAAACAATGCCAAGTAGTAGCTTTCGAGATGTGAAAGCTAAACCAGTATAGGCAGGGAGCAGATCATTGCCTTAATTAAAATCTTTTCTTTTTGGTCCCTTTTTTTTTTTTTTTTTTTTTTGTTTGTTGGGTGTGTGTTTATTCATGCTTTTGAAAGTACTTGATCTTGAAGATATACTTTAGAGCTCACACCTGGGGTTGAATTAGCACAGTGGCGAGTGTATCTCTTCCAAGTTCCAATGGTCAGAAAAGCATGTAAGATGTACAGCATACTCTCTCATTGTAATCAAAAGAAGAAACATCATTAGGAACAAGAATTCAAAGTCAAGTAAGTAGTTGTGATATAAGGTTGCCTGCAATTAATCTTTGCTTTTATTCTTGCTTCCTTAGGGGACCATACCGTTAAAAAAAAAAAAAAATTCAATTCCATCCTTTTCTTTTCATCATTGAGCAAAGTTGTTGGTCACATTAGTGCATTAGAACTGTTAGCATCTTGTTCCTCATCCAAGAACTGCACTGGCTTTCTGATTAATAATTCATCTACAAGAATAAATCTATATGGTCTATATTTTTTTCTCAAATCTCAAGAACCATCAACCATATTTCGTTCCCATCAACAAGAAAAATCTTCAGATGCATTTTCCACCCTCCCTCATTTAGCTCTTCTACTAGACTTGGACCTTTTCATTTTCCTACTCTTCTCCTCAACCCTACTCCAACTGTATCCATTTGGTATAGCAAATGGATCTGATTGCTGCCCACCATTACACAAACTGCTACTCTGCTGCTGCTGCTTGCCCGTAGAACTCGACCGACCACTGCTCCTGGATAACCACGAAAAGGATGATGATGAGGATGATGAAGATGATGATGAACATGAGTAGTAGTAATTAGCCTCTGTGCCATCTTCCTCAGAGCTTCTTCCACCATGAACAAAATGTCTAGGACTTGAGAATGGGGTGTAGAACTGTTCAATTGGCTGCAGCTCAACGAACTTGGTAAATGTTATCACCACCCTCACTGTTGGAACCACCGGAATTGCAACCTGCACAGTCCCCCACCAATGGATCAGTACAATCATCAACCCAGACAAGTTGGCTAAAGGAATTTGAACCGATTTTGTAGAACCAAAAAAAAAAAATGAACAGAAACCATTGGACCAATCAATTCAATCAATTGGACAAGCTACGTTAAAGTAACACTAATAATCTCTTGCACCAGATTGGGAAAGTCGACCCCACATCAATTTACTTAGGACTGTAGTAGTGGGGGACCCACGAGACAGATGGTACCCCATAGGATGAGTACACGTCATCATGTGAGTGGGTCCCAACAAAAGCTTCAATTGTCTCCGGGGTTTCGAGTATGGTAAGGTCTTTTACTTGTGCATCAAAAGAAGAAATAAAGCGGATTCAGCTCCATCAAAAATTCAAAAAAAAAAAAAAAAACCCATGAATATTAACGCTTTCAAGGGAAATTAATTAATAAGCAAAATTAAAGCTTCCAAAATAACGGATCATGTGGGTCCATTAAAGACGTAGGTGACAGATTTGCCCCTTTATGCAGCATTTACCTTCACGGGAAACGTGCCGGGAGGAAACGTCGTCGTTAGGAGCTCCCTCATCCGCCTAACGGCTTTCACCTTGTTGGCTAGGATGTCAAGTAACGGCAGCAGCTCCTCCGTCTTCAGAGGGAACTGTTCCGTTAGCCAAATTAATGGCCGCAAATTCTTCACGTACTCCTTCTCCTTCGTTTGAGGAGGCGGTGCTACTGCTATCGAGGCGGCCGCAGACGGCGGCAGCCTCCTCCTTGTCTCTGGAATGATATCCACACTCTTCCTTGACACCATCACCCGCTCCCGCTCGTCCTTCACGAAGCTACTGTGCCTTCTCGCTTGCCAATCATCGCCGGAAACACTAAACCGCGGATTCTCTGCTACCAGAAATCCTTCTTCCGAATCTTCGTCGAGCTCTAAGTCTAGCGGTAGAATTTGCTCGCTTCCGTCGACTGTGGTGATTTTTCGTGACCGAAAACTGAAAATCACGTTGTGCACTTCATAAACCCTAGCTTTCCATTCTCCTACATTCTCAGTCTTCTCCTGTCGTCTCCAATTAGTACGGCTAACGAGCTCTGCCTTGGTCACATCCATTCCAGGCCTATAAACGCTCGTTTGATTGCAGAAGCTGGCAATGTCGGCATCGCTCAACGGAGTTCCACCATTTTCGAAGGCGTCGAAAATTTTCTTCTCGTCGTGGTTTAGGATGAGTAGTGAACCAGAAGGAATATCGAGGCC
This sequence comes from Gardenia jasminoides, assembly GCA_013103745.1. Classification (NCBI taxonomy): domain Eukaryota; kingdom Viridiplantae; phylum Streptophyta; class Magnoliopsida; order Gentianales; family Rubiaceae; genus Gardenia; species Gardenia jasminoides. Next base: position 2,494,856 of record CM023095.1, read on the forward strand.
TTGATCGCCGTCTCCGATGAAAAGAAAGCTCTGATTAGCGCGCTGGATTTTCAATCCATCGTAGCCGGCAAGCGAAGTATCTGCTCGGAGATTCCCGTCGCGTTTCCAGATCTTATAGGTGTCGGAAGGGGCGACCTTTCCGATGAACGGAACGATAGAGCTCTCGAAGTGGAAGGAGATTTCCATGTAGAAGTCACGCATGCGGCGGAGGGCGGCTACCAGGCGGGGGAGGCGGCGGCGCCACTTGGACCAGGAGGATATGTGGTGGTGCTGAAGGAGAGTTATCACGATCTCCGAGCAGCGGCGGAGGAGAGCTTCGTGAAGCGGATTCCATCCGGCGGCATTCTGGAGTGAAATGTCAGCTCCAGCCACAGCGAGGGTGCGGGCGGCAAAGGCGTCATTGAGGCGGACGGCGAGATGGAGCGGAGTTTCTCGGTGGCGGTTGTCGCGGCGGTCAAGGACGGCGGAGATTTCGTCAGCAAGTTTCTCTTGAGCGAGCGAGTCGGCCTCGGTGAGGATACGAGTGGGGTCGGTGAGTCGAGGTAGGGAAGAAACGATTTTCGAAAGGCTGGAATGGTCGCCAGTTGCCACGGCATAGTGGACTGGACTGTGAATGTAGTCCTCGGGCTTCAACGTCGTCGTTGACGAAGAAGAAGAAGTCGAAGACGACGCCGTAGAATTGCCTGAGGATTTCGACATTGGTTTATGAATGCAGCAAGAAATGGTGGAGTGTGTCTTCGGTATAGAATGTTTTTGAAGGTGAAAAGACTGGGGATAAATAAGTCTTTTCATGTTCTCCTCAGGGACATCGGGTTTAGAATTTGAATTAACTTCTTAAATTCCCAATCGCAAAATGAATATTTACTAGTGCTTAATGGTGCGTGCAACTAATAAAAAGATATTAAAATTATTTTTATCAGAAAGTAGTAGTTGAATTGTGGTAGAAAAGTATTTTGAAGTGAGTATATTTTCGAAGAAGAAGTGATAATTAATTCAATAATGATATCAATATTAAGTGGTTGTTGGAACGTAAATACTTATAATGATGTAATCACCTTAAGAAATATGGGTATATTTGGTAAATACTAAATGATTGATTTTGGTTACATCAATCCTATATATAGCAAAATAAGATGATAAATTCTCCAACCTAAAAGTAGTAGTCTGTATTTCCTTTTTTAACCCTTCGATCACTCTCCAGTCCCAACCATTGTGTATAAGATTTAGATCCTAAATTTGGTAGGCATGAAAGGCTCCAACAGCCCTCTTAGCTCGAGTGGTTTGGTGGCCTCTTTAAACAGAGCCGACCAAGGATCGAGCCCGTTGTTGACTTGCTCGGCGTTCAGGTTAGGGCGCCTTCCCAGGCCCTAGGGGATTAGTCGGGTCGAAGGCCCGAACACCCCTAGGTGAAAAAAAAAAAATGAAAGGCTCCAACAGGCTAAAAATAGTTGTTGCTATGATATTACATAACTTGTCCTCTTGTGTTACAAATTTCGAATTGGTGTATTTTCACTTCAAAGCTGAATTTTATTAAACTAATTTTTGTTTATAGAGATTGTGAGAGGTTTCCACTAGCATAGGATAACAAATTAAAAGAATGTGAGAAAAAACATTTGTTATGACGTAAAAATTTCTCTATGAAAAGCTACAATCCAAATAAAGGAAACATTTCCAAAGAATTCATTTCTTGTGAATCTTGAGCTCGACAATCCAAATAACTAAAGGGATAATATCAGAAACCTCCACTGAGGATTCTTTTAATATCACCTAATACCTCGAAAGTTTTGAAAATATCACTTATATCCCTTAATAATTGAAAAATGACTATCTTAACCCACATTTGGTACATAATTCATATATTAAATAATGAATGTCAAAAATTAAAGAAAAATATTCAAGAGTCACTTTCTTCTATTTTTTATCTTTACCCAACATTCTATTTTACTCATTTTTTGGATAGCTGTAGATTTGTTATTTATAAATTATAATAAATTAAATTTTATTTATTTTTCTCTTTTTGATTGTGATAAGGTTGAGTGTGAATATATGATTTATTTATTTATTTTGAGTTGACTTTCAAAATGATTTAGTATAACTTAAAGATTTGAGTCATGAGTTATGAAGATATTAGGAAAAAAAAATAAGGTTCATAAGAAATTGATATTAAGTAAATATAGTTGAATTTATACTAGTATATTTCCTTACAAATATCTTTTCTTTTCCACTTTTCAAATTTATTTTTCATAGATTACAACTTTGTGATCTGGTGACATAATTAGAAATTGTTTTTTAAGTGGTGATTTTTTAAGTAAATAAAGTAATTTAGAAGTATTTTTATTTAGCAAAATGAGTAAAAGGGTAGTTTGGGATTTTTATAAATTTTGTTATACAAATAAGGCTCCATTTGAATTCTTGTTTTTGATTTATTTTTGAAAAACTTATATTTCATATCCCAAATATTACAGTAATACATCAACTAAAAACAACCCCAAAAACAAAGATTTAAACAAATATTTGAAAAACAACTCATGCATAAATAAATAAATAAATAAAATTCTCTTCTTCTTCCATTCTCCCCTTACCACCATCTACACCCACCACTATCCCCACCTACTGCTATCCCTACCACCTCCTTCCCCTTTCTCTCTTTTTCTTTCTCTCACTCACTGTTCTCCCTCCCCTCTGCAGCCCCTTCCCAACCTAGGTTCAGTGGGTTGTGGAGGGGAGGGTAGAGAGAAGGAGGGGGGGAGAGAAGGAGAGATCTAAATGAGGGAATAAAGAGAGGAAGAGGGGAAAAAGAGGAGGAGAGAGAGGGAGGAGAGAGGAGGGGAGGGGGGAGGAGGAGGTGCGGGTGGTGGTAGTTTAATTTTTAAAAAAATATTTCAAATAAAATTTTAATTTTAAAAATATCCTAAAAAACCCTTAAACACTCTCAAAGAATCTATAATCATTATATTTCATATTCCAAATGGTACAATAGTATTTTTGAAAAATATATCAAAAGAAAACCAATCCAAATGGAACCAAAAGTAAGAGTGGTAAGTAATATTCTTAAAATTTTAGAGGTGCCAAATGATATTAGGAGAAATATCAAGTTAGATTTCTGATATTATCCCATAATTCAATGCAAAAGGCCAAAAGAGGGCAAAATCGACCTTGCAAGTAGATGTTACTGCAGAAAGTACAGTCGGCCAGTAAGGTGGGACTTTTTCGGGTGGAGGAAATGTCAGATTGGGCTGGACACTCAGGCATGGACTTGCACCAGTTCCACAGTACTTTTTCAGTTTCCTCTGCAATTCTATTTTGTCGTTTTTGTTGCTTTTCAACTTTTCCATATTAAATTTTTTTCCCTATTTAATTGTAGTAAAAAAAATTTTTTTTTTGGGCCTTTTCTGGAGGAAATGTAGTGTAATAATAGGTCCTCTTTAGTTTCCCTGAATTGCACCGAAATGCCAACCACTGCCAGATTGCGTCCGGTGATGTGATTTAAGCTGACCACAAATTGCACGTGCTTCTTGGAGGACAGCTCCAAGCCTGTTTTTTCATGTGGTGGAGTTGTACTAAACTTTTTTCACATTAAATTGGCCTTCTTAAACCTCAAAAACATGATCCTAAACACACGTTTTTAACCACTTTTTTTTTATATATATTTTTAATTATCTTTTTATTTTATATTATATCATAAAAATTATTTCAAATACTATTCTATCTAAATTGATTTTTAGAACGTGAAAAAGGCCGTATTTAGAAAGTCTTTTTTAATTCAAAAAATTTTTACGTTTTCTGTAGAAACATTTTTCAATCACTTTTTTAACTTATATACAACAAATCGTTACAATATTTTTTTTTACAAGAATTTTAGACAATAGCAACCCAAACGGGTTCTAAATTCAGCTCTTCAACCTTTTATGCTCAAACTTTAGAAACTGAATTCTAACTACTCTTTACTTTATTGGTTTATTTGTTTATTTCGGGTGTCAAATATTTTATCATGAGCATATGCGTTCTCATTTTTTCTCTAGCAAATGCACCTACACACGAAGGAGGATGAGTTTTCGAATGTGTTTAATGGAATTAAATATGTCAAGTCATATTTAAATCCGTAAAATGGAGAGAGAAGAAGCTGGATGCAAAATATAGGAGGGGACTCGCATGTGGTAATTTTGATATTTTGAGAAACAAACTACCCTGCATGTAATTTTTGACGATTAAAATTACACTTGAAAAAAATGATTCATGAATGGTGTCCTAGACGTGCATATACAAGAACCAAAAATTCAAAGCCAATTTGCAAACTGAACCATACTTTTCCTTCAATTGTTGTTTGAGTTGAATGCTTTCTGGTCGTGTTAGAAAAATGAGATTTAATCTTTTTTATTAATACGAGAGGGATGAGATTTAAGAAACGAAAGGTGGAGGGGGTTTGAACAAGGACTTCTACGTCCCGTTCCTCCTGTTCTCTTCGTGCTTATTTATTTGTTTAGTTGTTTCTTATACTGAACAATTTAAAAGAAAAAATGTAGTGTTCAGTCACTATTCCTCATTAATTAGTGAGAGTCTGATTTAGGAATTAAAGAACAAAAAATGGCATATAATGTTCATATAAATTTTCAACACCTAAAATTTAAGACTTGGGATGAGAGTACAACAACTAGAAGTTTCAAGTGTCTGTGCAAATCAGACGGCATAATTGACAGCATTCTTGCATCCGCAATCAAGTTTCCAAAATCAGAACTATCTTCATTAGGTTCAACCAAAGCCTAAATAATTCAAATATGATTGATTTAGTACTCTAAACCCCCATCTTGAATGCCTTCTTGTACTGCAGCCTTCTCTGGCCTTTGAATCACTGGAAATTTCCGAGATTTTCCACAACTAAATTCATCCTTGTGATTAATTAAGGACAACCCCTGGAACACCTGATCATGCTCCTAAATATACAATGTAGCTCCTTCAGAATTGTTGATTTGAAGTGTGTGTCAAGAGAGAAGCCCAGTTGAGATAATTATATCAAAAAAAAAAAAAAAGTGGGGTAATTGACATGAAACTTTAGACTAGAGATTGTACTAAGTTCTTGTTACCTGCATGAGAAAATAGAGTATAATCTTCATTACTAGGAAAAAGATAGATATCTGGCAGGCAGCAAATCTAGGACACAAGTTCCTCAAAAATGTTTCTGCATTTGACCAGAGCAGTCAAAGGGCTGATTTGGGGCAGACCAATATGGCTGTAAAGAGAGATTTGGATGCCACAAGAGAGGATTATGTTGGAATGAAGAGGGGAAAAGAAGCTGATTTTGGAAAGAATGGTGGGTCAAGTGGGGGATGGCTTTGGGTTGTGGGAATAGACAGACGAGAAGAGAGGGGAATCTGCAATCTGGGATGGGTCAGCAGGCTGTTTAGTGAGTGTATGTCTGGTAACCCTTAGGCAGCTAAAGACAAGGGACGTGTCTGGGTCAATTCAGACCAAATCCAAACGGATTTCACACATTACTAGACAACAATATCTACACACCTGACTAACTTCCGTTCTTACTATATTCTAAGGATGTGTGTGTGTGTGTGTGAAGAAAGGTACGTAGTGATTGGAAGTAGTTAGCTTGGTTTCTGTGCAGATTAAAGGAATTCCTGGATTTGAGAGCTAATTGCCTTCTGGATATGTTAAAAAGAGAATTAATTAGATCATTTCCAGTAGACAATTCTTTTTTTTGTTCAGGAAATGGTGAGTATGCATTGACCGGAGATAGGCTCAGGGGATTACAGAATAAGAGATTTATTTTTAATTAGTTCAAGAAGAGACTCTAAATCTGGCACGGCAAGAGAGAACAAGAGAGTTTGAGAGTTAAACTAAGAATTTCATGCTCGTCCAATTAATGTCTCTCCGACTAATTAGGTTAAGAGTTTGGAAACTGATGAGAGATTTTTTCCACGTAGAAGTATTATATAGTCTCCTCATATCAGCTTGTAGAAAAATGATAGTGAAGGTTTTAGGGCTAATAATGGGTGTGTTCAGACAAGAGATTATTTAAAATAATTACTGTAATATCTTTTATGATGATATGATGTATGTATGATTAAAAGGTGATTATAAAGATAAAAAAATTGATTGAAAAATGTGTTTATGAGAGAATTCTCGCATGAGAAGTTATTTGATGCTCAACTCATATTGGCTTTTAAGAGTATATGAGGACAAGATATCAGTTTTTAGAAGGATCTCCTTTGCATGTAGCATTTTTAATATGAGGCTATGGGACGGGAAAGAAACTCTTATAAAATCCAAAAGAAAAATGAAAAAGATAGAAGTCTCAATATATGGATGGTAGTGAGTATTGAATAGTCCACTGGTCTAACTTCATATTGAAGATCTGATGCTCTTTCCGCATTCTACTCCATAGGAAAGGGGTTGGTTGCTCTCCAGCCCTAAAAAGTTTTAATTTCTCAATGTTTTAATTGCCCCAACTAATGAATCACACAAATAATTTTTTTGCCTTTTTTGGCTTTTAGGGTTACTACTAACTTTTTTCAATGTCGATATTTTGATAGTAGATTATTTGAGATAATTTTTTAAAAGAAACATTGTAGCACTTTTTTGATGTGATGTATGTGAGATAAAAAGGTGGTTGGAAAATGTGTTGATGATGTAAATAAGTAAATTTTGGTAAATAATTTCCTATCCAAACAAACCCATTCTTTTTCTTAATCTTAATCTCTTTTTGTATGTCCAATGTGATGGTGTTTCACAGAGAAGTAACAATGAAGATAGGATGAGGCCCTACAAATGCCGTTTCTTTTTAAACAATTGAGTTGAAGTTCCCAATCTAGCTGGCACATTATGAGTTTTAAATCTCATGTTAATTGCTAAATTTCTTGATCCTACTCTTTTTCTATACATGAGGTCCATAATTATGAGATTTAGATCTCATGTTTCCAATTTAATTAGTGCATTATATAGAGCATGTAGCATAATCTATAACCACAAAAAGGTATAAATAACAATTTGATTAAGATGATTTTGAGTGATGTATGATGATGCAAGAAAAGATATATATGGCTATTTCATATAACACGTACAAGTGAAAATGTAAACCAAGCCTACCTATGTGTTTGCTTCCATATGGGCACAAGTACATTTATCGATTTTAAGAGCAATATATCCCTGTAACTCTACGCTCAACTTTTTCGGCATGTTTTGGGTAACGAAATATAGACATTTTTTTGGGTTACTTGATTAAATAAACTCATATATTCACAACTTGCATAATCGAAATTGTTACTCTAATAGCACCCAAAAAGAAGGAAAGAACTATAAATCAGAACTGCTTTCCATCATATACAACCAGATACTTCGTACTACTTGGCCTAGAAAAGTTTCAAGAAATTAATTAAGATTGTAAAATCATAGCTGAATCTTTAGTATGGTTGATGGGTGTCATGGTTTTGGATTTGATTGAAAGCCCAGCAAGGCCGGTATTAACCTGTCCTGGCCTTGTACAACAATTAAGTCCATGCATACCTTTCTTGGCCTTTAACTAGCGAATAGAATATCTGAGAAACTCTGTAGAATTTGGCTAATGCCCAAAAAAAAAAAAAAAATGCAGCTCTTGGTATCATCTTAATTTGCTAAAGCTTGTTACTATAGATTAGAATTCTGAAGGTAATTCATCTATGATTTCATCTACTAAGTTGGTTTCATAAAGTTTATAGTCATAGAATTACTCTTCCTGTTGCCTTATCCAGTTAATGTGTGCAAGTAATCGGGCTTAAAAATTGCAAATTATTTTTTTCGGGGCATCTTGCAAATTAATAGTATGTATGCTCAAAGAAGTTGGGCTAAAAGTTTTCCTGCTTGGCTTCCCATGACTAGAACTTGTGCAATTGAGTTAAGCTCAAGATATATAGTTTAACTGGACACAATGCCTGAGGCTACACGGCATGATTAAAACAAATCAAGATTGATAATCCATAGCACTATGAGCAAATAAACATTTCTGCAATGTATACTTAATCCAAGATACTTCCTGGGGAACATTTGGCAATCAGGAAGCCGAATTTGACCAATTCTCCATAATGAGGACAAATATACGTGATATCAAAAAATTAATCAGTGATAATCTATTTTAATTCAGAGGATTGTTTTTCATCCATCTTGGAACCTACATGCATAATCTGCCACATAAAGAATACTTTATCCTTAGGTCCCTTCCAGAAAAGTTCAAGCATGCATGCTCACTCCAGTTGACTCTCTCGATTATAAATAGGCCAAATAGCATTTATAACTTGAAACCAAGTGTGGAAGAGTTACTTAATTTATTGCAGACTAGCTAGCTAGCTTACTCCTATAATAGAGCTTCCAATTTACTGAATCATGGCTTTCTTGCTCAGTTTCTTTGCTTGCTTTTTGGATTCAAGAAGGGTTGCTTGTGAAGTAGATGGAATGGACAACAACAAAAGCAAGCCAAGCATCAAGGTCGAAGCAAGTGGTACACGAAAATTGGAGAATATATCCAAAGGAACCCCTATTCCTGGATCATACTTCCCCATAGGATCAAGATTATCTCGACTGTGACCTGAATATTGTACATAGAGCTACGTCCAAGGCTTGCCTCGGCTGGAAGAAAGCATCGTGCATGTCAGGACCAGTTTATGGCAATCTCGGGGGATTCAGACATATTACTCGTCAGTTTTTCGAATAACTGTGCACAGCCGGCATGTTTTTTTTTTATTGATCTGCAGTTAATATGCCGCTGTTTGGATCTCATGTTTAACAGTTTAAGCTTAATCAACAGAACCAATTGCTTAAGAATGTCAATTTTCGGAGGGACGTGTGATTTGTATTATGGAAACATAGTCTTCTTATCCCTTGTTTGGTTTCATTTATCTCGATCATTATCCTATTTCTCCATACTTACCGAATCAGATCGATATGTTTTGTCATTCTGCCTTCTTCCCCCTCCTCTTACTTCTTTAACTCACTTTCTGGGTCACTACTGTAAACATCTGAACGAAAACCAAAAAGAAGTTGATTTTCTTTCTTTCTTTGCTACCACACATGAATTGTACTGCAGCCCTCCTAATTTTCATTCAACCAAGGTTTTTCATTTTTCTGTTTAGGCAAATAATCAACTTTTTGAAAAATGGTTATACAAGATATACGTCCAAGTGCAAATGTGGATTAAGGGGACAAATGCAATTCTTTTTGATACATGCAAGAACTAATTACAACCGTTTTAGATGAATCGCTGCAAATAATTTTGATAAGCCTTATCAACTGTATAGAATAATCAACCAAAACAGAGTGAATGAAAAGAATGGTTATTGCTGATGATTGACTAATAATGATTTACATAGATGTGATGTTTGCAATTTTCCCTAAACCAACGTAGACTACGAGCATGATATCCAGCATTCAAAGCCCTTATCATTTTAAAATTGGATTAAGGATTGAATTTTATGCTGACTTATTTTTAGACCAACTCCTAATGGTTTCATCACTAATGATTGGTGGTGAGAGTTTTTTTGGTTTTCCTTGCTTTTATTATATCTAATTTTCTTTTTTAAGATTTGATTATCAGATGTGAGATTTCTTAGATTTAGCTTGTCAAAATTTACCATAATATTGAAACTTGAAACTGTTGATTTATTTATTAAAATTTTTCAAATTTGTAGTATTCGTTCTTTTAGATCGATTATATCTTATATATCTGATTTAATTGGTGCCACTAGTGCAAAATTAATGAAATTATGATTTTTATCAAGGCAAAAAGGTACACGCAAAATTTACATAACAAACAAAAAGAGTAAAAAATTGACAATTTTGATGATGACCACTTATTTTTCTTTTGCTATTAACATTAACTATCTTCTTAAAAAGTAAAAACATCATCTATCCTGTTTAACTGGAGATTATCGTATTGTGTTTTTAAGATCGCCCAAATTGGGTTGGGGTGACTCCTCAAATATCTCATAATAACTTCTTAGCGAAGGTAATTGCGGATGAAATGAGTCACCAACGATTTCTATTGGCCATCAGGGAAACAAAAGAAAATCTGTCGGTCAAAGCTCATGATTGACAAAGAGTCCATTGTAACACACTTTGGATCCTCTTTCCAGATTTTCTATATCGTCCAAATTTTCTATCTAATTTAAAACTACGTTGTTCTATTTAATGAAACTATTGGTTGGCGTGTTTTATTTAATAAAATTACTGACATAATAAAACGACGTCATTTTAAATTGGACACAGAAGTTGAATAGAGAACTTGAACAAAGGATCTCAATTGGTTGTAAGGTATTTCGAAATAACGGATCAACATGTGGCCTAGTCCATAAACAATTTGAAATTCTCCCTAACGGAAATTAGATGTTTCCAGGAAATTGTTTTGAGCAAGCGATCTTCCTCAGAATTGCCCAATGATTAATCATCCCTAAGTACGTGAGGACCAAGAAATGTTGAATATTCAACTTCTTCATCCCCTTCCTACCCAGTTTGCTGCGTCAGATGCGTAGTACATACGCACTTGAATTTTGACTATAAATAGAGAAGCAACATTAGACCTCGTCACATCAGTTCAAGAAATCAAGAAGCACTCTGCTGCTACGCAAAATTCATCTTTGAGCTTAAGTAAAAACGATTACCATGGCTTTTTTGTCCTCCTTTGCTGCTTGCTTTTCGTATTCCAGAAGGGTTGGATGCGAAGGAAAAGATGGGATGAGCAGTCAAAACAAGCTCAACAATGTGCAGAAAAGTGGTTCAGAGAAAATGAAGGGAAAAAAGTCCGATGCTGCACCAATTCCAGTGTCATACTTTCCTGTCGGAAGCCGATTATCTCTATTGTAGATCCATGATGAGTCGAGAAATTTGCCGAATCTGCGCCTTTACTTCTTGACTGTTGTTGCAAGGGACTCTGTCCATTTCTTGATGAGGGGTTGATTAACTATCCTCTTGGGTCGAGACTGATTATAGAGACTGGCTGTAAATTGATTTCGAGTTATCGTGTTTTTCTTGCCTCTTTTAGGTGCCTCGCCAAAAGACTAGTAGTATGTTACTTGGGATTAATTTACCATAATCTCACAATAGGTCAACAAATTGAGGTGAAATTCTGCTCTCCTTTCACTGTGCATGTTCAATTTGCCGTTAGAGCAGATATGTAAATCAAATGGTGTTAGACGATTTCTAGCAATTTGTTAATAAAATATGCTTTTTATCCAAAAAAAAAAAAAAGAAAAAAAAAAAGCTCTCCTTTCATCGTGAATGAGCACATATGGCAAGAGAGGGACAATTAGGGGGTATCCTATTTCAGTTTCTCTATTTGTCATATACAGTTGTGATTTTGTCGAATCCAGATTTTAAGTGTAAAACTCGGATGATTTTCCATCTGATCGGTACAAATATGTTACCTAAGCATTTCGACTCTCAACTAATTTTAGATTACTTATGACTCATTGCTTGTGTTAACTTATGACTCTCAACTAATTATTTTTTTATTTTTTAAAACTCAAATAGGTTCAAGTTCAAACTTGACTAGACTCGAATTTAAAATTGAGTTTGACATCAAGCTTTACATTGAGAATTCAGCGAACTCGAGTTTAAGTTCAAATTTGATAAAATTTAGTCAAGACTCAGCTCCATAAGTCAAAACTTGACTCAACTCGACTCATTTGCTACCCTAAACTGTCCCTAAAAGAAGCTACGAAATGTCAAAAACCAACGAGTATTAGGTCACGCAGCCTCTTGCGTTCGTCAAGACACAAAATAGAAGGCAGCAGCTGCTCTTGGCATCATTTGAGGAAGGCAATCAAGACTCACCTTGTTTCTGAGTTCTTTATTATTTTTTTGTTGACATTTAGAATGGGGAGATAAATCTAAATTAAATGTGTTCAAGAATTAATTACTCAGCATTAAAACCACGTCATGTTAGAAATTCTTAACCACCATTCATGGCAGCAATGACAATTTGGATTCTCTATCCGAGTTCCCTTTCTAGTAATGGAAGAATAGGTATAGTGCAAGAATAGGTATGGATTCTATATCTATACCTATTCTTACACTAAGGAAAAGGAGACAGATCCAACTGGATCATTTCTATTAACACTACTCAATGGCAAAGGCAGGTTTCCAAATATCCCGTCATTAAGTTTTCCTCATATTCCCAATTAATCGTTAATTAATACGTGGAGGCCAGGTGGTAGTGCCACATTTCCTCCAAGGAAGGAGATTATGGCGATTATAAGTCTAATACTCGAGATAATCTTTGTGCTAGTCGCAAAGAACTTGATTTACATTTCCGTCGGGGTTTTGTTTGAAGAGTTTCATTTAACTCATTCAAGGGTTAATTAGAGCTACACATGTTCTATTTAATTATTCCCAGTCATCTTTTGTCAATGAATACATTCATTATGGCTCGTTCCACATGGTGAGTCAATTGACGTATTTCATATGATCAATTTTTATCCCTATTTTCATTGCTTGCTTAAAGACAAATGAGGCTTAATGGAGTATAAAATTGACTGGTTTTTTTTTATTTGACCAACATATATATATATATATATATACGTCAAGAGTAAAATTCTGTTATCCCCTCCCCTTGTTGGTCCATGAGTAATACCAAATCCCATACAATAATTTTAGGTTAAATTGCCAATTCTCACTCTTAAACTATTACTTTTATACACACTTCGTCCCTAAACTATAGTATGTATTGTTTAAACCCTTAAATAAGTTAATGTGTAAGTATTCCATCCTGTAAATTTCGATAATGGAAAACAAAAAAAACAGAGGATGAGAAAATGAGTAAAAGGATCAAATCACCATATTTCTTGTCATTGTTATTGAATCTCATAACATTAGAACTAAACTATGCCAGGACCGACGAGGAAGAAGAGGAAAAAAAAAAAGCCAAAAGTATATATTCAATATGAGTACAAGGTCTATCAAATAATCCTAATAAGCTTTTGAGTATACCCACCAATTTAAACTTGCCACATCAGCAAAACCTAACTTAATCTTTATCTTATTAATTTCTGTCAACACCAACTGCTAATTGCCGACACCCATTGCTAACATACCTCTTTGACAAAAATTGCCCTCTTCCCTCTTAGAGTAGATGCAGATGTAGGAGTAGTTGTATGAAAAAAAGAAAATTGCTGTTTGACCAAAAAAAAAAAAAAGCCCTTTAACATCATCTTCTTTATTTCCTTATTCTTTGAATACACCCACCAATTTAAACTTGCCACATCAGCAAAACCTTACTTAATTTCTATCTTATTAATTTCTGTCAATACCCAGTGCTAACTGCCAACTCCTAGTGCTAATATGTGCCTCTTTGACATTATCTTCTTTATTTCTTTATTTTTTCTCTCTATATCTGTCATGTCAAAATGTTGGAATATGCCAACTTTTTCTACAGATATTTCTAGATTTTAATAAATTGTGCTTGATTTTAGAATAAGTTAAGTAGTAGAAAAATAAGTCTTATTGTTAGGATATTTGTTAACCAAATATTATCTTGATTTGTTAGCAAATATTTTAGCTAAGATTTGATTATGTTATCAAGTAGCTTTTGTTGAGATTTTTTAGAGAATTGTTAGTTAGGTTGTTTCATGTAATCACTATAAATAGGGTGTTGATGAATGAAGAAAGTAAGCTCATTTTTCAGCTTTCAATATCTTTTGTGAGCTATTTTTGCAACACTAAGTGTTGTTTCTTAGTTTTATGCCCCAAAAACCAACACAAAATCTCTAAAAAGAACAATAATCAAAGAATGAAACCTTGTGGTTTCTTTTTTCTTGCTGCAAAACTACAACTAGTTCTCTCTAGTAAAAGCTTTGCATCAAAAGGAAGGTTAACAATGTAATAAGCATTAAACACTGTCGTAGATTTTGAATTTGGATTTAGCATTATAACTCTATTCCTTGAATAAACTATATTCTATATTCTCATGTCCTGTGCATCAAATTCCTCAATTCATTTTTTTTTTTTTTTGTTATAGTCTTGTTGAATCATGTCATGGTATCTGTGGTCTTGTCGGTTGGCATGTGGAGATGAATTTGTGCCTGTGAAGTGTGAACCCTTCTTGGCTTTACTTGAGCTTATTTGGCCCATGTAAATAAAGGTGTGACATTACAGGCAAAAGTAGGAGACAAGGGAAGGGAAACAAGAAGTGGTTGATAAGGAAGTGGAAGTTGACAGGAATTAATAAAATAGAGATTAAGCGGAATTTTATTGATTTCACGAATTTAGATTGGTAGATGTATTCAAAGAATTGTCAAAGATCATCTGATTATATCATTTACACTAAGAAGAGTGGAAAGACTTGATTTTGTCCCCAGTTAATAGTTGAGCATATGATGTTGGTGTCCAAGAGAGGTAATTGTCAATTAGTACACATGGTCTCTTAACTGCAACAAATATGCACTTTCTTTCCGGGTACACAAAGGAAGTCATAATTAAGCACGTGTTCAAGCCCATTTAAAAAAAAAAGGAAAAAAAAAACAACTCATAATCAAAGACATTTTAAAAGAATGGAAGGTTGCTGCAGTATCAATTGATGGGAGTCAGATTAGCTTTAAGCTTCATTATTCTCAATTTCTCTCATTCTTCTTCCTAACATTTAGGCCTTGTTTTAAAAAAAAAAAAATCTTCGTAAGAAGTCATATATATGAGCTTTAAATTGACTAATACAAGTCTTTGAAATTTCTTTTAAATTTCTTACGAACGCTGCGTGGCCTTTTAATTCACAAAAATTGAATAATTCCCAATTTCGCCGTTAATGATTGATTTTTTTGTTTGGGGGGGGGGGGTTTGAAGGGGGGAAGGGTTAAACCATAGGAGTTTGGCTCTTTTGTGTTGATGCAACTTATACGTAAAATGTCAATTACACCACAAAGTTCACTAAACACTAGGAAAACTCAAACTGATGCCAATTACACTACAATTTTTTTGTTTTTCGAGTAATATAATTTTGACCCTGGTTAGGTTTGTTCTTTAATTGCCTTATCTTCCTATCTTTTTGTTTTCTAAAATCTTTTAAAAAAAACCATTATTTTTTATTAAATAATTTGTTTGAGTTTAACAACAGTGTCTAACGTCTGACATCTCTATTCTCTAGCTTCCAAAAGGTCCTCTCAATCCAGTGGCTTGGGAACATATGACACGTCTAGATTTGGGGCAAGTACGATTGAGATTTCTAACCGATTATTCGATTATTATATAATTTACATGATTTAGTATATACTAAAATTAATTTATTATATACATAAATTTTGTTCATAGACATCAACTCAGTGTGCCAATAAGTAGCATAATATGGGCTGTAAGTGTATACTAACTTTTGAAAGAAGTACGACAACTTCAATAGTTGCTAGTCAAACCACATATTTAGAAACTTAAAATTGAACTCCAAATTCTAGAGCCTTTCAATTTGAAACTTCGCAACAATTCGTGGCCGAGTCCACAATTTGGATTATTACTCCTAGAAAGAGTCACCAGTGAAGCTATAGCTTAAGGATTAAGTACCTGACTAAGGTAACAAAGATGTCTGGATTCAGTTGATTTAGAGGTTTCCAGGAAGCAGCGACAAGAAATCCTTAATACTTAGGAGCGTAATGGCCAAGAAACCGTGGGCATCTGGGATGTTTCCTAGCTGCCACTTACCCAAAATATGACCAGCTCGGTCCTCAGCTGTGAGTATAAATAGAAGAAACAGAATGACCAACAAGGCATCAATACTGGAAATTTTACCATTTGTTGCAGCAAGAAGTACAAAATCGCCACTCAGTTTCTCATATATTCAACCGATTAACCAGAGTCTATTCCCAGCGGTTTAAACTATAGAAAGCTTCTTGTATAAGTATGGCATTCTTGTCCAGCTTCTTTGCTTGCTTCTCCGATTCCCACAAGGTTGCCTGTGAAGGTGATGATCATATGATGAGCAGCAGCCATCACAAGCCAGGCAAGGTCCAGAAAGGTAGCGAAGACAAAATGAAGAAAAAATCTGATGGTGCCGCAATTCCCATGTCATACTTCCCCATTGGAAGCGGACTATCTCGACTATAAAGTCGCCCATTTCATCCAGAGATCGAGATCAGTCTTTACTTAGAAGCATGGATTTGTTATCCAGTATGATTTGCTCAGTGGGATTGATTCAATTCATTCGTTTATGTGTCAGAATTGTAACTAGTAGACCCTTTGTCATTCATGTATTGTTTTGACGGGTAAATATAAAGATTGGAGTTATTTGCAGTTTATGAATATACAAGGTATTTTAGTTTCAGGTTGCATTTTATTATTATTATCTTTTATTTTGGCTATTCTTCGGCACACAGGGTTAAGAGGCTCAGCCAAAAACAATTAACTGATTAACAGCTTTAAATCAGCACATGACCAGCCAATGGGGTCTTGATCTTGTGTTTAATTGCAATCAAGGAGGTGTACTGATGAGAATGAACAAATGGACTGACATTCTCAGGCAGCTATAAACGCAGTATCTGTTCTAAAAAACTTTTTGGCTCTCTGATGCTTCTGGTAGTTATGCTGTTGATGATAAGGCTAAGTTTTGGATTGCTGCAGTATCAATAGATCTTTACTCTCTATCTGAATTCACCGTCAAGCGGGTTATTCTCGGATACAAAAAAAGGATCTATACTGTGGATCATTTGGCGAGCTGAGAAGTCAAAACTGCTCCTGAGACAATGTTGATAGCAGGGATATCAGGAGGAAAAAGCAGAAGGTGGGACATGTGCTGATCAAATGGCTTAGTATTGAAGATGCTACTAGGAAGTTGTTGCAGTCATCAATTCCCAGTTTAAGAATTTCAGATTAATCCTACTGATTCGGATTGTTTTGTGGGGCGAACATTGTTATGGTCATCGGACCATATTGTGATCATAATGATGAATGGTGGGATCTAATTGTAGAATTTTCTAACATGGCATTGCAGATAGGTCAATGGAAGCAAAGCCAGATAGAACTCTTAGCACAGCAGCAATTGTCTATATGTAATTGATTGTAAAGATTGTAGCCACCCATTGAGTAAAATCATCAACACAATCCCTTCATTAATTTCTCTCCACTCTTCCCTGTATATTCTTCTTCTTGATTTTTTCTCTCTTCTGAATTCTTTGCCCCAGTTCTTTCTTCCCATTCTTCTTTACCCTTTTCTGCTTAATTCATTTCCGGCTCTCAATCATTACCCTATTAATTAATACACGTCTTTTAACAGTAAATATAGATGTACTTTCTTTCTTTCTTTCTTTTGCTACCCAATGGAAGTCATAAGCATCTGTTCAATCAAAGGCGATTAATTAGTATACGCGCGGAGGAACTGAATAATCAAAAAGATACTTTTCAGAAGGCAATCGATCATATGAAAGCTTCATTGTTCTCGCACTTCTTCCTAACATTTTTTGTGATAAGCATTTGTTAGGAAGAATAAATAAGTCGAATGTACTTTAAATGACTCGACATGTCTTTAAAGCTGATGGTTGAGTGATCCATCCAAGGCTGAAGATTTTTAGTGAAGTGACTAAAACCTGAATCCCATATTACTCGAATGATAAACAAGGAAGGATACCTTTTCAGTTAGCCTTGTGACTGGTGAATACATGGCACATCCTAAGTCAAACCACACAGTTGATTGGCTTTCTTAATTTCATTGGCATTTCCTATTTGCGCGTGTCTTTTAATCGGCAACACACAACTTGGAATAAGTCCTAAACGTCACTGTTAAAACACTAAAGACAACTCAAAATGACGCCAACATACTACGACGTTTTCTTAGTTGGACCAAGTGTGGAGTCTTACAATTTTGACCCAGGTTGTAGGTTTCTTAGTTCTTTACTTGTTCCTTCTTTTTCCTTTTTATTGGTTGAATAGTCCATCTGAGTTTAGCTAAAACATCTAACCTTTGGTATCTCCTCAATCCTGTGACTTGACAACATATGACACGTCTATAGTAGCCAGTCAAACCACACCACAGTCAGAGTTGAACGTGAATCGTGGAGTTCCTTGAAATTTCACAAGCAATCCGTGGCCTAGTCCACAATTGGATTGTTACTCCAAGTTGTATATAGAATAAGTCAGCGTTAAAGCTATCACTTGAAAGGCACCTGAGGTAACAAAAATGTCCGGAATCAGTTGATCTAGAGGTTACCAGGAAGCTGCAAGAAGAAACTACTGTAATTAGGTACGTAATGGCCAAGAAATCTTGGACATATCATTTCAGGCATTCGGGACGTTTTATACCTGCCACATACACGAAATACAAACAGCTCGGTCTTGAGCTGTGGCTATAAATAGAGGGAACAACACAAGCGTGAAGCATCAATAGAAAGAGTAACCATTTTCTGCAGCAAGAAGTATTAAATTAAGACTTCGGTTTCTCGTATATTCACCCCACTAGCTAGAGAAAAATACTAGGGAATTCATAAATAGAAAGCTTCTTTGATAAACATGGCTTTCTTGTCTAGCTTCCTTGCTTGCTTCTCAGATTCCCATAAGGTTGCTTGCGAAGGTGATGGTCATATGATAAGCAGCAGCCACCACAAGCCAAGCAAGGAGCTGCAAAAGGGTAGTGATCAAGAAAAATCGAAGAGCAAGTCCAAAGGTGCCCCAATTCCCATGTCGTACTTCCCCATCGGGAGTGTATCATCTCGATTATAAAATATAAATCCTCCTGTTTCATCCTGATCAGAGCTAGGTCTTGCCAAGTTAGCTAGTTGGATGCGTATATTGATTTGTTATCCAATATGATTTGTTTAGAGGGGTTGATTCTTTCATTCGTTTATGCGCAGCAAATGTAGGTATGTTTTGACAGGTAATATAAAGATTGAAATTGTCTGCAGTTATTATAGAAGGCTCATTTAGTTTGCACATATTTTTGCTTTCTTTGTTTCTTTTTTGTCTGACACAAAGTTGAGGGCTTAGCCAAAGAAGATAATGAACCAAATAACTGCTTTAAATCAGCACATTATCAGCCAACGAGGCCTTGATCTTGTGACTTTAGTTCAATGAATACTCGAATTTGAAAAAGAAAATTTTAAATTCTTCATCAAACCTCTCAACTCAATTTGAATTACCCTCGTATCAAATACTATCATACGACCAAGTCAATTGCATGACAGAGTTTTAATTAGCAGACAACCAATCTAGTTCCAGTCTTTCTACTCTTAACAAGAACGGTGATTTATCCGTCGTCCAATCTTCAATGGGGACGTCTACTATGAGCTTTCTTTGGGTAGTTTGTCATGCTCAACTTATCAGCTAGGCAAAGCCAGGACCATGAATCAAAGAACAAAATAAAAGCGAGTAGCTCCAGCCCAGAAACCTTTCACGCTTTGTGACCAAACCTTTCACGCTCTTTCTTAAGTATTTTCTGTACCTCGTCCTCGGCATTATTCATGGTACATCAGGACCAGTGGACCACAGCAACCCCTCCATCTGTTTCAATTGTTTTTCTTAGAATTCAATTCGTTCACCTGGCAAAAAAATTTCAAGTTGAATTATCTTAAGCATGCACTTTAAGAGTCAATATTGTCTAGTTGCATGCCGTGCAACAATGGGATATGTTTTCTAATAAAAGCATGTTCCTGGCTGAAGGACCCAAAATAATACCAAGTATAAACTCACAGGAAAAACTCACAAAGATGGATGAATAGACAAAGGAATTTCTTTGCAATTAATATGATTAAAAAGCTGCGGTTTATTTGTTCGTGCCGATTTCTGCAGCCTACGAACACTTGCCGATTTAAGATCGGCCCTAAGCGCGTGCCACCTAGTTTGTATGTGGAAAACTAGGAAATCCTGAGTTGCCGATTGGGCGACACCCAACCTCTGATGTGCAGATAATCCTGACCTCTAGACGACTGCTGTCCGTCCGCCTTGAGTGACCTCAAGGACTTAAAAGCCCGTACAAACGAAATTGAAAGGAATAAAAGAACTGAAAAGACTCTGATGAACTAAGAAATTTATGAACAAACTAATTGGAAAAAACAAGAAAGGACATGTGCCGATTGGATAGTAAAGAAACTGAAATAAAGAACATTAACAAGCTGATAGCGTAAACTGCGGAATGAAAAGACCTATCTAGAACCTATTCCTACTTGCTACTTGCTTCAGATTTCTGTTGTTGTGTTTTGTGATGTCTTTTTCGCGTCCGATTTTTTGTTGATTATGATTCTGATGATAATGCCCGTCTGCTGAAACACTCATCGGTATTTATAGGTATAGTTTTGTAACCGTTTTTCTTCTAAAATCGGTGCGGATCTTGCTCCTCACCCACTTCCCCACTTGCTGCTGATTTCATGAATAGTGGGGATAGTGCTGTCTACCACTTCCTAGAATATAGGGTCACACTAATCGCCTTATCCCTATCCATACTCCGACCTGTCTGCTGATCCCCGGCTTCTTCAGGGTAGTGGAATGGTCGACCACCGTTGAGTGACCCTAGTTTCTTCAGTCGCCGATGCACTCAGTGACCCTGTCCAAATCGGCTCCTTGTGTACCCCATGACTGGCTGATTCACTATCTCGACCTGTGGCTGCTTCTTTCGACTTATCAGTTAGCCGATTATTTGGACCCAACAGTTGATGGCCAACCGACTTCCTAACTCGACCTGTGGCTGCTTCTCTCGGCTCATCAGCTGGCCGATTATTTGGACCCAACAGTTGATGGCCAGCCGACTTCCTATCTTGACCTGTGGCTGCTTCTTTCGGCTTGTTAGCTGGCCGATTATTTAGGCCCAACAGCTGATGGCCAGCCGATTTCCTATCTCGACCTGCGACTGCTTCTCTCGGCTCATCAGCTGGCTGATTATTTGGACCCAAAAGCTGATGGCCAACCGACTTCCTATCTCGACCTGCGGCTGATTCTCTCGACTCATCAGCTGGCCGATTATTTGGACCCAACATTATTTTTGTACAAGGAAGACACTGACAGAGGCAACTACGGACACACACCTTTTTATCGGACAGAGGCAACTACCTTCTTATATAATATGAGACTCAACTAAACAACTAATACACACAAGGAATCCGAAACCAAACTAAAAACCAAACTAACTTAACTACTAGTACTAGTAATAAAAGGAAACAATCCTACGTGACACAAATAAGGAAAAACATCAAAGCTTGGTTTGTATTCCTACAATGCCTTCCTTAAACCAATCTCCTCAAATTGGGACAAGTCCAACATCTTCTTCAACTTGACAAATGTCTTCATCTTCAAAGCCTTAGTGAAAATGTCTGCAACTTGCTTAGTCCTACAATAATCTATCTCAATTATCTTCTTACGAACCAACTCACATATGAAGTGATACTTGATGTCAATGTGCTTGCTACGTTCATGAAGCACAGAATTCTTGGACAACTTAATGGCAGATTTGCTGTCACAATAAACCTTTGTAGGACCAACTTGCTTGTGTTATAAGAAACCAAGTATGTGACGCAACCATAAAACTTGAGTTGCACTATTAACCGCTGCAATATACTCCGCTTCTGTCGTAAACAAAGCTATCACTTGCTACTTCTTTGAATTCCAAAAAAAACTCCTGAATCAATGAAACAAGCATATCCTGAAGTACTCTTTCTCTCAACTGTATCACCAACCCAATCACTGTCTGTATAGCCAAAAAGTTTGACCGAATCATTTTTTGAATAAAAAATACCATCACTTTGGGTGCCTCCAATGTACCTCAAAATCCTCTTAACTGCTGCAAATGTGACTAACTTAGATTTTCCATAAATCTACTAATCAAACCAACAGCAAAATTGATATTTGGCCTTGTAGACGTCAAATATTTCAAACTTCCTACCAAACTCTTGAAATAGGTGGGATTCACATAACCACTACCACCTTCCTCGATCAACCTCAATTTTTTTTAACTGGTATCATAATTGGTTTTGTTGCATCCATCTTGAATTTCTTCAAAATATCTCTTGCATACTTCTTTTGAGATATAAAATTTCATGGTCAGACTAAAAATTTCAATTTTTAGAAAATATGACATGAGACCCAAACCTTTCATCTAAAACTGTTGAATCATAACCTTCCTGAATTCTGCAACCATATCCGAATTGTTTCATGTAAAAATTAAATCATCTACGTACAAGCACACAATAAAAGTCACAATGGGTAGAAGATTTAATATATAATGTGTGCTCATATGGACACCTCTAAATATCGAATCAAAAAATAAGAATTAATTCTTGTATACCATGCTCGATACTTGTTTCAATCCATACAAGACTCTCTAATTTTGTTATTGCCTCTTAAATTTAACTGCATTTGCAACGCCTTTTCAAGTGTATCCTTCTCCAAGATGTCATCCAATTTCTCATTAATTCTATTCATGTAGAATTAATGATCCATGCAAATCTTCAATATTCAAATTATCCAAATTTTTCGTCTCTTAGATCACAGCTACCACATGATCAAATTTCATGGGTAAAGTATAAATGACTTTGTCAACAAATGCTCTGGTAGGAAGTTGATACTGATTAAGTGTCATCTCATTTTTAATATTTGACAAACGAGAAAAATAAGATTCGATAGATTCTGAATTCTCCATCGTCATAAGTTCAAACTTCTTCTTCAACATCATCAAATATTCTCTTGAACCTTGTCAACACCTTTGTGCGTTTTCTTCAAAATATCCCTAGCCTCTTTGGTGTCAGCCATATAAATTTTTTCAAAAATCGACATATCAACTGTCTGATGAATTTGTGATAACGCCAAACTATCTCTCGCCTTTTCTTCTTCACTAGCATCTTGAGCAAGTGGAGTTTCAA
The DNA here is from genome assembly GCA_013103745.1 of Gardenia jasminoides. Classification (NCBI taxonomy): domain Eukaryota; kingdom Viridiplantae; phylum Streptophyta; class Magnoliopsida; order Gentianales; family Rubiaceae; genus Gardenia; species Gardenia jasminoides. The sequence continues at coordinate 2,517,637 of CM023095.1, forward strand.
TATATATCTATGCAATCTACATGGTTGGAGATGCATATTCATCTGTTTCTGTTAAAAATTGAACTCTGCCATTGTTTTCAATTTTTGAATAGAACAAACAATATTGGAGTTAGGGTTTGCCATAATTCAATTTACCGTAACTCTGGTACCACTCTGAAGGACCCAAAATAATATCAAGTGTAAACCCACAGGAAAAACTCACAAAGATGGATTAATAGGACAAATGAATTTCTTCGCAATTAATATGATGGAAAAGCCACGATTTATTTTTGTACAAGGACAACGCTGACAGAGACAACTATGCATACAGACCTTTTTATCGGATAGAGGCAACTATCTTCTTATATAATATGAGACTCAACTAAATGTTGGAAAAATAAAAACTCTAAAGAGAGAAACTATAGAGAGAGTTTGAGAGAAACTGTAGAAAGAGTTTGGAGAGAATTTTTTCTTGTATTTCATCTCAGTATACAATGATACAAATGCCTATTTATAGACTTACAAGAATTAATATCCTACCACCTGTTACTCACTGATTGATATCAATCACTAATTGATATCAATCACCTATCACTCATTGGATTGATATCAATCATTATAGATATCAACCATCCACTTATCAATCACTAATTGATATACATTCAAATTTTGAATTGATATTTACACTCCCATCTACAAATTACAACTCAATCTAATACTCCCCCTCAAGTTGGTGCATAGATATCATGCATGCCCAACTTGCCAAGTGAATTGTAGAAGTATTTAGTCGGCATAGTTTTGTGAGTATATCGACTAGCTGGTCTTCAGATCTCACGAACAGAAACCGTATCACTTTTTCTTCAAGATTCTACTTGATAAAGTGCCGATCGATCTCAATATGCTTAGTGTGATCATGTTGAACTATGTTATGGCTAATATCGATGGCAGTTTTATTGTCACAGAATAAGTTTATCTCTGATTTAGGAGAGAAATCGATATCGGCCGTTAGCCGCTTGAGCCACAGAAGTTCACACACACCTTTAGCCATGCCTCTAAATTTAGTTTCTAGATAATGCTACCACCTTTTATCTTTTACTTTTTTAAATAACTAGATTGCCACCAACAAAGGTAAAATAGGCTGAAATCAACTTTCGATGGGTGGCATCTCCTGTCCAATCGGTATCAGTATAGTCATCAATATTGAGATGGCCGTTCTTTAAGAATAAAAGACCCTTCCCAGGAAAACCATTTAAATATCGAAAGATCCTCATCACAGCTTCCATGTGCTGATTACTAGGTGAATGCATGAATCGGCTAACCACACTAATAGCATAGGCAATATTAGGTCGAGTATATGATAGGTAGATCAACTTACCGATCAACCTCTGATATCTCTCTCTATCAATCAGCTTTTGGTCCGGGTAATCTCCCAACCTGTGGTTTTGCACAATCGGCGTATCAGCAGATTTACAGTCCAAGAGTCCAACTTCTGTCAAAAGATCAAGTACATACTTCCTTTGTGATAGGAAGATGCCTTGTGTTGATCTTGCCACTTCAATTTCCAAGAAATATTTGAGATTCTCTAAGTTCTTCATTTCAAACTCAGTAACTAGCTGATCTTGTAACCTAGAAATCTTCTCTTCATCATTGCGTGTAATAACCATGTCATCGACATAGATTATTAGAGCAGTTACTTTTTCTTGCTGATATTTCAAGAAAAGAGTGTGGTCGGTATTACTTTGTTGAAAATCATATTTCTTCATAGCAAGAGTAAATCGGCCGAAACAAGCATGTGTGACTGTTTGAGTCCATACAACACTTTCTGAAATCGGCACACCACATTTGTTTCTGGTGCTGTAAAAAATCCTACTGAAATATCTATGTAGACTTCTTCCTCAAGATCTCCATGTAAAAAGTATTTTTCACATCAAATTAATGTAATAGCCAATCCAAATTTGCTGCAAGAGATAGTAGTACTCTGACTGTATCCAATTTAACCACTGGTGAGAACGTTTCCTGGTAATCGATGCCATAAGTCTGAGTGTACCCCTTGGCCACGAGCCGAATTTTATATCTGTCAATTGATCCATCAGCTTTGTACTTAATTGTGAAGACCCATTTGCATCCCACCTTCTTCTTTCCATCTGGTAATGAAATCAAAGTCCATGTATTAATCTTTTACAATGCTAACATTTTATCCTTAATTGTTTGAGTCCAATTCAAATCCTCCAACGCAGCATGCACATCGATTGGAGTCTCGGCTAATGAAACATTATTCATAAAGGCTTTAAAAGGTTCAGACAACCTGTGAGAAGATATATAATTGGTAATAGGATACTTTGACCGTTTTGTAAAAGTTTCTATAGAGTACCGAACCGGTGGCTTGTCACGATTGGATCTGTCAGGTAATACATATTTTGCAAGAGTATGCAAAATAATAGTAGGGGCAGTAGGAGTACTTATCTCAGGAATATTCTCAGGAGATATATAGTCAGGTACCGAGGAGGAAGGGATCATATTAGCAAATGGTAGGTCATCAATACCACCAATATCAGTACGTTCATTATGCTCATTAGTGTTTCTATCAGCATTGGCAGTATCATCAGTATTATCGGTAGGAGAATCTGTAGTAACATCATCATTAGTAGTCTTACCAACTGAATCAGTAGTCCAAGATTACCATGCTAATCCTGACCAATTCTTTTCTTCCGTATCCCTTATCTCCCCCTGAAAGAAAGAATTGGATACTAATGAGAAATAAGTCTCCGACTCCAAGAATGTAACATCCATTATCTCATACATCTTACTGGTGGTCAGGTCATAATATCGATAGCCCTTTTTGTGCACTGCATATCCCATGAAGATATATCGAAGCATACAAGGATCAAGTTTACTCCATTGATTCTTGTGTAGATGAACAAATGCCACACAGCCAAACACTCGTGCAGGAGACATCAGGATCGATGGCAGAATGAAATGTTGAGACAATACTTCCAGTGGGGTCTGAAAGTTGATAGATTTGGAAGGTAACCTATTCAGGAAGTGGACTGCCATTGTGACTGTATCAGGACCAATATCGGTGTGAAATATTTGCACCGATTAGTAATGCTCTTGCTGTCTCGAGTATATTTCGATTCTTCCTTTCAATTACTCCATTTTTCTGTGGAAGTCGGATATGTTTTATGTATTATACCGTTGGCATTAAAGAACTCTTGTAGTTGCTGGTTGTCGAACTTCCTACCATTATCAGATCGAAAGATCTTGACTGTAATTGAAAACTGTGTACTAATCATGGAATAAAAGGATTTGAAAATATCAAAAACTTCATTCTTATATTTCAACAAGTATAGCCAAATCATTCGAGTATAGTCATCTATGAAAATGACAAACCAACGAATTTCAGTAGATGAAATAATCTGGGATGCCCTCCAAATATCAGAGTGTATATCAGACTTATGTAAACTAGTAGGGTACGGGATCCTATGACTCTTGACTAATACACATGTCTCACGTTTCAAATCGACAGTATTGATACTCGAGAAGAGATCTGAAAATAGATATTTCATGTATCCAAAAGAAGGATGTCCTAGTCACTGATGCTACAGTCAGATTTCTCGCTCCGTGATGTTATTAGCACTTCTCGTCTGATTGACTCTACCGAGATTGAAATCATCAATGTAATATAGATCCCCCTCCTAGTAACACAACCTATTATCTCCTTTGTGAGAATTTTCTGAAGAAGACAAAAGGTTGGATACATTAGTATTACACAATTAAGATCAGCAGTTATTTGACTTACTGATAGTAACTTATTTGACAGTGAGGGAATCAATAAAGTATTTGGTAGAGATAGAGATGGAGATAAAGTAACAGTTCTAACTCCTGTAACTGGATACTGAACACCATTAGCATTAGAAATTCTTGACCGTCCTAGCTGAGTGGCTGATGAGAAATTATTAGAATCATACTTCATATGATCAGTGGCTCCTGAATCGACAATCCAACTACTATCACGTTGATTTGGATAACTCGTACATTGATGCTGATTGTCAGAAAACCTAGAATGCACTTGGGCAATGTTAAGAAAGGTAGCTATTGTTGTATCAGCTGCTACAACAGCCACTTTTTCGGAGCTGTAATTCTGATCAGCAGTGTTCAATGGATCAGCCCGTCAATTTCGCCCTTTGCATTCTTTCCACCATGTTGGATACCCACGCAATTTGAAACACGTATCTTGTGTATGTCCTTTCTTACTACAATGAGTACAGCTATCTTCCTCCATTAGTGGCTCAACCCGGGGCACTATGATTAGCTCATTCTTCTTCCCCTTTGATGCCATGACAGTGCCGATTAGATTATCTCCTCCTGTCAGCATCACCGACTGTCTACTGTTCTCTTGTTGGACATAGGCGCATGTCTCTTTTACTGATGGAAATGGTTTCATCCGCAGAACATCATTGCGAATCTGGTCTAGTCGGTCATCTAACCTATCAAGAAAAGTGTATACCCTCTCTTCCTGTATGAGAGAGTTATATCTACAGATATTGACAACACATTCCATCAGGTTTGGTCGACGAAAGTCAATTTCCCTCCACAAGCCCTGCAAGTCGTTGTAGTACTTCTCAATTGGCCCACCGGTTTGTCTCAGTCTAGTCGCCTTTCGTCTCAGATCATATAGTTGGGATGTATCAGCCCCATCAAAGTATGTGGTAGCAGCAGTATCCTATACCGCTTTTACTGTTGGGTAGCGAATGAAGGTATCGATTAAGGGTGGGTCCATGTTATTTTTCAACCATCCCTTTACGATAGAATTTTCAGTCCGCCACTACCGATATGCCGGATTTACTGGTGAATGTTGAGGAAGTTTACCATTGATGTATCCCAATCTGTCCTTACCCAAGATGTACATCTCGACTATTTGGGACCACAAGACATAGTTAGTATCATCTAACTTAATGCCAATCTGAGTTGCTGAGGAATCACTGCTCAGTGTGGATTTCGACACCTATTCAAAACTTCCACCGTTCTTGTGGCTAAGTCTTCCAGAACTGTATCATTCTGTTCTTTCCCACTTTCCATTAGTGCAGATGATTCAGCATCGTTCTTATTTATAACTAGATCAGAGTAGCGTTTCGAGTAGAGATCCTAGAATCCCTACTTTGATACCATATTGGAAAGACAAAAACTCTAGAGAGAGAAACTATAGAGAGAGTTTGAGAGAAACTGTAGAGAGAGTTTGGAGAGAATTTTCTCTTGTATTGCACCTCAGTATACAATGATGCAAATGCCTATTTATAGATTTACAAGAATTAATGTCCTACCACTTATCACTCACTGATTGATATCAATCACTAATTGATAGATATCAATCTCTAACAGATATCAATCATCCATCTATCAATTACTAATTGATACACATTCAAATTTTGAATTGATATTTACACTCTCACCTACCAATTACAACTCAATCTAACACTAAACAACTAATACACACAAGGAATCTGAAAGCAAACTAGAAACCAAACTAACTACTAATACTAGTAATAAAAGAAAACAATCCTAAGTGTCACAAATAAGGAAAAGTACTAAGGCTTGGTTTATATTCCTACACTGGCTATATTGAAAATGACTTATTGCCAGTTGCCAGAGGGACAAAGAGAGCAGTGGTCATAGTAAAGGACCACAACTCCGGGATTTTTGGATCATTCTTTCAGTTTGATTTATACAAAATTGTTGGTAACTTTTGCATATAGTTAATCATGACGCCAGAATGTAATAATAGTCTACTTTGTTTATCTTCCTTCAGTTTCCATCTCTTTTTCCTTTAAATTTTGAAAAAGTCTTCGTTTAATACCTAGTTTAAATAAACACAAGGGCAAACTCAAAACATGATCATCAATCTTTTCTCACTAGGCAACTTGAAAGTAATCAGACATAAAGGAGGAAATCTTAATAAGAAGTTGATCCTAGCTTTCTAGGATTTTTTTTAAACTTGCCTTTCTTTTTGGAAGACTTGCAGTCCAAGAAAATTAAGCATTGAGGTTACTGCTAACAGTAATCTGCAGTTGCCTCCTTCCCACCACAATCCAAAATGAATATCCAATTCAAGCATGGGAACGTTCAACAAATTCACTTCGTGAGCAAACGGGAGAGACTTGTATCAGCTCTTTGTTAAATCGATCATGGGAAGTAGCTAGTTGAGCAAGACCTAGAGTCCGCAAAAGTACCATGAATAAAACACTTGAAAGATTACTTTTTGGACTTGCATGTTTAATTGTTACTTTAAAATGGAGCAACAGACAAATTAGTGCATGAGAGATTTTAGCTAGTATAAAATGGCATCTATACGAAAATGCTCTTATATTGCTTCGTCGATCGTATCATTCTGGTTTGTTACTTGGACAAAGTTTTCATTTCAAATTCTTGTTTATACAGCATTTACTCAAGGATACGAATCACTCTGGTTTGTTACCTGGACTTTAACCTTATTGTGAAGTTACAATTTCCAATGGTACTAAACAAAAGCATATCCTTTTTTTTTTTTTTGGGTAGAAAAGCATATCTTTATTCTTCGTGTATGTAAGCTTAGCCTTTACAATTTCCCCATCTGTTATTGTGGTTGTACCAGTAAATTTTCTATTTCCCAGTGGATAAAATGGAAACCAATAAAAAAAAAAAAAAAAAGTGAAGGCACATTAGAAACTTCGGTTTTGTGTTTAATTCCATTCTTGGTTTTTCAGATGCAAGACTTCAAGCAGAGCTCAATTAAAGCTTCCCAAGTCCCCATGTTGCACATGGAAATGGAGCCATGTATCAGTGCCAGTACACTTGCATGGGGACATCCCTTATCTTTCCCGCTGCCTCTATTGACTTGACTCACATGAGTTGATGCAGATTTGGGATAATTTCACAAAGTTTCCTTGGGGTTTGCCTTAATATCACTTAGCATCTCCATAGTTTCAAAAATCTCTCTTACATGCCTTGTCAAATTGACAATATAAGATGTGTACATCATAGGTGATAAATTAACAATATTATCCTATTTAAAACCCCTAATTGGTTTACTAAAATTGGTACAAAAGTAGATAATTTGAAAAGCAAAAAAAATCAAGAAAGCAATTAACAAACCTACAATTTATAATAATGGATTTTTTCTTGAAGCAATAAAAGACAGGAGAACTTCAACTATTGTCTAACACACAAAAAACACATCAAATAGACATTAAAAACAAATATAGCTTATTATTTAGATTCCTTTCACTCTTTGAAATCCTGATTGTCACCATCTTACTGTAACCATAATATTGATTTTTTATGTTAAATGATATTGGTGAATTATACATGTACTTTCTAATAGTGGAACTTATTATGATTTATTACAATATCTTCTAATTTCCTTTTTAAATTGCTCCCTTTACTCATAAACTTTTGTTTCTTATTTTGTTGTCTTATTGCCTGTATATTCCCATAGTTATTGAGATAACAATTGTTAAACCACTTATCTACTATAACTTCTCTTTATTACACTTGCATCTCTTTCAATTTTGCTCATTGAGTTCATTTCTAACCTCGATTACTTGTATAATATTTACATAAAAGACAACAAAAGGGTACAAATGAAAGTAAAATGTTATCTCTCATCTTATATGAGTTTTTTTAATGCACAATGGATGACAATAATATTACATAATATATCAGTCAACTGGAGGCAAACGAGATTTGTAATACTACAAGAGCGCTAAGTGATATCAAAGCAAATCTCAGGGACGTTTGTCAAATTATCCCTAAAAGTTTTCATGTGATGTCTCACCCATTGAGCAGCTTCTAGTAAAAATGGATATGACTGTAGAGGGACAACATACTCCCAATATTGAACCAGCAGCAGCCCATATTCTCCCACCCCTGCCATGCATGACAGCCACTTTTAGATAGTCCAGCTTGTCTAATCATTCATCATTAATCACTCGGTTCACAGATTGACGAATTGATAACTGAATAATTACATTTGTAAGTTCGTTGAAAGGTCACAGAGCTAACATTGGCTGAATGTTTCCTCTACCAAACTTTCCAAATTCACACAGTATTGAAATGCAAAAGAATGTACTTATCTTTCTTTCTTTCTTTCTTTCTTTTTTCCCACTTCGAAGCTCTATTTACACACAAGATGAATGTATTTACACACAACCCAAAAGCCAAAAGTTTCCTTCTCTTCCTATGAATACTTGTGTTGTATGATTGTGCTGCATAATTTAGATATGGACTCCTGGATGATGCAATCCACCTCCTTACACCACCTGACGCTCACACAAGTGTTTCTAGCCGAATTTTACAAGAAAAGTTGAGAGAAATTCTCTTGATTCTTGCGAGAACAAATTCTTGAGCATCTTAGAAGGAATCCAAGTGTTTAAAAGACTTTATCTCAAGAACACGTCTACCTCCTGTTGAACTTGTTGTATTACGGGTTTCGTCTGAAATAAAACGAATGATCGTATCGCTGGATGTTAGAGGTTGGACCACCATAATTACACCAATGATAACCATATGCCAACCAGTTAACGGGCATTCATCTATTATTGAATGACTAGCAACATATTACTCCCTCTCTCTCATAAAAATAAACTTACTTTCATTGATTAAGAAGTTTAAGTAAATATGGTTGGTTCAATCATTCTTGTTCAGCTTATATCCCTCCATTAATATTAGTTTTAGTGTTATATTTATCTACCTTGCTATGATAATTGATTAATGAAGTAGAATATTTATTCATTAAGATGTACGTTAAAACATTAGAATAGTAGTGAAATGGTATACCAATTGCCCTTCTAAAAAAAGAAACAGATCTATAATTTGGACCCGTAAGAGTAATAGATAGAGTAGATAAACAACTAAATTTGGATACAAGATCATTACATAGGTATGAGTATAGTTCTTCATAATTAACAAAGATTATCACATATCTTTGTGTGTATTTAAAGTTTGGATTGTTTATTTTCATATTTTCTGTACTCTATCAAAAAGTGAATTAACGTTAGCATAGAGGTCAGATATATGTAAAGAATGACTTCACTATTGATCTTCAATTTGAAAAAATTAATCCGTTGACTAACGTTTATGCTCCAAAATTCTGGCTTGTGGGGTAAAAAATTGTACTATTAGAAAGCAAACATGGTCAACTGTTTTTTACCATGTTAAATTGTAAACATCAGTAACACTTTTGAGATCACTTTGACTCGGCTCCCGAACTCCCATTTGATAACTTAATTCAACACTTAAATTTAATAGATTCAAATTTTAACATATTCAGATCGGTTTGATAACCAAAAATAGAATATCTGAATTAATTAAGCGGCACTGAATTTTTTAGACAAAACTTATTCCCAAAATTAAGTGATAAGCTATTTAGCATTCACTTATCACTTGATGTGATATATATTTTAGATTTTAGTTTTCACACTTTAGTTTTATCAAAGCCACCCTTAGACTAAAAAGTACGACCTTTGGACTAAAAGTTTAAACTACGGAAAAATTGGACTTGGAAAATTATATACTATGTGTTGTCTAATACCAACTCGAATAGGCGAAGTTGGTTAGCTAATTCTTTCGTTCCCATTTGTAGTTGGTTTCTGCAGAGCTAATTATAGGGACTGCGTCACACGAAGATTTATTAGGATTTTAACTCTTTTTGCTATTCAAGTTTCTACAATTCAGATGTAAAAGCAGAAAAGAAAAATCAGATAAAAAATTAATCTTGAATAAACTTGACCAGTAAAAAATTTAATTTAACTTTTTTTTCACACAGGCCATTCATCTATTAGTGTTAGTGAATATATACAAGATTAATCTCAGAAAATTGATTATTCAAAATCAATATATAGAAAAATTAGGTGAAATACTGAAACAACAGCAGACCCTAAAGTCCTTTCAAGAATGTTTTTGCATAAATCCAGTCCCATCTCTTCTTTTCACCGTCCCTTTCCGTTTGAGAAGAATCATCATTCACTGATGTTGCTGCATTTATTTGAACTCTTCATTTCTTCTCTACTCTTGGAAACGTGTTACCAACATTCTGCTCAGCTACTCATAATCGGCAGTATCAGGTCTCCTCTACTGCAAATTCTGTGCAATTGAAAGTTTCTTCCAAATTCGACGTCTCCTACCCACAGTAGCTTTATAACAGTGGCCGCTACTCCTCTGCATTTACTCAGAAACCATTCTTCTGGTTCCTTTCTTTCTCTTATTGTTGTCAGCAATGTCATTTTGTCCAATGGGTTTTTCTCAGAAACGTCATCAGAGTTGCCTAACTTTTGATTGAACTCAACCCCACAAGGAAAAGGGAGGGGCTTTTGCTGTATAAAACAAACAAAAATTGTGTCTTTTTGTCTCTCTCATGAATCTCTGCTTTGGGATTGATACTGTAATTAGTAGTACCAGCATAAAGAATTTGAATTGGGATTGGTACAGAAACTAATGATGGCCACTATAAAGGGTGTACCACTCTGCAAGGCTTGTTGTGCAACCAATGATAATCATCCTCATTGCTACTATTACTCTAAAAAAGTTGGTGTTTCAGAATCTGGGTCTAGGAGTTTGTTGAATCTGAGAGTGCAGAGCAAATGGGAATGTAGTTTGGGGCGTGTATTGACGAAGACCCAGAGGGCAACTACACCAGTGGAGGAGAATGACAAGTCTTCTGTTGAAGTTTCACCTGGTGGAAATGGAGAGACTCAGATCACTGAGACCAGGGGATTTCACAAGGATTTACAATCTCTCCCAAGTGAGTAATTGAATTAGGAAAATATCAGTCCTTTTATGTTTTGGCATTTAGGTGAAACAATTCTTTAGTTTTCTAGGAGCAATTTTGATTTGTGAGTTTAAAGTGCAACTGACCGTGTTTAATTCTTAAAAAAGATTGGAACTTTTTTGCTGTAGATTGTAGAATAAGCTTTGATAGTTGTATTTAGATTAGAATCTGGATGTTTGCCTAAGTGGGATCAGTTGTTGATTAGTTTTCTGCATAATTCTGTAAAGCTTATTGGATTCCGGCTGGTCTGTTGGTGATCCAAGTAATTCATGTCATGTCTCATACCAGGTGAGGATTTTATACTTGTTGTGGTGTTTCTTTTGTGGCCTACTTTCCATTTGGTTAGTACTTTGCTTCTTGCTGCTGAGGAAGAGTTGTACTAGCATCTTGGAGTCCCATTTTGTGCTGATTTTAGAAATGGTCGAGATTTTCATTTTAGCAATATTAGGTGGAAAAAAAAGTTGTCTATTTATAATTTTTGGCATGTACATGAAAGAAAGTGTAATGTGTAAGGAGTAAGAGTTGATAATTTGCAGCCACAACGAGCTAAGAGGAGCAAACTAAATATTTTTGGAGCACCTGTTCCAATGCTCTAGTTGCTTGACATGGGAACCTAAGATTTCTGGGCAATATTCTATCCACATTTATAACTATGGATGAGTTTGGCATTCTGTTGGATCCTACTTGTGAAGTTTTTTAGATATATGTTTGATAGTACAGCTTCAGTAGCAAGAATGCAGGACTATAAAAATGGCATCAATTAGAGCATCTGATTACTTGGATTTGTAGTCCACATTTTCCGTTTAAGCTTATGTGCTTCAGTTAAGAAAGCTTTAATTGCAGGACCATTGTCTGCAATTGATCTTTCTTCTTCTCTAAGTGATGGTTCCAAAGTGCGGGTTGCTTATCAGGTAGGTTTGATACAATTCATCACCTCTTCAGAATGATATACTTGCATGAGTGATCTTTCTTGCTTCATGTAGGGGGTTCCAGGTGCATACAGTGAGGCTGCTGCACTTAAAGCATACCCTAAATGTGAGACTGTACCATGTGATCAATATGAGGCTGTCTTCAAGGTTTTGTTGTTTGCGATCTCTTTGGAAATATTGTTTGTCAATTTGTGCTTAAAATGTAATTCCTGTGTCACTTTTCCTCTTTCAGGCAGTTGAATTGTGGTTAGTGGACAAAGCTGTACTCCCCATCGAAAATTCAGTTGGTGGGAGTATCCATCGTAATTATGACTTACTCCTTTTCCACAGGCTGCACATAGTGGGGGAAGTGCAGTTGGTCGTAAACCACTGCCTCCTTGGATTGCCTGGTGTTAGAAAAGAGGAGCTGAAGCACGTTTTAAGCCATCCTCAGGTAAGCATTTCATTGTCACGACCAATAGTCTTCGCCCTTCTTCTCCATTCGGGTTGAAAAGGCCAGTGATGCACCATATGATAAGGTTTAGGCCTTAAAAATGTGAAAGAAGTTAAATTAGTAGATATGTCCAAGTGCATTTTCTGAATTATGTGTCTAGACACCAAGATCGTTGCTTTTAAGATACCAGAAAATAATAGTCTAATTAAGGTCTACCAATATTGACGATGATTTCTGTCTCTCTCTCTCTGAAAGGGATGAATTTTCATAGAAAAAGAATATGTGTTTTAAAAATAATGTACATTTATAGCTGCAAATTGGATCTGTTTCCTAATTTAAAAATAATGTACAAAATGTTCTACTTTACAGCTGCAAATTGGATCTGTTTCCTCATTCTAGCCTCCCCGTCATAGTTAGTTTCAGCACTTTGGTTCGGATGCACCACAAAGCATGAGAAACAAAAACTCTTTTGTTGTGTTTTCAGGCCCTTGATGAATGTGAGATGACACTAAACAAGTTAGGTGTCACAAAAGTCAGCACCAAAGATTCTGCTGGCGCTGCTCAGGTAATCTGTTCAAGGCTTCTTACCTGTTTTAGCTTTTGACAGTGAATCAGATTAATGCCTGGGACAGATTACAGCAGCTGAAGGTGTGAGAGATACTGGAGCTATTGCGAGTGCACGAGCTGCAAAAATTTATGGGCTGGATGTTCTAGCTGAAAGAATTCAGGTGACCGCAGTATCTGACTTTGTATCCATTGCTTTGCAGTGTCCAAACTGCCTTTTTATGCTGCTCATTGCTGGTGAATGCTATGATGGTGTCATGGCCCTTTCTTCAAAGTTTTCTGCTTCTAAATTTGCTACCGTGGTTGCTTAAGAAAAAGTGACATGCTTTAGGCTCTGACCAGTTGTTCTATGCACCAAAGTCAATGACCTTGGGCTTTTAGGCAGCATATTGGCTTGTTCCAGTCTCTGAGTTTTAAAAAGATGACAATGCTTCACATATAATTTGAGGATCATTCTGACTGCATAATCATCTTGATTTCATGCATATCAGATTGGATTGATGATACCATGTAATGCATAACTCATCCATTAAGTGGACAGGCCTTTTTTTTGTTTTCCCTTCTAAGTTTCATCATGTATTAAGCTGTAAAGAGTTTGAAAATTTTGAACATGTATAGGAAAGTAGAAGGATTTGCTTAGTTGTTGGATTGAGGAGGAAGAAAGGGAAGGTTGGATCAACACTTTTTGTATTTTTATGTTTTACTTTTGCACTTCTGGAGTATTTTTTGGAATTATGGTAGAGTATACCACCTCACCAAAAGGGGGAAAAAAAAGTGTAACTTGTATACAAATGTTTAGAGTGTTTTTTTTTTTTTATATACTTATCCTTTTAAGGAGTAAGTGGTTCTTGACAAAAAGGGGTTTAAACATCTGAAGTTAAAGTGGAATGCGGCCTCTTAATATTGCATAAATCTTTTGGTTGCGAGAAAAATAGGCCTACTGCGCTTGCTCTTTTTCTTCTCAAATATCCATGAGTATGAAAACTCTAACAAGTTAATCATGTTATTTGTTCTATTTCTTTATTTACTTTTTCACCCCTCTGAAATTGGGAGTATGGGAACACATAGGTTCCAAGGCTCGTATTCCTGTTGTATTTGCGGTTCTTTTTTATTCACCTACTTTTTTCCAAGGTTTACCTCATTTTTGCACAATATTTGTTGATGTCACATGAAATTTTGGATGAATTTCACAAGTCATCAACATAATAATCACATTTACAGTCAGAATTTGTGGTTAGGACATTCAGATAGACATTTATTCACTTGGTGGTGAAACTAATGAGGGCGTGCATAATTCTTCTAGAAGTACCTGATGCATGCGAACTAATCCTATATTTAGATGTCTGGAAATTGCATATTTTACCGGCATTTAATAATTGACAAGAGTAGTATTGGTATATCACTGAATGAAACTTTTCGAGTCTGCCACATTTGAAATTCCTTTTCATCAATGGGTTACATTTGTTGGTCAATCATTAATGTTTGATTGCAATGCACTGACCAGGATGACAATGATAATATTACCCGTTTTCTGATACTTGCGAGGGAGCCTATAATCCCAAGCGGTGATAGGCCTCATAAGGTATAATCAGACCAATGATGTTAATGTATGTTGGTAGTTGCATGGATTGAAGATATTTGTTGGTTTTACTTCCAGACTAGCATTGTCTTCAGCCTAGAAGAAGGGCCTGGGGTACTATTTAAAGCATTAGCAGTTTTTGCTTTGAGGAACATTAATTTGTCCAAGGTAACCTTGAAGTCATGGTACTTTAAGAGTCATTTTTTTTAATACCAAATCTTTGACATTGTTCTCAATGGAAAATGGAAAATGCAGATTGAGAGCCGACCACAAAGAAATAGGCCTCTGAGGATTGTTGATGACTCTAACAAGGGTAGTGCCAAGTGAGTTTTTCTGACTCTGCTTAGACACCTCCTTGGAGCTATGTGTTATTTACAGTTTAATGAATAAAATTTGATGCTGTATATATATTGGTGATAGTTTCATGATCTGACTTAGAGAAATAAGGTGGATGAACGACTTGTAATGGTTAGGGAGGCTAAAGTTCAGAATTTTGTGTCGTAGTGTAGTTTATGAACTTGTTTGTATTGCCTTTTTTTTTTTGTGTTGGTTTTAACCTGGACTTATGGAGTATATTTGATTCTGTGTTCCATTAGGCAAAATGTGTTATTATACAATCAGCTTGACAATAATGTTGTACTGAAGATGTTTCTTTTATGACATATAAAAATTATCCAGAATTATGAACTGTTAATAATTTCTAAAAGTGAAATAGTTTCGTTGAAACTTTTGATAATTTCTCTCATCTTTTCGCCTTTTTTCTTTGAGGCTATCATGACATGCATTTATTACATTTTTCTTAAAATTTTCCAATGTCAGCATTCACATTGCAGCCTTCATTTTTTATTTTTTTAGGGTTACTCCAGTTTGGAAAGGCTTAATAGCCTCCACAAATTGTATCTATGGTCCATGTGATGCATGAAAGCATGTCCATTTTCTTTTCCACAAAGTTTGTTAGCAAAGGGATGTATTCCTGACAGATACTTTTTGCTTACACTCAAAACTTGACGTTCTTCTTTTATTTGCTTTAGTTCCTGTATTTATTAACTTGAGAGAGAGAGTAGCTGCAAACTCAGAATGACTTGTAACTTCCAAACAGCCTTTTCTTGCAATGGCTGGCATAAATAGAAGATGTGACATAGTGAAGCAAATTCCAAAAAATGGCCTTTTTTTTTTCCTTCTTCATTCTTATGTGGTTCGATTGTCCAATCTGATGGCAGGTATTTTGATTACCTCTTTTATGTCGACTTTGAAGCATCTATGGCTGAGCCTCGAGCTCAGTATGCACTGGCAAATCTCCAGGTTAGTATTATGCCTTCCTTGTGACTTCTTACTTTCTCTGTCTATCATATGCATATTCCTTAAATGGATGGGTTAATACCATGAGATAGTCCTCAGTGTTCCAAGATCTGATGTATGTGTGTTTTGCTGCTTGAAGAACAGTCGTCAGATTTCTCTTTTGATTTCTCAAAATGAACATTCTAATTAGAAACACTTATGGACTGTTTTCCATTTGTTCTCTTCGACTGAAAGAACGAACTACATCCTATAACTTCTGAAAGACTGGGGTTGTGGATGATGAAAAGAACATTTATACCTGTCATTTGTTTAAATGTTTGCCTTGGGAAATATCTTTCTACACCATCTCACTTGGCTGAAAAAAAAATGTTTTTGGGCTGTCTGAATTTGTTTCTCACTGTGTTTGTTGAGGCCTCCTATAAGCATGGTTCTAAGTGCTTTCTTTTACTTCTTACTGCAGGAAATTGCAAAATTCCTTCGTGTCCTTGGTTGCTATCCAATGGACACAACTCTATAAATGAATGCCCCTACAAAGTTGATCGGGCTATGACTTTAATTTCCATCGTGTAAAGGAAGGTTTCAGCTTCATATCTGTGCGTATATACACTCTTTCAAGTATTCTGGCAAGACTTTTCCCTACATAAGGGGCAAATAAGATTGGAGTCCAAGGTTACCCTGGTAATATATCTATTCAATTTAATTCTTTCCATCTTCCCACAAAGTTCCAATTTAATGTGTAAGCAACAGAATGCTCATACCCTGCAGACCGGGATTTTCTTATGTTGCAACTCAAAGAGGCAATTCAGTGAATTTTTTGCTCTTAAAACAAGCCCCAAGATTGAGGAACTTTGGCTATTCTTCTTTGAAGCAGCTAGACTCTGATGCCTTCCTGTTCTAAAGCCAGAAAACTTGATATCTTAACCGATTGCATCTTCCTATGTTAGGAGCTGGGGGTCTCCTTGACACTACGCAAGTGTTCAAGGAATGAAGGTAGACAATTGGTTAACAATTAAACGTATATATTTTTGGTGTCGCAGCTTCCTGGTCCATTAACCAAATTTGACTACTCAAAATTTAAGAACTCAGGGCTAGCTAACCTATTTAACCAAAGAACAATGGTTTACTCAGCGAGGGTTTAGAAACTCTCACGGACAAGATGATTACTTTGTCTTTAACATTTGCGTTTTTTCACAAGTTAATTAATTGATGCCCATATGCACTTTCTTCTTTTAGTTCCAAATTCGTTCATATAACTCTAAAAGCTTTTAAACCCAAATAGGCAGCGCACGTCGATATTCTTATATTCATCTGTTAATGTCTGCACGAATGCAGCTATTTCCTCCACTACTTGCAGACTAAAACAACCATATCAGTCAATAAGAATCAGGAAAGATGGCTACGGACATGCATCAGTTTTGAGTTGTAGAGATGGTGATAGAGCATTCGCGTAATCTTAAACGCAGATACTGCAAATTATCACCACCATATTACCATCACAGGAACAACATGCTAATATCAATATCAACAGAGACTGAAGGAACTGTTCCGAAATCATATCTTTTAAATACAGGCCCAGTTGACATGGCATCAAAACATAAGCATTGCAGTGCAGTTACAATAGCTAGAGCTGCGGGCATTATTTATCTCGTAGTTTACAGAAGCCTATCTGATGCATCCATAAACATTTCATAACATAGTTAGTCTTTCTTTTCAAGCTCCTTCAGAAAATCTTGATTGTCAACCAGAACCTGTGAAAAGTAAACGACGAATTTTGTGAGCTTTCAATATGATGATCGTAATGCATTTTAAAGCAAAACTAGGGAAGAACATAGACTATACGGGATCTTCAATCATGAAACTAAAAAACACATTTAAGAAAGAACATGTGAACCATGCATCCCATGTGTGTCACCTAATAAACCTTTAAAACTTAGCCATCTCAATTGTTTTGGCTCATTCTCTCTTTACGCTTTCAGAATGAAGATCTATTAGGTCCAAAGTACCACTTGTTTTGGCCAATTTAGGAGGAAACTCAAACAACAGATGATGCATTATAATCTGATAAAGTAAGACCTATAACTCAAATATGCATGGCAACATTCAAGCTGTGCAACCTCCACATTTTGATTGCAACTTAGTTCGTTATTGTCTAAATCACTTACTGTTTTCCAACCATCTGGGTCAACAAAAGACACAATCTTGGTATTGATTCCAGGAATTGGTCCAGCTTGCCTGGTTATCTTCCCTCCAAGCTCTTGAGTAACGACATTTACAACCTCAGCACTTTTATAAACATCATCAGTGCTTATTGCAAGCTGGTGCAAACATAACAGCTCTCAATAAGGTAGACCTCAATATGCATCCAAACAAAGAATTACTGAAAGTTGCAGAAGGCAAATAAAAACCTGTGCATATGCATTGCCTTTTGTGTACTCCGTCACACCATAATTATATGTCAATTCCAGCACAGTCGTCTCTTGCTCTTCAGCATATCCCAGCATTGCTATGGTATACTGCATGGAGTTTTAATTTGATAAGGTAAGATCCCTATTCTAGCTGAACCCCCCCCCCCCAAAAAAAAAATTCTACATTTAAATAAATACAACCTTCTGTTCCGGTCTATCAGTCTTCTTCACCACCCTCATCCCCAATGCCTATGCAAAAACATACACATCATTACATCGGATAGTGTAATACTGAGGAACCATTGAACACGGAAGATGCAATCTCAGAGAAATGGTAAATCAAAAGAGCAGCTTCAATAAGGAGCTGCAATAGGCACTTAACTTCAAGGTACCTTTTCATAGAACTTGATAGAGCGTTCAAGATCGCCCACACGAAGCATTACTTGACAAAGTGGTTCAGGAGTAGGCCCTCTTTGAATGAGCTCAAAGAGGTAACCATCTGGATCTTTGGCAAAAGCAATGACACTTTTACCACCTTTCACAGGTCCAGGCTCCCTTGTGATGGTTCCACCCTTAGCCTTCATATCTTCAGCGAGTTTGTATACCTTCAAACAAAGGCATCAAAAGAAGTCAAGCTAACAAACAGCTATTATGCAGAAAGTAATTCAACCAATAGAGAGGCACTTACATCTTGGGTTGCAATGGCAAAGTGGCCAAAGCCACTACCAATATCATACTTGTCCACCCCATAATCTGCAGGTCAGCACCAGAAAAAAAACCCAGAGGTGACATCAGATGCTTTATATAAAAGGTTTTGTTTCCAATATGCAATGATGATACACTTCCAATTGACGCTTGATCTAGTAACCCTTTTCTCTTACATCAAAAGCACCATCTGCAATTCTTCACTCACCATAGACTGAAGAAATGCATAAAGAAACCAATTTCCCTCACATACAGAAGACATGCGTGTCAATACCAAAACTACTTTTCCCTAGAAGTTCAATTTTTGCATACCACTTATGTTTTATTGATCAATAAGGAACAGCGTACCGCACTACAAAAAGTAGAAGCAACAATAAGCATGATATACCGTAACCAAGTGCCTATTGTAAACAATACCCATCCTCATGGTAGTAAGTACCAAATTAGCAAAAAGATTAGGAGCAAGCAAAGGCAACTACAGTCCTAAACTTACTGTATGTTAACTCAACCACAAAGTGAGAGTCTTCAGGGCCAAAACCAAGGAAAGCATTGGCATATTTCTCCTCAGGAACATCTCTCTTCCTCAGCAGCTGCATCCCAAAGCATTCCGTGTAAAACCTGCAACACCAAAGTCACCATTCAACACATCAAAAACAGAATAAAACTACAAATACCATATTCAACAATGGTCAGATACTTTTCTTTTCCCATAAGCAGTAAAACTTCCTACCTGATTGTCCTATCAAGATCACCAACGCGGTACACAGCATGCAAAAATCGGCGCTTATCCTTCTTTGGCCATTCCAACAACTCATCACTTGGAACTACTGGTGCTGCAGACGCGGCCATATCCACCTATTCTTTGCAGCACGTTAGTATGAGTTACGAAGTATTAACAAAAAATAGGCAGAAAGAAAACCTAAGTTCAATTTCATCTGTTTATGCTTTACATTGACCTATTCACACAACCAACCCCCCCCCCCCAAAAAAAAAAAAAAACGCCCACACCCCCGAGAGATTCAGGATTATATGTTCAAAGAAAAAATAAACAATTTTTCATGATCAATATATATTCCACATCATATTTTCCCTTGATTATCAAAATTTTTTTATCATGATAATTATAACATACAAGTTAATTCCTTTTTTCATCGTGACCATTTTATCACCTAAAATCCAAACAAAGCATTTTGTCAAAAAACAGAAAAATAACAAAAAAGTAAAAGCAATAAGCCAACTCTCCAGAAAATTCTAGCAAGATCACAACTATGTATCACTACTACAAGAACACCCAAAAAAGCAGAAAATTACTTTTTTTTTTTTCAAAAGATAACAACTTTATAAAAGAAGACAGAAAAAAAGAGAGAGGCAGACAAAGTTAAATACTGAATCACCAACAAACAAAAATTTACTAAAGCATGTCGCAGAATTATAGTCGATAATCAAAAGGAGAAATAAAAAATAAAGAAACCATATAAATGTAGAAGAAGCACGAAGATTGGATTATGATTGGAGTGAGAGAGCTTACCAGAGAGAAAGTGTGAATTACTTAATAATAAAGCTGAGAAATGGAAAATCTATGGATGAACGAACCTACACACACACACACACTCACACAGTGACCGACTGAAAACTGAAGTACCGTCTTCCTATCAGATGCTGTGATGTGGGAACCTTCTCCTCGCACAAATACTAGAATGTGCTGACAGTTTCGTTTAAGGTTACGGGGCTGTCCATGACGGCCCATTTATACTGGACCGCGTCATGAACATGTACTTCCTTCTTTTCAGAGACCGGCCGAAATGCCACACAAACACCCACCGGGGAACATCAAGACGGGCCATGGGATAAAGACAAATCAAGATTCACACTTTAGAAAGTGTGGACTATCAGCCCATCTGTGGTCTATGTCATATTTGAGTTTTAACAAAATGATGAAAATGGATTTCTTTATCGAAATCCAAAATCCAATCTAAATTAGATTGGTCGATTTTTTGATGGGATTTTAGAATTTATTTCAAGGCAAAGTTCCAATCTTTCATCTTGATCTTGATGGACCGACCGCGTAAATAGAAAAAGCACAAAAAAAAAATTAAAAAAAAGTTGTGGTTAACATGATAGACACCCTTTTTTGTAAAAGATTGTTTTGCGCATTTGGACACACACATGAATAGATTGATTCCTTTAGATTGTGATGCTGTTGCTATCAAGTTGTGACTTATCACTCAAAAGTCGTCAACCACTGATGAATAAGAAGTGGGTTCAAATTTCCATGCTGTTTTTCTTCTAGTTTTTAAGTCCCATCCTTCTCTTGTCGAAATTTTTTTTAAAAAATCACTAGCATCTTTCTGGTTCTCTTAGTGATTTTCCTACTTTACATCTTTTTTGAAAGAAAATAGACATAGAGCTGATTCAATACTGGAAACTAAATCGACACATACAAGTATCATGGGTTGAACCCCAGAATTCTGCATATGTCGAGAAGAGAAGGCTTCATGTCATGCCGAAAGGAGTCCTCCCATGTCTTTCTATCTCTTCGGAGCTGGACATGTAACTACCCCCGGAGGGAACTTTCCCCGTAGGGAACCCAACTCCTAAAGTTGCATTAAAGAGTGAGTGACTCTTGGGGGGAGGGATGGGTTGGGCGGTTTGGATGAGCAGTTCCCATTCTCATCGTTGTCATTTAATCTTTTAGAATAAATCCTTATACTATATGAAACAATAGCAAGAACAAAGCCCACTTCATTTACCGGTTTGAAAAACTTATTTTTACCACTCGTACACAAAAAAAAAAAATTCCTGCCTAACATTTAGGAACACAAGGAATAGGATGCACAAAATTGATATGTTTTTTCACCTTAAGATTAGTGTATTACAACTTTACGTTTGTTCTAACATCAATTATAAGCTTAAGAATCCCTCGTTCGATCATTATCGATTCAGAGATTGATTTGGGCTTTGATCTTGAATGCTTTGATGATGTCTTTCGATTTCTTTTGTACGACGCATTAAAGTAGTATAATTGTCGAAATCCAAAGTGTTGAAACTTGATAATGGCCGATCGCGTTGGCCCTATTCAAGGGATGGGCTGGCCCAATTTATGTATCAACGGAACTGAGGCCCGAAATTTAACTAATCAAGCTTACCAATCACATAATCAGAATTCAGCATTAATTAGGTAGTGCATTGTTTTATGACTGCAATAGGAAACTACTTAAAAATTAGATGGTTGAAAATTTTATCGACAGATTGTTGAAAATTGTTCAGCACGAAAATTAGATGGTCGAAAACTTCATTAACAGATTTCTGTCTGTTAATGAAACTTTCTTTTATCCAAAAAAAAAAAAAAAAAGAATAGATGGTCGATCTCGAACATTGAAAACATTAATTTAAAGGGGCAAATGAGTGACATAAGTAAAGCATAATACTGCATCCTTCCATTAGTCTGTCTTATTGGATTATAGTACGTAGCTTAAAAGGCTTATTTCATTATTGTCATGAACATGAAGAGCAACTCTTTGAAAATTATTGATCACTCAACCCTTTTGAGAAGAAAGGAATCCTGGTGAAGCCCTCTCTAGATCAAGGCCAATCACCACATCTGCACCTTCCAGGATGATCATTCATCGGAGGCATGGCGCAAAATGGGGCTTTAATGAACGGACACATCAATACATCGCATTCCGCCTGCATTACGCAGGGCCTATCAATCCCCAAAAACCAGTCCTTAAATGCGTGCCAAAGCCCTGCTTCGGTTTCAGATGATAGACCTGCCATGATTTTATTTTCTTTTTTTCAGAAATAAAGAGGAAAGAAAATTGTTGACATACGTGAGAACTAATCATGGTACTATATATTATACGGATAAGGGCTCTGACAACCATCGTGAACGATGTAATGCTTTTTCAGTAGCTTGTTGTAACTCTATGTGAACTGTATATAAAAATTCGTAACAGATACACAACGATTGTGCATGAGATTCACGTAAGCAGTAACAGAATATCACACTTGTGTTTATAACAGTGTGTGCCCCTTGTCCCTATCATACATTTGGTCTGAAATTTGTCAGTATCATATGGTTTCTTATACAAGCAGACACTAATTTAACCTGAAGGGAAAAATAAGCAAGACGAGTGAATTATATGAACCCTAGATCGATTGCAACTACTAGCATGAAATTTCCCCGGGAGAGAGATACTTACAAGATGCCATAATGGAAAGCACCAAAAGAAAAGAAACCATAGATTTTGAAGCCATTTTTATCCGCTATTTGACTTCTACAGGCTACAAGACTAGATATAAACATGTGTAAAGGTGATAGTTAGGTCCTCCTTGCTATTTATATCTAGACTAGACTAGAAGCAGAAGTAGAATCAGGGGTCCAGAAGTCTAATACTTGGGGTTTTTTTTTTTTTTTAAATAAATTAGACTGTGTTAAATGGTGTACGGATCGAGCCTCATAACTACGAGTAAGATAACTAGATAAGATATTATACACGTTAAAACTAGTTAAAGCTCCCACATTAATTTACTTCCATGACTTCAAAGCAGTCAGATATTTCTCTTAATTAACAGTCTATATGTACGTTACTTTGTCTTGAAATATGTAATCTACTATTTTAAAATCGACCCGAATCTAAATCCACCACCCCAATCCCATCCAAAATGATAACAAATTGGGTGAATTATGACACAATGCAAAAGCTTGTAAATCCAGCTTTATAAATCCAAACATTGAGCAGGTAAAGAGCAAGTAAAGATGAAATAAAGAAAGAGCAAGTTATTAGTGATGAAATACTCCTCCATCTCCACTAGAGACTTGAGAGAAGAAGTGGAGAAAACCAAAAAGGGTTGATTATTTAGAGAGAATTGTTATTGTTTCCTAATTAACACTCAAAGTCTCCAAGTAAGTATTCTTTTTATTCATTTTAGATTTTGACTTGTTTATATTCTTAACAAAGTTGTTATTCATTTTAGTCTCCAAGTAAGTATTCTTTTTATTCATTTTAAATTGTAGAATGGTAAGTATATTGCTTTTGAGATATATTATTTATGATATTAGATAAACACATATGTCTTGATATTTTGTGATCAGTATATTCTAACAAACTTGTCCCCACTAAATCATATTTATTGTTCCGCCCCTAACTAAAATACCACCACTACATTGACCTGCAATGATACTTATATTATAGTTAATTTTTTCATAGTTATTAAACTCCCAATCGCATTTTATCAACTCTTCGGAGGGGGGAAAAAACCATGTTCGAGACTCTAATCGGACTCAAGGTTCGTATCGCACTTTCATAAATTTGTTTTCTCATCATCATCATCATCATTGCTATTTTGAATATGGAAAAAAATTAAACAACATTAAAAACCATAATTAGAGTATTCTACAAAGGCTACATAGTTATGTATCTTTGCTTACTTGAGAATGGTTCACATAAATTAGTAGGTTAATTTGATGTTCCAGCCAGTTTTTAGGCCATGGCTATTTGAGTCAGTCAAGTGTTTTAGGAAGTTTAATAGGATTGCATAGATAGATCAGTAGGAACAGGAAAGAACCATCAACCTAAATACCATCAGTTACGCATGCTTAGCCTCTTAAAGTCGTAGAGATAAGAGAATATTCATATTATCTTCTCAAACTTTTGAATAAACTTGACATTTAATTCCATGATTTTATATGCAATTAGATATCTTCTTCTTTATGTTAATAGGTATTTTTGGCCAGTAGTCTACTTACGTTACTTTCCCCCATGAAGGTTCCGAGTATATTTGGATCCCCTCCATTTAGCTCCCTTCCTTTCTCTATCTATCCTTATATAGTTAAAACTTCAGAAAATAATTTTAGCCAAAACATGTGATTTATAATGCGTAAACAATCATGTCTAAAAATCTATTCATTTGGAGAAGATTTTCCACTCAGTCTACATACTATATGGAGACCGTGCAAAGTTTGTGCAATTATAGGGGATGGGTTTGATTCTTAAAAATTCATCAAATTTTATTTTGTAAGTTTAAATGGTGGATCTCTATTTAATTCCTCTATACTCCCTAAATAAATATGAATTCAACTATAGAAAGCACACTTTAAAAATATAATACACTTAAAGGATAAAAATAAGTATATGAACTCCTAAAAATTAGGAAGTGGGCCATCGTTTATTAATTCATATGTCGTTCAGGCTAAGATTTTCTAATAAGTATATACAAGTCCGTGAATGAAACAACAAATCATATTATGTGAAAAAAGAAAAACAATTTGCTGTAAATAACCCTAGTATAGTTTTTTTGAAGCAATAACCCTAGTATAGTTGAAGCATATAAAAAGTGGGCTTGAAGACAAATCATTTTAGGTGTTAATATAAGTTAGAAAGCCCAGACTAGCTAGAAAAGAGGGTTTTATAAGCCCAGTCGAGAAGATATTAGGTGCATCATGTACGCCACATGAAATGTGAGGTGATTTAATATCTACTAATCACTTATCACTAAATAATGATTGTGAATTATTCATTGTCTAAATAGACACAAAATAAAGAGTAGCTCGTCACAATACTTGATGACTTTTGATTGACATTAGTACATTATCACGTTATGCACATGATTTAGCTATTATTTTTCGTCCTCTAATCTCATATGACAGATAATGAAACAAAAGTACCCTCAATCGTAAACATAGCTTCATGTATGAGAAATTTTGTAGTCCACATGTATACCTTTGTATGTCCAATACTGGTTACATCTTTTGCAAAAGTGAAGTCAAGTCTTGAATGATTTCATATGCAAGTTGCAAGGTAACAAACAACAATATATGCGAACACAAACATTTTATAAGTGGAAAATATATAGGGTTGCAAACGAAGTCATTTCGAGCTCGATATTGATTGCGCTCGAGTCAAAATCGAGCAACTCCTTTTCATATTTGAGTTGAGTTCGAGATCGGGTCTCTCAGGTTCGATAGCTCGCGAGTCAATTCGAATAAACTCAAATATAAATATATATGTATATATATTATTTTTTATTTTTATTCTAATAGTGAAATTACATATATATCCCTAATATTTTTATTATTTATTAAGAAAAATAATTATTTTATTTATTTTTAAAAAATAAAATAATTATTTTTTACTTTTTCAAACTCGAGTAGGCTCGAATTCAAACTCAAACTTGAGGTCGAACTTCATTTTGAGAGTTCGTCAAGTTCAAATTTGGTAAAAATGTGTCGAGTTCAACTTGATAAAGCCAAATTTCGATTCGATTCGATTCGTTTGCAGCCATATGCCTGACTAGTTGGAAAAATCCTTTGCAAAATTGCTCAATCGACACTCATTATTCAATAAAATGTTACACTAAGATAACGTTTTTTCAAGTATGATAATAGAACTATTAAAAAAAATATATATCTTACGCTTAACTTCATCTTCTACGTTCCGTGTATAGTTTTAGGTGACTTTTTTTTTTTTTTTTTTGTTGATTAAGTACTTTCTACATAGTTTTAGGTTTCAGGTGCAGCATACGTAGCTGGCCAGACAAATATTTGTACACAGTTTAATATTAAACTGTATGTTAATAGGTTAAATTTGCAGGTTCACTCGTGAAGACACGGGTGTGAACAAAACTAAGATGTGGACATGTAAGTTTTTCTTAACCATTATTGCCAGATCATGACCATCAAATCTTCGGATAAATGACTAGGCTTTTCATCCAATGGAAAAACTAGTTTCAGAATGCAATCTATTATTTTCTTAAAAATTTTCAAGAAGAAATTTATCAGACTGAAATTTAAGGGAAAAAATTTCAGAGCTCGACAAAAGAATTAAATAAATTTAATTCAACATAACATGAAAATCCAAATCCCCACCCGTCCGTCTTCCAAATCCCCATATACATACATGCATACATACACACACACACACAATATGTATATGTATATAAAATAAAAATTTGTAATTAAATCTTTGAATTTGAGGATTGAAAAAATTGAGAGAATACAATTAGACAACGAGTCAATTATCCAAGAAATCATATATGTGTGTGTGTGTGTATTAAAAATTTGTAATTAAATCTTTGAATTTAAGGATTGTTTGAGAGAATACAATTAGACAACGAGTCAATTATCCAAGAAATTGGATGCAAATCATGGAAGGTTTCAATATTGAGGCCCCCCATGACCAAGAATAAGTCAAAAAACGTGTTCCACAAAAAGTAGAGAATATTTAGAAAAAAAAAAGGAAAAAAAAAAAAAGGAAGGATCCGAGTGGAATCTAGCGAGATGTGCCTTTGACTGGTGCGAAATCCGCAGTCTCCTCGCACCACGACTCCTCTAATCATCTGTCAATGACGAAAGCGCTGATCCAAAAAATAATTAAATCCTCAGCCAACCACCGGTTGCCACGTCAGAATTTAACGGGACTCAAAATCACGTCCAGGTTCAATGAACCTGGGGAGCCACTCTTGCCTCCCTCCCTTCTTATATCTTCTCACGGTTTTCCTCTTCCATAACAGCCTGTGACTCTGTTTTCTCTCTGATCCTTAGCCGCTCCGAAGAAAATCAGAATTCTCTGCAAATCCAGAGATCAAAAACCTCAAATTTTGCAGAATTTTAGGTCGTTCCTTGTTTTCTTGAAAGAAGAAAAACAGTAGAATGGCTTTGGCTTTTAGTTCTTCACCTGCCATTCACGGTTCTTTATCTTCTTCCCATGAACAAAGTAAAGGTAAATCTTGGTTCTTTTTTCTTAGCCGAGTTTATGTTGGTTTCTTGGCTTCTTTTTTAGTTTTTAATTTGTGAGCTGTTCTTTTGCAGCAGTGGGTTCGCCGCTTGGTTCCTTTCAGCATTTTGATCGGCCGCATATTTTATCCGCTTCCCTGAATGTTTCCAGGAGGCGGTCGGCGGCGGTTAAGCCGTTGAATGTGGCTGAGCCGAAAAGAAATAACTCCATTGTTCCATCCGCAGCAACCATCGTTGCTCCAGGTAATTCATGGGAATTTTGCCTTTATTTCATTTTTCATTTTGAAAAGATTTAAATTTTTGACCAGTTTGGGCTAAATAATGTGGTGCAATTACAGAGGTTGGGGACAAGGTTGAGGAAGAGGATTACGAGAAATTGGCCAAGGAGCTTGAAAATGCATCACCACTTGAGATTATGGACAAAGCCCTGGCTAAATTTGGAAATGATATTGCTATAGCTTTCAGGTAAATTTGTGTATTACCTTTTTTTTTTTTTAACTGGTCTGTTTTCTGTTAGTTGCATAGTGATTTTAGTCCGTCTTAGAATCAAACTGTAATACTACTTTGTGATACATGCATAGTCTTAAATGGAGGAAAATCTTGGTGCCTTATCAGTAGGTATACTTGCTAGTACACGGTAATGTTGAACAGAGGATTCCTCGGTTTTACTATTAGATATCAATGTAAGGCAAGCTCTGCCAAATACATGGTAATTCACTTCAATATGATTCTAGAAGCTCAAGGTGGTTTATATTCTTGTCTGACCATTTTCGAACAGAATTCTTGTTACATGTTTGCATGACCCTGTGGAAAGATCATAGAATTTGGTCATATCAATAATATGGAAAGATTATAGCCATTAGATTTAGATGGCCTTGCAGCCTAGCTTCATGTAGCTTTTAATTTAGTGCCCTGATTTATGGTTGTGGCAGTTTAATGATTACTTGCTCTGGTATTTTATACCACTGCGCTTTGATGAATTGTAACTTAGACACAGGTGGATTTTTATGTTCTTCTGAATGAATGTGGATGTTTGTGTGCAGTGGTGCAGAAGACGTGGCTTTGATTGAGTATGCACGATTGACTGGTAGACCATTCAGAGTATTTAGTTTGGACACTGGGAGGTTGAATCCTGAGACATATAAATTTTTTGATACGGTTGAGAAGCACTATGGGATTCACATTGAGTACATGTTTCCTGATGCTGTTGAAGTTCAGGCTTTAGTTAGGAGCAAGGGGCTTTTCTCTTTCTATGAGGATGGTCACCAAGAGTGCTGCCGTGTGAGAAAGGTCAGGCCCCTGAGGAGAGCCCTCAAGGGATTGCGTGCCTGGATCACCGGTCAGCGTAAAGATCAGTCCCCGGGTACTAGATCTGAGGTCCCTGTTGTTCAGGTAGATCCTGCTTTTGAGGGGCTGGATGGTGGAGCGGGCAGTTTAATTAAGTGGAACCCCGTGGCAAATGTTGATGGCAAGGATATTTGGAATTTCCTGAGAGCCATGAATGTGCCTGTCAATTCTTTGCACTCACAAGGTTACGTCTCAATTGGATGTGAGCCTTGCACAAGGCCAGTCCTGCCTGGGCAACACGAGAGAGAAGGAAGGTGGTGGTGGGAAGATGCCAAGGCTAAGGAGTGTGGTCTTCACAAGGGCAACTTGAAGGAGGGTACTCTGAATGGCAATGGAAATGGAGCTGTCCATGCAAATGGAAGCACAACTGTGGCTGATATTTTTGATACAAAGAATATTGTGAACTTGAGCAGGCCTGGGATTGAGAATTTGCTTAAGTTGGAGGATAGGAGAGAGCCTTGGCTTGTTGTGCTTTATGCACCTTGGTGCCAGTTTTGCCAGGTGATTAATCACACTGTATATCTTTGAAACATTTTATTTACTTACATTGACCTAATTAGATCATCATTCTCACTATAACTGATATAATGTTGAGCAGGCAATGGAAGGATCATATGTCGAGTTGGCCGAGAAGTTGGCTGGTTCTGGTGTGAAGGTTGCAAAGTTCAGAGCAGATGGTGACCAAAAAACATTTGCACAGCAAGAATTGCAACTTGGAAGCTTCCCAACTATTCTCTTTTTCCCCAAGAACTCCACTCGGCCCATAAAGTATCCAACTGAGAATAGAGATGTTGCTTCTTTGACAGCCTTCGTGAATGCACTCCGGTAATGGCATTAAAAATGTCAATCTGATTCAGAAGCTTATTAGGTTTACATTCTTCATCTCCTAGCTCAACCAATTCAAGTTGGAAGAAAGGGAATAGGACCCTGGGGACGCTTGAGGGTGATACATGTTGGATGATGGCAGACTTAGAAGTTTTGGAGAAGTTCATGTTTGTAGCCGCCTTTAGTTTTTGTCTGAGTGTCTAATTGTATACTGTTCATACGTAGAGTTTACTTCCTTTTGTTTTTGGACTTTCTGTGTTCCTTTTAAGGCCTTTTGTGAGGTTCATTGCAGTTGGCTTATGGATGGAATTATTATGTCTGAATCCTTAGTTTCTCCATTTCTCTGCTCGTTCGATTTTCGACAGTGAATCGTTTCATCTTATTACATTGATAGGACTGAGGAGAGGCCTTATAAAACATGATATGTTCATACATTATCAATGAGGTGGATACTGAAGCCCTCTAGCAAATACTAGTAGGAATTTGGGTTAAGTATTTAGGTGGCAGCTGGATTGATTTATTAATATGGTACAAAGATGTGCAACTCTTTTGACCAGATGAATGCTCACATGATGAAGCATTAACAATATACTAGGAGGATCAATTGATAGCAACAAAATTGGAGTGTTAACTTCTGGAGAAGAAATCAGTTTGCAAATAGTAGGAGGATCAAGTGACAGCAACAAAATTGGAGTGCTACTTGGAATCTTCTGCCCTGTAAGAGAATTCGAAGAACTCTTTTTTTCCCCTTTTTGAAAATTGTAGGAGGATCAGGTGATAATTTTAAAAATTGGAAAGATAACTTTGTGTATCATCTGACCTAAAGGATAAATTTTAAAGAACATAGGCAAAAATTAAAGTGGTTGAGGAATCTAACAAGGAATGGAATTCGATCATAGCGTAAACAGGAAAGTGGCTTCAGGTTCTGAGTCCATTTTTCAGATTCTCAGGGACGGTCCATTTTTCAGAACTTGAAGGGAAATGTTATTTGCACTCCATTTTTTTTTGTTATTTGCACTCCCACTATTTGTTTTATTATATAGTCTAATAAATGAAAACTATATGATTAAAATGATAGTGGGAGTGTGATTAACAAAAATATGAGTGCAAATTACATCTCCAACTTGAAAAGGAAATCCACTTTTAAAGGCGGCTACATATTCTTAACCTGGCGACACCAAATCTCGTCCCTATTGAAGCATGTGGATCGTTTCACCAGGCTTCCGCTATACAATGAAAAGTCTATACTAAGCGATAACTCATCCCTTTTATTTTGGAAATTCTCATGTTTGTATTTATTGGGTAACGGCTCCATTTGGATTCTCTTGTTTTTGACCTGTTTTTGAAAAGCCGTATTTTACATCTCAATTGTTACAGTACTATATCAACCAAAAATAACCTCAAATACACTAATTCAAACAAATATTTCAAAAATAACTCACACATACACAAATAAAAAATTACCCACTCTTCTTCTTCCACCTACTTCTCTCTCTCTCTCTTCTCTTCTCTCCTCCCCAATTACTGCAGATTGATTATAGTGAGTGGGGAAGGAGAAAGAAGAAGGCTAATTTTTAAAAATACTCAAACAAATTTTTAATTTTAAAAATACCTCCAAAATATAACACTAAAAACACTCTAAGAAACACCCCAAGAACATCTATAATAATTGTATTTTACATGCCAAATGCTATTGTAGTATTTTTGAAAAATAACTCCAAAAATAACTAATCCAAACGGAGTCGGTTTACAAATTCTCATATTTGTTTCTCATGTTTGTTTCTATGATATAACGTCGAGTTACGTTTTTTGTAGATGGACTCTTATACAATCTCCCTTATATTCATTCATCAATTACTAACTAGACACGTAAATCTCATTTTTTAACATTTAATAATTTCATGAATGCCGGGTTTTAATTTCTTATCGCTCATAACGCTGTTCAAATATTTAGCGCATCATCTTCGATCTTCTGCATAATTTCCAAGAATTTTCTTCGCAGTTGATACTGCTTCAATATTAAACAATCGAGAAATTTTAAGTAGGTCTTTGACCAATATGATTTTGCCAAATAAGCAAATAAAGACCCCACAAACTTATTTGGTTTATATATAACATGATTTTAATGGATTCTAAAATCTTATTGGGACAATTTTCATTAATCAAGAACCAACTACCAGACTTGTCAAGTAATTCAAGCCTGGTAGTTAATGAAATTTTCTTTTATCCACCAAAAAAAAAAAAAAGGAATGGTCAATCTCGAACATTGAAAACATTAATTTAAAGGGGCAAATGACTGACACAAGTAAAGCATATACTGCATGCTTCCATTGGTCTGTCTTATTGAATTATAATACGTAGCTTAAAAGGTTAATTTCATTATCATTATTAGGGCAAAAAATCTGAATGGCCCTTAAACTCTTAAGTTAGTTGACTTTTAACCTTCCAACTATTAAGTGCATATTTTGCTCCTTAAACTTGTGAAAAGGTATATTTCCTACCTTTTGACTAGAGATAATTTTAGAAACCATCTTGGAATTTATGTTAATATTATTTGGCTCCTCTAAATTTTTAAAATATTACTAACCTCCCCTAAAACATATTTTTTGTAACAAATTCACTCTTGTATCATTAAATATTTTTATCATAATAATATAATTGGAAAGATATGTTTTTCTTTCAATTCTATGCTTTTGTATTGTCTTAAATTGAATTTTCTACCAAATTGATTATAATATAATATTTCCTTGTTTGCTAAAAGCTTTCTTTTTCATAAAGTTTTGCCTAAAAGTTATTAAAGTAGTGAAGATAATACTATCAATTTG
The DNA here is from genome assembly GCA_013103745.1 of Gardenia jasminoides. NCBI lineage: Eukaryota > Viridiplantae > Streptophyta > Magnoliopsida > Gentianales > Rubiaceae > Gardenia > Gardenia jasminoides. Next base: position 2,550,062 of record CM023095.1, read on the forward strand.
TGTGTTATAATAGTGATTAAATGTGCCGATCTAACTAATATGGGAGTTGAATGCTATTTCTGAAATTTCAAAGGTGCCAACTAATATTACTATAGACTATTCAGGTTTTGGCTTCTTATTATTATTATTCTGCACAAGCATGAACATGAAGAGCAACTCTTGAAAATTATTGATGTCACGACCCTCTCGAGAAAAGTTTCTGTGGGGTTTATTCCCACACTTTCGAGAAGAAAGGAATCCTGGTAAACCCCTCTCTAAATCAAAGGCCACTCTGCACATCTGCACCTTCCAGGATGATCATTCATCGGAGGCATTTGGCAAGTTGGAGCTTTCAGAAACGAACACCACAATACATCCATTCCGCCTGCATTAGGCAGAGCCTATCAATCCCCAAAAACCAGTCCTTAAATGTCTGCCAAAGCCCTGCTTCAGTTCCAGATGATAGACGTGCCACAATTTTTTTCCAAGAAAAAAGAAAAGAAAATTGCTAACATACTTGAGAACTAATCATGGAAGTATTATACGGATAAGGGCATCGACGATCGTCCTAAACAATGTAATGCTTTTTCAATAGTTTGTAACTTTATATGAACTATATGTAAAACTTCATAACAGATATACAATTATTATGCATGAAATTCGCATCAACAGTAACAGAATATGGCACTTCTATTGTAAGGTTATACAAGTAGTGAAAGAAGCAGTTATAACCGTTTGTACCCCTTGTCCCTGTTATACATTTGGTCTGAAATTTGTCAGTATCATATGGTTTCTTATACGAACAAACACTAATTTAGTCTAAAGGGAAAAAAACAAAAAATACACAAGATGAGTGATGTGGTTTTGTCCTGAATTATATGAATCCTAGATCGATGGCAACTACTAGTATGAATTTTCCAGAGAAAGGGACACTTACAAGATGCCATAATGCAAAGCACCAAAAGAAAAGAAACCGTTGATTTTGCAGCCATTTTTATCCTCTATTTGACTTCTTTAGGCTACAAGACCAGATATAAACATGAGTAAAGGTGATATTTAGGTCCCCTTTGCTATTTGTACCTAGAAGCAGCAAGTAGAATCAAGGAGACTAAAAGTCTAAAACTTGACTCTTTTTTTTTAATGGACTGTGTTAAATGGTGTACGGATTGAGCCTCATAACTACGAGTAAGATAACTGGATAAGATATAATACACGTAAAGACTAGTTAAAGATCGCACATTAATTTACTTCCATGACTTTAAAGCAGTTACATATTTCTTTTAATTAAGAGTCTATATGTGCGTTATTTTGTCTTGACAAATGTTATATACTATTGTAAAACCGACCAGAATCTAAATCCACCATCCCAATCCTAACCAAAATGATAAGAAATTGGGTAAATTATGACACAACGCAAAAGCTTGTATTGCAGTATCTCCCTTTACTACTAATTCCAATTTGCGTACAATATTACACTTGTTATACGCGCAATGCAATGCTTATCATGATCCCAGCTCTACAAATCCGACCATTGAAGTTTTAGGAGTAATACTAAACAAGATATTCTTTTTCAATGCATGTATAGTGCATAAAATACATCCTAAAAGCTTAATAACTAATTGCAAAATATTAAGAAACACTAAAATACAACCACTTCATTGAGCTGCAGTGATACTTAGTATAGTTGATTGTTTCATAGTTATAAAACTCCCAATCGCATTTTATCAACTCTTTGGAGGAGAAAAATACCATGTCTGAGACTCTGATCGCACTCAAGGTTCGTATCTCACTGTCATAAATTTGTTTTCTCATCATCAACATAATCTTGCTGTTTTGAATACGGAAAAAAAAATAAAACGATATTAAAAAGCATGATTAGAGTATTTTGCAAAAGCTACATAATTATGTATCTTTGCTTACTTGAGAGTGCTTCACATACATTAGTAGGTTAATTTGATTTTCCAGCCAATTTTGAGGCCATGGGCAATTGGCTATTTGAGTCAGTTAAGTGTTTTGGGACGTTTAGTTGGATTGCATAGCTAGGTCAGTAGTAACCGGAAGAACCACCAGCCTAAATACCATCAGTTACGCACATATTTAGCCTCTTAACTTTGTAGAGATTAGAGAATACTCAATATTATCTTCTCAATCTTTTGGTAAAGCTTGGCATTTAATTCCATGATTTTATACGCAATTAGATATTTTCTTTTTTATGTTAGTCGGTTTTTTTGGCCAGTAGCCTCTTTGCGTTACATTTTCCCAGAAAAAGGTTCCAAGTATATTTGGATCCCCTCCATTTAGCTTCCGTCATTTCTATATCTATCCTTTTATTATATAATTAGATGGTGGATCTCTATTTAACTCCTCTGTACTCTCTAAATAAATATGAGTTCAACTATAAAAAGCGATTTTAAAAATACAATATACTTAGATGACAGACACAAACATACATAAGAACTCAAAAAATCAAGAGGTGTGTCATCTTTTAGTTTGTATCTAAGTCGGTAAATGAAATATCAGATCATATTATGTTTAAAAAAAATATCAATTTACAGTAGATATCCCTAGTATGGTTGAATCATATAAAAAGTGGGCTTGAAGACGTGTCATTTTAGGTGCCAATATAGGTTGATCACAACACTGCTGGATGTTTGGTTTTGTTTGTTTGCGGTAATTGGATACTGGTTTGTGTTGTCACGGAGAAATCCTCTGTGTTGTTATGGTTTCGATTTGTGCTTTCTTTATGGTGCGTGTTTTTATATGTAGAGCTCTTGAAAGCTTTTCTTACTCCGAACCTCATCGGATGGTCTTGTGTGAGCTCGGCTGATCCTTTTTCCCTCACTGTACCTTTAAGTTAAAGTTTTCCCCTGATCTGTGCTTGTGAAAATTTGGCCCTTTCGATCTTTTCCTAGGTTGTTGCTGCATCTTCTATGTTATATATCTGTCAGGGTGATGACTTTGTGTTGGCTTTGTTAAAGCTTTTTCTTTACTTTTGCTCATGCTGTGCTTGTAATGGAATGGCTAGAGATGAGTCTTGACAAATTTGAAAAATTTTGACGTGTAAAGTTGTTGAGTTCCTTTTGCTTTGCATATTGTCCTGTTCGTGGAATTTCTGGTTTGAGAATGATTTGTGTCCTATTGTGCTGGTAGGAACAAAAGTATGATTTACCAAGGCGTTACAAAACATTTGGCTGCCATGATTCTCTTGTGCTTCTGCAAAAATGCTTTTGAAAAGGAGCTACCATGATCAACTTGTGCTTCTACGCCAGGTCCATCATTTCAAGTTCAACATTTAGCAAAGAACATAACTTGTTTTACGGGTCACCAGGTCCATTAGGCAGAGCTGGAGATACTGCTTTGTTTGTTTGTTTGTTTAGGTAACATTTGTGTCACTTAATAGTGTATTTTTGTCTTGTGTTATATAAGAATATTGGTTGAATGCAGGGCATTATCCTGACTCAATTTGTTGCTAATGAGCTCGATAGAAAGATGGTGCTGTTTTATGCAAAACATGCCCCTGATTTTATCATGGCAGAAAGATCAGCCAAGTTCGCCATCGTGACTACTTACCCTGTTGAGAAAGATGGAACTGTCGGTCATTTAATAGTACTATATTTGCTTTCTAGACTTGTTCTCTCCTAGTATGAAGTTTCATTTCGTCAGAGCATTTGATATGTGGCGTTCTTATCTCGGAGAGGTTGGCTTTTGTCAGTGCTTGCTTTCTTTTTTAGAGGATTGACGATTAAGTTTGAACTCTTCAACACTTCTTGTAATTTGAACGTTTGTTTGAGCTTTTCCTTATTGCTAGGGGGTTGAACCTCTGTTGTTAGGTCGACTTTGGTCTCTGTGTGTGTGTGTGTGTGTGTTTTAAGTTCCATGCACTAGATAAGGGGAAATGTTGCCTGTCAAAGACCATGCAGTTCCAATCTCACTTTTGCTATATTTCCCTAAACTCTAGGCCAACTAAGGCTTTTGGCAATCTTTCCCTTGAGTTTAATAACAAATCACCAAATTACCTCATTTTCTTATCTGTCTCAATTATATAGGTTGTTTAACGCCCCACGAATTGAAGGGGGAGGAAAAAAGAAAAAAAAGAGCCTATCAAAGACCATCTAGTTGAAAGTCGGTTTGTATTAACCTTTGCAGCCAATGGCATTGAAATTATGGACCCTTGGCATCATACATTCAAATTTTAAATATCATCTAAGCTGACTCTAATATTATCAATGAAATTAAATAATCTCTCGATTGTTTCAAATAAACTAAATTTATATGTACATCAATAGATGTCATTACATAAGACAGTTACGCACTACTTAATTCGACACCAAACTTATTATTTATATAATACATATTTATCAACACGTAAATGGGCATGCGTACTATTTGTTCCACCGCGCAACGCCCCGGTTATGCCTCCTAGTGTCTTCTCACCAAGAGTTTAGGTCGTTCCTTATCTCAGGTCAAAAACCTAAAATTTTGCAGAATTATAGGTCATTCCTTATTTTCTTGAAAGAAGAAAAATAGTAGAATGGCTTTGACTTTTAGTTCTTCACCTGCCATTCACAGTTTTTTATCTTCTTCCATGAACAAAGTAAAGGTAAACCTTGGTTCTTTTTCCTTCACGAATTTATGTTGGTTTCTTGGCTTCTTTCTTAGTTTTTAATTTGTGGGCTGTTCTTTTGCAGCAGTGGGTTCGCGGCTTGGTTCGTTTCAGCATTTGTATCGGCCGCATATTTTTTCCGCTTCCCTGAATGTTTCCAGGAGGCGCTTGGCGGCGGTTAAGCCGTTGATGGCTGCTGAGCCGAAAAGAAATATCTGCATTCTTGCATCCGCAGCAACCATCGTTGCTCCAGGTAATTCATGGGGTCTGGTTATGTAAATTTTGCCTTTATTTCATTTTTCATCTTTAGAAAAAGGACGAAAAACCTGAATGACCCTCAAACTATATACTTAATCGACTTTTAACTCTTCAACTATTAATTGCATACTTTTGTCCCTCAAACTTATAAAAGGTATATTCTTTACCTTTTGGTTAGAGATAATTTTAGAAACCTCTCCTAAGCTCTATGGTAATATTAGTTGGCACCTTTGAAATTTCAGAAATAGCATTCAACTCCCATGTTAGTGAGATCGGATCATTAATTACTATTAAACACACAAATTGATAGTATTATCTTCACTACTTTAATAATTTTTAGGCAAAACATTATGAAAAAGAAAGCTTTTAGGCAAAACAAGGAAATGTTATATTATAATAAACTTGGTAGAAAATTCAATTGAAGACAATACAAAAACATAGAATTAAAAGAAAAATATATCTATATCATTACATGATTATTATAAAAACATTTTAATGATGCAAGAGTGAATTTGTTACAAAAAATATGTTTTAGCGGGAGTTAGTGATATTTCTACAACTTTAGGAGTGTCAAATAACATTAACATAAATTCCAGGAAGGTTTCTAAAATTATCTCTAACCAAAAGGATAGGAAATATATATTTTCACAAGTTTAAGGAGCAAAAATATGCACTTAATAGTTGGAAGATTAAAAGTTAACTAACTTAAGAATTTAAGGACCATTTAGATTTTTTGCCAAAAAAATTATGGCAGGTCAAAAATTACTTTTTGACCAGTTTGGGCCTAATAATGTGGTGCAATTGCAGAGGGTGGGGACGAAGTTGAGGTAGAGGATTACGAGAAATTGGCCAAGGAGCTTGACAACGCATCACCACTTGAGATTATGGACGAAGCCCTGGCTAAATTTGGAAATGATATTGCTATAGCTTTCAGGTAAATTTGTGTATTACTTTTATTTTTTTTACTAGTTTGTTTTTTGTTACTTTTTTTTTTCTAAAATGTCAGGATTTGTATTGATAATTTCACAAAATTATACAAAAATAGAGCAAAGGCTCATCAAGTATTACAAAAGGACGCTAAGCGCCACATGTTTATAAGAGGTGTTAAACACCTCGACGATACATCCATTCCTCGTCAAAACTTATGCTCAAGGCATATTTACTAACATTTTTACTAAAGCCATTCATATTTGTATTTAGACAAAAGGAGAGTAAATCTGAAACAAGAATCTTAGATTCTTTATGTTTCCACTTAGAGTTGTCATGCCTAGGGTTGCAAATGATTTGAGTCGCTCGCGAGCGAGTCGAGCTCGAGCAGCTCGTTTTGCATGTTTGAGTCGAATTCAAGCAACCTTCTCTCAAGGTCGATAGCTCGCGAGCCAACTCGAATAGGCTCAAATATATGTATATATATTTTTTATTTTTTATTTTTTATTCTAATAGTGAAATTACATATATATCCCTAATATTTTATTATTTATTAAGAAAAATAATTATTTTATTTATTTTTTAAAAAATAAAATAATTATTGTTTATTTTTTCGAGCTCGAGTAGGCTCGAATCAAACTCGACCTCGAGCTCGAGATTCATTTTGAGAACTCATCGAGCTCGAGCTCGAGCTCAAGCCCAGTGAAAAATAAGTCAAGCTCGGCTCGATTCGACCAAAACTTAACTCGATTTGACTCGTTTGCATCCCTAGTCATGCCCATGTTCTTTGATTTTCTAGATGACAGCACATTTAGGAGCAATTGGGATTGAATGTGAACTTTAATCCTCCTCCATTATTTCTGCCTAACTTTTGCTAAGGCAAGCCTTAACGCATAGGCATGATCTAAGAGAAATTCCCCAGTGCTTCTATCTTTAAGTGCCCAGATTTCTAAGGCTTGGTTGGTACTATTTGTTACTACTACTCCAATACCAACCATTTGATTTTCTTTTTCTTGATGAATGTATAGCTGCAGCTTCATTCCTTCATCTTCATCAACTGTTTGATCTCTCACTTCTCTTTCTCTCCTTGTTTCATGTCTGCTCATTCTCTCTAGGTTGTTCATAGCATCATCCTGTTCCATCCACTCAGTTTGTGCAATTTGAACTATCTTCATGGGGTGCCTTTGCTTGTCATTGAATTCCTAATCATTCCTTGCTTTCCACAACTACCACAAGATGTTTGCAGTTAGAGCTAAGTGGTCAAGATCTTGAAATTTCCACCACCATTTCTTGAAATTTCCAACTTGCTTTGAAACACCTTCCCAATGAATAGGAGCCATCTTCCACACTTCCTGAGCTCTGTTGCACATTAGTAGAACATGTTCCACTGATTCTACCTGTTCCTCACAGCCTTTATAGATTGGATGACCTCTTTTTGTTCTATTAAAGATTTGTGCTTTCACAGGCAGTACACCAGTAACACATTTCCATATGAAGTGTTTGATCTTTTCTTTGACATTTAGTTTCCAAGTCTTCTTCCATATTTTATTACTGGAACTAGCTAAACTGGTTTCACTAGCCCATTTGTTTCTAGCTTTTTGGGAGAAGGCTAGCTTACTCAATTCTTTGTAGTCTGATCTTACTGTATATTGCCCATTTCCACTCATCTTCCAGTAGTAGCAATCCTCTCTTCCGATAAGCTTATTGGAATCTATAGAATCCTCTTTGCATCTTGATAATTGAATGTCCTGAAGATCAGATTTCTATTCCATCTAAATCCAATAATGAGTTCCTCCACCATTACCGGGCACCAGCTGAGAGGCTTTGGTATGGTCACTTTACCATTTGAGCTTTTAGGAATCCAGCAGTCTTCCCAAATAGTTATCCTTTTCCATTGCCTACCTTCTTCCTTATGCCTTCTTCAATTAGATCCCTTGCTCCCATGAGACTTTGCCAGATCCATGAGGCATTTTGGCAACTTTACATTTAAAAATAGACTATCTCTGGAAGTACTTTGCTTTTAGGACTTTGCTCACCAGTAGATTAGGATTAGTGAGAATCCTCCAAATTTGTTTTGCAAGTAGTGCTTTATTGAATCTCTAGATTTCCTTGAATCCTAGACATCCCCATTTCTTTTCTTGAGAGATTTTCTCCTAGGAACACCAGTGAATCCTCTTCTTCTCCTCTGTTTCTCTCCACCAAAAGTTGGCCATTATTGAACTTATATCTTTGCATAACTTCTTTGGTAGTCTAAAGCATGACATACTGTAAATTGGCATAGCCATTGAAACTGCTTTAAGCAAAAGTTCCTTTCTGCTTGGCTTAGCATTTTGGTTTTCCAATTGCTTATTCTACTCCTGATGCTATCTTTGATGAAACCAAACAGCTGCTCCTTTTATCTTGTTATCACCATTGGCAGTCCCAGATATTTTCCTTGACTTGTTACTTGTAATTTTTTAAGGCTTTGTGCTACTTCATCTTTGCTCTCCTGCTCGAAGTTCTTGCTAAAGAAGATTGAGGATTTCTCTAGGTTGATTAACTGGCCAGAGCCATTTTCATATTGTTCGAGAATTTGTTTCAACTCCATTGCTTGCTCCTTATCTGCTTTACAAAATATCAAAGAATCATCAGCAAAAAAGAGGTGTGTTATGTTAGGTCCATTCCTATTAATTCTGATTCTTGTCATTTTCTTTTTTTCATTGCCTTTCTCAGAAGGTTCGAAAAGCCTTCAGAGCACAGAAGAAATAGGTATGGTAACAAGGGGTTAACCTGCCTGATTCCTCTCTTAGGAGTCACATACTCTCTTTGAGTGCCATTGATATTGAATGAGTATGTCACTGATGATAAGCAACTCCAAATCCAGTTTCTCCAAGTAACATAGAAGCCCATCTTGTCCATCATTGCATCTAGAAATCTCCACTCCACTCTATTATATGCTTTGGACATGTCAAGTTTCACTGCCATACAGCCTTCCTTGTCATTTCTTTTATTTTTCATGTAATGCAGAAATTCATAAGAAAGGATGACGTTGATCAGAATTGCCTTCCAAGAACAAAGGCTGCTTGGTTCTTACTAATGCAGTGGTTAAGAATAGTTTTAAGTTTATCAGCAATGATTTTGGAAATTATCTTATAGACCACACTACAAAAACTAATTGGTCTATAGTGCTTCAAATCTATAGGGTGCAAAACTTTGGGAATGAGATTAATGGTTGTGATTCATTGATTTTAGCATATGACCAGAATGAAAGAAAGAGATAACAGCTTGGGTCATGTCATTTCTAATTATATGCCAAAATTTTTGGAAAAAGATTGGAGCCATACCATCTTGTCCTAGGGATTTGTTGGGATTCATTGAAAAAAGAGCTGTTTTGATTTCTTGCTCATCTACTGGTCTTGTTAACGGTCTTGTTAACCTTCGCTTTATTTCCTCTATTATTGTTTGTGGTATGCCTTCAAGTATTTCATCAAGATTCTCACAGCTCTTACTACATAATTGTCTATAGTATTTAGCAACTTTCATTCCTAAGCCCTTATCATTGGAAGTCCATGTACCATCTGATCTTTGTATATTTAGCATTCTGTTCTTCTCCTTCTTCCTTTGACACACGCATGAACAAAGCTAGTGTTCTTATCCCCATCTTTTAACCAATTAACTTCGGCCTTCTGACTCCAATAGCTTACTTCCTCAGAGCATGCATGTTTCAGTTGGCTTTTGAGGTCCTTAATTTTGCTCTTTTTGTCCTCCATCTCTATGCCTTTGATGCTCTCCAGTTGTTGCTTAATACTAAGGATTTTCTTCCTAGAATTGGTTGGAGAATCTTTTTTTCCATTTGAGCAAAGCAACCTTGCAATTGGCAATTTTCCTGGAGATTTTATACAACCAAGATCCCTCCACCTTCTGATTCCAAACTTTTTCAATGATCTGATTTACACCTTCCATTTGAGTCCATCTTTTATCAAAGAAAAATCTTCTCTTCCTACTCATAGCCTTTGGATTAGTGTCAATTAAAATCATGCTATGATTAGAACCATATGTTTCTATGTACTCACATTTAATAGTATCAAAGCATTGGATCCAATAAGGTGAGGATAGTCCTCTATCTAATCTCTCCTTCTTCCTCCCAATTATTGCTCCAAGTCTAGGGATTGCCACTGAAGCCTACATCCACTAGATCACTATCGGATATAAAATTTTTGAAAACTATAAAACTTCTCTTAAATGTCACAGCTGCAAACCATTTCCCCATTTCTCTTCATTTGAGGTGATGTCATTGAAATCCCCAACCAATAAACATCTTTGACCCCGTAGACTTCTTCTTTCCTTCAGCATTTTCCATTGCTTTTTCCTTACTTAACTGTCACAGCTAGCATAAACACCTACAAACCACCAATCAAACTGATCATTAGCTTCCTTCAGCAGAGCTTCTATTGTGAAAGCTGTGTTAGTAATCTTTTTAATTTCCACTTCCTTGTTCCAAAACAGAGCCATCCCACCAGCCCTATTCATTGCATCAACTACAACTCCATTCTCAAATTTTAGCAAATTTACTGACTTTTTCCATAAACCTTTGTTTATTTTTAGTTTCACTAAAGAACATCATGCTTGGGGAGAGGAGATTATTAGTCTCCCTCAACTGGAGAACTGCCAAGGGGCTCCCTGCTCCTTGGCAATTCCACACCAGTAGCCTCACTGATTCACTAGAGACCAGTTTAAGCTGGCCCCCACCCCTTCAGTTATTGAATCTTGTTTTCTGTTAGTTGCATAGTGATTTTAGTCCGTCTTAGAATCAAACTGTAATACTACTTTGTGATACATGCATAGTCTTAAATGGAGGAAAATCTTGGTGCCTATGAGTAGGTATACTTGCCAGTACACGGTAATGTTGAACAGAGGATTCCTCGGTTTTACTATTAGATATCAATGTAAGGCAAGCTCTGCCAAATACATGGTAATTCACTTTAATATGACTCTAGAAGCTCAAGGTGGTTTATATTCTTGTCTGACCATTTTCGAACAGAATTCTTGTTACATGTTTGCATGACCCTGTGGAAAGATCATAGAATTTGGTCATATCAATAATATGGAAAGATTATAGACATTAGATTTAGATGGCCTTGCAGTCTAACTTCATGTAGCTTTTAATTTAGTGCCCTGATTTATGGTTGTGGCAGTTTGATGATTACTTGCTCTGGTATTTTATACCACTGCGCTTTGATGAATTGTAACTTAGACACAGGTGGATTTTTATGTTCTTCTGAATGAATGTGGATGTTTGTGTGCAGTGGTGCAGAAGACGTGGCTTTGATTGAGTATGCACGATTGACTGGTAGACCATTCAGAGTATTTAGTTTGGACACTGGGAGGTTGAATCCTGAGACATATAAATTTTTTGATACGGTTGAGAAGCACTATGGGATTCACATTGAGTACATGTTTCCTGATGCTGTTAAAGTTCAGGCTTTAGTTAGGAGCAAGGGGTTTTTCTCTTTCTATGAGGATGGTCACCAAGAGTGCTGCCGTGTGAGAAAGGTCAGGCCCCTGAGGAGAGCCCTCAAGGGATTGCGTGCCTATATCACCGGTCAGCGTAAAGATCAGTCCCCGAGTACTCGATCTGAGATCCCTGTTGTTCAGGTAGATCCTGCTTTTGAGGGGCTGGATGGTGGAGTGGGCAGTTTAATTAAGTGGAACCCCGTGGCAAATGTTGATGGCAAGGATATTTGGAATTTCCTGCGAGCCATGAATGTGCCTGTCAATTCTTTGCACTCACAAGGTTACGTCTCAATTGGATGTGAGCCTTGCACAAGGCCAGTCCTGCCTGGGCAACACGAGAGAGAAGGAGGTGGTGGTGGGAAGACGGAAGGCTAAGGAGTGCGGTCTTCACAAGGGCAACTTGAAGGAGGATACTCTGAATGGCAATGGAAATGAAGCTGTCCATGCCAATAGAAGCGCAACTGTGGCTGATATTTTTGATACGAAGAATATTGTGAGCTTGAGCAGGCTTGGGATTGAGAATTTGCTTAAGTTGGAGGATAGGAGAGAGCCTTGGCTTGTTGTGCTTTATGCACCTTGGTGCCAGGTTTGCCAGGTGATTAATCGCACTGTTTATCTTTGAAACATTTTATTGACCTAATTAGATCATCATTCTCACTACAACTGATATAATTGAGCAGGCAATGGAAGGATCATATGTCGAGCTGGCCGAGAAGTTGACTGGTTCTGTTGTGAAGGTTGCAAAGTTCAGAGCAGATGGTGACCAAAAAACATTTGCCGAGCAAGAATTGCAACTTGGCAGCTTCCCAACTATTCTCTTTTTCCCCAAGAACTCAACTCGGCCCATAAAGTATCCGACTGAGAATAGAGATGTTGCTTCTTTGATGGCCTTCGTGAATGCACTCCGGTAATGGCATTAAAAATGTCAAACTGATTGAGAAGCTTATTAGGCTTACATTCCTCATCTCCTAGCTCAACCAATTCAAGTTTGAAGAAAGGAATAGGACCCTGGGGTCGCTTGAGGGTGGCAGACTAGAAATTTTGGAGAATTTCATGTTCGTTGCTACCTTTAGTTCTTGTCTGAGTGTCTTATTACGTACTGTTCGTACGTAGATTTTACTCCCTTTTGTTTTTGAACTTTTTATGTTCCTTTTAAGGCCTTTTGGTGAGGTTCATGGCAGTTGGCTTGTAGATGGAATTATTATGTCTGAAACCTGAGTTTCTCCATTTCTGCTCATTTGATTTTCGATTGTGAATTGTTTCATCTTACAAGAGAGGATGAGGAGAGGCCTTATAGAATACGATATGTTCATACATTATCAATAAGGTGGATAGTGGATACAGAAGCCCTCTAGCAAATACTACTAGGAATTTGGGTTTAGTGTTTAGGTGGCAGCTGGATTGATTTATTAATATGGCACAAACATTTGCAACTCTTTTGACCAGATAAATGCTCTCATGATAAAGCATTAATAATATACTAGGAGGATCAATTGATAGCAACAAACTTGGAGTGTTACTTCAGGAGAAGAAATCACTTGTGCAAATACTAGGAGGATCAGGTGACGGTAACAAAATTGGAGTGTTACTTGGAATCTTCTGCCCTATGGGAGAAGCTTTAAAGAACTCTTTTTTCCCCCTCTTTTGAAAACTAATAATACTTTACTAAACTTATTCAACATTTTTAATATCTTTATACTTAAACCACAATATCACAATTTTTTACCTATAAAATAATATTATTTGATGAGAAAAATGAATTGGTGACATCTTTTCTAAAAGGCATTAGAGTAAATGAATTAGTTTATATTAATTATGTAAATCCAACTCAACTATCATATTGTATATTTATTCCAATCCCTTCTTCTTCCTATACTCTCAAAAAACTAACTTTTTAACCAATGTATGAATTGGAACCATCAAACTATAACTTCTAAAAAAATAAGATTTAACTAAATTACTAAAGACTTTAACATAAATATCAATACCTTGAACAATATGCTAATATCGATATCTTTGCTTATAGGTTTCTTTTTTTTTTTCTCCCCTTTTTTGGTTAAGTAAAATAAATTGTTATAGTAGAACTATAGAGTGAGAATGGTCTGATCAATTTGTATGAAATATATGAATAGCTTTTAATTTTTTAATTTCTTTCTACTTGAGTGAGTGGCTTGAACTTTCACAATAAAACTTAAATCTTGCATATGTGTTTGCATTCTACCATTATGTAATGTGAATTGAATTTGTTATGATGTATGAAATGATTCAATATTAAATCAAAATCATTTTTCTAAATTGAATATATGTGAAGTCTTTGCATATGATTATTAGTATTCCTTTTAGTGTTGTTTTATTAATAATGAGATGTAAATGATCCACCATAATTAATTGATTTTTTATTCATGTTCATTCTTTTAAATTGAAATTTTGTTTCAAGATAGTTGTGCATCTTTTTTTTTTTTCTAGTTTTTACTTCACTTGTATTTTATTTTTTTTAGTAGATTTCATTAGAAAAGCAATGGCAAAGACTCCTATATAATCTAAGAGCACTTTTTTTTGGGTAAGGGCAATTATATCTATATTGAATAAGATACCTAAATGAAACAAAATTCGAGGTGCTTTGCAAGGTGATCAAAGTGTTTATATTTATCTATTTCATCATAATAACTATCATTATTTATAATAATTTACATTTAACATTATATTTTACAACTGTTACCATAACTAAAATACAATCAATACCATTATTGGACTAATAACCATACTTATTTATCATAATTAAATTTAATGCTACATTTTAATAACTATTACCACAATTAAAATACGATAAATTTAGTTATTGGATGAAGGGTAGTTTGGGTATGATAAAAACTAAGATAACTTTTTTACCTATACTTTAAATTAGACCCATATACTTTTATATGGGTTGTATGTATAGGTGCTATTTCGGATTTTCTTTTTTCCAATTGAATACTGATATTTCAGTTTTAAAGGTCTCATAACTATTTGTATATTGAATTTTCATTGAGTGCAACATGAAAAATTCTTCCACTTCTTAATCTATATAATTCATCTGAGTAATGTTTCTCAAGTTATTTCATTGTTTATAATTTTAAAGAGATATTTCTTTCTAAATCAATACGGTATGATATAATATAGTGACCTTAATAATCAACTATTATTTTCTTTTAAACTAATTATATGAAACAATTATTTTGATCATCAGAAATTTATCATGAATCTTTAATCCACAATTAAGATTATATGAAACTTTAACCACAAATTAAAAATAGTATAAATGGAATAACAGCAACTAAGATCATGCAATGCTTACACTTACACTCTAAAGTATCAAGATTCATGGTACTTTTATATAGAGTATAGATATATATAGATATAGATGGTAGGAGGATCAAGTGATAATTTCAAAACATGGGGAGATAACTTTGTGTTTCACCTGACCTAAAGAATGAATTTTAAAGAATAAAAGCAAAAAGTAAAGAGGTTTAGGAATCTAACAAGGAAAGGAATTGGATCATAGCATCAACAGGAAAGTAGCTTCAGGTTCTGAGTCCATTTTTCAGATTCTCGGGGACACGAGTACGAGTGAAAAAACTTCAAAAGGGAATCCAATTTAAAGGCCATGACATATTCTTAAGAGGCTTCATGGAGTCACCAAATCTTGTCCCAATTGAAGCCTGTATATCTTTTCCCCAGGCTTCCACTGTACAATGGAAAATCTTATACTAAGTGATAGAAATAAAGTAAAAAATAACTCATCTTGTGTTTATGTTTATCACTTAGTAATATTTTGGTTGTTTATAATTGCTTTTTGTCGATGGACTCTTATACAATCCCCCTTGTATTCATTCATTAATTACTAATTAGACAGGTAATCTCATTTTCGGACCTTTAATAATTTCATGAAGATTGGTTTTAATTTCTTACTGTTCATAATGCTGTTCAAATATTTAGCGCATCATTTTCGATCGTTTGCATAATTTCCAAGAATTTTCTTCGCAGTTGATGCTGCTTCAATAGTAAATAATCGAGAAATTTTAATTAGGTCTTTGACCAATATGATTTTGCCAAATGAGCAAATAAAGACCCTACAAACTTATCATATTTAACATGAAATTAATGGATTCTAAAATCTTATTGGGAGTATCTTCATTAATCAAAGACCAACTACTAGACTTGTCAAGTAATTAATTCAAACCAACATAAAATACTCCTAATAAGATTAGGAACAACTTATTTTCGAATCAAATTCAAAACAGCTTAATAAGATTAGGAACAACTTAACAACCACTTCAATTTCCAATTCAAATCATTGACAACTTGATAAAGGAAACCAAAGAAACACTCGAAACCACTTGACAAAGACAAGATGCAAAATTTGCATCCAAAAGTGCAAGCAAGCCATAACTCCTTGAACTATAATTGAGCTTTAACAAGCTTGTAATACTATAAACTATGGTCAATTACATCATGTGCTTCATATACCTTCCTCTGGGCAGCGACTCAAGTCCTTGGCATCACTTAGAGTTTTAGGCTTTGCTGCAAAATTTTCTGGCACGTCACATTCGCAGAGCCTGTTGACACACTTGAAGTAGGCAGTTCCAGGCGGACAAATATACCGGCAGTCATCGTCCGAGTTGCAATAGACGTGGCAAACTCGCCTTGCTTCAGCCCCGAACGAAACACCTGCAAAGTTTATTCAACAGACTCTTAATCATATTCTTCAATCGATAAACAGCTAAATCTCTATCGAGTGCTGTTATATGTATGCACATGCTATAATAGAGAGAAACTATTGAAAACTTTAAGTAAATGAAAGTAGAGAGACTAACAAGATTCCATCACGCTAAGCGCCAGAAGAAAAACTGCCAAGCTAAATGCTGTCTTCATATTTTTTCTTTTTCTTGTTGTTTTACGTGATTACCGTTTGTTGCTGTAATCAATGGTGCAGTTGAAATTCTAGGAAGAGCTACTGCAAGCGGATATATACAACTATCCAGCTTACTGGTCACCCAATCCATTACCATTTCTGATATTATTTACTGTAAATGCTGATGTTAATTGCGTTTTAATTTGGCAAATGATATTTTGTGGTGCATAGAACATATTCGAACCTTTAGTTAATCACAAATTTGAAAAGGATTGAAAAAATGATTTGGCAAACGGGTACGCATTGGACACGCGTTAACGTGGATAAAAGTACCATAATTAAAACGACAAAAAAGAATTTTACAAGTGACAAAAAAAGACCATTTCAAATAAACCAACAAAGATGAGGTGAAAGAAGTTTATTTGTTTGTGATTCAACTACATCTCTCTTCTTTTTTTAGTTTTTTCTTTTCCTTTGGTTGTCAGTTTACTTTTTTTCCCCATTTTGCAACATAAGTTTAGAATCCAATAATTCATTTTCGTAGAACTAAGTACAAAAGTGTGGGCAACTTTGTCCTATTATTTTTTCTTTTTTCCTTTTGTCTAAAAGATGCACAATACTATCGAATTTCCTAAGGTAACTTAACTTTTTATTTTTATTTTTTTTTCAGCTACAAAGAGATGATAGATTCCTAAATTCTAAGTCAAACCAAAACAAGACCATTATGACCTATAAAAAAAGAACAGAGAGACCATTATGAACTTAAAATTTTTCATCCCATAAAATGATAATAATTGTAAAAGTACAATTTATTTTGGAAGAAAACATAGAGTAATAAATTTTTAAGACTTGTAAAAAGAGAAAATAAAAAAAATGATAAATTCAAAAAAACGACAAAACCAATGTCAGGGATATGATATTCTGGTTTTCATATTAAACAAATTGCATATGCTTGATTTACTAAGTTTTCTTTTTCTTTTATTTGATAAATGAATTTAACACAATTTTTGTGACTTTTATAACACTAGTAAAAACTAAATTAATAATTTTAATGTGAAAACATGTCTAAAACTAAAATGGTTCAAACTTCCAATAGAAGAACATTTTCAACTAAAATGATAGTTTCTTTCTTGGATTTTGCATTTGTTTTGTCTTTATTATATTTTCTCAAAGCCTTGAAGATTTTAAATATGAGTTAAAATTTTGATAGTTCTAAATATGAGTTAAATATGAGTGTTATATGCCTTGATGACTCCATTTTTCTGGTTTTTTGTTGAAAGCACCACTTTTGGCACCATGGTGAATATTTCAACCATAGAAGGATAAGAGCTAGTAGAAGATATTGTGATATTTATTTTTAGAAAAAAGATAACATATGTCATTTAGCATTTGAATCCCTTAAAAATAACTTTCTGAAATATGAAATAATTAATGCATTAAATAAGCAAGTTATTTCTTATCCATATTAACAAGTGTCCCAATCCATTAGAAAATCCTAAAAAAGAAATACATAATTATCTCCAAATACTTGTGCCAAAAACAAAACAAAATAATGAATTGGATGGCAATTTCATCCATTAAATTGTAATTTAACATGGAAATTAAGAGTGCCAAAAACTTCCTTAGGAATGCCAATGTCATTTGTCTCCAATTATATGGATCTTTATTTTTATAGCTCAATATATGTTCGCAACGGAGACGTGGAGTATATAACAGTAGGCTAATCCACTCCAATTTTACTTTGACCTATGTGTTAAAAGAAGGTTACCAATTTTTTAGTAGATTGATCGACCCAAATTAGTTGGATGCATGAAAATTAATTGTAATTATTTTACACATGTGACATAACAATCTTTCTAGTTTATACTCTTTAGGAAATTAACAGTTTTTGAAAAAAATCTTTTATGTTACATCATTTAATTTGAATTGAAAATTGGCTGTTAAACTGAATGACAACAACCTTGTGATAATGTGATTTACTATTTAAAAAAAATTAATTTCTAACACCTTTCTTTGAAGTTGATCCTGTTTCAATAATCCTAATTGAAATTCAAAATTGTTAACAGGTTAAAGCCGACTTCGCTATAACTTTATTTTTTTTAAGTCTAAGTTTGGGGGGTCTCGACTCCCCCCTATACCACCCAACCCATCCCCCTAATTTCTGGTTAAAATATTCTATTTTAAGTGATATATTTTTCATGGTCAATTAAACAAAGGAAATGGAAAGGAGACACATATTTAGGAAAGCAAAGTGCAAGCAAACCATAAGTTCTTGAACCATTATTGAGCTTTAACAAACTTCTAAGCCTGTAATACTATAGATTTTGCTCAAGAGTTACGTATAACTTTTGATTGCAGAGTTACGTATACTTCATTTAGCTTCTTTTGGGCAGGTATTCAACATCTCCTCCTGGGGCAGCCTTGTAACATTTAGTACCATATCCAGTTTTAAGCTCTGCTACAAACTCTTCTGCTGTGGATCACATTGGCAGAGCATCTGGACACAGTTGTAGCCATGGGTATCAGGCGGACAAATAAACTGGCAATCATCATCCGTATGGCAATGAACGTAACGTACTAGCCTTGCTTCAACCCCAAATGAAACACCTGCAAACGTTGTTTCAATATCTTCTTCAATATATCCTTCAATTTCAAGAAAATCAAATGCATCTAAATACTGCTGTTATGTATA
Source organism: Gardenia jasminoides (assembly GCA_013103745.1). NCBI lineage: Eukaryota > Viridiplantae > Streptophyta > Magnoliopsida > Gentianales > Rubiaceae > Gardenia > Gardenia jasminoides. The sequence continues at coordinate 2,568,905 of CM023095.1, forward strand.
TGCACATGATTAGAAGATAATCAATCAGTTGAGAAATCTTTCGAAAGGGAAGGTTGAGAGAAAGCAGATTAGAGCGATACTAACAAGATTTCATCACCAAAAGCGCCACAAGAAAAGTTACAAAGCATATTGCGGGCTTCATTTTTCTTGTTTGGTTTACCGTATAGTAATGGTTTTGCTGAAATTTTTGGGAGAGCTAATGCAAGTGTACGAAGCTTGGCCTATGTATAGTAGCAGCAGCTAACTGAACCACTCACGCATTGTGTGATTTGGTTAATTTGTTGTGATGTCAAAAATTGTGACTGAGGAATTTGATACTGATTGAACACTAGGAGAAGACGCATCATAATTTGGATTTGTGTGTGTGCGGAAGCCAGCTACTTGAGTGCAGTATGGGACATTTGCTGAATCTTGAACTCAGAAGTTGAATATAACCAGCCAAGAATCGGCTAATTTCTAAGAAAAATGTCAAAAATCAAAATTGTTTGGAAATTGGGGTTCCGCAATGTTGTGGTATAAAAGTAGGGTCGCCGAAATTGCCACTTGCGGTTTCTGCTTGGTTTTAATTTTGTTTTCATTTTTTTTTAACTTGTCAGATGGTTGTTAAATTTTTTTAAGAAACCGCAATTGAGCCATGCGGTTTCTGTAAAGATGTCGAAAACTGTTCAGCAAATTTTAAAAAAAAAAATCAACAAACTTGAAACCGCAAAGCTGAAATGCGGTTTCTTCAATTCCAAGATGAAACCGCATATGGGAATTGCGGTTTCCTTAAAAAATTTTGGAAACTGCAATTCCCATATGCGGTTTCTATGAGTTATAATGATGGCGAAATGGTTCTTCCCTTGCATGATACTGGTGGCGATGATTCATTGCGACCAAGGCCTAAAGCTTATAACAATAGATTTTTGAACTTTGTTCGCCTCAGTTCATCGAATCATCGAATCTTTTTCAAAGCGTGAGACGGAGGAGGTTATTTGTGACTGCCATCCTTATTGTGATAAGTCGTGTTAGCTCGCATTCCTCTACCTGGTTTTGATCGGTTGATGCCCCAGGACTATCTTAGCTTTGTCTCAGGCTCAGTTAGTAAGTCGTGGTTTTATGATCATAACTTCTTTGTATGAATCTGCCAAATGTTCGAAATGGAATACTTTCTTTCAATTTATCATATGCCATTGCAGCTTTTCTGTGCATTTTGTCCTTTGTATTGATCATTTTCGGAAATTTCTGGTGGAAGGCTTTATTGATTTCTCAAGACAAGTATCTTTTTAAGTTTTCTTTTGATATTCAGTTAATGATATCTTGGGAAAGTGGAGATCCTTGGAGTGTCTTCTTCATAAGTTTGGGACACTATGACATTTACATTGTGTCTCTGTAATGAGTTGGTATGGTCGATAGTCCTGTCATGGGAAAAATTCTTTTAATTGTCATGGTTTTTCTGTAGTTTACCTTGTGGCTGGTAAAGTGGGTAGAATAAAATAAAGAACAGGTTTTGGTAAAGTGACTAAAAAGTAATAGCAAACTTGCAACCTGTTTTGGGGAATATGGACAATATTTGAAGCTCTAGTTTTTATAATTTGCTGTTGTATCTATGATAATGTATATAATAAAATTTTCAACAAATTTCACCCATCAGAAATGGTTTTTCATAGTCTGAACTCTAGGTTGTGTATAGTTATTTAATAAAAAAATGTTTTTGTTTCTACATGAAGCAAGAGGTAACATTATGTTCCTTGTCGATTTGAGCGTCTATCATACAAATTTTTATCGCCTTCTTGCTTCAAATTAGAGTGCTTTTGGATAGGAAGTTAGGGAAAAAAAAAATGGAACTCATGCCTGTGTGACTTTGCGGGTAAATCATTTTTTATTTCACTTTGCAGATGAACTAGGTGACAGTACACCGGAACTTAAGCTTTCTTTGTTCCAATTGGGTATCAGTCCTCAAATTGCAGCATCAATTCTCATGCAGGTATCCTGGAGATCATGTTTTTCATCGTTATTTGGAAGTGTTATACTGCTACACAAGCTAGTGCTTTTCCACATTTTATTGTTATCTAGGATTTTTGGAGCTGCACTTCAAAGACATTTTGAAGCTAATCATGTATGTTTGTTAGTAAATCTTCCGGCTTGGCCTCAGATTTTGTAATGCAAGGGAAGAACCACTTCGCCAGCATTAGGTTTAGGGAAACAGCTGCCAAGCCTTTGTTTCATTTCCAGTCAAATCAAATCAGGAAAATCAACTTTTTTTAAAAAAAAAAAAACTTGAAGAAACCGCAATTGCCACATGCGGTTTCTTCAAGTCAATTTTATGCCAGCCAAATCAAATCATGAAATCAGCTTTTTTTTTAAAAAAAAAACTTGAAGAAACCGCAATTGCCACATGCTATTTCTTCAGGTGAAATTTTTTTTACAGAAACCTCATGCCTCAATTGCGGTTTCTTGTTTATATAGAAACTGCAATTGAGGCATGCGGTTTCTATAAAAAAAAAAAAAAAAAAAAAACCCACTGACAAGTCAAAAAAAAAATTCGGAAGAAAAATAAAACCAACAAGAAACCGCATTTCAATATTTCGGCGACCATATTTTTATACCCAACCCTCTCGGCACCCCAACTTCCGAACGATTTCAATTTTTGACCATTTTCATAGAAATTAGCCCCAAGAATCAGATCATTGCATGCACTGGTTTCATACGCAAGATTCTAATGCGCCACTCATGAGATAATAGCAGACTATCTTGAATTCTTGGTATTAACAAAAAATGAGCCCAAAAAAAAAAACAGAAACCAATGAGTTTAGAACAACATAGTAAATAAAATAGTCATAGGCGGATATTAAGTGTATAAAATTCAAATTTTTGAGTATCATTTAGGACTTTTGCTACATATTCATTGGTCTCCTCAAAATTTTAATGATCTTTTACTACTAATATTTTACCAAAACGTGTAGCAATCTCTTGGGCAAAAAATCTAGGTAGCCAATAAACTATTATTTAGGTCAACTTTTGGCCATCAAACAAATTTTCATCACTAATTGGCCACTAAACTAACTAATCAGTACACACGTGGTCATTCCATCGATTATTGCTATTAATCTGGAAAATAACTAGAATATATAGCAAAATGTTGGGTATTTTTGTCTATCACTAACTAGACCCTATAACCCTCATTATTTCTGACGTCAAACATACATCCAAACGTGATTATTTGGAAAAAAAAAAAAGGAACTCAATTTGGAACCCTACTACAATTTGTCATGTATTCTGATTTTTTGCGGAAAAAAAGTGATTATTTGAGAGAGAAAATAGTAGTAAACAAAAATATCTCTGTAATTTGCTATATGTTTCGATTTTTTTCAGATTAAGAGCAATATTCGACAAAATGGCCACGGATGTACTGATTCGTTAGTTTAGTGGCCAATTAGTAATTAAAAAATTATTTGATGATCAAAAGTTGACTCGAACAATAGTTTAATAACCGCCCAGATTTTTTTCCTGCAATCTCTTATGAATGTTTGCTCGCAAGTTTGCCCACAGAATCTCAGACAAGATTGGCCCTTAATGTAGTGATTTAAAACCCTTTGAACCGGACTGAGACTCAACAACGCCCAATTCGCAAAGTCCTCCGATGCCCATGTTTCAGCAGACCTCGTGGGCCTTGAATTCAAGACTTAGATGTGGCATGTCCTTTTCCCCCATCTCTCTCTTTTTTTTTTGGGCAAAAAACCGCGGCGGTCCTCCAACTTTCAGTTTGGTGCACTTTTAGTCCTCCAACAATTAAGTGTGCGTATTTAGTCCCCGATCTAATGAATATGTATACTTTTAGTCCTTCCGTCCAGACCTGGTGTTAAAATGGACGGGAAATATATCACAGACGATTCGCGTGACATTTTTTAGGGGTAATGTCGTCACTAAACGCACAGCCACTAAGAAGAATCCAACAGTTTCGTCAAAAGATTGTTGCACTCTCCAAGCGTAAAAGTTCATCTTACGCATGAGGAGGAGCCTAAAAACTATTCGAGATCGTTAATTTGAAAGAAGATCGGTCGTGTGTTGAAACGCGTCTAGAAGAATGATGGAATGGAAAATTAGGGACGTACTTACCCTACTTAGTATACCTGGTATGTTCTCCAAAAATTTTAATCTTTATGAATTTGTCGGTTAAAGTGTTTATGAATGGTATAACATGTTTTGATTTGGTTGTGGGTTTTAAGTGGGATTTTTTGTCTGAAATGCAAGAGGATTGTGGGCCCAAATCTGAGATTTTGTAGCATTTGTTGTGCAGTAAAGAAGCAAAGTGGTCCCTAAGCATTTTCAAATAATTAATACCGGGCCATGAGTTTCTTTGTCTTTGTTGAGATTGTTTGATTTTTATTATTGTTAATAATACATCTGAACTTGGGGTTGGGTTTAGGGGTTTTTTTAATATGAGTTAATCAATTATTAAATAATGATTACTTGCAATTGTTAATGTAGAGACAGGAACTGAATGGTTTAGTATAAGAATTCATCATGGTGGAAAGATTCGGGAAGTTACATAAGCTATCTTTGGTGGTGATGTAGACCATGTAGATTTATTTGATTGTGATCGGATGTCAATTCATGAACTAAATGGGATGGTAGAGGAATTGGGTTATGGTGGGGCAACCATGATGTACTACTATCTTGAACCAACCAAGGACCTAAATAGTGGATTGAGGGAGTTATGTACAGATACTGATATAAACAAGTTTTGTGGCTGGGCATATGAATATAAAGTCCTGGAGGTTTATTGTAACCACTTGACTGTTAAAGAAGTTGATCAAGTGTTGATGAAAACTGGTAATGATAAGTTAGTACAGAAGAAGAAAAGTGGTGTGCTAATTGAAGAAATAGATGATGAAGGTAAGGTAATCAATGAACCGTGTTTTGAAATAATTTGTAGTGGACCAAGACCATCACAGTCAAGTAGGCATGAGGTTGACCATTGTACTAGCACTTCAGTACCTAGGCATGAGGTTGACCAGGGTACTAGTTTGTCAGCACCTAGGTATGAGTTTGAGCAGGGTACCAGTGCATCAGCAACTAGGCATGAGGTTGACCAGGGTACTAGTTTGTCAGCACCTAGGTATGAGTTTGAGCAGGGTACTAGTGCATCAGCAACTAGGCATGAGATTGACCAGGGTGCTAGCACTTCAACAATTGAGGCAACAGCTGAATCTTCAAGGAATGAACAGATCAGAACACATGGAAGGCGAGAGGAGGTAGTGGGAGATGATGATGGTGAAGGGGATTCGGAATCAGATTTAGATATAGGGGTATTTGACTGGGATGTTGATTACTGTAGAGATGAGCAGCTTCTTCATAGCCTGGGGACTAAGATGGACCAGCAGCAACAAAATACAGGAGAAGAGCAGCAGCCATTTGTTGATCATGAAGACAACATCCAACAAACATGCGTTTGTTGATCAAGAAGGCAACATCCAAACAACCACGCACTTAGATGGTCGGAAGACAACATCCTACGGCAGCCCTTAGATGGTCAAGCAGACAATAGCCAGAACCAAACAGCCTACCTCAAAGGAAAACAAGTCGAGAAAAAGGGACAAACAAGTGGATGAAGCATCAAATCGCAATTGCAAATGCCTTGGACAAGGATTATGTACCGATCATTTAAATAGTGATGGTGAATCATCGATGAAGATGATGCTTGATTTAAAATGAGATACAAGAGATTTGAATGGGATAAATTCTTGAAGGATCCAAAGTTTGAGTTAGGGATGAAATTGAATCAAGAGAACAATTCAAAAAGTGACGAGTATGGTATAATCAAGGGCAAACCAGTGGACATGCAAAAATGAGACAAAGCGGTGAGGCTGTTTGTAAAAACCATGTCCTTGGGTTTGTTTTGCATCAATTGAGAAGGCACTTGGTTCAACTGATTTAGTTGTGAAGACATTGACTGATGTGCATGAGAATTGTAATCATGCATGGAAAAACAAAAATATTACATCTAGATGGCTATCCAATAGGTATGCTGAGAGAATTCGGGCTAACACAAAGATACCTATTAGGGAGTTGAGACAGACGGTACATGAAGATTACCAGGCAGAGATTTCCAAATGGGTGGCTAGAAAAGCAAAGGTCAAGGCTATACAACTTATTAAGGGGTCTGCCGAGGCACAATATAAGAAGATTTGGGAATACTGTAATGAGATCAAGAAGACACATGAAGGAAGTACTATGGAGGTCATGTTCACTCCATTTAGACAGTCTGGAGGAAATCCAAGATTCATGCGCCTATACTGCTGCTTAGGTCCTTTGAAGCAGGGCTTTAAGGATGGATGCAGGCCTATTATAGGCTTAGATGGCTGCCATCTAAAGGGTACATATCCAGGACAATTACTTACAGCTATTGGAGTGGATCCCAACAATGGATATTGGCCAATTGCATGGCAGTTGTGGAGAAAGAAGCTTCTGAGCAGTGGGCTTGGTTCCTTCGCTTATTGAGTGAAGATTTGGAAATTGACAACCGGTTCATTACACATTCATTTCGATCACAAAAGGTTGTTTACATCAACTTTCATAATTCAAATGCTACACTTTGTTGGTACTTAATGAATAACTTTTCTTTTTTGAATGGGGACCGATAGAGACTATCCGATGTGCTCCCAAATTGTGAGCAAGATATTGTGTACAACATCTATACGTAAATTTTAAGAAAAACATCCGGCATTAAAAGAAAGAATGTGGAATATTGCAAGTTGTACTACAATGAAACACTTCAACAAAGCAATGGCAGATTTGGAGGCATATGACAGTGAAGCATATAGTTGGGTCAAAAAAGCGCCTCATCCAAGACATTGGTGTAAGGCCTTTTTCCCAACTCACACTAAATGCGACATGCTGGTGAATAATCTGTGTGAGTCTTTCAATGCTCACATCCTTGAAGCCAGGGACCAACCTATAATTTCATTGTTGGAGGCTATTAGAGAATATTTAATGGTCAGGATTCAAGAAAGAAAAGCTGACATGGAGAGGTGTAAAGGCCCTATTGGACCACTGCCTAGTCGCATTGTTGATGAAAGGGTCAAGCATTCAACTCAGTGGAATCCTACATGGAATTCTCAAGTTGGTTATCAAGTGAAAGGTCCAAAAGGCCAACAATATGCTGTGGATCTAAACAAAAGGCATTGCACATGCAACCTGTGGGCCGTGAGTGGAATTCCTTGCCCTCATGCAATATCTGCAATCCACAGAAATAATGGAGACCCTTACAAAGAACTTGAGAGCTGCTACAGGAAAGAGCTGTTTCTGAAGATATATTGTAATGTCCTCCAGCCAATTAGTGGGGAAATTCTGTGGCCCCCATCTACCATGCCTCTATTGGACCCTCCAGTCACTGTTACTCAACCTGGAAGGCCAAGAAAGGCTAGGAGAAGAGACGTAACAGAGGGAAAAAATCATGGGAGGAAATTGAGAAAAAGAGTTGTTATACATTGTAGGAAGTGTGGCAAGTCAGGTCATAATGCAGCAACATGTAAGGAAGGGTCTACCACATCTAATCAAGAAGAACAATCTGAAAGACAGCCTGTACGTTTTAGAAATTGATTTACAAATGCACATTTAAGACTACAATCTAACATCTTTATGTCTTCTACCATAATGTAGGTTAGAGAGGACCAGCAATGTGAGGAGAGGACGACTTTGCGGCGACAAGTGTCACAAAGAAGAAGACCGACAATGCGGAGAGGAGGAAGAAGTGTCACATCGACAAGACCAGCAATCTTCCTTTCGACATGTTAATATGGAAGAACACCAAGCCTCTACCGACAATCCCCAACAGAACCACCACCTCCTAAGAGGAAGAAGCAGAAAAGTACTTCAAAACACCCATTGACAGATGCTGATAAAGGTTTCATCAATTTGAACTATGCGTATCTTGGCAAGCAGCCTCCTTTCTCTGTTGGGAATTGGAAGGGAAAATGGAATGGAAGAGGTAGGGGAAGAAGAGGAGAGGAAAACTGGAGATGGAAGAGGACAAGTCCATGAAGGCCACTAGAAAGATAGTTTTTCAGAATAAAGACTTTATTCAATGACAAATGCTCTTTTGTAATTATCAATAGATAGCTTTTGACCAACTCACTATCTTTTTATCCAAACTTGCTTTTTGTCTAAGTGATTAACCATTTTGTTATTAGCCATTTGTGTAAGTGATTGACTTGTTGTCTACTGATGGTTATAGCCAATTGGGAATGTTTTAGCCATTTGACTGCTATGTTGAACTTTTGTTAACCACTTGTTAATCAGTAAAGGTAGCAAGTCACATTCTCTTATTTTAGCATTTTATGTTCTTTTTATTGCACTTTATTGTATTGAATTTCTGGTTGATATATCAAATTCAATGCTAGTTCTAACATAAACTTCATTCCATTACTTCCATTCATTCCCAAACCAAGAACGATGTACTATTCCAAAGCCACTTTTCATATAAGGCAAGCTATCAATACATAAGCTTTATACAACATGGCAGGATTACATAACAAAACAATTGTCACACAGACTCCATAAACCCATCACAGGTCTCCTTTGATTTGCAGCATTCCAGATGACATTCTTTCATCTTGATGCCAGACCACCATTAATAACATTAAAATCCAAGAGATCGCTAGTAGCCTTACAAGCCACTTCCTAATCTGCCTTTGTCTCTGCAATTCTTCTTCTATCTCCCTCACTTTCATCTTCAACATTGTAGCCTTTGTCTCCAATTTTCTTAGCACATCTTCCATTTCATCTCTTTGTTGCTCAGTTGTATTTATCCTCTTTAAAAGCCCAGGAATCACCTCAGTTGACCGACGACACATCTCCCCGTCGATCCAATCCCTTAAGTCGCAGCCTACCATCACAGTACCTCCGGCCGGGATTTGAGATGTCCATGAAGTCGCCATCTTCGTTATTTTACATAAGGCACATAGGGGAGTTGAACTGAATCTTCTCATTTTTAGCTCACCTCAGATACACTCGATCTACTACTACCAATCTTCAATGGTGGAAGCCGATCTCCCACTGCAATGAAGAAGGAGGAGGACGCGATTTGAGGGAAAGTGGCTGTGCGTTTAGTGACGACATTACCCCTAAAAAATGTCACGCTAATCGTCCGTGATATATTTCCCTTCCATTTTAACATCAGGTCTGGACGGAAGAACTAAAAGTATATATATTCATTAGATCGGGGACTAAATACGCACACTTAATTGTTGGAGGACTAAAAGTGCACCAAACTGAAAGTTGGAGGACCGCCGCGGTTTTTTGCCCTTTTTTTTTTTAACTTATTTTTGTTGAAATGAAATTCACCAGTCAGCACCATAAATTGTCCAACGAATACCACAATGATCAAATGGGAAACTTTTCATTTCCTTGGACTGCATTTTGTACATGCACAGTAACAGGGGATTCTTTAGGAATTACCACCACCTAATCTCTTCTGGCATAATGGATTTCAATTTATACCCTCACATCCTTTCATCTACCTAACAACACTCTGTTAAAAGAGTATTTAGAAATTCCAAACCCAACAAAGATCTAGCTGCTAGATTTAGACACATGGGGTTTTAGTCCTGTCCTGTCATTTTTCTTTTCTTTTCTTTTCCATCATTTTTTTGAAGAAATATATGGTCCTGTCCTGTCACTCAAGAAGCAGTGAGACACTTCTCCAAAGAAAAGAACAAAAAAGGGAAAAGAGGAGAAACTGGAACACAATCTGAGATCCAGGCTGGAGTTCAGGATCAACTCCCTAAAGTATAGAAAAAGAATCCAGAAGCAGCCCAAGCATTCTCAAGAAATCAAAGAACTGCACCTCCCATATAACCCCAAAAAACAAAAAAAAAAAAAAAAAAAAAAAGGCTGAACCAGAAAATACCTTTCACCTAGTATTCAAACTTTCTCACTTTTTGTACCAAACTTATGATGAAAAAGCACAAAGTAGCCAAAGCTCCCCTAAAACACCTTTCGCCCTCTTTAATAGTCTGTCGGTCCCCAAGGCCATTTTAGTCATTTAGAAGCTACTAATCACAATCTGCCTGTAGTAACAGTACTGCACTCTAGTTGCAACTAGCAGCAGACTTCTTGCAAAGAAGACGACTTTGTCCCATTTTCTTTTCATTCACTATCAAATCTCTTTCTACTTTTTCTCCTCGTCCATTAACTCCAGATCTTGCAAGTCAAAACCACCCCAAAAACAGCACAAGTTTTCCCCGAAGATTGGGATAATGCAAAGTTTAGCTGACCAAGAGCCAGAAGATGATTCAAGACATCCTGAAACCTTTCTTTAATGGCAAATTCTGAGCTGAGCTTCTCTGTTCTCTGCGCTATCTGCATTCTATTCGCGTCTCTGTCCTATCTCATCCCAGGTAAAAGTAACCGAGACCCACCTCAAAAAATTCAATCTTGGCATGTTTGTAACTGTTTATTTTACTTGATGTCTTTGAATTTACGAGTGGTTTATTTCTTGCAGGGATAAAGGCACAACAAGGCCGAGAAGAGCCGTATGTCGGAGTGAACTTGGGCACGGATGTGTCGAATTTGCTTTCGCCAGCAGACTTGGTTGCCTTTATGCAGTTGCAAAAGATCACCCACGTGAGGCTTTATGATGCAGATGCTGATATTCTCAAAGCACTGGCGAAAACCAAGATTAGAGTCATCATCAGTGTGCCCAATAATCAGCTTCTTGCAATTGGATCGTCTAATACCACTGCGGCTACTTGGGTTGGGAGAAATGTGGCAGCATATTATCCACAAACTTTAATCACTGCCATTGCTGTTGGTGATGAAGTGTTAACAACAATTCCCAGTTCAGCCCCTTTGCTTGTGCCTGCAATTGAGTCACTTTACAGTGCCTTAGTGGCTGCAAATTTGCATACTGAAATTAAGGTTTCAACTCCTTGTGCTGCCTCTATTGTTTTGGACCCCTTTCCTCCTTCTCAGGCATTTTTCAACCAATCCTTGAGCCCAGTTATTTCTCAGCTGTTGCAGTTTTTGTCAAGAACCAACTCACCTATGATGATGAATTTGTATCCTTACTATGTCTTTATGCAGAACAAGGGGGTCGTTCCCTTAGAAAATTCACTTTTTAAGCCCTTGACACCATCCAAAGAAATGGTGGACCCCAATACTTTGCTCCATTACACCAATGTTCTTGATGCTATGTTAGATTCTGTGTATTTTTCGATGAAGAATCTTAATGTTACTGATGTTGTGATTCTGGTTACTGAAACTGGTTGGCCTTCAAAGGGGGATTCGAAAGAGCCTTATGCTACAGTTGACAATGCTGATACTTATAATTCCAATTTGATTAAGCATGTTTTTGATCGTAGCGGGACACCATTGCATCCAGAAATCACCTCTAGTGCTTATTTGTATGAGTTGTTCAATGAGGATTTGAGGTCGCCGCCGGTTTCTGAGGCTAATTGGGGGCTGTTTTATGGGAATATGACACCGGTTTACTTGCTTCATGTCTCTGGGAGTGGTACATTTTTGGCTAATGACACTACTAATCAAACTTATTGTATAGCCGCGGATGGAATTGATACAAAGACTTTGCAAGCTGCTTTGGATTGGGCTTGTGGACCGGGGAGGGCGAATTGTTCAGAGATTCAGCCAGGAGAGAGTTGTTATGAGCCTAATAATGTGAAAAACCATGCTTCTTATGCATTTGATAGCTATTACCAAAAGGAAGGGAAGGCTGGTGGTTCTTGTGACTTCAAGGGTGTGGCCATGATAACAACCACTGATCCAAGTAAGTTCTCACCAAGTATAGATGCTGCAATCTGACTCCCAAAAGCTACAGATTCAACATTGTATTCTGAATTTTTTTTTTTTTTTGGTGTGTGTCTGTGTGTGTATTTGTGTGTGAAGACAGAGCATTCAATAATGGCCAGTAGTTCATTAAGTGAATACGGTATAACGTTATTGAATTTAAATTTGAATATGGGAATATGCTGTGGTTGTTGGTTGAAATTACGGAGGCGTGGTCGGTGGCAAGAGCTTTACTGTTCACTGACTTTGCCATCAAGGCGCAATGCCTGATTTAGAGATGATCCCTGATGAGGAGGACAGTTTGATGTCTATCTTTATCAATACCATACTGCTGTACTCAGGCAAAATCAGTAAATGTTAGTAGGTAAAAAAGGAGGAGGAGGAGGAGGGCAGCAAAAACAGTAAAAATTCTTAATATTCATGAAAGGGTGGCTGGACTAGAGGTTAAGATGGTGGTGGCCTAAAGGTTGGAAGCCCTTTGTAATTTCATCACCTTAGGCGTGCAAAATTATCTGTTTCATTTTGGTAACCTTAGTTGACTAGGTTGTCAATTGAATTCCTGGACTGTCTTACTACTGCCATATTGTCTCATTCCACGTTTCCATGTGTTTAAGTGGGAGAGGAAAAATGATTGTACATGAGTGCTTCTCCATTTCTTTTCATACCTTTAGGCATTTGGCATTGCTTCACTTATTTTCACTGTTTTAAGTTTGATCTATGTAGGCAAATATGTGGTTCCAATTACTGCTCTTTAGTATTCCTCTCTCATAAATTATCATCTGAACTGTGTTTCTTTTCTGGGGAAATTTTGCAGGTCACGGGAGTTGTATATTTCCTGGAAGGTGAGCTGCTTTTCCTTTTGTTAGTACATTTATTTGTCCTTGTCTTGTACGTTACCCCCACAATAAATTCGAGTAGAATGATTTGCATATGTCGATGAATTTGTACTTTTAATTATCTTTTCTTAGTATCTTAATTTTAGCTAATTTGTCTACATTCAAATATATAATTTTGACTGCAGCAAGAAGATGAGCAATAAAACAAGCCAGCAGGTAGTGAACTCAACACAAGCTAGTGGTGCAGCTACAATAAGATTCAGCAGCCTCCATGGTACCAGATTAAGTGCCTCCATGGGCTTTGACATCATCCTGGGTGTCACTTTTTGTTTATTTTATTCATTGCTCCTTCCATAGAACAAAGCTGAAGGTACCAATGCATCACTTACTGCATTACTCTCTATTGTTTAAGTTTAGTGTCTGTCTGGTTTTATATGGACTCATCCTGATCATGCATTGCAGAGCTACTTCTCATTCTTTGGATGCTTATTCTTTTGGGGGTGCATTATGAGCTGTATTTGATGGGCCCTCTGTGAAATGTTGTATGTACTTCATGTGATTCTTGAAAAGGCTGATGCAATAACAGTCCAGAGGCAGAGGTACCAAAAAAGAAGCGGGTTCTTGAGCCTTAATTATGTGAAACTTAAAAAGTGTTTGCAACTTAAAGAATCTTTTGCACCATTGTTCTTGCTTCTTAATCAGACATGGCTTGAGAAGTGGAGAAAGAACAACTGTACCTCTCTGCGGATTTGTTTTCTTGGGTCATCAAGTTCTTGAATGGAAGGAAGTGATTGAATAATGAAGGATACCAGAGCTTGGCACTCATAATTGTTTTGCTTCTGCTACTTTATTTTGTGGATGTGTAGCAAGTTGTGCAAGCAATTATTGTACTTGGGAAAGGGCAGGAATAGTCTAAAAGTTCAATCAACAAGATGAGTGGAGGGATCCATGTTTTGGTGTGTGTTTATTTGTGTCGATTAGTTAGGGAAGCTCTTTTAAATTCTTGCATTGAAGATAGACTGTTAGTTGTCTGGATTTGGTGCAATACAACTTAGGCATCATTTTTGTTAGCAAACTTCCAACAACCTTTCGGCAAGGTGTTTAGTATCATATTTGTTCTCATAATATTAGTAATCATCAGTGAAGATTGACCCCAAAAAAAATAAAAAAGAGAGAGAGAGAGAGAGAGAGAGAGAATAATCATCAGTGAAGAAGTACATTGTTGTTATGTCTGGAGTCTGGACATTTAGGTTTGGAAAACAAGGGCAAGATTTAAGTCAGTTGTAAGGATCAAGCAAACACTTGGGCTAGGGTCTCACACGCGCCTTTACCTTGTACCTCCAACGTGTCCAGGGTAAAAGGAAGGCAACGAAAAGACATGAAAGTGACGGCTTGTCAAACATTAAACTTGCTTCAATGAAAGCAGCTGTTTATCCTCTAATGTACCTAAAAAAAGCAGCTGTTTATTTGGATGATTATTTGTCCAAATTTTTTTTCCCTACATTATCAATACAATTTTGAATCATTTTTTTATTTTACATACATTACATCAAAAACGTGTTATGGTATTTTTTTTACAAAATTATCCCAAATTGAGTGTGTTTGGATATTAGATTATTCGTGATAATTTTGTAAAAGAAAAATGGTAATACTTTTTTAATGTGATGTGTGTGAGATAAAAAGGTAACTAAAATTGTATCGATGATGCAAGGTAAATAATTTTTGGGAAATGATCAATACAAAGTAGAAGGCTGATCTGCTCCATTTCTCAGTGAAAAAATGCCTCTGGTGATGTTGCAATCGAGTTTCATAAACTTCAAGAATCAATGGACTAAATTGAAATGTTCAACAACATATTTCAAAAAAAAAAAAAAAAGAAAGGAAAAAAAAAACATGGAACAACATGTCGAGGATGCCAAAGATTGCATGTCTTAAAGTATCATAGAAAATCACTAGGGTGGTAGTTGAATGATATGAAAATTCATGTCTTGTGCTAAGTAATGAGTTCGAAATGCACAAACCAAGCAGCATAGAAATGGCAAAGGGTGTTCATTAATGTTGGTCGTTCAATAACCTCCTTTAAAGTTTTAATTCTTAATATGGAGGATCAAACTGGAACTATTGGAAAGAGAGTCTGTAATATTATTGGAAATGCCTCACAAAAATTTTTTTTATTGGAAATGCATATTAAATTATTGCACAAAGGCTAGAATTATTAGTATCTGCGCAATCTAAGAGACACAAAAGGAAGAGTTGGGTACCTCTCCATTTGCACAGTAGATTTTTTGGGATAATTTGTTGAAAAGAATACTGTGGTACTTTTTTGATGTGATATATATGAGATAAAAAGGTGATTGAAATTTGTGTCGACGATGCAAGCAAAATTTTTTAGTCAAATTAGAGCAATCCAAACAATGGTGTCCTGTATACCTCTTGATTTGACGGGTTATAATTTGAACATATGAACTGGAAGCAAGCATTATGAAAGGCACAGGAAAATCAAACTTAGTTGAAATTAGACAAAAGACAAACTCCATCTAAAATAAAGAATACAAACTTGCTGCAAATAAATTAAGAATACAATTTAACCCAATGACTGAAGGTACGTTTCTAAAATAATCCACCTTTTTATGTCGAAGAGAAGGATACAATTTTTCTTTTTCTTTTTTTAGTTTGGTTTAGTTCCACAAAGGATATATATGTATGGATATCATAATTTTTATAGAGAATTTACGCAAAATGCTGTCCCCTTTGGATTGCAAGTTTTTCATGAAAAATTTTTAAAATATAATATTGATATATTTCCTAATTATTTTTTTATCTCATATATATTACATCACCCTACAATATATCTGTAGAATCTCTCATATATCACTAGTGTATCGCTCAAGCATTTTACTTTGTCTTTAATATGTCAAATTGGTTTCTATTTTTTAAGCTAGGTTGGGCTGCTTCATCTATTTTTTAACAAAAGCTGTTGTGGAAAATCTAGAGGAAAGAAAATCTTACACACTACATCATTTGTTAATTTTTTTCTCTATCCCAACTGATATAAACTGCAATACTAGAGCAGTCCAGATTTCGCAGAACAGTATGGAAAACATATCCAACATCACACTAATTTTTGCCCCCAAAACTTTTGTCAATTAAGGCTCAACTGCCTAAAAGATGAAGAGAAAACTCCAAATTGGAGCCCAAAAGTTTGGCAGCAGAACAGCATTTGTACTTGATTTGGTAGTGGATCTCTGTAGTAGTCTGCCTAGACCAACCAAAAAGCGGCAAAACGCCTACTCGTGTGGTTTTAAAATGCCACAGTTTCTTTCCAGCAAAATCAAGCCAACCCCTGCCTCTTCCTTTCCCTTCCTCCTTCTCAAAAGCTCTACTGCAATTCCAAAGACTCAATCTTTACCAATGTCTTGGACATGTTCGGTCTGCACCTTCATCAATCCTTCATCCCACCAAAAACCCACTTGCCAAATCTGCCTCTCATCACGGCCCTCATCATCGTTAGCTTTATCGCAATCACCGTCGCCCACAAAGCCCAAATGGGCTTGCAAAGCTTGCACCTTTCTGAACCACTATGATAATAGCAGTTGTGAAGTATGTGGGACCAGGGCCTCTGCTTCTTTGTTATCTATGCTTGAGAACGATGATGATGATTTGGATGAGCTGGGTTCTGGAGTTGGCGATGTCTTCTTGCCTTTGAGGGCTTGCAATAGTAGCAGTGCGAATAATAAGAATAAGAGGAAAATTTGGGAGAGCTCAACCGGGGATGCTAATGATTTGTCTGATCCTGGTAGCCGTTTTAGGGGTGTCAAGGCTGCTAGTACGGAAGTTCAATGTGGAAGTGCGTTATTTGGTTTGTGCGAATTTGTTTTGGATTTTTGTGTGATTTTTTAGGGTTTTATTTGTGGTTGTGATGCTTCTGTTGATCCTGATGTTGATTTTTGGTGAAAGAGATTGTCTTTTTCATGTTTGCTCTCAAAGGCAATTTAGAAAGCTCCGATTGAACTTTCGGTTTCATTTTGCTGGATTTTAGTGAGCGTGGTGTATTATCTGATATTGGGACCTGCTTGCGTGCGTAGTCTTTGGATTTTTGAACTTCGGCTCTGCTTGATCATGCTTTTTATGTCCTTTCTTATTGGATTTCTGGTTTCTTGATTTTAGTTTGTTCTGCCAGTTTTTGTTAGTGTTTCAGTTAAGGAAAATTGACGTTTTACTTTTGTTGTAAATTAACAATGTACCTCTTGCTTTGCTTTTGTGCTCATATCCTGTATTTGTTTCTGTTACAAAAAAGGAAAAAAAAAAAAAAAGATTCTTGTAATTGGCGGTGGTTTATGTATCTTTTTGATGTTGTCTTGTTAAAATGCTCGTAACAAGCATAGCAAGCACTTGTTCTTTTTCCTTTTCTGTGACATCTGTTCTAGATCTTCTTTCACGTGTAGATATGGCTTTGAGATAAATTTCCGACTGAATGAGGTAAGGTGCAATTTTGGATGGTAAACCTGTGGCCAAAATGCAAATCACTTGCCAAACTATGAACTAGACCTATAAGTTGATATTTGCAGTTGGTAGTGGGTGTTTCTTTGGGAGTTGGGTGATTTGGATTCACAATTCTATGCCATTTTAAAAGGCTATGCTAAGTTCTCAGTAATTAGACTAAGACCATGATGCTAGAGTGCTAGAGCTTAGTTTTTCTTGGCTGATCCTCTTGTGGATGATACTGCTATATTATTGGTGATGTAAATAATTCTCAATCAACTTGCATAATGGTGATCTTCATACTAATTTTCTAGTTCGAGTAAGAATAAGAACTTTATAATATCTGTTTTGCCTGCTTTTCTGGAATTTAAGTTTTCTCCTGATACCCATGCCTTGAGAATTTCTGTGGCTGATATACTAATATTGTTTGACACGTAACTGGTTTTGTTTTCCTCTTCTTATTTCCTCTAGATTTTTTTCTGGTCCTTTATTCCTGTATATGAAGTTATGAGTCATGCCATTTGGAATTTTGCAGCAATCGAAAGTGGCTTAGCTAGAGGCAATAAACCAGTCAAAATTATGAGTTACAATGTTTGGTTTCGAGAGGAATTGGAGATGCATAAGAGGATGGAAGCTTTGGGTGACCTTATTCAGCTGCATTCCCCAGATATAATATGCTTTCAGGTTTTCCACAGCCCACCTTGTTTGCCTTCCTCCGTCCTGAGGCGCAACTATAAAAAATTACTGAAGATGATTCCTTGCTCCAAAATGAGTTTGTACTATATTAACAGATATTTAATCCTGCAGGAGGTTACCCCAAACATTTATGAGGTTTTCCTGCAATCCAGCTGGTGGAAGTTGTATCGTTGCTCTGTCTCAGATGAGGACGCATTTACAAGAGCATACTTCTGCATGCAGGTAAAAAATTATGTCTTAATCCTAGAAAGTATAAACTCCTTCAATCTATGCTTATTCTTGTGTTTGTAATGGAGAAAGAACTCACATCAGGATTCTGGAAAAATATGGTGTGTGTTCATGTTAAAACTGGACCACAGCATTGAGTTTGATATTCAGTTGTTGCTGAGTTTATCTGCTTGACAATGCTTGGGCTTATCTATGTATGACAAATAGCTATGCTCTGGTAGCCTGCTAAACCAACCTCCTCACAGAATTAGTTCAACCCCTTTAGTAACTGGGAATAGAGCAGTATGCCTTCCTAGTTCTTGAATGTCTCTGCTTCATTTTGTTTTACTATACCTATATTTCACGAGTTCTTTTTGAAGTTAAAACTGTGTGTGTGCTTATAATTTGCAGTTATGCAAGCTTCCAGTGAAATCCTACAGCTGTAAACCTTTTGCTAATTCTGTTATGGGAAGAGAACTTTGTCTTGCTGAAGTAAATGTTCAGACTGAAAAGACATTGATTATTGCGACTAGCCATCTTGAGAGTCCTTGCCCTGCCCCTCCCAAATGGGACCAGATGTACAGCAAGGAACGCGTCAATCAGGCAAAAGAGGCTGTAAAATTTTTGGAGAAGAATCCCAATGTTATCTTTTGTGGTGATATGAACTGGGATGACAAACTGGATGGTCAGTTTCCTTTACCTGATGAATGGGTTGATGCTTGGGTGCAGCTTCGGCCTTCGGAAAATGGTTGGACATATGATACCAAGTCCAACAAGATGTTAACTGGCAATCGAACTCTACAAAAGCGCCTAGATCGATTTGTTTGCAATTTACAAGATTTCAAGATAAGTGAGATTGAGATGATTGGGATGGATGAAATTGCTGGCTTATCGTATTGCAAAGAAAAGAAAGTGAAAAATGAGGTGAAGAAATTGATGCTTCCGGTTTTACCCAGCGATCACTATGGCTTGCTCCTGACAATCTGTCCCCATTAGTGCAAGTTGGTAGTGCTTCTGGGCAGAGAATGTTTTGCTGCCATATCTTTTTGTTCTAGAGTTTGTAAGCTTGCTATCCAGCTTTGTGTACATAACATATGGATGACGCGAAGGGCTAAAACCCTTTATGAGCATTGCAACATTTTCAGGGTAACTGTTCGGATGAAATGGAATGCTTGTAACATATATGACCGAATTTATTTTGCATGCTTCGGGCTGCTGTTATGTATTGCTTGTTTTTGTTGTGAAATACTCCACCTCTAGCTAATGTTATGCTTGTATGTCTGTTTACTCTTAGATATAATGCCTACATCCTGGGAATTGATCAATGTAGATTCACATGCACAAGTAGTTTTGTCTTGTATGTCATGGTACTTGTTCATAAAAAACAGAATGTAAGATATCAAGGTAACAACGGATTCAGACAAACCTTTGTAATACGATACGACTCTACCTTTCCTTAAGCACTTCCAGAAGTGCCGAAGTTTCATTCCTTCCTCCAACCTATTATGGTCATACACAACTCCGCAGAGTGCATCTCCGACCCTGGACTGGGTGAGAAATATGATATTACCTCCCAGCTTTGATCAGCAATGAGGAAGTAATGCCAACACCGAAAAGACGATAAAGTCCGTGCATTCTATGACGAAAAACTGTGCCATCTGTTCCTAAATTCATCACTTGGAATACCAGGTTTTCTAGATCTATGTGGAAAATATGGACCTGTCACATAGTAAAATTGCATTAGCAATGCATAAGCTGATACTATGGCCAACCACAATTTGTAGATTCTACTAGATAATGCAAGTGAGGTTAAGCTTGTATTTCTCTCCTTCCACCATGCAAAGATTTTCAAGTCTAGCCAACGTTCTGATTCAAAGGTTTCAAGTCCAAACTGAACTTTTGGCGATAAGAAGCATATGACATGTGATTGTACGTAAGGCACATCTTTCTTGGGGCTGTTAATGCCTGTGGTGAAATCCATATCAAATTGAGGATGTACATCTGTATATCTGTCTCAGAGTCCATATTGCCTGAACCCATGTGGAGTCTCAATTGGATATGATGCAAAAAATTAAGGTATTAATCAACTGATAGAAGGTTTCTGATAAAGTGTATAAAGAAGATTACTTTTCTGGGCCATTGAGGAATAATTTGTTGACATACATTGGATTGACATAGGGAAATTCTTGATCTGATCTCATCACCTCTTAAGTATTTCATTGAACTCTAGCTGGAGGAAAGAAAGTTAAATTCATTTCTTCTACGCAATGAATAGCATAACATGTCCAACCAGTACTTTTCACAATCTATGCATTGATAATGTTGACAACAAATCGCCAATGCTGTTGAAAAAGAATGTACAAAAGGAAAGCAATCAAAATGAGGCATCCCCAGGAATACTGATACGAGACTTTGCATTTAAGAGCATGAAAAAATTGGTCACTAAAAAAAAAAAAAAGGAATGCGGTGAGCGTGGATCGAACACGCGACCTTCAGATCTTCAGTCTGACGCTCTCCCAACTGAGCTATCCCCGCTGTTGTCCACTGATAACACTTAATAATATTTATACCAAACATACTTTCCGTACTGTCAACCAATTGGCAAATGGAGTGACTTGGTAGTTGGTGGCAACTTAGTAAAATGACTAAGATGTTTAATTAAGAGACATTTTTGTTCAAATTCTACTAGCCATGTTTTGTTTCCGTCTATTTAGATTTTAAAGAAAATACAAATAAAAGAAAAGGAAAGTCATGATAGAGATGAATCAAAATAAGCAACTGAGTAAAGGGTACGTAAAATCATGTCTTTTTTTTAATCCATTCTACCTTTCCTTCATTTTGTCTCTAATTATCACCCCTTCACCAAGGTATATGTCCCATCCTCATAATACTCGTATGAATGTAGAGATGTGAAAACAGGAGAAAACTTCCTTTGCCCTTGTTGCAGTTGTTTACTCCAGAGACGATGAACTAAAGGCAAAGAAGTTTCCAGAGCTGAGCCTATCCGCGGTCCTTAATTACATTTCCAATTTCTGAAGCTATGAGCCGAAATGGCTGAAATAAAGTTCACAAGTCAAATTTGACAATATCTTTCCTTTAATTCTGATTATTTAGCGTCAAAACTAGCAATTAAAAACCATTTCCAAAAGCAAGGATTAACAAGCATCTCGTTCAAAAGAATCAAAACATAACAGCTACTTTCTTCTCAATGAATATATTTTCTTTTTTCCTTTCGAACCGTACTAGACCCAACTGCACTGATCCCTCTCCTGTTATTGTTGAATGCGCCATATACATTCATATATTTGCAGCTAATTTTTTTTTTTCTTTCACTTTTGCTGTCTGCTTCACAGTTACTTGTTTTATTTCAGAACATGCATGCCCAAGCAAAGAATGTTTGACAATCAATTCCTGATTCGTTATGGAAGAATGCATTTCACAGGATATATAAAGTGGTGAAGTGGATCCAATGCATGAGTTCTTTACATTAGGTCAGCCCTTTTCAGATGTTGTTACCATTTATACGAAATATTCATTTTACACAATTTGTTTGCAACCCCTCTCCTTCTTCATAGCCAAAAGTTTTAAATAGATCCAAATACGTACATAGGTGCCTATATTTAATGGTTCAATTATTTGGTGCAAAATACTTTGTACTTTAATTCTTCTACCCAAATTTGATTGCAGCTGAGCATCATTGTAACCATTGGCCAACAACATTATGCAAGTTGCATAAATTATTATCAAGAGCAATCAACGGAAAAGGCAATTACTCGATCTCTATATGGTCTTAGACCACTATGGAGTATGGTCCATGCCATTATCGACTGAGGGTGCATGTGGATTAGGGATTAGCATGTGAAAACATATGAAGACTTCAGTCAAGTTTCAATAATTTGGGACTTTAATTATCACTATTAGTTGCATGATTCTCAGAGAATAAGGCAAAGTAGACGCGTTTTTACGTGTTTCTGATTTACAGGACCATCATTAATTGCTTAAATATTTAATGACTTCTGGAAGATTAATTCTTGCTAATGTCATATTACTCGCAGCAGAAGAATGACCTGCGCGGGCATGCATGATTGATTGTTTTAGCTTCGTCATGCAAGAATAACATGCTTCGTAGCTATTCATTGGTCCAATTTCTTGTTTTTTTTTTCTTTTTCAATTTCCAAAGAAAATTCTATTTGTTTTTTGGCTTCTTGACTTCATAAGTTCATATCTGTAACACCCACAACTAATGCAGAAATTCTGGAAGTCAACCGGATTGCAATTGAGTTTAACAAAGTTTGGTCATTTGCTGTTATGCGGCTAGATTTAGCTCTAGAATCAATTTTCCATCATCCTATCATTTTCATTAACACAGCTAATTAAGTTTATTTGGATTGTGTATTATTTGTAAATATTTATCTGCTTACATCTTCAATATATTTTTCAACAATCTTTTTATCTGAACGTAAATCCAACGGAAAAAATTTCAAGGATATAAACTAAATATTATCCATTTTTAACTTGTTTTAACTTGATATTTTTGTATAGTTAATACGATAGAGAATATGTAAATCTTTTAGCAATAAAAGGAAATGACACTAAGTTATAGATAAATTCATGAATAAAAGAGCAATAACGTCATTGCCCTTACACTTTTTTTTTTAACAAATATTTCTAACTTTGACTAGTCTTTAACTCTTCATGAGGGGGTAAAAAATATATATATTTAAGGTTGAGGAGCAAAGCGCGACTACTCCTTAGTTCATGAATAAAATAGTGACAATGTATAGGATCTCAGTTTTGTCAAACACACCCTAAGTTATAGATAAGTTCATGAATAAAATGGTAATAATGTTATTGCACTCACTTTTTTTATTTTTTTTCCTTTTTTTGTATTTCTAACTTTAACTAGTGTTCATGAGGGTGGTAAAATGTATATATATTTAAGGTTGAGGGGGGTAAAATGTGACTATGCCTTAGTTCACAGGGGCAAAGTGTGATTAACACAATATAATACGACGGAGTACTTATTAACAAGGGTATTAATAGCCTAATCAATAGGCGCTGAAGATCAGGCCCTGGTTAATTTTCATACTAATTCGTACGTATACGGTACCGCTCTAGGATTCCAGTTATGGCCGCACGTGACGACGCTAAATACGGCATTCCAAAAACTTTTCATCACACGTTTTAGCGGGCAAAGTCACCTCTCCCTCACCTCTGAATTCTGACTTCACCGCAATTTCTTAATGCTTTTAATCTCTATTCACTGACAACTCACTCACAAGCCTCGCCTTTTTAAGTACATATCTGTCCCGAATTTTTGCAAGGAGACAAACTGCAGCTAGCAGCCCATTCATCTTCTTCCTCCCCACCCCTTTGGCCTTCACCTCTGTTTTCCTAACAGAGGGAAGTAATTTCAAGAAAGTCTTTCTTTGAGAACAAAAGGAGCAGTCTTTCATTTCTTAGAGAAGGGGGAAAGGAAAATGATGAGGGACTGCAGGATTTTGTGTTCTCTCATCAGCAGTTGCATTCTTCTTGTTTCTCTCCTCAGTGGAGCAAATGCTGATAACCCGTATAGGTTCTACACTTGGAAAATCACTTATGGTGATATCTATCCGCTGGGTGTCAAACAACAGGTAATGTACATGTACTGAAACATGTTTTTCTTGATGCCCTGTACTATAATATGCATCTGGGAATGTGTTTCTTGGATTTGCTTGAATTTTTGGGTGGTTAAGAGTGGGAAGTGTATATACTGCAGGGAATCTTGATAAATGGGCAGTTTCCAGGGCCACACATTGACTGTGTCACCAATGATAACTTGATTATCAGTGTTTACAACTACTTGAACGAGCCTTTCCTTATTTCTTGGTAAGTTTGTACACAGTAATCTTAAAGAACTCTTTCTGTTAATTAATTTACTACTTAAGGATAATGGGGGATGCTGCAGTTTGTATGGAGCAAAATGTGCACTCTTTCCCCTGCAACAACGGAGATCTGCTTGGCTATTTTCTTTTTTCTTTAGTCATTAATTTTCAAATCTTTTGCTGCTCAAAGATTGCAAATTATGCCCCTTAGCTCTCAATGAAGATGATGACACCTCAAATGTTGAGTTGTAAGTGTGATTAATATCAGAATGTGATGGAACACGATTTAACAAGGACTAGTGGTACAAAAAGAAAACAACTTTATGATGGAATTGGTAAGCTCAGCCTTGGAAGTATGGTTAGGCATACTGCTATTGGCCCAGTGGGGCTGGTTCTGGTTAGCCTTTACTTCCCATACATTTGGTCTGAAAATGGTGGTCCCCGTAATAGATGTTATTATCTGAATATTGGTTCTACAATTACTGATTTTTACAGTGAAGTCAACTCCAAGAAGTTTTCTACGATTTTATGGACAACTGTTCAAGACGGCAGATCTCACTCTGCACATGCTAGATCTCCAGATCTCGAGCATATAGCACATTTTGTCATTTGCTTATCAGTTTATGGCTGAGCAATATAAATTATGCCATGACTATTCCATATATCTGTTGTCTACAAGGTATTACATTTGACCATGTATGCCCATTAGAATCATGGGGAGTGGGACACATCACACATGCTTTGAGAAAATCATTAAACATCAGGGCATCATACCTCATTTGTCTTGTTGTTCTGGTGGGATAAGTTGTAGTTTAACATCATCATCCCTACTGGATGGACTGGATTCTATATTGCTACAAAGTGAGATCTTTGCCTGTTGGAAGAGGCTTCTTGGCTGTGAAAACATTTTGACTGCACTTCTCCTTCCAAGATACTAGTTGCTTCTTGTCGATATTTAATTGCTAACTGACAATTCCATGTTGCCCTGTCTGATCTTTAATTGGCTTATTTTGCACTAGTTGGAGTGATGAAACGTCCTATTCATTTTTTTTCTTCTCCTGGGTACAGGCCTATAGATTAGAAAAACTAAAATATATGTTGAAATGAACTTTAGAAGGAGATCTATAATTTATCAATACAATTGGACGCGTTTTAGGATATATAGCACCAAGATCTTCCGCAAATTCAGCCCGCTAGCTTGAAGCTGACATTTGTTTATTGAGGCTTACAACATTTCTTTTCTTCTTCTTCCTCTCTCTCTCTCTAAACCTCGTTCACTATCTTCTTTACCTCTAATCCTGATATACCTTTGTTAAGCACGGCTTTAATTTCTTTTCCATGGAAACATGAATAGCTTGGTAACACTAATTTCAAAACTTGAACGGCAATCTAAGATAGGTCAATATTCAAAACTTAGACGTTTCAATGTTGCTAAGTCAAAAGAAATGTGAAGTGTCAGTTTTTTAATATTCCAGCAAATGAATAAACTTGGTGGCATTTACTTAATTCTGGATTCAACTGGTTACCAGGACGGCTTATGCTTTTCTCCAGTTTGAAAGTTTTTTAATTGGAGGCATATAAACTGGAAGGGGATATGCTGATTATGAAGTCTGTGAGTATATCCAAATAAGATTAGCATCCAATCTTCCGGTTTCTTGCACCAGTGACTTTCAGAGTGGAGATTTTGCCTTAAATCTCAATCACAGACTCACCTAATAGCATCATCATACCTTTATGAAATAAAAGAGTTCATGCCATTGAATGTGCGAAAACAAGAGTGCATTTTGATATGCTTCAATTCTTATTACTTTAGGAATGGCCTACAGCATAGGAAAAACTCGTGGCAGGATGGAGTTCAAGGCACCACCTGCCCAATACCACCACGGAAAAACTTCACTTACATACTACAGGCAAAGGACCAAATAGGTAGCTATTTCTACTTTCCATCGCTGGGGCTCCATAAGGCTGCAGGAGGTTTTGGTTCAATAAAAATTTATAGCCGTCCTCAGATACCAGTACCATTCCCTCCTCCTGCTGGAGATTTTATAATACTTGCTGGGGATTGGTTCAAGAGAAGTCAACGGGTAAGCATATTTTGGCTGCAAAACATATAAGAGACATTTTGCTCTGAATTATGAATTTTTACTTGGAAACTATTGCGAACTGAATGTGATCTTCCATTTTGTTCTTTCAGCAATTAAGGTATATCTTGGATAGCGGTCACAGTCTTCCCTTCCCAGATGGGCTTCTGATTAATGGTCGTGGATGGAATGGTTACACATTTACAGTTGAGCAAGGTGTTTGTTCTGCTTTTAACCGAAATGAACAGGTCCTGAACATCAACTGATTATGCCTTTGTCATCTCAATATGATTTTCCTTTTTTTTGGCAGGCAAAACATACCAGTTTAGGATATCAAATGTTGGGATTGCTACTTCCATTAACTTCAGAATCCAGGGACATTCAATGAAACTGGTGGAGGTTGAAGGATCTCATACGCTCCAAAACTACTACACCTCCCTTGACATTCATCTTGGACAGTCCTGTTCTGTCCTAGTCACAGCGAACCAGCCTGCAAGGGATTACTATATTGTAGTTTCTTCACGTTTTACTTCTCGTGTTCTCACAACTACTGCTGTTCTCCACTATAAGAACTCATTTACCAGAGTTTCTGGTCCCCCCCCTGGAGGGCCTACAATCGATATTGCATCGTCCCTGAGCCAGGCTCGCTCCATACGGTAAGTCTTGTTTTACCTAATGTTTCTAATGAAAGCTATGGTGCCTATGGTGGATTGTTATATAATATTCCTATCTGCCATTTTGTCGGGTCAGTATTACCAAATGAAAGTTTTGGATGCTAATAAACCTCATAACAATTCTTTTAATTTGTCGTGTCATGCCTTGTGAGATCAGACGGAACTTAACAGCAAGTGCACCAAGACCTAATCCACAAGGTTCTTACCACTATGGACTGATCAAGCCTTCACGCACAATCATTCTTGCAAACTCTGCACCTTACATAAATGGGAAGCTGAGATATGCTGTCAACAGTGTCTCGTATATTCCTGCAGACACTCCTCTGAAGTTGGCCGATTATTTCAAGATCGGGGGAGTCTTCAATCTTGGGAGCATGCCTGATAAACCTTACTGGGGCAATGCCTATTTTGCAACCGCTGTAATGCATGCAGATTACAGAGCTTTCATTGAGATTGTGTTCCAAAACTGGGAGAACACTGTCCAGTCATGGCATATAGATGGCTTCAATTTCTTTGTTGTGGGGTAAGTCTGTTAGTTTGCTTGTGTAATCATTTCGGTCAGGATTTGTATTCCTGCATTTGATGCTAAATTATGGATTGAACAGTATGGATGGCGGACACTGGACACCAGCAAGTAGATCAAAATACAATTTGAGAGACGCAGTTTATCGATGTACCACTCAGGTCTGTGAAAATTTAGGTGCTAAATCAATAATATGAACTAACATCAATGTGAAGGCAAACTTGCTTGGACACATCACTTTACTCATGTTTGGATTGATTCAGGTATATCCCAGATCATGGACTGCAATTTACCTGGCTTTGGACAATGTGGGCATGTGGAACATTAGGTCTGAGAACTGGGAAAGGCAATACTTAGGTCAGCAGTTCTATCTCAGAGTTTATACTCCTTCAAATTCATTGAGAGATGAATATCCAATCCCAAAGAATGCCCTTCTTTGTGGCCGAGCATCAGGACGCCACACTAGACCTCTTTGAAGCTGCGCAGGTCTTCAGAGAACCAGTCACGAGAGGGTGACCACTATTTCGTCCTATTGCAGTTGCAACATTAATTCATCAGCTTTACTCAAGCTATGTATCAGTCCTTTTCCCCCTAGCATTTCCTCAGTTCTTGGAAAATTTTGGAATTTATTCCTTGACAATTTTCAGTAGATGGTTGTTAGTATTTCTTGGTCTGTATTGCTTGCCATCCTAGTCTTAAGGATGCAGCAGAGCACAAGTGCAACATTGGCCAAACCAGGTTGTTCTTGATCATAAATCATAATCATCTAGAATGAATATATATGGTAGTTGCTGCTTTATGATAGTCTTGCCTACTCGAGAATTCTGCCTAAACTTCCACAACCTTCGACCTTCAAGGAGCTCAAAAGCTTCCAACAGCGGTGCCATTTTTTTTTTTTTTTTTTTTTTTTAAGGGAAGCTTTTTCAAAGTCGGCCATTGCCGAAGTGAAGTGCTGTGGATGTGCAAAATATAAGAATCACCATCTAATTGTCTTTTGCTTTTTCTCCTCTTTCTCTAGGAGGAAGGCAATGTTACACGGTATATATCTATTTCAAATAAATCCGTACAGTTAGCCAAATAGTAAATACATCTGCAACTAGAAGACAAAAAAAATATCAATGTGGTCTATTCTACATGGATTATCAACTTTTTTTTTTTTTTTTTTTGGGGTCCGTTTGCCCTCTTATATCAACCTAATACTAGGTGGTAGTTCTCGAATTAGCATTTGAAATTTCAGATGAAAAGCGATTACTTTGACTTAAAATTTGTTCTAAAGATTAATTGCTATAATTTTTAAGGTAAACATACATATTTGAATTTTCAGTCCGTTCTTAATTCATTGGCAAACATTGTTCTTTCTTTCTGTCATCTTTAGAATGAATTAGAGTTTGAGCAAAGGCTAATAGTTTGGCATTTTAGGTTTTTGATCATAAGCTATGTCTTCGAACTTTCATAATTTTCATTTAGGGTAAGTAGCTAAAATAGCAAATACCAAAATATTCTTTTACTTATAATGACTAATACTATAGAAGGAAAAATCAGTAAATAAACTTGTTCTTTGTTGTATTGTCTGAAAACGGGTTAGATTTGTTTAATTTGTGATCTAACACATGCTTGAAATATGCAAGTGGACACTTAGGAAAGGATAAATTATTTTTCCATCTTTTTCTCTAATTTCTCTCTCATTTTTTTAACTATTAGCAATATAACATAGCAGGATATCATTGAAAACTCTGTCGGTGTATAAATGGTATGCAACTTTATCTATACTGAATAATTAGATTTCTATTTATTGTTGAAACTTCTTGAATAGTTTAAGTAGATCACCTAAAGAGTCTTTGAATTCTTTTCACTGTAATTGTTGCTTAATTTTGGTGTAATATAAATGAAACGGAGTTTTTCATGATTGCATGGTACTCTTGACATGTGTATGTGCTTAAATTGCTGCGGATCACCTGTAAATAGGAGATTTCTTTTAGTTTGCTAGGAATTTCAAGTTGTTTTAACCTTCTGATTTCGTAGTATATCTTTGAAAAATATTAACTAATTTCAAAAGGACGTTTGCAGTATTTATTTTTTGCGAATAAAATACTGAAGGAGTTGGGGTTAAGACAAAAGCAAGAGCTCTTAATTGAAGCTGAAAGACCAAATTGATTTGTTTAATGAGTTTTAAAAACTTATTATAAAGGCTTTGATAATTTCAGGACTAAATTGAGCATTTAAGAAAGTTCAAGGAGCGTTGGAGTAATTAACGGCAGTTGATACCATTGAACTTCGTGGTTATGTAGCACACATTCGACTTGAGAACCTCTCTTCTGTAAAGAAGGATCAGGTCTTGTACTCAATCTATGGGTATACTAAACCAGCATGTTTCCAAATTAGAGAGTTTCTTTGCTGGTTTTGCGCAAATACAAAAGACAGATTGAGGATAACAACGAACCTGAGAGCACAAAAAATTTGACCCATAATTTTTCCATAGTCAATAGAGAAACGGATGAAACAATTCTTGTGCTGGATTAGAATATGAATTCATAAATTAAGCTGATCGGCCAAGAATATTAAGAGATGAGAAATAGAAAGGGATGATCGAGTAATATTCTGACGAAATATCCATCTGTTCTCATTCCACCAAACTTCAATTACTCCATACTTAGACGTGCTTACGATATCTCAGACACTTGTCCGTGCTTCTGCCAAGTCCATCCAAAGAATATTCCCCATCTTGAAACCTATTCTCTGCATTTTTTCCTCCAAACCCTGTCAGCATGGAATTGCCCACACCACATCCCGACATGCAAGTTTGGTTCAGCCATTTTGGCTCTAAGCTATCTAGCTAGCTAGCCCTCAGGAAACAGCACTGCATCCTCGAAACAGGAGATGTTAATTTACACTATATATGTAACGCTTATAATCTTTAGAATTGCACTACCAATCAGTTTTTTGATTTGTTCTCAGGCTGAACGGCCATGACGTCGAGCCATGGACGTGTCTCTCTGAGAAGAATGTGTTACATGCGAAGCATGTCGAGAGACACGTCATGAATCGATGATGATGATGAAGGGGTTGGAATTTATTGGCATTTCTCTCTGTGTGATGTGAAGAAGGGGCAAGTGTTTTGAGTTTTGATCAATTGTTGTGCAAAATTCCAGCCGGATTAGATGGAATTAAGGGCTTGCATGTCCTCAGGACGAGGAGCCCTCTTGGGTGTAGGATTTTTGGTATGTTTCCTTAAGGACATGCATTTGCATATGTCACCTTCGTCTTTTTCCGTTTCTTTCACGTATGCACTTTTTTTTTTTTTTGCTTTTGTTTACTAATTAATTTCGTGGACGAGTCTTGATACAAAAATTGACCTCTAAAATAGAGATAACTACTCTATGTCACTAGTTATTAGGTACAATATGATAAATGTTTGAAAGACATTTAGATTTTAGAATTCCAAACCAATGTCATTTGTCTTTCTTAATTGATTTAGCTCCAAAACCTGTCAAAGATTTCATTTACAAATTAATAAAAAATTGCCTTACGCGGTTAAGCACGATGGAGAGATTCCTGTTCAAATTAGTTAAAAGTCCTCTTATGCTGTTTTTGCACATATAATTCACGAATTATTGAGATGTAATTTACAAATCAATAAAATTTATCTAACACTTTTACGCGTAGTTCATGAGAAACTAATGAGATTCAAGGTCTAATTAGAGTCATCTTAGTCCAATATTGCTCATAATTCAATAAATTTTGAGGCTTATCCACTTACAAATTAATGGAAGTCATCCAACCTCAGGCTGTTGAGACACTCTTGAGTTGACTACTTCTGCTCTTGCTCAATTACCTCTTTGTATATCCCACACGAAACACAGGAATCATATAGGAATATTCGCTTTTGGCGATGTCATCCAGTATCCATCTCTATTTCACTACTAACTTCTCTTAATTACATGCAATATTAGTTCCCTTTGGTTCGTAGTTGTCCTTGGATGCTTACATTAATTTATCAAAAATTGACTTGCTCAAGCACGATTGACAATTATTGAACGCTTAAATTTGACAAAATGATCGATGCCTTATACAAGGTACTAGCTAGTTGTACTTAGTTGTAGTTTAATACTAGTATTAATTTGTTAAGACAAGAAGAACAGAATGTTTTGATATTGACATAAAGATAGACAAAGATTGTCCTTGAAAGTGAAACCACTAATACATATATCATCAATGCGGGAACCTTTCCGGGTCGAAATTCTTTTCTTGCACTTGATCAATTTCCGCAGATGAATTTTCACCAAGTCATGGATGCAATTTCGAACTTATCAGGAAATCTCTGAAATTGCCGTGAAGAATTTTTCTACTTCATAATGAAAATTTAGAGACTTGAAAGCTGATCCTGGATGGCCCCAAAAACCTGCACATACTGCCAAAATTGTGACCACAGCTTCACTTGTATTTATTCCTTCTTTCTTTTCGCGTATACCAACCAACCGATCCGAGCACCCTTCTTGGTTTATCTAGCTTTCTTGCTTTCTCTCTTCAATTTCTTTGGGAGAAATGAATAATAATTCTCCATCTTTTCAATCCCTTGATAATTCTGTACATACCGATAAGTCATCGGTGACCATCTTGGAAGAGATTCAAGAGAAGATGGATGGAATTTCATCAGAGAGTAGTGTTAGAAGTCGTGTGAGACCATATATCAGATCGAAGTTGCCTAGGCTACGATGGACGCAGGATCTTCACCACTGTTTCGTGCATGCTGTCCAGCGTCTTGGTGGAGAAGACAGTAAGTCAATTTTCCCACATCCTCGATTATGTGTTTGTGTGTGTGTGTGTGTGTTTTGTGATTGATGCTGGCTTATTCTTCATCTTTTCTCTTTTGTCTCTTGATGGGGTGGCAGGGACAACTCCTAAGGCAGTGCTGCAAATGATGAATGTTAAGGGTCTCACAGTATCTCATGTGAAGAGTCACTTGCAGGTTTTCACTTGAGCTCTCCTCTACTGGAATGTAGTAGCTTGAGAAATTCTAGTACTTCCATGCCATCAATCAAACATGCAATTTTAACAGACAATCGAATTTGGGAATTTTTAATGCTGTCCTTTATAATCTCACATCTTACTTTGCTATGAACAGATGTACAGAAGCATGATGCATGAGCAGACAATAAAAGGTATGCATCAATTGATCCTTAGTTCTGACGTCAAAAGGAAAACTCCATCTAAGAAGGTGATAAAAGGCAAAACGTACTTACATTTGAGACGTTAGTTTTGGTAATTAAAATTCAACTCAAATGCTATACGACCAAGCATTTCATATTGTGAATTAAAAATTGAATTTGATTGTTATTCTCATATTTGTGTTATGTATTCTAAAAAAGAGGGGAAAAAGGGGATTAATTTAATAAATAGTTTTTAATTGAATTTTTACAGCCTCACTATCCAATGTGTTGACACAATAGGTATACACACGTGCAAGCACACACAAATCACACACGTGCGTGTGCACCCGCGCACACACGCACGCACGCATATGAGTGTATGTCTGCACAAGCGTGTTTATGTACATACACACACATACATGCATACATACACACACTCTTGCATCATATATGTATATGTATGTATGTATGTCCACACAAGCATGTCTAAATATATGTATTAGGTGTTTGTCTCTATAATCTTGAGATAACAACTGCACTTATTTAATGATAAACATTCCAAAAAATGATCATTTGATATTTCACAATAATGATAAAAATTTATGTATATCAAAAATTAAGTGAATGCTAGATTCAATATTTTTGTGGTACAATTAATGTCAGATTAGAGAGAGATTCTTTATAAAGAGGCACCTTCCATTCTATAAAATTCCAATTGGTAGACTATGTTTTAGCACAACCTTACAGTAGAAATTTCTTTTTAATTTCCATATGAACATTTGCAGATAGATAAGGGCAATAAAATCCCAACCCCTAGTGCTAGTGATTCGACATTAATCATTGCATATTTGTTGTCGTTTTCAGAAGCAAAAGTTGTAGCAGATAAGGGCAATAAGAAGCAAAGAGGGATTCAACAATCGTCAAATTTCTTTCCTCCCCCCACCGACCCTTCTCAGGCACAATATTACGAGTACAGAAATGGTTTAGGGTTTGGATTTCCTAACTATGACATGAGTACCCCATTTTTGTCTAAGTATACTCCAATCACTCATGGAACTCAAGTCTACAAGGAGCTGCTTGCCCCAGCTATCACTACTAGCCTGCCAAATAATACATGGTTCGTACAAAATCCACATTAACTTTTTTCTTGTATAATTATTTGTAGGTATATATTCTTTTGCTGCATTATTTTGTCCTCTTGCATCATTAATCCTGGCAATCTTTGTAGGCAAGAGATGCCCATGGCAGCTAACATAGAGTATTATAGGAATGTGTTCGACATGGAGAAAACAACTATTGCACCTAAGTCCAATCCAATTTTCTGCAAGGACTTCTTGGGGCGCATTGATGGTCAAGTAAATAATTTGTATATAGTTTTTTCTCTCATTTTTTAACTGAGGAATAAATGGATATTGCTGGTCCTAAATTAGATTTATTTTGCACAATTGACAGGCTGGTGTGAATGAGAAAATAAAGCAAGTTGCAGATGAAGCCAGTTGTAGTAATAAGAAGAAAATAGTAGAGGGTGGATGCAGCACCAAATCTTCAAAAGAAGCTCCAGGATCATCTGCCACTAAAGATGAGAATGATATCAATCTCGAGCTCACTCTTGGTTGACTTGAATTTTGTATAAACTAAAAAGTATTTTAGATGACCGAAACATTTTCTTTTTTTTTTTTGACTTAACTGAAACTTGGTATAACTATTGTAAAGTTTACATGTTTTTCTAGACATAACGGATTCACTATAATTTAATTTGTAGCTATTTATTTCCAAATAATTATTTTTTAGCGAGAGCAATGTGGAATTTAAAAAATGAGGGGAGGAGGAAGAGGGATTTGACTACAACATCTCTATTTCCTGAGATTTGTGGTTGTTTGACTGTTTTATTTATAGATAGTTGTTTTTGATATTAGATTGACATTGGCCTAGCTATTTGAGTTTTGTTAACATTTTGTAGATAAACAAGAATGGCTATATAGATAACCAGCACAGCATTTTAGCACCATAAATGCTGTGACTCTTAAGTTGATAGTACTATTTATGAAGTAATACTTATTTGTCACTGAAATTTTAGGTTAATTTTTTTATTATATTGTTATTATTTTTTCTTCATTCATAAATTGAATACGAAAACCACCTTTAGAAAGAGTAAAACATGCTTGTCCGTAAACATTTGGTATTACACTCTTGTTTAGTCCATGAATTTCATATTCTTTTAGCTAATTTTATCCCGTTGGTTTTGGCCAAGTTTCCAACTTTATTAGTATTCCTATATAAAATTTTGGCCAAATGATGTCTAAAATGATAGAAGAATACATTAATCTTGTAACTCTTCATCGATCTTAAATTCATTCTAATGGCTCCGGCATGTATCACATTTGGCGTGCTCTCTTTAATGTTAGGCTTTTTGCCGTTGTGAAATCCATTGTTTCTTGCTCAAAACATTTGCTATCATACTTGAATGGAATTAATCAATTGCATCACATTCCTCGGCATTCAATTCGATACCTCAGTGAGTTCGTACTATCCCTTACTCTTCAAAATCATCTGGAA
This sequence comes from Gardenia jasminoides, assembly GCA_013103745.1. Classification (NCBI taxonomy): domain Eukaryota; kingdom Viridiplantae; phylum Streptophyta; class Magnoliopsida; order Gentianales; family Rubiaceae; genus Gardenia; species Gardenia jasminoides. The sequence goes on from CM023095.1 coordinate 2,603,758, forward strand.
AAAATTGGATAGTGTAATTTGAAAAAAAAATTACAAATATTATCCTACATGCATCTTAAACTGAATTTCTAATTACTTTTTTATTCCACAAATATCATACCATAAAATGTGTTATGGTATTATTTAAAATAATATTTTTGTTCAAATAATCTCATATGCAAACATAGCAATTGTTTGAGAATATCGTATTACTGTAAGGTACTGCATGAGAATTTGGATATGCATCTAATGCGGAACTTTCGAACTACAAAAACGTATATAGTTTTGTGTTAATTCCAGCAGGATTAGATGGAATTAAGGGCTTGTCCCGAAGGAGGAGGAGTCCTCTTGAGGTGTAGGATTTTTAGTATGTTTCCTTAAGGACATGCATTTGCATATGTCACATTCGTCCTTTTCCCTTTTGTTTAATAATTAATTTCGTGGACGAGTCTTGATACACAAATTGAGCTCTAAAAATAGAGATAATTACTCTATGTCACGAGTTACCTATTAGATACAATGTGATAAATGTTTGAAAGACATTTACTCCTTGTTTGGTACGTTGGAAAGGTATAGAATGGAAAAATCTTTCCAACTTCTTTATTCCCCATTCTAGTGTTTGGTATGGCCCTTTCCTCCTAGAAAACTAATTCCAACTTTTTTCTAGAATTTCACTCCTTATAAAAATCTAGGGAAAGGCCATTCCTACCATATTCAGGAAAGATCTAAATTATCGGAGTCAAAATTACCCTTCTGTATTTTATATCTCTATTTCCTATATACCTATTTATCTTTCATATATATTAATTTGTCATTTACTTTATCAAATATTAGGTCTATTTTGTGAGTTTAATGAATAAGTTTATTACTTTTTTTTCTCAGGAATAATTTTAATTCTATTTAATGATTTTTCTTTCTTTTTACTTTGAAATAAAATATTTAGTTGACATTTTTAATATATTTATATTCACAATATTGGATTATGTGATAACATTTGTTAATTCAAACAAACAATAACATGTGAAAGTACATTCATATGAAGTTAAATTTTTTTTTAAAAAAAAGAAGAAAAAGTAAATCCACTAGATTATCTGCTAAGGCACAATTACATTTTTCTATTTAAAAATAGTTTTTAAAACCATTCAGAAGCAAATCAAGGGCAAAGAATTTAACGTGCATGAATGACGGATTTAATGTGTATGAAAAATACACGGGATTTAACATACATGTAATTTAAAATTTTAATTTAGTTACAACTGCTATTCACCTATTGCAATTGTATTACAGTTATTATTCACCTATTGTAATTGTATGCTATTAAAAAGTTATGTTCTCACTTAATAAGTTATTGTGATTTTATACTATTAAAAAGTTATTTATTAATTAATAATTCATTTGTCTCTAAATCAAGATGTGTATACAATATTATATATAGGGGCAATTAAATCAATATAGTAGTTTTTTTCATTTCATTCTGATTTCTCAATATGATTATACCAGACATGCGAAAAGAAATTAACATTTCATTCTCACTTGATTTCCAAACACTGAAATAATAAATTTTTTCCTGTCCATTCTGGTTGGAAAGTAATTCTGGGTGGAAGGTCTTTTCATTCTAGACTTTTCCACCGTACCAGATGAGGGGTTAGATTTTAGAATTCCAAACCAATGTTATTTATCTTTTTTAATTGATTTAGCTCCAAAACCTGTCAAAGATTTCATTTACAAATTAATAAAAAATCGCCTTACGCGGTTAAGCACAATGGAGGGATTCTTGTTCAAATGAGTTAAAAGTCCTGATCTTATGCCCTTTTTGCACATAAAATTCATGAATTATTGAGATGTAATTTACAAATCAATAAAATTTATCTTACACTTTCACGCGTAATTCATGAGAAACTAAAGAGATTCAAGGTTTTGCTCATAATTCAATAACTTTTGAGGCTTGTCCACCTACAAATTAATGAAAGTCATCCAACCATTTTGTTGGTAGACTATGAGGTTGACTACTTTTGCTTCACTCTACCATTTGTATATCCCACACGAATACAGGAATCATATGGGAATATTCACTTTTGGCAATGTCATCCAGTATCAATCTCTATTTCACTACTAACTTCTCTTGATTACATGCAATATTAGTTCATAATGAAAATTTTTCTACTTCATAATGACAATTTAGAGACTTGAAAGCTGATCCTGGATGGCCCCAAAAACCTGCACATACTGCCAAAAATTGTGACCACAGCTTCACTCGTATTTATTCCTTCTTTCTTTTCGCGTATTCTAACCAACTGATCCGAGCACCCCTCTTGGTTTATCTAGCTTTCTTGCTTTCTCTCTTCAATTTCTTTGGGAGACATGAATAATAATTCTCCATCTTTTCAATCCCTTGATAATTCTGTACATACTGATGAGTCATCGGTGACCATCTTGGAAGAGATTCAAGAGAAGATGGATGGAATTCCATCACAGAGTAGTGTTAGAAGTCGTGTGAGACCATATATCAGATCGAAGTTGCCTAGGCTACGATGGACGCAGGATCTTCACCACTGTTTCGTGCATGCTGTCCAGCGTCTTGACGGAGAAGACAGTAAGTCAATTTTCCCACATCCTCGATTATGTGTTTGTGTGTGCGTGTGTGTTTTGTGATTGATGCTGGCTTATTCTTCATCGATCTTTTCTCTTTTGTCTCTTGCTGGGGTGGTAGGGGCAACTCCTAAGGCAGTGCAGCAAATGATGAATGTTAAGGGTCTCACAGTATCTCATGTAAAGAGTCACCTGCAGGTTCTCACTTGAGCTCTCCTCTACTGGAATGTGGTAGCTTGAGAAATTCTAATACTTGCATGCCATCAATTAAACATGCAATTTTAACAGAGAATCGAATTTGGGAATTTTTAATGCTATCGTTTATGATCTCACATCTTACTTTGCTATGAACAGATGTACAGAAGCATGATGCATGAGCAGACAATAAAAGGTATGCATCAATTAATCCTTAGTTCTTACGTCAAAAGGAAACCTCCATCTAAGAAGGTGATAAAATGGCAAAACGTACTTACACACATTTGAGACGTTAGTTTTGGTAATTAAAAGTCAACTCAAATGCTATACTACCAAGCATTTCATAGTGCGAATTAAAAATTGAATTTGATTGTTATTATCATATTTGTGTTGTGTATTCTGAAAAAGAGGGGAAAAGGGGGATTAATTTAATAAATACTTTTAATTAAATTTTACAACCCTCGTATCCAATGTAAATAATAATAGGTGTACAGCGCGTAAACACACACACGCCACATGCGCATGCGCTAATTGAATTTTTACAATCTCACTATCCAATGTGTCGACACAATAGGTGTACACATTTGCAAACACACATACGTGTTTTTATACATACATACATATATGCATACACACACACATATGAACATTTGCGGATAGATAATGGCAATAAAACCACAACCCGTAGTGCTCGTGATTCGACATTAATCATTGCATAGTGTGTTGTCGTTTTCAGAAGCAGAAGTGGTAGCAGATAAGGGCAATAAGATGCAAGAGGGATTCAGCAATCGTCAAATTTCTTCCCTCCCCCAGGCCCTTCTCAGGCACAATATTACCAGTACACACATGGTTTAGGTTTCGGATTTCCTAACTATGACATGAGTACCCAATTTTTGTCCAGTTGTACTCCAATCACTGCTCATGGAACTCAAGTCTACAAGGAGCTGCTTCCCCCAACGATCACTACTAGCCTGCCAAATAATACATGGTTCGTACAAAATCTACATTAACTTTTTTTTCGTGTATAATTATTTGCAGGTATATGTTCTTTTGCTGCATTATTTTTTCCTCTTGCATCATTAATCCTGGCAATCATTGTAGGCAAGAGATGCCGACAGCAGCTAACATAGAGTATTACAGGAATATGTTCGATATGAAGAAAACACTAGACCTCTTTGAAGCTGCGCAGGTCTTCAGAGAACCGTGACCACTATTTCGTCCTATTGCAGTTGCAACATTAATTCATCAGCTTTACTCAAGCTATGTATCAGTCTTTTTCCCCCTAGCATTTCCTCAATTCTTGGAAAATTTTGGAATTTATTCCTTGACAATTTTCAGTAGATGGTTGTTAGTATTTCTTGGTCAGTGTTTCTTGCCATCCTGGTCTAAGGATGCAGCAGCACTAAGTGCAACATTGGCCAAACCAGGTTGTTCTTGATCATAAATCATAATCATGGAGAATGAAGATATATAGTAGTTGCTGCTGTATGATACTTTGTCCACTCGAGAATTCTGCCTAAACTTCCACCAACTTGGCCCCCAAGGAGCTCAAATGCTTCCACTGTGGTTCCTTTTTTTTCTTTTTTTTTTTTGGTTGTTTTGGGAAGCTTTTCCAAAGCCAGCCATTATCGAAGTGAAATTTCTGTGGATGCACAAAATATAAGAATCACCATCTAATCGTCTTTTGCTTTTCTCCTCTTTCTCTAGGAGGAAGGCAATGTTACACAGTCGTATATATCTACTTCAAATAAATCCGCACAGTTAGCCAAATAGTAAATATATCTGCAACTAGAAGACAAAAAAAGGTCAATATGGTCTATTCAACATGGATTGTCAACTTTTTTTTTGTCCATTTAGCATTTTTCTGATTCATTTTATTATATTGCTATTTCTCCTTCATAAACATCATATTTTATTCTTTTGTTCCCTTGCTATCAAATGAAGGAGAATATAGCAATACACAAAATTTAACAAACTCAAAAAATTAAAATACACAAAAAATAAGATTTTTATGAATTTTCTTATGTATTTTTGAACTTTCTATTATATAATACTTTTTTTGAGATTGTTATATTTATTTTTTATTGTGTTGGTAGTTATTTGATAGCAAGGGAACAAAAAAGAATTAAAATATGATGTTTATGAAGGAGAAATAGCAATATAATAAAATGTGGAGACGGAGTGGAATGGAGAAGATCCGTTCTAGGTCCACTTATGCTCTTTTATCAACCTAATACTAGGTGGCAGTTCTCGAATTAGCATTTGAAATTTCAAATGAAAACCGATTACTTCAATTTAAAATGTGCTCTAAATATTAATTGTCATAATTTTTAGGGACAATTTCAGAAACCTCCCTTGAGGTTTCTTATAATATCACTTAGCTCCCCCGAGGTTTTGAAAATCTCACTTACCTCCCTTGTTAACTTGACAAGACTAAATATTCCTATCCAATGTCACAAATTGACAACATTACCTTTACTTTAATAACTAAACTAAAAATTCAAACCAAAAAAAAATTAAACTAAAATATGTAAATTAAGAAAAATAAATTGCTATCTAAAAATAGTTCATATTTCTCTACATTAAGACCATGCTAAGATAGCAAAAGACATGGATAATTTAAATCTATTTAAAGTCAATTATTTAGGAGGATTTTGACGAGTAATTAACATTTTGAAAAATTTTCATGGACAATTATAACTAAGGAATTCAAGAAATTTTTTGAAAAATATGCTTTAATACACGATAGAGTTTTTATTGATAAAATGATCTCTTCATACGTGTAAATTTTTGATGGTGTAATTTTTTCAAAGTATAATTTTTTTTTGTTGCAATACAGCTAAAATAAATATTTTAAATCAAGAAATTTACACCTTCTGAAAATTTAACCTTAATTTATTTTTCATTGTTGTTGTAAATTTCATAAGTAGGATAATGTAAGGGTAATATTGGAATAAAAGTTTAATCTTTCTTGCATTTTCTTCAAAGGGGCAAAAATGTTACAAGAAATGTCAATTCAAGGGAGGTAAGTGAGATTTTTAAAACCTCAAGGGAGCCGAGTGATATTATGAGAAACCTCAGGGGAGGTTTCTGAAATTATCCCTAATTTTGAAGCTAAACATATATCTTTGGATTTTCACCCTGTTCTTAATTCATTAGCTAACGATTTTCTTTCTTTCTGTCATCTTTAGAATGAATTAGAGCTTGAGCAAAGGCTGATAGTTTGGCGCTTTAGGTCATCGGTCACAAGCTATGTCTTCGAACTTTCATAATTCTCATTTAGGGTAAGTGACTATTGAGTTGACTATTTTTGCTCTAACTTAATTACCTCTCTGTAGACCTAACAATTAAACCCAAAACCTAACAACCCACTCAACCCACCCACTAATTTTAAAAGATGGGTTGGGTTAGTTGGTTTATGGGTTTTCATGGGTTGGGTTAGAGAAACCCAACTTCTCTATTGGGCGGGTTGGGTCTTTTTTCTGGGCACCCATTACCCAACCTTTGAAAAAAAAAATTCAAAACAGTAAAGGAAAGAAAACCAAAGGAAAAATTCGTACCTAGTGCACTTTTTGTCTCTTAGAATTGTTGCATCGTTAGGAATTGCATCTGCCCTGCAGCTACTTTGTATCAACGACAAGTCTCCCATTGTAAAAGGGAAAATTTCATTGACCTCTTTTGATATTTCTCACAATATCATGTGGTACTTTTGAAATTTAAAAATCTCAATTATTCCAATATGCAAATTTCTATAACATTTGCTACCCATTTCAAAATATAACATTAAAAACTCATTTTGAAAAAAAAATACTAATTTTTATTCAAAATTTGTCCTCTTCTTATGGTCTCTTAATTGTTGTAACACACAAATTTTATTTTTTAAATGTAAAGGTAAAAGTACAGACATGATTGGCTACAAAGGATTCCTCGATTTTTTTTTTTCAATCTTGTTGACCATGCCACATCTTCCATCTAGTAGTTATGGTACCATACCTCTACTCATAGGAAGAGGGAGGGATTGCAAAAATGTATAAGAAAGAGGAGAATGTGTATTTGAGTGTGAAAATTTGCCAAAAATAATTTGTAAATATTTTTTCAAGTGAAAGTGTGTGAAAAATGTGTGTGTGAGTGTGTTAGTGTGTGTGTATGTGTGAATGTATAAGAAATAGTTTACAAGTGTATCAAAATGTTTGTATAATTTGTGTATACAATAATAAAAGTGTGAATACATAGAAGTGCATAGAAAATATGTTGGGTCATGATTGGGTTTTTGGGTTTAACTTTACCCAATTAGACCCAACCCAAGCTAACCCATGAAAAAGTTGGGCGGGTTGGTTTGTAACCCAATTCAACTAAACCCATCTTTAACCCACCCAATAATAACCCAACCCGTCCAATTAGGGTTGCAAATGATTTGAGCTGCTCGTGAGCGGCTCGCGAGCGGCTCGAATTTGAGCTCGACTCGAGCTCGAAAATATCGAGTTCGAGTCGAGCTTGAGCGGCTCGTTTCCATGTTCGAGTCAAGTTCGATCTCCACTCTCTCAGACTCGATAGCTCGCGAGCCGGCTCGATAGGCTCGAATATATATACATACATATATATATATATATATATTATTTTTTATTTTTATTCTAATAGTGAAATTACATATATATCCCTAATATTTTTATTATTTATTAAGAAAAATAATTATTTTATTATTTAAAAAAAATAAAGAAACTATTTTTTTTTCGAGCTCGAGTTCGATAATAAATGAGTCAAGCCGAGCTCGATAAGACTAAAGTTCGGCTCGTTTGCAGCCCTACGTCCAATTGCCACCACGACCACTCTGTATATCGCCCACGAAATACAAGAATTATAAGGGAATATTCGCTTTTGGCAATGTCATCCAGTATCAATCGCTATTTCACTACTAACTTCTCTTGATTACATGCAATATTAGTTCCTTTTGGTACGTAGTTGTCGTTGGCTGCTTACATTAATTTATCAAAAAGTGACTTGCTCAAGCACGATTGACAATTATTGAATGCCTAATTTTGACAAAATGATCGATGCCTTGTGCAAGATACTAGCTAGTTGTACTTAGTTGTAGTTTAATACTAGTATTAATTTGTTAAGACAAGAAGAACAGAATGTTTTGATATTGACATAAAGATAGACAGAGATTGTCCTTGCCATGTGGGAACCTTTCCGGGTCGAAATTCTTTTCTTACACTTTGTCAATTTCCGCCGATGAATTTTAACGAAATCAAGAATGCAATTTCGAATTTATCAGGAAATCTCTGAAATTGCAGTAAAGAATTTTTCTGCTTCATAATGAAAATTTAGAGACTTGAAAACTGATTCTGGGTGACCCCGAAAACCTGCACATACTGCCAAAAATGTGACCACAGCTTCACTCGTATTTATTCCTTTTTTCTTTTCGCGTATACCAACGAACCGAGCCGAGCACCCCTCTTGGTTTATCTAGCTTTCTTGCTTTCTCTCTTCAATTTCTTTGGGAGAAATGAATAATAATTCTCCATCTTTTCAATCCCTTGATAATTCTGTACATACCGATAAGCCATCGGTGACCATCTTGGAAGAGATCCAAGAGAAGAGGGATGGAATTCCATCACAGGGTACTGTTAGAAGGCGTGTGCGACCATATATCAGATCGAAGTTGCCTAGGCTACGATGGACGCAGGATCTTCACCACTGTTTCGTGCATGCTGTCCAGCGCCTTGGTGGAGAAGACAGTAAGTCAATTTTCCCACATCCTCGATTATGTGTGTGTGTTGGCAGTGCAATAATAATTAATAAACCTAACTGCCAACAAAAATAGACAAGATCCAATTCAGGTACTGGACAAAATCCAATTCAGGTACTGAGCAGGGACTCCGGATGTGCAATGGATTACTAGCTTCACCCTGATTCCAAGGAGTATACTTAATCCGATATACCAGAATTGAACTAATTTGTATATAGTGGCAAAGAGGGTCGTCTCCACAGGGACTGGTGAAAAATCATTTCTTTCTCAAGTACAAGAAAATGGGGGATTTTCGAGATGAAAAGGAATTAATTAAAAATCAAACAACAAAGCCAAAGAACTAAAATGAGAGAGAATGAAATATATAAGAGATGAGTTCTAGTCAAAGATCCAACTACTCAGACACAGTCCATATACCTGATTATCGATGCAATATTAGTTCATTTAAATCATTGATAGGCTGGTTATAGTCGTCGGAAACCTCCCAAACGACCAACGCTTCCTTAGATTTTAGGTAAGTAAGGTACGCCCGTTAAATACCCCTAATTAAGAAACAACCCTAGGTACGCCCGTAGGATTTAATTTCTCAATTGCATTAAGAATTAGAAAAGCCCAAACCCTAACCAACAAACACACTACCAGGGTTCATTTAGATTAGATCATACGTCCCCCTTACACGTCAGTTGTCACTAATATTAATCTACTAAACAATTACGGATTTAGCAAATTAAATTGGCGGTAGATTATCAAGTCAATATGAACATCAAGCGCCTTTGACATTCAACCAACAAAACAATCATATTAACACAAAAGAGCGTTATAAATACTAAAGATTTAAGCGAACAAATGACAAATCGATTAGATCTCACAGATATGTTGAACTGCGTTCGAGTTGATCTTTGACTAGATCGGGAACTTAGCCATGACGTGAGAAATTCCACCAAAGACTTCAATGAAAATCAACAAAGCCATGTGTGAATTTTTGTAAATAGAAAAATAGCGATAGAAACGAAGAAAAGAAAGACCAACGTTTCCTGTTGGTTTCCGTCTGATGTATCTCTCCCAAAAGCTAAGGGAATCCCCAATTAAAAACTCACAAAACTACCAATCACAACTACTAATCACTACTGCTTCCTATTTTTTCGTCTTTTCCCGTAGACTCCTCTATTGATCAGAGGAAGAATCCCAATCCGAGTCAACTAGGGAAACTCCTCGTTTCTTTTTTTCCTCATCAGCCACGGTAAGTACTAGGTAAAAATAGGAAAATCCTAAAAGAAGTCAAACTCCCACTTTCCTATTAACAAATATTAAACTAGTTTCCTAGTAAAAATAAACTACTAAATAGGAAAATACAATAGTTAACTCCAGCACATCTTCAACTTTGGAATCCTAAAATTCTTGGAAACTGCCCATGTGCACTTGGAATCTTGACACCTCAGCCATGCACATCCCAATTAAGCGTGCCTGTCACTTCTAGAATTTCAACTGTTTAGCACCTTTTTCACAATTTCCTGCATCCAACCACCAAATACCCAAATTCAGTAAAATCTACCCAATAATGCAATTTTAGCCTAGATAATTAGGAAATATTAACACAATTAATCAACCAAAATGCACCCTATCATGTGTGTGTGGTGTGTGTGTGTTGTGATTGATGTTGGCTTATTCTTCATCTTTTCTCTTTTGTCTCTTGATGCGGTGGCAGGGGCAACTCCTAAGGCAGTATGGCAAATGATGAATGTCAAGGGTATCACAGTATCACATGTGAAGAGTCACCTTCAGGTTTTCACTTGAGCTCTCCTCTACTGGAATGTGGTAGCTTGAGAAATTCAAATACTTGCATGCCATCAATCAAGCATGCAATTTTAACAGAGAATCGAATTTGGGAATTTTTAATGCTATCGTTTATAATCTCACATCTTACTTTGCTATGAACAGATGTACAGAAGCATGATGTATGAGCAGACAATAAAAGGTACGAATCAATTAATCCTTAGTTCTTACGTCGAAAGGAAAACTCCATCTAAGAAGGTGATAAAATGGCAAAACGTACTTGCATACATTTGAGTCGTTAGTATTGGTAATTAAAATTCAACTCAAATGCTATACTACCATGCATTTCATATTGCGAATTAAAAATTGAATTTGATTGTTATTATCATATTTGTGTTGTGTATTCTGAAAAAGAGGGGAAAACGGGGATTAATTTAATAAATAGTTTTTAATTGAATTTTTACACCCTCACTATCCAATGTGTCAACACAATAGGTGTACACGCATGCAAACACACACATGTCACACACGTGTGTGCACATGCGCTAATTGAATTTTTACAGTCTCACTATCCAATGTGTCGACACAATAGGTGTACACGTGTGCAAAGAAACACACGTCACACACGTGTTTGTATACATGCACACAATATGCATACACACACATATGAACATTTGCGAATAGATAAGGGCAATAAAACCACAACCCGTAGTGCTAGTGATTCGACATTAATCATTGCATAGTGTGTTGTCGTTTTCAGAAGCAGAAGTTGTAGCAGATAAGGGCAATAAGATGCAAAGAGGGATTCAGCAATCGTCAAATTTCTTCCCTCCCCCTGCAGGCCCTTCTCAGGCACAATATTACCAGTACACACATGGTTTAGGTTTCGGATTTCCTAACAATGACATGAGTACCCCATTTTTGTCCAGTTGTACTCCAATCACTGCTCATGGAACTCAAGTCTACAAGGAGCTGCTTCCCCCAACGATCACTACTAGCCTGCCAAATAATACATGGTTCGTACAAAATCCACATTAACTTTTTTCGTGTATAATTATTTGCAGTTATATGTTCTTTTGCAGCATTATTTGTTCCTCTTGCATCATTAATCCTGGCAATCATTGTAGGCAAGAGATGCCGACAGCAGCTAACATAGAGTATTACAGGAATATGTTCGATATGAAGAAAACAACTATTGCACCTAACTCCAGTCCAATTTTCTACAAGGACTTCTTGGGCCACATTGACAGCCTAGTAAATAATTTGTGTATCGCTTTTTCTCTTATCTTTTAACATGAAGAATAGATGGATATTGCTAGTCTAATTTAGATTTATTTTGCACAATTGTCAGGCTATTATGAATGAGAAAATAAAGCAAGCTGCAGATGAAGCCAGCTGCAGTAATAAGAAGAAGAAGAAGAAAATAGTAGAGGGTGGACGTAGCACCAAATTTTCAAAAGAAGCTCCAGGATCGTCTGCCACCAAAGATGAGAATGATATCAATCTCGAGCTCACACTTGGTTGAATTGAATTTTCTGTAAACTAAAAAGTATTTTAGGTGACCGAAACATTTTCTTTTTTTTTTTTGTACTATAATTTAATTTGTAGTTATTTATTTCCAAATAATTATTTTTTAGCGAGAGTGACGCGGAATTTAAAAAAAATGGGGGGAGGAGGAAGAGGGATTTGACTACAACATCTCTATTTCCTGAGATTTGTAGTTGTTTGACTGTTTTATATTTACTTTTTGTGCGGTAGATAGTTGTTTTTGATAGTAGATTGACATTAACCTAGTTATTTGAGATTTATTAACATTTCGTAGATAAACAAGAACAGCCGTATAGATAACCAGCACAGCAATTTAACACCATATATGTTGTGACTCGTAAGTTGATAGTATTGTTTATGAAGTAATACCTATTCATCACTGAAATTTTAAGCTAAATTTTATTTTGTATATTGTTATTCTTTTTTTTTTCATTCATAAACTGAATACGAAAACCACCTTTAGAAAGTGTAAAACGTGCTTGTCCTTAAACATTTGGTATTACACTCGTGTTTAGTCCATGAATTTCATATTCTTTTAGATAATTTTATCCCATTGGTTTTTGCTAAGTTTCCAAGTTTATTAGCACTCCTATATAAAATTTTGGCCAAATGAAGTCTAAAATGATAGAAGAATACATTAATCTTGTAACCCTTCGTCTTAAATTCATCTTAGTCGCTCCGGCATGCATTACATTTGGTGTGCTCTCCTTATTTTTAGGCTTTTTGCCGTTGTGAAATCCATTGTTTCTTGTTCAAAACATTTGCAATCATACTTGAATGGAATTAATCAATTGCATTACATTCCTTTGCATTCAATTCGATACCTCAGTGATTTTTATTCCTGCATTCGATTAAAATTATGGATTGAATAGTATGGATGGACAGTGGGCACCAGCAAGTAGATCGAAATGCAATTTGAGAGACGCCGTTTATCGATGTACCACTCAGGTCTGTGAAAATTTAGGTGCCAAAAGAACTCAATAATATGAACGAACATCAATGCACACTTGCTTGGACACATATCAATTTACTCATGTTTGGATTGATTCAGGTATAGCCCATATCATGGACTGCAATTTACCTGGCTTTGGACAATGTGGGCATGTGGAACATTAGGTCTGAGAACTGGGAAAGGCAATACTTAGGTCAGCAATTCTATCTCAGAGTTTATACTCCAAATTCATTGAGAGATGAATATCCAATCCCAAAGAATGCCCTTCTTTGTGGCCGAGCATCAGGACGCCACACTAGACCTCTTTGAAGCTGCGCAGGTCTTCAGAGAACCGTGACCACTATTTCGTCCTATTGCAGTTGCAACATTAATTCATCAGCTTTACTCAAGCTATGTATCAGTCTTTTTCCCCCTAGCATTTCCACAATTCTTGAAAAATTTTGGAATTTATTCCTCGACAATTTTCAGTAGATGGTTGTTAGTATTTCTTGGTCTGTATTGCTTGCCATCCTAGTCTTAAGGATGCAGCAGAGCACAATTGCAACATTGGCCAAACCAGGTTGTTCTTGATCATAAATCATAATCACGGAGAATGAATATATATAGTAGTTGCTGCTTTATGATAGTCTTGTCTACTCGAGAATTCTGCCTAAACTTCCACAACCTTCGACCTTCAAGGAGCTCAAAAGCTTCCCACTGTGGTGCTTTTTTTTTTTTTTTTTTTGGGTTTTGGGAAGCTTTTCCAAAGCCAGCCATTATCGAAGTGAAATTTCTGTGGATGCACAAAATATAAGAATCACCATCTAATTGTCTTTTGCTTTTGCTTTTTCTCCTCTTTCTCTAGGAGGAAGGTAATGTTACACAGTATATATCTATTTCAAATAAATCCGTGCAGTTAGCCAAATAGTAAATATATCTGCAACTAGAAGACAAAAAAAGATCAATATGGTCTATTCTACATGGATTGCCAACCTTTTTTTTTTTTTTTTTTTTTTGGGGTCCGTTGCGGCGTTGCCCTCTTATATCAACCTAATACTAGGTGGCAGTTCTCGAATTAACATTTGAAATTTAAAATGAAATGCGATTACTTCGATATAAAATTTATTCTAAAGATTAATTGTTATAATTTTTAAGGTAAACATGCATATTTAACTTTCTCTCTGTTCTTAATTCATTAGCTAACATTTTTCTTTCTTTCTGTTATCTTTAGGATGAATTAGAGTTTGAGCAAAGACTAATAGTTTGGCGTTTTAGGTCATTGGTTACAAGCTATGTCTTCAAACTTTCATAATTTTCATTTAGGATAAGCGGCTAAAATAGCAAATACCAAAATATTCTTTTACTTATAATAACTAATACTTATAGGAGCAGTGTCTTCATTCTACCTAAGTCTGTGATCAAGAAAATCAACAGTATACTAGCTTCTTTCCTTTGGGCAGGTGAGATTAAACAAATGTATGGGGCCAAAGTAAAATGGAGTGAAGTTTGTATGGCCAAAGAAGCAGGAGGATTGGGATTGTACAATATTGAATTGTGGAACAAATGCCTGATTATGAAGCAAATATGGAATATAAGTTGTAAAAAAGACTCATTATGGGTGAAGTGGGTGCATACTGTCATCTTGAAAAATCAATCTTTATGGTCAGTAAAGCAGCAAAAAGATGTTTCCTGGGTATGGAGGAAAATACTAAAGGTTAGAGAGCTAGTTCAGCCTTTTATCCGACATGTTGTGGGAAATGGAAAGCATACAAACTTTTGGTTTGATGCATGGCATCCATCTGGACCATTGTACAAAATGTTTACAGGAAAGCTTTTACGTGGCTTCTGCTGTAAACCATCTACTATGGTCTCAAAGGTTATTTTGGATGGGAAGTGGAGATGGCCTATGGGGAGGAAAGAAACAACAGAGGTTAGAAAATTGAAGGAGGCTACACCTGAAGATTTTGTGTCTATGCTATGATAGACTTCGAGGACCAGGTAGTCTGGAAAGGAAGCACCTCTGGAGTATTCAATACAAAATCAGTCATGGAAGTTCAGTGTGGACCAAGGGAAAAATTAGTATGGGTAAAACTAGTTTGGGGAAAAGGTTATGTGCCGAGATATGCATTCATATTGTGGCTGTTATGCAAAAAGAAACTACCTACGTTAGACAGATTGCATAAGTGGGGGCTGCCCCTGACATCTAGTCTATGTGCTCTCTGCAAAAAGGAAATTGAGAGCATGAATCATTTGTTTTTCAATTGCTGCTTGTGAAACCAGTCGGATGAAAGTACAACAAATGTGTTTTGTTTTCGAGGAGCTTATTCATGGGAGGAGGAGATGGCAGCTTGCACTTCATTGGAGAGCTGACTCCTTTGGATCGGTTGGGAGATTGGTTTTAGCTGCAACTGTATACCATATTTGGAGATGTAGAAATGAAGTGGTGTACCAATCAAGACCTGCTGTGTGTTCTGAATTGTTAAAAACAATCATTGAAGCTGTACGGTATGTAACTAGTGGTTGGTCAGGATTCCCAAGAACAAGGCGAAATTGGGAACTAGTGATAGAATGGGGTATTGACTGGAAATGTATAGAGTAGTGTGGTACAGGAACTTTTCTTTATTTTGTAATTCGCCGTGGGTGAGATGGCCTTGTGTACAAACTTCAGTGCTATGATCAATAAAAACTCTACTTTTATTGCTCAAAAAAAAAAAACTAATACTTATAGGAGAAGGAAGATCAGTCGCAAGAATAAACTTGTTCTTTGTTGTATTGTTTGAAAATGGGTTAGGTTTGTTTAATTTGTGATCTAACACATGCTTGAAATATGCAAGTGGACGCCTAGGAAAGAATAAATTATTTTTCCATCTTTTTCTCTAATTTCTCTCACATTTTTTTAATTATTAGCCATAAAATGATAGGATATCATTGAAAACTCCGTCGTTGTATAAATGACATGCAACTTTATATATACTGCATATTTAGTTTTTTATTTATTGTTGAAACTTCTTGAATAGTTTAAGTAGATCACCTAAAGAGTCTTTGGACTTTTTTCACTACTTAATTTTGGTGTAATATAAATGAAACGGAGGTTTTTCGTGCTTGCATGGTACTCTTCACATGTGTATGTACTTAAATTGCTGCAGATCACCTATAAATAGAGTTTTCTTTTAGTTTGCTAGGAATTTCAATTTGTTTTAACCTTTGGATTTCGTAGTATATCTCAGAAAAATGTGAACTAATTTCAAAAACACGTTTGCAGTATTTGTTTTGAGAGAATCAAATACCCAAGGAATTGGGGTTAAGACACAAGCAAGAGCTCTTGATTGAAGCTGAAAGACCAAATTGATTTGTTTAACGAATTTTAAAAACTTATTATAAAGGCTTTGATAATTTGAGGACTAAATTGAGCATTTAAGAGAGTTCAAGGAGCGTTAGGAGTAATTAACAGCAGTTGATACCATTGAACTTGGTGGCTATGTAACACACATTCGACGTGAGAACCTCTCTTCTGTAAAGGGGGATTAGGTCTTCTGCTTACCTATGGGTATACTACACCAGCATGTTTCCAAATGAGAGGGTTTCTTTGCTGGTTTTGCGCACAAATACAAACGACAGATTGAGGATAACAACTAACCTGAGAGCACAAAAAATTTGACCCATAAATTTTCCATAGTCAATAGAGAAACGGATGAAACAATTCTTGTGCTCCAATATGCATTCATAAATCCAATCAGCCAAGAAAGAGAAGAGAAATAGAAAGCGATGATCCAGTAATATTCTGACGAAATATCCATCTGTTCTCATTCCACCAAACTTCAATTACTCCATACTTAGACGTGCTTACGATATCTCAGACACTTGTCCGTGCTTCTGCCAAGTGTTGGAATGTATGCCCAAAAACAATTAAATTGTTGAAATACATTCCTAATTAAAGTTTTGTATTTTATGAACTTCCAATTTTATCTGTTTAATATATGATATAACTGGTAAAAGTCCTTAGGATATTTATTAATGTAATGATAGTCACAAGAGTTGCTGACTATGAGCTATCAATCACATTTATAATAAATATTCTTAAATGTCCCTAGTCATAGTATTAATGAGACAGGACATCATTAATACGGACATACTAGTACATAATTGGCCCCTACTTAATGTAAGTAGTGGTTGTTCTCATCAACCATGGTATAGGGATACCTAGGCTAATGTGTAGATGAATTATAGAGTGATAATTCATTGGAATGATCCACACAGAGATCCCATTAGGATATTTAGTGCCAATGGTTGAATCTCTTATGGGAAATTGTGTAAGTGATCCTAGACTTGAGATCACCACAGTATCTTGAGTGTGAATCACTACCCTTTGATTGTTTCTTGTTACTCACCGGGGTGACTTAAAGAATAGAAATTGGGGGTAGTGTGAAGCATGGAGAGATAGTGAGTGATCAAGAGAGGATTCACCACTCCAATAGTGGGGCATATCCAAGTAAGGCCACTGGTTGGAATGTAACCTTAGTAGTGACTACATTAGATTAATTGGAGAGTGTCTTCAAGTTAATCTAATCTAAGGTTAATTCGGAACTAGAAAATTAATTAGTCATTAAGGAATTGGCACTTGTTCCTTATTCCACGACTAGTGGATATCAATGGTGAAAGGATAATAATTACGGTAATTTTCCATGGAAAGGTTAGGTCGAATTTCCCTTGATCAATTCCGAATACACGGTGGTTGTGATGTGTTGCTAGACACGCTCACAATTTATAATTATGAATAATTAATTATTGTAATTAATGATAAAATAAAAGTGTTTATTTTATCTAATTCTTTTAGAATTATAATTCATAATTATTACCGGTATTTGGGACCTATTGGATCACGCGATAGAGATTGGGTTACGGATTAAATTGTGTGTCCAAGTAGGGACTTGGAAATAAATTCTTACGGGGTTTAATTATAAAGATAAGTAAATCACAGGGTCATCGACAAATAAGATAAATGTGTTATCCTTTATTTGTCCGGATAACGAAAGGATAAGAGGAGATCGGATGTTACGGTGGTTTGATTTTGAATCAAACCACTCCTCTCCCTTACATTTCTCTTTCTTTCTCTCTCTCTCTCCTATTAATATTGGATGTTACGATGGGAGAGAGTGAGACTCGATAGTCGAGCAGAGAAAAAGTTCTCTCCAGAGAAAACTAGCGTGGGAAAAATACTTGCGAGAGTGTGAGTGAAAAGGCTAGCACCTCCCATTCTCACACACACACACACACACTGATCGTAGAGACGGTCAAGAGGTGATCCAGGAGCTTTCTCGCGTGGACATGAGAGGACACACGGGACTGCTGCTCAGGGAATTCTCAACCCTCTCAGACGTCTCAGAGGCTCCATCTGCGGATTAAGGTAATCCTCAGAACCCCCTTGAGAAATCATACGTAGAACTAGGGTGATTCCTGGTGGGAGTTGGGGCTAAAATTTTTAAATTCCGCTGTGCCTGATGCCCCAATTCCTAACACCAAGTCCATCCAAAGAACATTCCCCATCTTGAAACCTATTCTCTGCATTTTTTCTTCCAAACCCTGTCAGCATGGAATTGCCCACACCACATCCCGACATGCAAGTTTGGTTCAGCCATTTTGGCTCTAAGCTATCTAGCTAGCTAGCCCTAAGGAAACAGCACTGCATCCTCCAAACAGGAGATGTTAATTTACACTATATATGTAACGCTTATAATCTTTAGAATTGCACTACCAATCAGTTTTTGATTTGTTCTCAGGCTGAACGGCCATGACGTCGAGCCATGGACGTGTCTCTCTCTGAGAAGAATGTGTTACAAGCGAAGCATGTCGAGAGAGGGACATCACTGGAACTTGTGAGCTCCAGGCACGTCATGAATCGTGATGATGATGATGATGATGATGATGAAGGGGTTGGAATTTATTGGCATTTCTCTCCGTGTGATGTGAAGAAGGGGCAAGTGTTTTGAGTTTTGATCAATTGTTGTGCAAAATTCCAGCCGGATTAGATGGAATTAAGGGCTTGCATGTCCTCAAGGACGAGGAGCCCTCTTGGGTGTAGGATTTTTGCTATGTTTCCTTAAGGACATGCATTTGCATATGTCACCTTCGTCTTTTTCCGTTTCTTTCACGTATGCACTTTTTTTTTTTTTTTTTTTTGCTTTTGTTTACTAATTAATTTCGTGGATGAGTCTTGATACAAAAATTGACCTCTAAAAATAGAGATAACTACTCTATGTCACGAGTTATTAGGTACAATATGATAAATGTTTGAAAGACATTTAGATTTTAGAATTCCAAACCAATAATGTTATTTGTCTTTCTTAATTGATTTAGCTCCAAAACCTGTCAAAGATTTCATTTACAAATTAATAAAAAATTGCCTTACGCGGTTAAGCACGATGGAGAGATTCCTGTTCAAATTAGTTAAAAGTCCTCTTATGCTGTTTTTGCACATATAATTCACGAATTATTGAGATGTAATTTACAAATCAATAAAATTTATCTAACAAATTTACACGTAGTTCATGAGAAACTAATGAGATTCAAGGTCTAATTAGAGTCATCTTAGTCCAATATTGCTCATAATTCAATAAATTTTGAGGCTTATCCACTTACAAATTAATGGAAGTCATCCAACCTCAGGCTGTTGAGACACTCTTGAGTTGACTACTTCTGCTCTTGCTCAATTACCTCTTTGTATATCCCACACGAAACACAGGAATCATATAGGAATATTCGCTTTTGGCGATGTCATCCAGTATCCATCTCTATTTCACTACTAACTTCTCTTAATTACATGCAATATTAGTTCCCTTTGGTTCGTAGTTGTCCTTGGATGCTTACATTAATTTATCAAAAATTGACTTGCTCAAGCACGATTGACAATTATTGAACGCTTAAATTTGACAAAATGATCGATGCCTTATACAAGGTACTAACTAGTTGTACTTAGTTGTAGTTTAATACTAGTATTAATTTGTTAAGACAAGAAGAACAGAATGTTTTGATATTGACATAAAGATAGACAAAGATTGTCCTTGAAAGTGAAACCACTTATACATATATCATCAATGCGGGAGCCTTTCCGGGTCGAAATTCTTTTCTTGCACTTGATCATTTTCCGCAGATGAATTTTCACCAAGTCATGGATGCAATTTCGAACTTATCAGGAAATCTCTGAAATTGCCGTGAAGAATTTTTCTACTTCATAATGAAAATTTAGAGACTTGAAAGCTGATCCTGGATGGCCCCAAAAACCTGCACATACTGCCAAAAATTGTGACCACAGCTTCACTTGTATTTATTCCTTCTTTCTTTTTGCGTATACCAAGTACCAACCAACCGATCCGAGCACCCTTCTTGGTTTATCTAGCTTTCTTGCTTTCTCTCTTCAATTTCTTTGGGAGAAATGAATAATAATTCTCCATCTTTTCAATCCCTTGATAATTCTGTACATACCGATAAGTCATCGGTGACCATCTTGGAAGAGATTCAAGAGAAGATGGATGGAATTTCATCAGAGAGTAGTGTTAGAAGTCGTGTGAGACCATATATCAGATCGAAGTTGCCTAGGCTACGATGGACCCAGGATCTTCACCACTGTTTCGTGCATGCTGTCCAGCGTCTTGGTGGAGAAGACAGTAAGTCAATTTTCCCACATCCTCGGTTATGTGTTTGTGTGTGTGTGTGTGTGTTTTGTGATTGATGCTGGCTTATTCTTCATCTTTTCTCTTTTGTCTCTTGATGGGGTGGCAGGGGCAACTCCTAAGGCAGTGCTGCAAATGATGAATGTTAAGGGTCTCACAGTATCTCATGTGAAGAGTCACTTGCAGGTTTTCACTTGAGCTCTCCTCTACTGGAATGTGGTAGCTTGAGAAATTCTAGTACTTCCATGCCATCAATCAAACATGCAATTTTAACAGAGAATCGAATTTGGGAATTTTTAATGCTGTCCTTTATAATCTCACATCTTACTTTGCTATGAACAGATGTACAGAAGCATGATGCATGAGCAGACAATAAAAGGTATGCATCAAATGATCCTTAGTTCTGACGTCAAAAGGAAAACTCCATCTAAGAAGGTGATAAAATGGCAAAACGTACTTACATACATTTGAGACGTTAGTTTTGGTAATTAAAATTCAACTCAAATGCTATACGACCAAGCATTTCATATTGTGAATTAAAAATTGAATTTGATTGTTATTATCATATTTGTGTTATGTATTCTAAAAAAGAGGGGAAAAAGGGGATTCATTTAATAAATAGTTTTTAATTGAATTTTTATAGCCTCACTATCCAATGTGTTGACACAATAGGTATACACGCGTGCAAGCACACACACGTCACACACGTGCGTGTGCACCCGCGCACACACGCACGCACGCATATGAGTGTATGTCTGAACAAGTGTGTTTATATACATACATACATATATACATACACACACATACATGCATACATACACACACTCTTGCATCATATATGTATATGTATGTATGTATGTCCACACAAGCATGTCTAAATATATGTATTAGGTGTTTGTCTCTATAATCTTGAGATAACTACTGCACTTATTGGATGATAAACATTCCAAAAAATGATCATTTGATATTTCACAATAATGATAAAAATTTATGTATATCAAAAATTAAGTGAATGCTAGATTCAATATTTTTGTGGTACAATTAACGTCAGATTAGAGAGAGATTCTTTATAAAGAGGCACCTTAATTAGTTCCATTCTATAAAATTCCAATTGGTAGACTACGTTTTAGCACAACCTTACAGTAGAAATTTCTTTTTAATTTCCATATGATTTTCATATGAACATTTGCAGATAGATAAGGGCAATAAAATCCCAACCCGTAGTGCTAGTGATTCAACATTAATCATTGCATAATATGTTGTCGTTTTCAGAAGCAGAAGTTGTAACAGATAAGGGCAATAAGAAGCAAAGAGGGATTCAGCAATCGTCAAATTTCTTCCCTCTCCCCACCGACCCTTCTCAGGCACAATATTACGAGTACAGAAATGGTTTAGGGTTCGGATTTCCTAACTATGACATGAGTACCCCATTTTTGTCTAATTATACTCCAATCACTCATGGAACTCAAGTCTACAAGGAGCTGCTTGCCCCAGCTATCACTACTAGCCTGCCAAATAATACATGGTTCGTACAAAATCCACATTAACTTTTTTCTTGTATAATTATTTGTAGGTATATATTCTTTTGCTGCATTATTTTGTCCTCTTGCATCATTAATCCTGGCAATCTTTGTAGGCAAGAGATGCCCATGGCAGCTAACATAGAGTATTATAGGAATGCGTTCGACATGGAGAAAACAACTATTGCACCTAAGTCCAATCCAATTTTCTGCAAGGACTTCTTGGGGCGCATTGACGGCCAAGTAAATAATTTGTATATAGTTCTTTCTCTCATTTTTTAACTGAGGAATAAATGGATATTGCTGGTCCTAAATTAGATTTATTTTGCACAATTGTCAGGCTGGTGTGAATGAGAAAATAAAGCAAGTTGCAGATGAAGCCAGCTGCAGTAATAAGAAGAAAACAGTAGAGGGTGGATGCAGCACCAAATCTTCAAAAGAAGCTCCAGGATCATCTGCCACCAAAGATGAGAATGATATCAATCTCGAGCTCACTCTTGGTTGACTTGAATTTTGTATAAACTAAAAAGTATTTTAGATGACCGAAACATTTTCCTTTTTTTCTTTTTTGGACTTAACTGAAACTTGGTATAACTATTGTAAAGTTTACAAGTTTTTCTAGACATAACGGATTTACTATAATTTAATTTGTAGCTATTTATTTCCAAATAATTATTTTTTAGCGAGAGCAATGTGGAATTTAAAAAATGAGGGGAGGAGGAAGAAGGATTTGACTACAACATCTCTATTTCCTGAGATTTGTAGTTGTTTGACTGTTTTATTTTTACTTTTTGTGCGATAGATAGTTATTTTTGATAGTAGATTGACATTGGCCAAGCTATTTGAGTTTTGTTAACATTTTGTAGATAAACAAGAATGGCTATATAGATAACCAGCATAGCATTTTAGCACCATAAATGCTGTGGTTTTCGTATTTGTCACTGAAACTTTAGGTTAATTTTTTTATTATATTGTTATTATTTTTTCTTCATTCATAAATTGAATACGAAAACCACCTTTAGAATGAGTAAAGCGTGCTTGTCCTTAAACATTTGGTGTTACACTCTTGTTTAGTCCATGAATTTCGTATTCTTTTAGCTAATTTTATCCCGTTGGTTTTTGCCAAGTTTCCAAGTTTATTAGTACTCCTATATAAAATTTTGGCCAAATGATGTCTAAAATGATAAAAGAATTCATTAATCTTGTAACTCTTCATCGATCTTAAATTCATTCTAGTCGCTCCGGCATGTATTACATTTGGCGTGCTCTCTTTAGTGTTAGGCTTTTTGCCGTTGTGAAATCCATTGTTTCTTGCTCAAAACATTTGCTATCATACTTGAATGGAATTAATCAATTGCATCACATTCCTCGGCATTCAATTCGATACCTCAGTGAGTTCGTACTATCCCTTACTCTTCAAAATCATCTGGAAAAAATTGGATAGTGTAATTTGAAAAAAAAATTAGAAATATTATCCTACATGTATCTTAAACTGAATTTCTAACTACTTTTTTATTCCACAAATATCATACCATAAAATGTGTTATGGTATTATTTAAAATAATATTTTTGTTCAAATAATCTCGTATGCAAACATAGCAATTGTTTGAGAATATCGTATTATTGTAAGGTACTGCTTGAGAATTTGGATATGCATCTAATGCGGAACTTTCGAACTACAAAAACGTATATAGTTTTGTGTTAATTCCAGCAGGATTAGATGGAATTAAGGGCTTGTCCTGAAGGAGGATTCCTTAAGGACATGCATTTGCATATGTCACCTTCGTCTTTTTCCCTTTTGTTTAATAATTAATTTCGTGGACGAGTCTTGATGCACAAATTGAGCTCTAAAAATAGAGATAACTACTCTATGTCACGAGTTATCTATTAGATACAACGTGATAAATGTTTGAAAGACATTTACTCATTGTTTGGTACGTTAGAAAGGTATGGAATGGAAAAATCTTTCCAACTTCTTCATTCCATTCTAGTGTTTGGTATGGCCCTTTCCCCCTAGAAAACTAATTCCAACTTTTTTTCTAGAATTCCATTCCTTATAAAAATCTAGGGAAAGGCCATTCCTACCATATTCAGGAAAGATCTAAATTATCGGAATCAAAATTACCCTTCTGTATTTTATATCTCTATTTCCTGTATACCTATTTATCTTTCATATATATTAATTTGTCATTTACTTTATCAAATATTAGGTCTATTTTGTGAGTTTAACGAATAAGTCTATTACTTTTTTTACTTAGGAATAATTTTAATTCTATTTAATGATTTTTCTTTCTTTTTACTTTGAAATAAAATATTTAGTTGACATTTTTAATATATTTATATTCACAATATTGGATTATGTGATAACATTTGTTAATTCAAACAAACAATAACATGTGAAAGTACATTCATATGAAGTTAATTTTTTTTTAAAAAAAAAAGAAGAAAAAGTAAATCCACTAGATTTTCTGCTAAGGCACAATTACATTTTTCTGTTTAAAAATAGTTTTTAAACCATTCAAAAGCAAATCAAGGGCAAAGAATTTAACGTGCATGAATGACAGATTTAACATGTATGAAAAATACACGGGATTCAACATACATGTAATTTAAAATTTTAATTTAGTTACAACTGCTACTCACCTACTGTAATTGTATTACAGTTAGTATTCACCTATTGTAATTGTATACTATTAAAAATTTATGTTCTCACTTAATAAGTTATTGTGATTTTATACTATTAATAAGTTATTTATTAATTAGTAATTCATTTGTCTCTAAATCAAGATGTGTATACAATATTATATATAGGGGCAATTAAATCAATATAGTAGTTTTTTTCATTTCATTCTGACTTCTCAATATGATTATATAAGACATGGGAAAAGAAATTAACATTCCATTCTCACTTGATTTCCAAACACTGAAATAATAAATTCTTTCCTGTCCATTCTGGTTGGAAAATAATTCTAGGTGGAAAGTCTTTTCATTCTAGACTTTTCCACCGTACCAGATGAGGGGTTAGATTTTAGAATTCCAAACCAAAGTTATTTGTCCTTTTTAATTGATTTAGCTCCAAAACCTGTCAAAGATTTCATTTACAAATTAATAAAAAATCACCTTACGCGGTTAAGCACGATGGAGGGATTCTTGTTCAAATGAGTTAAAAGTCCTGATCTTATGCCCTTTTTGCACATATAATTCACGAATTATTGAGATGTAATTTACAAATCAATAAAATTTATCTTACACTTTCACGCGTAATTCATGAGAAACTAAAGAGATTCAAGGTTTTGCTCATAATTCAATAACTTTTGAGGCTTGTCCACCTACAAATTAATGAAAGTCATCCAACCTCAGGCTGTTGAGAGACTATTGAGTTATTACTTTTCTTTGCTCGATTACCTATTTGTATATCCCACGAAATACAGGAATCATATGGGAATATTCACTTTTGGCAATGTCATCCAGTATCAATCTCTATTTCACTACTAACTTCTCTTGATTACATGCAATATTAGTTCATAATGAAAATTTTTCTACTTCATAATGACAATTTAGAGACTTGAAAGCTGATCCTGGATGGCCCCAAAAACCTGCACATACTGCCAAAAATTGTGACCACAGCTTCACTCGTATTTATTCCTTCTTTCTTTTCGCGTATTCTAACCAACTGATCCGAGCACCCCTCTTGGTTTATCTAGCTTTCTTGCTTTCTCTCTTCAATTTCTTTGGGAGACATGAATAATAATTCTCCATCTTTTCAATCCCTTGATAATTCTGTACATACTGATGAGTCATCGGTGACCATCTTGGAAGAGATTCAAGAGAGATGGATGGAATTCCATCACAGAGTAGTGTTAGAAGTCGTGTGAGACCATATATCAGATCGAAGTTGCCTAGGCTACGATGGACGCAGGATCTTCACCACTGTTTCGTGCATGCTGTCCAGCGTCTTGACGGAGAAGACAGTAAGTCAATTTTCCCACATCCTCGATTATGTGTTTGTGTGTGCGTGTGTGTTTTGTGATTGATGCTGGCTTATTCTTCATCGATCTTTTCTCTTTTGTCTCTTGCTGGGGTGGTAGGGGCAACTCCCTAAGGCAGTGCAGCAAATGATGAATGTTAAGGGTCTCACAGTATCTCATGTAAAGAGTCACCTGCAGGTTCTCACTTGAGCTCTCCTCTACTGGAATGTGGTAGCTTGAGAAATTCTAATACTTGCATGCCATCAATTAAACATGCAATTTTAACAGAGAATCGAATTTGGGAATTTTTAATGCTATCGTTTATGATCTCACATCTTACTTTGCTATGAACAGATGTACAGAAGCATGATGCATGAGCAGACAATAAAAGGTATGCATCAATTAATCCTTAGTTCTTACGTCAAAAGGAAACCTCCATCTAAGAAGGTGATAAAATGGCAAAACGTACTTACACACATTTGAGACGTTAGTTTTGGTAATTAAAAGTCAACTCAAATGCTATACTACCAAGCATTTCATAGTGCGAATTAAAAATTGAATTTGATTGTTATTATCATATTTGTGTTGTGTATTCTGAAAAAGAGGGGAAAAGGGGGATTAATTTAATAAATACTTTTTAATTAAATTTTTACAACCTCAGTATCCAATGTGTCGACACAATAGGTGTACACGCATGCAAACACACACACGTCACACACGTATGTGCGCATGCGCTAATTGAATTTTTACAATCTCACTATCCAATGTGTCGACACAATAGGTGTACACATTTGCAAACACACATACGTGTTTTTATATATACATACATATATGCATACACACACACATATGAACATTTGCGGATAGATAATGGCAATAAAACCACAACCCGTAGTGCTCGTGATTCGACATTAATCATTGCATAGTGTGTTGTCATTTTCAGAAGCAGAAGTGGTAGCAGATAAGGGCAATAAGATGCAAAGAGGGATTCAGCAATCGTCAAATTTCTTCCCTCCCCCCGCAGGCCCTTCTCAGGCACAATATTACCAGTACACACATGGTTTAGGTTTCGGATTTCCTAACTATGACATGAGTACCCAATTTTGTCCAGTTGTACTCAATCACTGCTCATGGAACTCAAGTCTACAAGGAGCTGCTTCCCCCAACGATCACTACTAGCCTGCCAAATAATACATGGTTCGTACAAAATCTACATTAACTTTTTTTTCGTGTATAATTATTTGCAGGTATATGTTCTTTTGCTGCATTATTTTTTCCTCTTGCATCATTAATCCTGGCAATCATTGTAGGCAAGAGATGCCGACAGCAGCTAACATAGAGTATTACAGGAATATGTTCGATATGAAGAAAACACTAGACCTCTTTGAAGCTGCGCAGGTCTTCAGAGAACCGTGACCACTATTTCGTCCTATTGCAGTTGCAACATTAATTCATCAGCTTTACTCAAGCTATGTATCAGTCTTTTTCCCCCTAGCATTTCCTCAATTCTTGGAAAATTTTGGAATTTATTCCTTGACAATTTTCAGTAGATGGTTGTTAGTATTTCTTGGTCAGTGTTTCTTGCCATCCTGGTCTAAGGATGCAGCAGCGCACAAGTGCAACATTGGCCAAACCAGGTTGTTCTTGATCATAAATCATAATCATGGAGAATGAAGATATATAGTAGTTGCTGCTGTATGATACTTTGTCCACTCGAGAATTCTGCCTAAACTTCCACCAACTTCGGCCCCCAAGGAGCTCAAATGCTTCCCACTGTGGTTCCTTTTTTTTTCTTTTTGGTTGTTTTTGGGAAGCTTTTCCAAAGCCAGCCATTATCGAAGTGAAATTGCTGTGGATGCACAAAATATAAGAATCACCATCTAATCGTCTTTTGCTTTTTCTCCTCTTTCTCTAGGAGGAAGGCAATGTTGCACAGTCGTATATATCTACTCCAAATAAATCCGCACAGTTAGCCAAATAGTAAATATATCTGCAACTAGAAGACAAAAAAAGGTCAATATGGTCTATTCAACATGGATTATCAACTTTTTTTTTGGGGTCCATTTGCGCTCTTTTATCAACCTAATACTAGGTGGCAGTTCTCGAATTAGCATTTGAAATTTCAAATGAAAAGCGATTACTTCAATTTAAAATGTGCTCTAAATATTAATTGTCATAATTTTTAGGGATAATTTCAAAAACCTCCCTTGAGGTTTCTTATAATATCACTTAGCTCCCTCGAGGTTTTAAAAATCTCACTTACCTCCCTTGTTAACTTGATAAGACTAAATATTCCTATCCAAGGTCACAAATTGACAACATTACCTTTACTTGAATAACTAAACTAAAAATTCAAACCAAAGAAAATTTAAACTAAAATATGTAAATTAAGAAAAATAAATTACTATCTAAAAATAGTTTATATTTCTCTACATTGAGACCATGCTAAGATAGCAAAAGACATGGATAATTTAAATCTAATTAAAGTCAATCATTTAGGAGGATTTTGAGGAGTAATTAACATTTTGAAAACTTTCATGGACAATTATAACTAAGGAATTCAAGAAATTTTTTGAAAAATATGCTTTAATACATGATAGAGTTTTTATTGATAAAATGATCTCTTCATACGTGTAAATTTTTGATGGTGTAATTTTTTCAAAGTATAATTTTTTTTGTTGCAATACAGCTAAAATAAATATTTTAAATCAAGAAATTTACACCTTCTGAAAATTTAACCTTAATTTATTTTTCATTGTTGTTGTAAATTTCATAAGTAGGATAATGTAAGGGTAATATTGGAATAAAGTTTTATCTTTCTTGCATTTTCTTCAATGGGCAAAATGTTACAAGAAATGTCAATTCAAGGGAGGTAAGTGAGATTTTAAAACCTCAAGGGAAGTGATATTATGAGAAACCTCGGGAGGTTCAAATTATCTAATTTTGAAGCTAAACATATATCTTTGGATTTTCACTCTGTTCTTAATTCATTAGCTAACGATTTTCTTTCTTTCTGTCATCTTTAGAATGAATTAGAGCTTGAGCAAAGGCTAATAGTTTGGCGCTTTAGGTCATCGGTCACAAGCTATGTCTTCGAACTTTCATAATTCTCATTTAGGGTAAGTAACTATTGAGTTGACTACTTTTGCTCTAACTCAATTACCTCTCTGTAGACCTGGCAATTAAACCCAAAACCCAACAACCGACCCAACCCACCCACTAATTTTAAAAGATGGGTTGGGTTAGTTGGTTTATGGGTTTTCATGGGTTGGGTTAGAGAAACCCAACTTCTCTATTGGGCAGGGGTTGGGTCTTTTGTCTGGGCACCCATTACCCAACCTTTGAAAAAAAAAATCAAAACAGCAAAGGAAAGAAAACCAAAGGAAAAATTCATACCTAGTGCACTTTTTATCTCTTGGAATTGCTGCATCGCTAGGAATTGCATCTGCCCTACTGCTACTTTGTATCAGTGACAAGTCTCCCACTGTAAAAGGACAAATTTCATTGACCTCTTTTGATATTTCTCACAATATCATGTGGTACTTTTGAAATTTAAAAATCTCAATTATTCCCATATGCAAATTTCTATAACATTTGCTACCCATTTCAAAATATAACATTAAAAACTCATTTTGAAAAAAAAATTCTAATTTTCATTCAAAATTTGTCCTCTTCTTATGGTCTCTTAATTGTTGTAGCACACAAATTTTATTTTTTAAATGCAAAGGTAAAAGTACAGACATGATTGGCTGCAAAGGATTCCTCGATTTTTTTTTTCAATCCTGTTGACCATGGCACATCTTCCATCTGGTAGTTATGGTACCATACCTCTACTCATAGGAAGAGGGAGGGATTGCAAAAATGTATAAGAAAGAGGGGAATGTGTATTTGAGTGTGAAAATTTGCCAAAAATAATTTGTAAACATTTTTTCAAGTGAAAGTGTGTGAAAAATGTGTGTGTGAGTGTGTTAGTATGTGTGTATGTGTGAATGTATAAGAAATAGTTTACAAGTGTATCAAAATATTTGTATAATTTGTGTACACAATAATAAAAGTGTGAATACATAGAAGTGCATAGAAAATATGTTGGGTCATGGTTGGGTTTTTGGATTTAACTTTACCCAATTAGATCCAACCAAACTAACCCAGAAAAGTTAGGCGGGTTGGATTGTAAGAACCCAATTCAACTAAACCCATCTTTGGACCCACCCAATAATAACCCAACCAGTTGCGCGACTCTCTATATATCGCACACGAAATACAAGAATCATAAGGGAATATTCGCTTTTGGCAATGTCATCCAGTATCAATCGCTATTTCACTACTAACTTCTCTTGATTACATGCAATATTAGTTCCCTTTGGTTCGTAGTTGTCCTTGGATGCTTACATTAATTTATCAAAAATTGATTTGCTCAAGCACGATTGACAATTATTGAACGCTTAAATTTGACAAAATGATCGATGCCTTATACAAGGTACTAGCTAGTTGTACTTAGTTGTAGTTTAATACTAGTATTAATTTGTTAAGACAAGAAGAACAGAATGTTTTGATATTGACATAAAGATAGACAAAGATTGTCCTTGAAAGTGAAACCACTTATACATATATCATCAATGCGGGAACCTTTCCGGGTCGAAATTCTTTTCTTGCACTTGATCATTTTCCGCAGATGAATTCTCACCAAGTCATGAATGCAATTTCGAACTTATCAGGAAATCTCTGAAATTGCCGTGAAGAATTTTTCTACTTCACAATGAAAATTTAGAGACTTGAAAGCTGATCGTGGATGGCCCCAAAAACCTGCACATACTGCCAAAAATTGTGACCACAGCTTCACTCGTATTTATTCCTTCTTTCTTTTCGCGTATACCAACCAACCGATCCGAGCACCCGTCTTGGTTTATCTAGCTTTCTTGCTTTCTCTCTTCAATTTCTTTGGGAGAAATGAATAATAATTCTCCATCTTTTCAATCCCTTGATAATTTTGTACATACCGATAAGTCATGGGTGACCATCTTGGAAAAGATTCAAGCGAAGATGGATGGAATTTCATCACAGAGTAGTGTTAGAAGTCGTGTGAGACCATGGTTCGCATGCGCGTCGCGGTCTCAATTGTTCCACATCGATCGCGGCATATCGGTTGAATATCGGGTGATACGCATTTTATAGCACATAAGAGTATCCAAAAATTTTGAAAAAATTTTTTAAAATAAAAAATAACAAAACAACCACAATCATCAAATTAGATTTGGTGAATACCTACATTATCATATATATACTTATCAATATTGAAACAAAGTAACTCGAGTGTCACTATGAATATATAATATTAAAAGTAAATAATTATGGTAGTAAGAGCACTTTGTAGTCCTATTAATATTAGCATATTATTGTTAAATAAGACACTAAATTTAGAGTCTAATGTGAATCTAGTAAGGATGAAATTGAAAGTAGGAAAAGTGATTATGGAAAAAATACCTACTTTTAACTTTACTTTAAGGAACTTTTGGAATGTATTTGAAATTTTAAAAAAATTGAGTGGCAACTTTGTAACTTTCTTCTTTTTTTTTTTTTTCCTGTTTGACATCTTCTCATACTACTATTATCACTAATATTGCTATTATTACTTCTTCTATTTGTTTCCCCACAACCATTGGCAACCACCACAAATGCAGGTGGTCTCTTTCCTTTTTTTTTCTTTTTTTTTTTTTTACTTTTTTCTTTTTACTCTCATTCACACACATTCACTCACGTTAACTCTCACACTGGAATTACTCTTCTTTCCTTTCTTCATCCCCCTATTTTTTTCTTATGTACAT
The DNA here is from genome assembly GCA_013103745.1 of Gardenia jasminoides. NCBI lineage: Eukaryota > Viridiplantae > Streptophyta > Magnoliopsida > Gentianales > Rubiaceae > Gardenia > Gardenia jasminoides. The sequence goes on from CM023095.1 coordinate 2,635,499, forward strand.
ATAAGTTTATTTGATCACCGATACAACTCAGTCCAACTCGCCGATATCTCGGTGATACGCACCGAAACCATTACAACTCGCCCAATATCGGCCGAGTTATCACGAGTCATCTCGGATATGGTTAAATCTATGATTCGGGAATCGGTATCGTATCGATCCCCTCCATTCCGGTTATGACTCGGGCGAGTCATCGCGGACTCGGCCAATATGGCTAACCATGTGTGAGACCATATATCAGATCGAAGTTGCCTAGGCTACGATGGACGTAGGATCTTCACCACTGTTTCATGCATGCTGTCCAGCGCCTTGGTGGAGAAGACAGTAAATCAATTTTCCCACATCCTCGATTATGTGTGTGTGTGTGTGTGGTGTGTGTTGTGTGTTGTGTGTTGTGTGATTGATGCTGGCTTATTCTTCATCTTTTCTCTTTTGTCTCTTGATGAGGTAGTAGGGGCAACTCGTAAGGCAGTACTGCAAATGATGAATGTTAAGGGTCTCACAGTATCTCATGTGAAGAGTCACTTGCAGGTTTTCACTTGAGCTCTTCTCTACTGGAATGTGGTAGCTTGAGAAATTCTAGTACTTCCATGCCATCAATCAAACATGCAATTTTTACAGACAATCGAATTTGGGAATTTTTAATTCTGTCGTTTATAATCTCACATCTTACTTTTCTTTGAACAGATGTGCAGAAGCATGATGCATGAGTAGACAATAAAAGGTATGCATCAATTGATCCTTAGTTCTAACGTCAAAAGGAAAACTCCATCTAAGAAAGTGATAAAATGGCAAAACGTACGTAACTACATTTGAGACGTTAGTTTTGGTAATTAAAATTCAACTCAAATGCTATACTACCAAGCATTTTGTATTGTGAATTAAAACTTGAATTTGATTTTTATTATCATATTTGTGTTATGTATTCTAAAAAAGAGGGGAAAAAGGGGATTAATTTAATAAATAGTTTTTAATTGAATTTTTACAACCTCACTATCTAATATGTTGACACAATAGGTGTACACGCGTGCAAGCACACACACATGCGTGCGCACCTGAGCACACACGCACGAATACGAGTGTATGTCTACACAAGCGTGTTTATATACATACATACATATATACATACACACACATACATGCATACATACACACACTCTTGCATCATATATGTATATGTATGTATGTATGTCCACACAAGCATGTCTAAATATATGTATTAGGTGTTTGTTTCTGTAATCTTGAGATAACCGCTGCACTTATTTAATGATACACATTCCAAAAAATGATCATTTGATATTTCACAATAATGATAAAAATTTATGTATATCAAAAATTAAGTGAATGCTAGATTCAATATTTTTGTGGTACAATTAACGTCAGATTAGAGAGAGATTCTTTATAAAGAGGCACCTTAATTAGTTCCATTCTATAAAATTCCAATTGGTAGACTATGTTTTAGCACAACCTTACAGTAGAAATTTCTTTTTAATTTCCATATGAACATTTGCAGATAGATAAGGGCAATAAAATCCCAACCCGTAGTGCTAGTGATTCGACATTAATCATTGCATAATATGTTGTCGTTTTCAGAAGCAGAAGTTGTAGCAGATAAGGGCAATAAGAAGCAAAGAGGGATTCAGCAATCATCAAATTTCTTCCCTCCCCCCACCGACCCTTCTCAGGCACAATATTACGAGTACAGAAATGGTTTAGGGTTCGGATTTCCTAACTATGACATGGGTACCCCATTTTTGTCTAATTATACTCCAATCACTCATGGAACTCAAGTCTACAAGGAGCTGCTTGCCCTAGTTATCACTACTAGCCTGCCAAATAATACAAGGTTCGTACAAAATCCACATTAACTTTTTTCTTGTATAATTATTTGTAGGTATATATTCTTTTGCTGCACTGTTTTGTCCTCTTACATCATTAATCCTAGCAATCTTTGTAGGCAAGAGATGCCGATGGCAGCTAACATAGAGTATTACAGGAATGTGTTCGATATGGAGAAAACAACTATTGCACTTAAGTCCAATCCAATTTTCTGCAAGGACTTCTTCGGGCGCATTGACGGCCAAGTAAATAATTTGTATATAGTTTTTTCTCTTATTTTTTAACTGAGGAATAAATGGATATTGCTGGTCCTAAATTAGATTTATTTTGCACAATTGTCAGGCTGGTGTGAATGAGAAAATAAAGCAAGTTGCAGATGAAGCCAGCTGCAGTAATAAGAAGAAAATAGTAGAGGGTGGATGCAGCACCAAATCTTCAAAAGAAGCTCCAGGATCATCTGCCACCAAAGATGAGAATGATATCAATCTCGAGTTCACTCTTGGTTGACTTGAATTTTGTATAAACTAAAAAGTATTTTAGATCATCGAAACATTTTCTTTTTTTTTTTTTGTACTTAACTGAAACTTGGTATAACTATTGTAAAGGTTACAAGTTTTTCTAGACATAACGGATTTACTATAATTTAATTTGTAGCTATTTATTTCCAAATAATTATTTTTTAGTGAGAGCAATGTGGAATTTAAAAGACGAGGGAAGGAGGAAGAGGGATTTGACTACAACATCTCTATTTCCTGAGATTTGTAACTGTTTAACTGTTTTATTTTTACTTTTTGTGCAATAGATAGTTGTTTTTGATAGTAGATTGACATTGGCCTAGCTATTTGAGTTTTGTTAACATTTTGTAGATAAACAAGAATGGCTATATAGATAACCAGCATAGCATTTTAGCACCACAAATGTTGTGACTCTTAAGTTGATAGTACTGTTTATGAAATAATACTTATTTGTCACTGAAATTTTAGGTTAATTTTTTGATTATATTGTTATGGAAAATACTCAAGTGACGATAGTTATGATAACGAAACAAAGTTTACCTGATATTATAGGTAAAAGCACTTTTAGTAACCATTTAGTTACCTGCTAGACCGGTCACTTAGATAAGATAATGCCTAAAAATTAGTCTAAAAGTTTGGAAGTAACTTTTGCATAAAAAAGAGTAAGTTAATTTAATAAATTAGTAACTTTCTTGTCTTAAAAGGTAAATTGAAAATAAGATGAAACTTACCCTTTCTTAAAAATAAATTACTATTTTATATTTTGAACTTACTTTTGATGAGAAGTAAGTTTTGCATCTATAAAAGTAAGTTAGCTGAATAAATTAGTAACTTTTATGTCTGAAAAGATAAATCCGAGGAAACTTACCTTTTCTTGAAAATAAGTTACTATTTTATATCTCAAACTTACTTTTAAAGATAAGTAAGTTTTGCATCTAAAATAGTAAGTTAAATCAATAAATTAGTAACTTTTATGTTTCAAAAGGTAAATTGTAAAAATTATATGTAACTTACTTTTTTTTTTGAAAATGAATTATTATTTTATATCTCAAACTTACTTTTAAAGATGAGTAAGTTTTCCATCTAAAATAGTAAGTTAACTTAATAAATTAGTAATTTTTATGTCTGAAAAGGTTAAATTGAAAATAATATGAATCTTACCTTTTTTGAAAATAAATTACCATTTTATATCTCAAAATTACGTTTAAAGATAAGTAAGTTTTGTATCTAAAATAGTAAATTAAATTAATAAATTAGAAACTTTATGTCTGAAAAGGCAAATCGGACCTTACTGGTATAATCCAAGTCAGGGACCTTACTGGCATGCAATCTCTGGTACCAACACAATACTGCTTCATTTAAAAACATCTGCACATTTGGCCGCAAAGACAAAATTTGCAAAATGCCAGAACTCAACATGCACCAAACCCTGCACTTGAGAAAATCTGATCGCACCATGCCCAATCTACCTATTGTTGGAAAGACAGAAAATCTAGAGAGAGAAACTATAGAGAGAGTTTGGGAGAATTTTCTCTTATATTTCTTCTACGTATACAAAGTTACAACTGCCTACTTATAGACTTACAAGAGTTAATGTCTTACCATCTATCAACCATTTAATTGATATCAATCACTAACAGATAACAACCAGGCACCTATCAATCACTAATTGATACATTGATATCTACACTCTCATCTACCAACTACAACTCAATCTAAGACTCCCCCTCAAGTTGGTGCATAGATGTCATGCATGCCCAATTAGCCAAGTGAGTTGTAGAAGTCTTTAGTCAGTACAGCTTTGTGAGTATGTTGGCTAGTTGGTTTTCAGATCTCACAAACAGAAATCGTATCACTTTTTCTTCAAGATTCTACTTTATAAAGTGCCGATCGACTTCAATATGCTTAGTACGATCATGTTGAATCGGGTTATGACTGATATCGATGGCAACTTTATTGTCACAGAATAAGTTCATCTCTGACTTAAGAGGGTAACCGATATCGGCCATTAGCCGCCTAAGCCACAGAAGCTCACACACACCTTTAGTCATGCCTCTAAATTCAGCTTCTGCGCTTGATAATGCTACCACCTTTTGTCTTTTGCTTCTCCAAGTAACCAGATTGCCATGGACGAAGGTAAAATAGTCTGAAGTTGACTTTCGATTGGTGGCATCTCCTGCCCAATCGGCATCAGTATAGCCATCAATATTAAGATGGCCGTTCTTTGATAATAAAAGACCCTTCCCAGGAGAACCCTTTAAATATCTGAGAACCTCTCATCACAACTTCCATGTGCTGATTACTGGGTGAATGCATGAATCGACTAACCACACTGACAGCATAGGCAATATCAGGTCGAGTATGTGATAGGTAGATCAACTTATCGACCAACCTCTGATATCTCTCTTTATCAGTCAACTTTTGATTTGGGTAATTTTCCAACTTGTGGTTCTGCACAATCGGCGTATCTGCAGGTTTACAGTCCAAGAGTCCAACTTCTGTCAAAAGATCAAGTACATACTTCCTTTGTGATAGGAAGATGCCTTGTGTTGATCTTGCCACTTCAATTCACAAGAAATATTTGAGATTCCCTAAGTTCTTCATTTCAAATTCAGTAGCCAGCTAATCTTGTAACCTAGAAATCTCCTCTTCATCATTACCTGTAATAACAATGTCATCGACATAGATTATTAGAGCAGTTACTTTTCTCTACCAATACTTTAAGAAAAAGGTGTGGTTGGCATTACTCTGTTGAAAATCATATTTTTTCATAGCAAGAGTAAACCGGCCGAACCAAGCACATGGTGACTGTTTGAGTCCATACAATGCTTTCTATAATCGGCACACCATATTTGTTTTTGGTGCTGTAGAAAACCCTGTTGGAATATTCATTAAGACTTATTCCTCCAGATCTCCATGTAAAAAGACATTTTTTACATCAAACTGATGTAATGGCCAATTCAAATTTACTGCAAGAGATAGTAGTACTCTGACTATGTCCAATTTAGTCACCGGTTAGAACGTTTTCTGGTAATCGATGCCATATGTTTGAGTGTATCCCTTGGCCACGAGCCGAGTTTTATATCTGTCAATTGATCCATCAATTTTGTACTTAATTGTGAAGACCCATTTGCATCCCACCATCTTCTTTCCATCTGGTAGTGAGACCAAAGTCCACGTATTATTTTTCTGCAATGCTAACATTTCATCTTTAATTGCTTGAGTCCAATTCAGGTCTTTCAACGCAGCGTGCACATCGATCGGGATCTCAACTGATGACACATTATTCACAAAGGCTTCAAGAGATTCAGATAGCTTATGAGTAGATATATAATTGGCAATAGGGTACTTTGACCATTGTGCACAAGTTTTTGGAGAGTACCAAACCTGTCGTTTGCCACGATTGGATCTGTCAGGTAATACATATTTTACAGGAGTATCCAGAATAATAGTAGGATTGGTAGGAGTACTTACCTCAGAAATATTCTTAAGAGATATATCGAGGAGGAAGGGATCATATCTGCAATTGGTAGATCATCAATACCACCAGTATCAGCACGTTCATCATGCTCATCGATGCCTCTATCAACATTGACAGCATCATCAGCAGCATCATCATCAGTATCAGCACGTTCACGTTCATCATGCTCATCAGTGCCTCTATTAGCATTGGCAGCATCATCAGTAGCTGAATCAGTAGTCCAAGATGGCCACGCTAATCCTAGCCAATTCTTTTCTTTCATATCTCTCATCTTCCCCTGAAGGAAAGAATTGGATACTGATGAGAAATAAGTCCCCGACTCCAAGAATGTAACATCCATTATCTCATACATTCTGTTGGTGGTTGGGTCATAGCACCGATAGCCCTTTTTGTACACTGCATACCCCATGAAGACACACTGAACAGCACAAGCTAAGGATCAATTTTACTCCGTTGATTCTTGTGCAGATGAACGAATGCCACACAGCCAAACACTCGTGCTGGGAGCATCAGGACCGATGGTAGAGTGAAATGTTGAAACAGTGCTTCTAATAGGGTCTGAAAGTTGATAGATTTGAAAAGTAACCGATTCAGCAAGTGAACTGCCATTGTGACTGCATTGGACCAATATCGGCGCGAAACATTTGCACCAATCAGTAATGCTCTTGCTGTCTCAAGTATATGCCAATTTTTCCTTTCAACTACTCCATTTTTCTGTGGGGTTTGGGTACAAGATGTTTCATGTATAAGACCATTGGCATTAAAGAACTCTTGTAATGGCCGATTATCGTACTCCCCACCATTATCAGATTGAAGAATCTTCACTATAGCTAAAAATTGTGTGCGAATCATGGAACAAAAGGATTTGAAAATATCAAGAACTTCACTCTTATGTTTCAACAGGTACAGCCAAGTCATTCAAGTACAGTCATTTACGAAAGTGACAAACCAACGGACCCCAATAGATGAAGTAATCGGGGATGGCCCCCAAACATCACAATGTACTAAAGCAAAATGAGTATCAGTTTTATGCAAACTAGTAGGGTATAGTACCCTATAACTTTTGGCTAATACACACGTTTCACATTTGAAATCGACAGTACTGAAATTCGAGAAGAGGTCTGGAAATAGATGCTTCATGTACCCAAAAGAAGGATGCCTTAGTCGCTGATACCACAGTCGAATTTCTCGCTCCTTGGTGTTATCAACACTTCTTGTCTGATTGACTCTACCGAGACTGAAATCATCAATGTAATATAGATCCCCCCTCCTAGTACCACGACCGATTATCTCCTTCATGAGAATTTCTTAAAGAAGGCAAAAGCTTGGATACATTAGTGCTACACAATTAAGATCAGCAGTGATTTGACTTACTGATAGTAGCTTATTTGACAGTGAGAAAATCAGTAAAGTATTTGGTAGAGATGGAGATAAAGTAGCCAGCTTCCCGTGAATGGATAATCAACACCATTGGCATTAGAAATCCTTAACCGTTTTGGCTGAGTGACTGATGTAAAATCGTTAGGATCATATGTCATATGATCAGTGGCTCCTGAATTGACAATCCAACTACTATCACGTTGATTTGGATAGCTCGTACCTTGATGTCGATTGTCGGGCACGGTAGGCACTCGGTAATGTTAAGAACGGTAGCTATTGTTGAATCAAGCAACGCCACCTTCCGGAACTCCCACTCGATGAGCAACATTCAATCTGGTCGGGCCATTTCACCCTTTACATTCTTTTCCACCATGTTGATACCCATGCGCTTTTGAAACATCGTATCTTGTGTATATCCTTTCTATCGCAATGAGTATGCCTATCTTTCTCTGCTGGTCCAATTGGGCACCATGATCGCTCATTCTTCTTCCTCTTGATGCCATGACACCGCTGGATTGATTATCTCCTCACAAGATCACCGATTGTCTACTATCCTCTCGGACATATAGGGCGTATGCTCTTCTAACATGAAAAGTTTCATCCAGAGAACATAGCTGGATCTGTCCAACGGTCATCCAACCCATCAAGAAAAGTGTATACCTCTCTTTTGTGTGAGAGAGTTATACCCACCGCATCGTAGCACATTCCATCGGGTTTGGCCGACAAAAGTCAATTTCTCCTCCACAAGCCTTGCATGTGTCATTGTAATACTTTAATTGGCTCCACCGGTTTGACTCACCTGGTCACTTTCGTCTCCCGTGATCATAATTGGGATGTATCGCCCTATCGGTAAGCGGCAGCCCCATACCGCTTTTGTCGTAGGTATCGAATGAAAATATCGATCAAAGATGGGTCCATGTTGTTTATCAACCATCCCTTCACGATAGAATCTTCACATCACCGCCGGTAGTGTCGGAACGATGAGGGTTGAGGAAACTCACCATTGATGTATCCCAATTTGTCCTTTCCCGAAATGTACATCTCGACAATCTGGGACCATAAGGCATAGTTAGTATCATCTAACTTAATGCCAATCTGAGTTACCACGGAATCATTGCTTGGAGTGGGTTTCTAACACCTATTCAGGACCTCCACCATTCTTGTGGCTAGGTCTTCCAGAACTGTGTCATTTTGTCCTTTCCCACTTTCCATCATTGCAGATGATTTAGCCATGGTTCTTGTCTAGATCGATGCTTGAGCAAAGATTCTAGAATCCCCGCCTCCGATACCATGTTGGAAAGACGTAAAATCTAAAGAGAGAAACTATAGAGAGTTTGGGAGAATTTTCTTGTATTTCTCTCACGTATACAAAGTTACAACGCCTACTTATAGACTTACAAGAGTTAATGTCCTATCATCTATCAACCACTTAATTGATATCAATCACTAACAGATAACAACCAGCCACCTATCAATCACTAATTGATACATTGATATCTACACTCTCATCTACCAACTCTCATCAAATTTATCTTTGGATGTTCTTCTAGGTTTGGGTTCAGAGTCAAAAGTACCTGGCCGTCGAATCGCAGCTCTGATCCCTCCTCCACCACGAGAAGAGTTACTGTTAATGGGAGTGACATCATCTGGGTGGACATAGGCATGGAGGCCATAGAGAAAAAAGGTAGGGATCTTGAGGAAGGAGAGGAAAACAGCGAGGGAAAGACAAAGAGTGGCATGGAGAATGAGATTGCTGAATGACAAAAAAAAGCATTAAAACAAACAGGTGAGTAAATTTGTTCATTGAAAACGTAAATTTTCATTAATGGTTGCAGCTTACTGCTTTATGAGATATATTTACTAAATTTATTAGTAAACTTACTGGTAAGTTGAATTCTAAAAAAGGTAAATTTTACTAAAAAGTAAGTAAATTTATTTATTGCAAAAGTAAATTTTCATTGATGACTATAACCTACTATTTTAAGCGATGTACTTATTAAATTTTTTAGTAAACTTACTAATAAGTTAGATTCAAAAAAATGGTAAATTTTATTAAAAAGTAAGTAAGTTTGTTTATTGAAAACGTAAATTTTGATTGATAACTACAACTTACTATTTTAACAGATATACTTACTAAATTTCTTAGTAAACTTACCATTACAATATTAGAAAAGTTGCTAAAAATCAAATTTGTTGCTAAAAATGGTAAAAACCTACTATTGCAGGTTATCTCCCTAACGTTACCATAACTCGCGTTACTATAGTATAGTCCTATTGTTATTATTTTTTCTTCATTCATAAACCGAATACGAAAACCACCTTTAGAAAGTGTAAAACGTGCTTGTCCTTAAACATTTGGTATTACACTCTTGTTTAGTCCATGAATTTCATATTCTTTTAGCTAATTTTATCCCGTTAGTTTTTGCCAAGTTTCCAAGTTTATTAGTACTCCTATATAAAATTTTGGCCAAATGATGTCTAAACCTGATAAGAATACATTAATCTTGTAACTCTTCATCGATCTTAAATTCATTCTAATCGCCGCATGTATTACATTTGCTTTTGCCTCATCAAGTAGGTTTTTTTGCCAGAAATCCATTGTTTCTTGCTCAAAACATTTGTTATCATACTTGAATGGAATTAATCAATTGCATCACATTCCTCTGCATTCAATTCGATACCCGCTGAGTTCGTATATCATCCCTTACTCTTCAAAATCATCCTGGAAAAATTGATAGTGTAATTTGAAAAAAAATTACAAATATTATCCTACATGCCTTAAACTGAATTTCTAATTACTTTTTATTTCACAAATATCATACCATAAACGTGTTATGGTATTATTTAAAATAATATTTTGTTCAAATAATCTCATATGCAAACATAGCAATTGTTTGAGAATAGACATCAGAAGGTATTGCATGAGAATTTGGATATGCATCTAATGCGAACTTTCAACTACAAAAAACGATATAGTTTTGTGTTAATTCCAGCAGGATTAGATGGAATTAAGGGTTTGTCCCCAAGGAGGAGTGAGTCCTCTGAGGTGTAGGATTTTAGTATGTTTCCTTAAGGACATGCATTTGCATATGTCACCTCGCCTTTTCCCTTGTTTAATAATTAATTCTCGTGGATCTAGTCTTGATACACAAATTGAGCTCTCAAAAAAATCGAGATAACACTCTATGTCACGAAGTTATCTATTAGATACAATATGATAAATGTCTTGAAAGACATTTACCCTTGATTTGAAGACGCTGAAAGGTAGAATGGAAAATCTTCCAACTTCTTCATTCCATTCTAATGTTTGGTATGACTCTTTACCCCTAAAAAACTAATTCCAACTTTTTTCTAGAATCTCATTCCTTATAAAAATCTAGGGAAAGGCCATTCCTACCATATTCAGAAAATATCTAAATTATCGGAGTCAAAATTACCCTTCTGTATTCTATATTTCTATTTCCTGTATATCTATTTATCTTTCATATATATTAATTTGTCATTTACTTTATCAAATATTAGGTCTATTTTGTGAGTTTAATGAATAAGTCTATTACTCTTTTTACTTAGGAATAATTTTAATTCTATTTAATGATTTTTCTTTCTTTTTACTTTGAAATTAAATATTCAGTTGACATTTTTAATATATTTTTATTCACAATATTGGATTATATGATAACATTTGTTAATTCAAACAAACAATAACATGTGAAAGTACATTCATATGAAGTTAAAAATTTTTTTTTAAAAAAAAAGAAAAAGTAAATCCACTAGATTATCTACTAAGGCACAATTACATTTTTCTATTTAAAAATAGTTTTAAAACCATCCGTAAAAATCAAGGGCAAAAGAATTTAACGTATGAACGATTTGATTTAACATGTATGAAAATACACCTGGATTCAACATACATGTAATTTAAATTTTTAATTTAGTTACAACTGCTATTCACCTATTACAATTGTATTACAGTTAGTATTCACCTATTGTAATTGTATGCTATTAAAAAGTCATGTTCTCGCTTAATAAGTTATTGTGATTTTATACTATTAAAAATTTATTTATTAATTAATAATTCATTTGTTTCTAAATCAAGATGTGTATACAATATTATATATAGGGGTAATTAAATTAATATAGTAGTTTTTTTTTCATTTTGTTAAGTCCTTAATTGTGCACATAATTTATGGAGATTTCCCTTTTATTGTGCCAAGATAATTGTGTTAATTGCTTGATTCTACTCATATTTGATTCTTGGCATTTATTTAGGTCATTGGAATTATTTGAGCTTGCAGTCCAAATTTGGTGGAAATTTCAGAACCCCAAAAGCAAGGCGGACGAGATTTGATGGAAGAAGGATTGAAAAACTCCCGCTCTAAGAGTGATTGAAGACTTTATTTTATTTTATTTTTAGAATTGGTAAAAGACAATTTATTTTATTTGGAAGTTGTAATTGGTTTCTATTTTACTTTATTATTGCTTTTTAGTAAGTTAGACTCAATTAGGACCGAAATTCTAAATAGGGAATCTTAGGTTTTCTATATATTATGAGCCAAGCCGTGCTTGAGTGGTGAGGAACCCACGCAATATCTAGAAAATAAAACTCCTTCAGTAGGTTGTTTCTTGTTTCTTCCTTTGGTTAATCGTGGCTGAAAGTTTCTCAAACAATTTGGACGCGATCTCCACGAGGCTAAGCTAAATCTCTTATCTACTCAAAGTGACTCAAGGCTAGTCCATATCATTTGTGAGATCTAATCGAAGTTTTATTATTTCTTTAATTTGTTACTATTCATACGCTCTCGATTAATTGATCGAGGTTATTTTGTTAATTGAGTATCATGCTGATATTTAATTTAACCTAATAGCTCATCACAAATTAATCCAATTGAATATGAATCGCTCATTTAGTTAATAATAGTGGCCACCACCATAATTGGTTTTATGTTGGGAAACGTAAGATCTAACTTAAAATGAACCCCCAGCTGTTCATTAGGTTGAGTTTTCTAACTTTTAATGCAATTGATAATTAAATTCCTATGGTCGCACTCTGTGGTTGTTTCGTTAGAGAAGGCTAACGGTTGTACCTTGACCGTCAAAAAAAGTAAGGAAAACCGGTTGTCGAACTTGTTGGCTATATAACTAACCTAGTGACAAATGAATGAAATATCTTTGCATATATCAATGATCACTTGACGGACCGTCTGGAAAGTTTGTTCCTCGAGTAGAATTTCATTACCCGTTATTTCTATTAAATTATTCTCCTGGTGATTTATTTATGGTATTTTCATTTTTCATTTCCTCATTTTGTTTATTTTAGCTCTTTCCGCCTATCACATCCAAACCCCCATTTTCCTGACTTAGAAAGAAACAATTTCTACCCGCTCTCGAGGAGAGATCCCTTACTTGCCACTCATAGTTAATATTTTCTTAAAGATAATTCTCGTATATCAATGGTTTAGTATACCCTTGGAATCGTGAAGCTCAGAACTCCATTGCACATCCCAGTCCCCGCCCAAGACTAATTATTTTATAATTGTGGTGGTAATTAGGGGATTTTAATATTTATTATTGTAATGTGTTCTGCACCACAATTTTAGGCAAATCTTTTAAGTTATTTTTTTGTTTGATATATTTTCTTTGATTTGTTGTTGATTTATGGCTTACAATGCTCTTCCATTTGGTCATGGACAAAATTTCAATTACTATGAGGGAGTTCATGAGTTAAATGTCCATCCATTCAACAACAATTATTTGAATTAACGTCTTATTCGAATGGGCCAGGAATCAAGATATAAACCATCCCAACGTACACGTATTGCCCATAGTGAGAGAGTCTGGAGGCGTGAACATGATTGGTAACATGCCCATGTTCCGTAGGCGCATGACCCATATGCCAACACATATAATTCGGGGATTGAGGGATCATCCCAACATGAGCTATGGTGGAAATTGGCAACAAAGTTTCTCAATTATCATCAAGAATACCGCCATCACACCTATTTGAGAATCAACCGCTCTGCATCAAAACAACCTTGAGAATAATTAAAACATTAGCCTCTAACACTTTCAGCAGAAATGTTTAAAACCGAGAAGCATTCATTTTCCACGTGAAACCGGGAAAGTGCAAGCATTGAAATTTGGAGAATCGTAAATGGTCAATGGTACAGGCCGTTTATTAGCATCTCAAATTTCTGAAAATTGCCCTCATGTGATCATTGTCAACTCCGATCCAAATATGAGTGCAACTACCTTGAAAATGGTGAAGAATCGCATTCAAAGGGAAAGATCTAAACATGCAGCTTGAAGAGGTTGTTGAGAAAGATGTAACGGACCTCAACTTCAAATCCTCAAATCTCCAAATAAGGTCCACTAATCAAACCCAATGGTGATATCTTCTTCATCTCCCAGCCAACAGACTCTTAACTCTAATTTTATATTTTCCACTAATGAGATTGATTGTTACCGTAAGCTTTGAGTTTCATGATTGTGAATAAGTTAAGAGCCCACGGATGACTATTAAGCTTTTAATAGTCACATGGTATCGAAGTAATCAGAACAAAGTCATTGTTTTTGTTTGAGTTATTCTCAGTCAAGGAAAGAAAAGAGAGCTCAGCGTGAAGATTACTCTACTTATGAAGGGTATGAAAATTAATGTAGAGAAGCAGTGAAACGAGCTACAAGATTTTATCCTCCTTGAGCAAATAAGGCTTTGTTGTCTAGCCAAAGACATTAAAGAAAGGCCACTTGGGAGGCAAACCCAAGAATTTTATTTTTTTTGTTATTTCTGTTGTTAAATTTGATTTTTTTTCCATATTTCGAAGTTTTATTTTTATGCTGTTTTCATTTTCTTGTTTTAATGCAAATTTGTTTAGGTCTTCAGCGTGTGTACAAACTTTGCTCAATGAGTTTTTCGTTTGACTTGGACGTAAGATCCTTCAGCTAGGAGGGGCTCACGCCTTTATGGGGGAAAGTCTTCCATCACATTTTATCTACACAAAATTTTGACGTAGGGTTTCATCTATGCGTATGGTCTACTGTAGCTGAGAAAAGGCTGCACCAAAAAAAAAAAACTAGCAGGGATGGATGAAGACTCTTCAAGTTATGGCGTGTCTTTGGTTGTGGGAAAGTCTTCTGCCCCAAAAAAAAACTCCTCATCATAGATCCCAAGATTCTGGTTCTAGGCTGCTCCCACTTTACCAACTATCACCTAGGATCTTGTCACCAATCTCCGAAATATAGTTGATCGATACCCCTCCGTGATTCGTGGAAGTTTCATGTCCCCTTAATGTTTCTTTTTTTTCTTAGTTCTTATCTCACATTGTATAATAAGATTTAGACGGAGGAATACTTTGGTTTGTTGATACTTTTCCTAGTTTTTTCAATTTTAGTTTCAGTTTTGTTTTAATTCTTCAACTCTAGTTGTTTGTTGGTGTTCTTTCTTTTTTTTTCTTTATGTTTAGTGGGTTATGTGGTTGAAATGCGTGAAAAGTATAATGGCATTTGCATGAATATTCTATTTACTTGCAATTGATCAAAGAGGATGTTCTTGACATGACATATAGCCATTTATGAGTTTTTGAGCTTAAATATCTTATTATTCAAATTTTATTCTTCATCGCTTAGAGTGTACTTATCAAGCATCAAGTTAGATCATTCTAGAACTTAAGCTTGACATACATGTCGAGACCACATTATTGAATTTGATGCATGAAATGATAAGCAAGACTAGGTTTAACCCTTTTGGCTTTCTAAAGACCTATTCCAATTATATTTTCCTACTAGTTGCTTTGGCCTTTAAACCCTTGACAAAAGCTAACCCAGTAATAATAAATATTTAAACCTAACTGCCCACAGAATACTCCGAAGCAACTGTATGGATCAAGGACCTGACGTGTAATGGTTACCGGCTTCACCTCGATTCCAAGGAGTTTACCTAACCGATATACCAGAAATTAACCGTAGAATTTAATTTGTAAAAGTGGTGTAGGGTCGCCTCCTCGTGGAACGGTAGGAAATTGTTTCTTCCAAGTTACGTGAAAACGTGGGTTTGATGAATAGAACTAGAAATAAAAAAATAGATTAAGGAAATGAGAAATGAAAATACCAAACCAAAATGAATCACCAAAGAACTAATAGAAGATAATTTAATAAAAATGCAAGTAGTGAAATTCTACCCAAAGGGAACAACTTCGTGCACACCAATCATTCATCATTGATGCAAGAATAATTCAATCATTCACTGGGTTAGTTATAGTTATCAACAAGCTCCACAACCAGCCTTTCCTTCTTTTTTTTTTCGACAGGTACGCACCGCTGACCGCTTCCCAACCGATAACAACCCTAGGTACAACCGTAGGAATTTAATTATCCAATTGCATTAAAAGTTAGAAAACCCAACCCCAACCAATGAACACGCCAAGAGGGTCCATTTAAGCTAGATCACACGCTTCCCAACATAAGCCATTTATGGTGGTCGCCACTTGTAATTAACTAAATGAACGACACGTATTCAATTAGTTAATTTGACAAGAGGCTATTAAATTAATTCAAATATCTGCCACACTCACTAACTAGTAACCCTCAATCAATCAATCCGTAAAACGTATTAATAAGAACAAATTAAAAGAAAGGTTAGAGATTCGATTAGATCTCACTTCCTGGACCGCCTTCGAAGCTGCTCCCCTTGAGTAGATTAGGTTCTAGCCGCCCTCATGGGAATTTATCCAACAATTGTTTGAGAAGTTCTCAACCATAGTAATAAGAAAAGAAAATAAATAAAGAATTTTAATCAACAAGCCCAAGGCTTCCTTTACTGAAGTCACACTTGGTGACTAATCACAAGGGAAAAGTATTACAAAACGAAAGAAAGAAGAAGGAAGACAGCAGGCCAAACTTTTTCTTTCAAACTAAGTGATCAATCCAAGAAGAAAATTGGAAGAAGAAAACCATGAAGACTTTCGCCTTCCCTCCTCGTCAGTGGACTCCCGGGCGTTTGGTAGTAAATTAAATAGAAACCAGCTTTCCCAATCACTTAGAACCTAGTCCCAATTGAGTCTATATTTTCTCCCAAAAGCATGAAGTTAAAAACTCAATTACTAATTATTAAAGGGGATCTCTAACCAATTACTGAAAATAAATAAAGTCTTCCACCAATGGTAGGAATTGTCGCTGAGAGATTTCTTCCACATAATTCCTTCTTCACAGCCCAATGTAGGCCACACGCCTCCTTGAAGGGACTTTCACCAGAGCTTTTAATCTTCAACATTCCATAACCCCGTGGAACCCAAAATCACTTAAAACCAAATATGAGTAGAATAAGGCAATTAAAACCATATCTAGGCCATAATTAGTGGAAAATATCCACAATCATCCAAGGTAATAATTGAAGGCAGCGTAATACCAGAACCCCCTGAGATCTCCAAACAATGCTTGCCCTTTACAAGCATTCATTCAAAAAAACTCAAATCCAATCAACCATAGAATAGCATAATCATACTGACAATCCATTATTTCCTTGACATCATACAAATTGTGATATAAGACTTGACAATGTTCCTCTATATTCAGTATGCCCCTACCGTTAGAGAGCTTAATAGGGATATGTACGAACCCAATCAACACCATAGAAAAGAATCAATAAGCTTATTAATTATCACATCTAACCACTTGAATAATCGAAGTTCAAATGCAAGAATCAAAGATGTTGTCAACTGGCGTTGATAAACCACGTGGGCTTGAGGTAAAGGTTGATAAAAGGTAAAAATTAGGCTCATAAATTCAAAGAAAATTCCAAAATGTCTTGTGATCGATATCATTTTCATATCATCTTCATTTGGATCTTCTGTTAAACAACTTCTAGTATAGTGTTTGCCGCAAAAAAAGCGATTAATTCCACTATCAACACAGCACTTTGTTTTTTTTCAAACGCGCCCCACCCAACATCTTTCCCTTTTCTTTCGTTTTTCTCTTTTCCGATTTTTTTTTTTTTTTTTTTAAGACTTTTTCCTTTTTTTTTCTTTTTTTTCGCTTTGTTTTTTTTTCCCTTTTTTTTTCACCATATAATGAACATAAAGCACTTGCTAACTGAGATTAATCATCTATATTACCTTCTCATGATATCCCATACAAACAAAAACACATTAAGTCACTTTGACATAAGGTTCAAACAACTGGGGCAGAAAAACGGGTTACAAGGGTGATCAATGTGTTGTTAAACAAAGAGAAAAGGTCTAAGGTCCAACTGTCAACTAGTGGAAAAAATAGTGAATGGGTGGTTTTAGAAAGCCAAACGGTAAATCCAATCCTTATCATATCCCTGCACCAAATTCAATAATTGGCTCGACATCGCATATCATAGCAAGTTCTAGAATAATTCAGCTAGGTGTGATAATTACACTCAAAAAAACAAATTCAGAGCAACATTTGAATAATGGTCAATTTAAGCTCAAAAGCTCACAAATGGCTATATATGTCAAGAACATCCCTTTTCAACCACTAAGTAAATAATGTAATATTCATGCCATTTCCATTCTACTACTCTTGATCGCAATTTAACCACAAAATACCCACTCATCATAGGGAAGACAACACCAACAAGCAACTAGAGAATAAAATGAACAAAAATAGAAACCAAGTTGAAAACAAACCAAAAAAACTAAAATAAGAGTTATCAAAGCTTATCAAAGCCAAACTAATCCCCCACACCTAAACATGACATTGTCCTCAATGGAAAAGAGAAGAGAAGGAACGGAGGACTCTCAAGAACGCAGGCTAGGGCCGGAAGGAATGATAGTAGGGACCCATAGACTCAAAGAAAGCCTCCATAGTCCCCGCCATGCGAGATAACGGAGCTCAATAGCCTCCAAACGACCCATCCATGGATGAAGTCGCTCCTCCAGCGATGAAGACTGCAACGCCGTGAAAATGGCGGAGGGCGAGAGGAAGGAACCGCCTCACTGAAGAGTGGAAGGCCCAACATCCGGAGAAGCCATGATGGAGTGGAACGGGTACCCGCTCACCAGTAGGGTGTAAAGTGACACCACCGTTGACGCGACGGATGATGCCCATCCGCCCAAGCAATCAACGCCGAGAGGTCCAGCCAAACAAGCCACATGTTTAGGCTTTTCAGCACGGGTTGCAATGCCAAGTTGAATCATTTGATCAGCCAAATAGGTAATGACAGAGCCCACTAATTGGTTTATTAGGCCGAGACGACCGCTCGATTTGAGAAGTTACCCAACACCCAAATTGAGCCTCTTTGTTGACCATGCACCACAAAAAATAGAACTCGGCCTTGTAAGGTGCCGTGAGTTGTCCCCGCCCGTAGAATGTATAAGCTAGAAGCCGCTGAATCAATCTCAAAACAGATCCTTCAAAAAATGCCTAGATTTGCTAGGGTTGTACACCGCCTTATCAATGGACCACCTCCAAAATGTCAATATAGTCGAAACAAAAGGCTTCACATAATCACAAGTACTGTAAGATAGGTTTTGATGTAACCTCAGCTTCCTCCACAATCCCATAGCACATTAAAGTGAAGACACACAAATGACACACATGACCCTATTAAATTTAATCACACCGGGTATCCAAAGTACTGGGTCGAACAAACCTAAAAGTGGAGAAAATTCCCAATGCATGACAATTGTAGCACCAGCGTAAATCTCCCCAACCAATATTAGAGAATAACTGAAAACTTCATCATCGAATTTTTTTTTAACTTAGCGAAAGTGCGGATTTGATGCACTACAAGCAAAGAAACGGGCCCCTAATCTGCTTCAAAACGAGCCCTGTTGCTCAACAAATAACCCCTCAAGAGACGCTCCCACATGAATGCCATCATACTGGTATAAACCCGTAGGTAAGCCTAACCGGGAACGCTTGTCGAGAAGTAGTAGCTCCGGGTGCAAGGTTTAGGCCGTGGGCTGGGCGAATTTGATCGGGCTTTTCCTTTTTTTTGAAGACTTTGTTTAGTTTAGCCATGGCTAGGTATCAAAATCCCAAGGCTCACGAAGAGTCCACAAACACCCAGGAAACCACAGTAAAGCAAAAATGCACCAACGTAACTACCCGTGAAAATCAACAACTCATCAAGTGCAACAGCCAACAAGCATCGTAAAAATACACCAAATCACTACATATTAGAAGAATGACCAATTTGGAAGCAAGCCAATTCCACTAAACAGCACACAATGCGCAACCAACCAAGCAACTCAATCGTCGCCACAACAATAATAGAATAAAATCGACCTCGCCATAAGTAGAATTGCATCGCCTACACTTAGACTAATCCGGCCTCCCTATGAAGTTGAACGAACAAACCCGGCCACTAGCGAGTGGCCAATTTGAAAGCGCCAAAGATGAAGCTGTGGGCTACGTGAAGAACAAAGAACAGAGGGAGGGAATTCACGTAGGAGAACTGAGGAACAAATGGAGAAATCGGAGAGGGAGTTATAGTAGGGTGCACCGGCGCCATGGGAAGCAAAAGTGCAGAAAAGCACAAGACATGCAAGGTAGTAACCATGGCGGCCCAAAGATCAAGAACAACCGTGCAAGAGGACTGGAGCAAAGAAATGAGGAAACCAATCGGCAAAGCAAAGCAAAGGCCGGAGGGTCGGTGGATGTATGCGGACCTAAAGCCCTGGGAGCTTTTTTACAAAGAAGAATGCGACTGCGGATCTGTCGAAGTTAAAAGAAGCTAATGCAGCTAGCCAGACTCTGGAAAGAACAAAGAGCTAGCTGGACGGAAAGCGTAACCCGAAGAGGAGAGGCAACCTTGAGGGCACAACACAAACTGAGGCTATCTCTGAAATACAGAAGCAATTTTACAGAAGAGAAGCAATAGGTAAACCCAGCTCAAGGCAAGCAAGGGATTTAGATACTGACAAAGATAATGCTCTGAGGTGGTGGGGCGGTCTGCAAGAATGGCGACGCTGAGCAGCAGAAGCTTAGTGGGTCACAAGTAACCCAAGAGCGAGAGCCCCGATCCTGGCAAAGAACGTCTGACCCATGAGCAACAAAGAACTCCTGCGGACCTAAGAAGGCCTACGGCTATGACTGGGTCAAGTAAACAGATCGAAAGCAAAACAAGAACAAAAGGAAAAGAAAACAAAAGAAAACAAGAAGGAAGAAGATTGAGCATGGAAAGGAAAGTGGAAGAAAGAAGGAAAACAAAACAGACCAAAAAAAGGAAAGGTAGGATCTCTCTGATTTTTTTTTTTTTTACCTTGAACATTGTCTTAAAGCAGAAGACTTCCAAGATTTATAAGCTACCATAACGAGAGTCTTTCCACTTTTTTCTTTTTTTTTTTTTTTCTTATGACAAGAACACTCGCGTAAGACTGCCAGATTACAGCCAAGGCACGCCATAACGGAGAGTCTTCTGACCAAAAAATGTTTGTAGATTGAAAATGTGACCGTAAGATTCTTCTCCCATAACCAAGGCACCTAACGCGGAAAGTCTTCAGTTCAAGCTAAACTAAAACTTTACTCGTGATCAAATTTTTTTGCACACACATCCAAGGCCTACAAACACAAAATTTCTGTTAAAACAAGAAAATGAGAGATCCTAAGAAATAAAAAAGTTAAAGGATGGACTAATCAAAACTCAACAAAACGAAATAATCTGTGCCAAAAATGGAAAAATACAATAGTTTCCCTGGCTTAACGCCTTTATTAGACCTCACTAAAGCTCAAGTTGTAAAATTAGGGTTCTTCAAGAGTGATAATTCCACTTCCTCAATATTGTAACCTTCATAATAGGCTGCGTGACCATTAACCACAAACTTCTTTGGCCTTCAAATGAATTTCCAATCGCACCAAAATGAAAACATTAGAGACGTCTATTAAATGGACCAATCCAACGAAGAACGCCTGTGAAAAGTTTGAGTCTCTGAGGATAAAGAAGCACTTTGTCCCACTTCAAATGTTTTCTTGAAATCGCTGGTCATGAAAAACTTTTCTCTCCTTGTAAATCCATGCATTCTCATAGGCTTCATTCCTTAACTCCCTACTCCCTGTAATTGAGTTTCTATTTTCCCCAAAGACCTCGAGATGTTGCACTGCTTAATAGCCCAAAATGCTTTGTGCTCATATTCTGGCTGTGAGATGGCACGTTTACAAACACCAACCTATAGGGAGACATCCCAATAGGTGTCTTATAAGCTGTCCAGACGCCTGTGAGTGCATCTTCCAACCTCAAGCTCCAATCCTTCCGACAAGGACCATTTTCTCCAAGATTGATTTGACTTCTATTTGAAATCTCCGCTTGTCCATTGGTCTGTGGATGATATGAGGTGGAACTTTATGATTTTCATACCGACGGAGCAAAGCTGCAATTACCCTGCATGTAAATGTTTTCCTCTATCAAGCAATCATGGCTCCTTGGCATTCCAAAGCTTATAACAAAAAATATGGTTTTCAACTAAATCGCAACTACTTTAGAATCATTAGTCCGTGGCTTTGGCTCCACCCATTTGGACACGTAGTCAACATGTGCCAATAAAAATATATAAAACCATAAGATGAGGGAAAAGGACCCATGAAGTCAATACCCCAAACATCAAAAACTTCACAAAATAATAATCTGGTATTTGGTCTCTCACGGGATATATTATTGGCCACCCGCTGACATCATCACATGACTTTGCAAAACACGTAAGCATCTTTAAAGAGGGTAGGCCAGAGAAACCACTTTCTAACACCCAATTTAGCAGTTCGTTTGGCCAAAATGGCCACCACATGCATAAGAGTGACAAAAAGTTAAAATGGATTGAATTCGACTCACCACGATTCACGCATCACTTGATCAGCCGCATGACTTCCAAAGATAGGGTCATCCCAAACAAAAATACTTGGCATCACCTTCGCTTATCCCTCTAGGCCTCAGCCAACCCGCAGTGATTGATTAGTGACTATAAAATTTACATATCAAGATACCAAGGCGTAGACTAATTAATGGCAAGTACTGCTCGTGAAACGCTTCTCAACGGTGGGTCCTCAGATTGTAAGCAAACCACTCAAGTGATCCACTCAGGTGCTTTCGCCCACTTTATCCTTATCTCCAATCAAACTCAGAGGAGCGTAATCCATCTGATGAGTCGGTTTGCATCCCTTTCGTCAACAAGTATCTCAAGGCTGCACGATCAGAAAATTATTACTTTTGCACCCACAAATAAGACCTAAATTTTTCTAGTGCAAAAAACAAATAATTCCTTTCTCGCCAGTTGTAGAGTAATTGTCAGCTCCATTCAAGGCCTTGATGCATAATAGATCGATGTGCTGCCTTGCCAATTCTTTTGTCCCAAGACCTGCCCCATCAGATAATCACTATTCTAGGCCGCATTACTCTTTCTGATGGGAGGTTCCACCTGGGGTTGAATGATGTGGGTGCATGTCAATGACTCTTCAATTTATCAAACGCCACCTTGCATTCAAGCAGTGAAGTCGAACGGTATGTCCTTTGCAATAACTTGAACAAGTGTCTAACCTTTGAAAAGTCTCTTGATGAATCTCTATAAACCCGATGACCCAAAAGGAACGCATTCTCCCATTAACTTACGGGGTAAGGTAAAGTGTAAATAATATCTATTTTTGCTTTATCTACTTCTATTCCCTTAGCCGACACAACATGCCCTAGGGACAATACCATGATCCACCATAAAGTGGCATTTTTCACTAAGAACCAAATTGCTTCCATGCACCTCTTTCAAAATTTAGATTATCAAGACATTCTTCAAAACTATTCCCATATACACAAAAATCATCCATGAACACCTCAATAATTTTTCCACGTGATTCGAGAGAAAATACTTACCATACACCTTTGAAACGTTGTTGGTGCATTACAGAGACCGAATGGCATCCTCCTGTAAGCAAAAGTAATCAATGGGCATGTGAACGGTTCTTTCTTGGTCTTCCTGCAATGGCAATTTGGAAGTAACCTGAAAACCATAAGGAAGCAATAGTAAACACCGGGCAGCCAATCTCTATCATTTGATCAATAAAAGGAAAGAGGGAAATGGTCCTTGTTTGTGACCGATTTAATTTTCTCAGGTTTATGCATTGACGCCATCCCTGTAGGCTTTCCTCGACGGGACCATTTCTCCTCTTGGTTCTCTCTACAGCTACTTCCCGCTTTTCTGGACCACTTGACTGGCTCACCCATGGCTATCCGAGATAGTAAATATGATACCCACCTCCGCGTGAGTTTAAGTATCTCCTTTTAACCACTCCATCATGGTTCAATCTTCAGGAGTTTGCCTTACCGGGTTTTGTGCATCGGCCTCAAGTCAGATCCGATGCATGCACAAGGATGGACTGATGTTCCTTATGTCTCAAGCATATGCTCCACCCAATCGCTTCTCTTATGATCTCTCTAAGAAGGATGCATCTAACTTCTCCTCTTGACTTCATGATAATTGTGAAGAAATAATAACTGTAAAGTGTCTCCCTTATCTCCAAGAAAGCATACTCAAATGGCTCTGAGAGGTTTGAGTTTTAACTGGGTGCCCGACAAATGTAAGGCAACAATTTTGTTGGATTTCCTGATAAAAAGAGAATTTACTTCATACCTTGAGGAAATAAAGGGAGTTGAATGTAAGGCCTCAAGACATGGCACAACTCCTTCACTGATCTCCATCTCGTGAGGTTCTCCCAAGTCCAAGTGCTTTGGTCAATGCCACCCTAGTGCATCTTTTCCATCTAATTCAAGAGTTTCCGCATAATGGGCCCAATAACACTTAAAGAAAAAACTGAGTTAGATTCTTTTCTGTACTTCATTGCATCAAAGATATTAAATGTACAAAGTTCCCATCAAATTCCATTGATAAAGTACTCTCATTCACATCTATTTTGGTCCTAGCAAGAGCTTAGAAAAAAGGCCTCCACCTAACAAAATAGGTGACGGATTTAATGCTCTTTCATCTCCCATATCTAGACATAAAAATCACTGAAATATAAGCTCATTAACTTGCACCAAAACATCTTCAACGTAACCCCTCGTGATAAGCATTAGTAAATGGTTCCGCTAGTTGAATGATGATGCCAGCCTCCTTAAGTGGGCCCAAGATTCGTAGAGGTATAAATGGTTTTAGGCATCACATTAATTGAAGCCCCTAAATCTAGCATTGCCTCTCCAATCATGGTATCTCCCATTTTACAAGGGATTGTGAACATACCTGATCCCCACACTTAAGGAGCTTCCCTCCAAGCACTGACACGCTTTTCTCCCACAACCACTCTTTCATCACCCTTAGCTTCCTTTTATTATGCACAAGTCCTTCAAAAATTTATACTTTGGTACTTGCTTGATTGCATCCAGTAGGGATGTTAATCTATTCTCCCAAACACGCCCAAGATTTCTTTTCTCCTTTTTCCTTTTTCGTCTCCAACCTACAAGGAAAAGGAGTAAATTAGATTTAACCGAATTGAAGGATTAGAGGTTACCTTGGCCCCTGGGAGTGTGTCCCCTCCTCTTCTATCTCCATTTTCAACCCTCTTCTTCATTTTGTTTTTCTGCTCCTTTGACTTTGGTCTTCCACCTCTCTACCACCTCTCAATGTCATGGCAACCGACATTTTGGGATTAGCCTCAGTGCTGTCAGATGGTAATTTCCCAAAACGTGAGACTCCAGCCGGTTGATTGTCAGAGCCATGTGGCTTATTTGAGTCTCCAAATTTTTCTTATACCGCCCTAGTCTCCGTTGAAACCTGGGTAGTGCTGACAGTTGCTCTCTGAAGTTGAGCAAAGTGCTCTGCATAAATTCTTTTACAATATCCCTCTAAAGAGCTTCCAGATTTGTAGATGAAGGTTGGGATTTTGCTTGATAGGGTCTGCTGGAAACCTGGGACGGTTCACAAATGAGTTTTTGTTTGTTCCCTATAGCTGAAATTGGGGTGATCTCACCCTGGATTATATGTGTCGGAGTATGGATCATATTGCCATGCAGAACTCCAGCCATGTTAAACCCTGTTCTACTCCCCTTCTTGCAAAGTAGTGGCATGCATCGGAGTGGCCGGTGTTTGTGGCTGCATCCCACGTGACCTTGTTTGAGTGTCTCCAGAAACCCGTGAAGCCACTTGTCGAATGGCGGATGTTAACCTGACAACCGCTGTTGAACGTGATGAGGATTCTATTTCATTGACTCTACTTGGGTTAGTTTCACGAGCCAAATTGCTGAGAATTTTTCTGCCATTTCTCCCCATGAGATTCCAAGCTTCCCGGTGTTTTATTTACCGCTCCCCAATCGGCAAAGATCAATGGCTGTCCGCATGATTGAAGTCCTTCATAAAGTATTGATCAACAAATTGTTCACTAATTTGACGCGGAGCATGTATCTAGTGCACAACTTGTTGAACCTTTCCCCAATAGTCGATAAAACTTCCCGGGTATTGCTTAATCGATATCTCCTTTCTCAAACTTGCAGCCCGGGATGCAGGAAAGTATTTTTCCAAGAACTTCTTTTTTAATTGAGCCTGTGTTGTGATACCACCCAGCGGTAGGTAGTACCCAATCTTTTGCTCCATCTTTGAGAGAGAAAGTGGAATGCCTGAAGTTTAATCTGCTCTTCTGGACCAGAGGCTTTATATCTGGAACATATCACTTCAAATTCTTGAATGTGTTTCAGGTTCTTCACCGACAAACCGTGGTATGTGGGCAAAAGATGGATTAGCCCAAATTTCAACTCGAATGAAGTATTCTCACCGTGAGTTGAAATGTAATGTCAGGGCTGCCGAGTGAGATCCCGAGCAGCCAATTCCTCTTAGTGTTCTAGGAGCTGCCATGTTCATTTCTTCTTCTAATCACTCCATTGATTAGTCGAGATTCCGCAATTGAGATCCCGAATATGTAAGTGGCTAAAAAATTTTCTCTCAGGTTCTCGGCTCCTTTCTAGTCTCATTTGGCTGTCTTTCACCGATCGTAAGTCAACTCACCAGACGAGAAGAACGCGGCATAAACTAGCAAATTTACTCAAATATCAAAAAATAAACAAATAACCCAAAAGAAACAAATTAACCTAAACACCGTCCCGAACGAACGCCAAAATTGACACATGTGCCGTTTAACCCGGTAATAATAAATATTTAAACCTAATCACCAGAATACTCCCGAAGTTAAATGTATTGATCCAAGGACTCGATGTGCAATGGGTTACCGGTTTCACCCCGATTCCAAGGAGTTTACCTCAATCCGATAGACCAGAAACAACCGTGTGAATTTAATTAATTTTGCAAAAGTGGCAAGTAGGGTCGCCTCCTCGTGTGGAACGGTAGGAAATTGTTTCTTTCCAAGCTGTTAGAAATGGGGTTTGATGGAATAGAACTAGAAATAAAGTAAATAGATTAAGGAAATGTAGAAATGAAAATACCAACCAAAATGAATCACCAAAGAACGAATGAAGATAATTTAATAAAAAATGCAAGTGTGAAATTTCTACCCAAAGGAACAACTTCGTGTACGCCCAATCATTCGATCATTGATGCAAGAATAATTCAATCATTCGTCAATTGGGTTAGTTATAGTTATCAACAAGCTCGATACAAACCGCCTTTTCCCGCCTTTTTTTCGACCAGCGTACTGCCACCGTTGACCGCTTCCCCAACCATAACAAACCCTAGGTACCCGTAGGGAATTTAATTATCCAATTGCATTAAAAAGTTAGAAAACCCAACCCCTAACCAATGAACACGCCAAGAGGTCCATTTAAGCTAGATTCACACGCTTCCCCAACATAAGCCATTTATGGTGGTCGTGTAATTAACTAAATGAACATATTGACCAATTCACCAGTTAATTTTGATGCTAGGCTATTAAATCAATTCAAATACCGGCCACAATACTCACAATTAAAATAACCCTCAATCAATCAATCCAAAACGATCTAATAGTAAATAAATTAAAAGAAAGGTTGAGATCTCGATTAGATCTCACAAATTTCCCCTGACCTGCTCGAAGCTTCTTGAGTAGATTAGGTTCTAGCCGCCCCTCAGTGGGAATTCCATCCAACAATTGCTTGAGAAGTTCTCAACCATAGAAATAATAAGAAAAGAAAATAAAATAAAGAATTTAATCGCCAAGCTTCCAAGGCTTCCTTTACTCGAAGTCACACTTTGGTGACTAATCACAAGGGAAAAGTACAAAACAAAGAAAAGAAGAAGGAAGACGCAGGCCAAACTTTTCTTTTCAAACTAAGTGATCAATCCAAGACAAAAATTAGGGAAGCAAGAAATGAAGACTTCGCTCCTTCCTTCCGTCAGACTCTCTCCTCGGCGGCTTGGATGGTAGCTAAATAGAAACCTAACCTTTCCTAATCACTTGAACCTAGCTGAGTCTATTTTTAAAAGCACAATAATAAAAGGAAAAGGAAACCACTACTTAAAAATCCCTAATTAAAAGTGGTCTTCAACTAATTACCATCAAAATAAATAAAAGTCTTCCACCAATGGTAGGAATTGCTTAGGGATTTCTTCCATGTAATTCTCTTCTTCACAGCTCCAATGTAACGCCGCCACTTCTATCCTTGAAGGGGTCTTCTGAATTTTCACCAAAATAGAGCTTTTAATCTTCAATTAATTCCAAGAACCTAAAATCAATACCTCCCTCAAACCAAATATGAGTAGAATAAGGCAATTAAAACCATATCTAGGCCATAATTGAGGGAAAATATCCACAATTAATGTGTACAATTAAGGACTCAACACCTTTTCTTTGTTAAACAACACATTTTATCACCCTTTAACCCCTTTGTTTAAGACCTCTTTGTTTGAACCCTATGTCAAAGGAATAACTTAATGTTCTTTTACATGATGATATCACAAGTGAAGGGAGTTGATTATATCTATAGCTAGCAAGTGCTTTTATGTTCGTATGTTATCATGTCTTGCTTCTCTTAAAAAAAAAAAGAAAAAAATGAAAAAAAAATCCCAAAAAAAAAAAACAAAAAAACAAAAAAAGAAACAAAGAAAAAAAGTGTATGGAGCACCCTTGAAAATAAGTGTCGTGGTTTTGATAGGGAGTCAATCCTCTTGTTTTGTATGCACTTGCTATGCTTGGGAGTTGTTGTCATATTTAAGAGTTAACTATGTGAATGAAGATGGTATTTCAATCATGCAAAGGATGATGAGGTATTCTCTTTGACATTTATAACCTAAATTACCTTTTTTGTCCAACTGTTTCAAGCCCCTACAACCCCTTGTTAAAGACCCTTTGATTTTTGCATTTGAATTCCTTATTTAGTGGTGGAGATGTGATAGATTAGCAAGCTTATGGCAATGAACTTTCTATGGTGTTGGATTTGAGTGTACATGTCCCCATTAAACATCTTGAGTGCATACACACTATTTTCCATGATCGATTGTCAAGTTTTGAACATCCCAAATTTGATGAGATTGTTGAGAAAGATGGAGTATTTGTGCTAGTCTATTATGCTATTCTACATTTGTTATTTTGAGTCTGAAGTTTGGATTAGAGAATGCTTGAGGCAAGCATCCCCTAGGTGTGGGAATTTGTTAAGTCCTTAATTGTGCACATAATTTATGGAGATTTCCTTTTATTGTGCCAAGATAATTGTGTTAATTGCTTGATTCTACCTATTTGATTCTGGCATTTATTTAGGTCATTGGAATTATTTGAGTTTACAGTCCAAATTTGGTGGAAATTTCAGAACTCCCAAGGAAAAGGCGGACGAGCCATGTATTTGATCGTGAAGAAGGATTTTGGAAAATCCTGCCTAAGAGTGATTGAAGACTTTATTTTATTTTATTTTAGAATTGGTAAAAGACAATTTTATTTTAGGGAAGTTGTAATTGGTTTCCCTATTTTACTTTATTATTGCTTTTAGTAAGTTAGACTCCAATTAGACTCAAATTCCTAGTTAAATAGGGAATCTTAGGCTTTTCTTATATTATGAGCCAAGCCGTGCCGCTTGAGGAGAGGAACCCACCAATATCTAGAAAATAAAACTCCTTCGAGGTTGCTTCCTCTCGTTTCTTCCTTTGGTTAATCGTGGTTGAAAGCTCAAACAATTTTGGATGCGCATTCTCCATGAGGAGCTGCAAATCTCTTATCTACTCAAAGGGGTGGCAAATTCACCGGTATCATTTGTGAGATTCTGTCGAAGTTTTATTATTTCTTTAATTTGTTACTATTCATAATGCTTTCGGATTAATTGATGAGGGTTATTTTGTTAATTGAGTATCACGATATTTAATTTAACCTAATAGCTCATCAAATTAACCAATTGAATGTAATCGCTCATTTAGTTAATAACTAGTGCACCACCATAATTGGTTTTATGTTGGGGAAACGTAAGATCTAACTTAAATGAACCCTCTTAGCAAGATGTTCATTGGTTAGGTTGAGTTTTTCTAGCTTTAATGCAATTGATAATTAAATTCCTGCATGGTCGCACTTTGTTTTTCCGTTGAGAAGTTAACGGTTGTAGCCCTTGACCTGGTCAAAAAAGTAAGGAAAAACGGTTGTCGAACTTGTTGCAGCTATAACTAACCTAGTGACAAATGAATGAAATATCTTTGCATATATCAATGATCGTTGATTGACTGCCCGAGAAGTTGTTCCTTGAGTAGAATTTCATTACTTATTTCTATTAAATTATTCTCTGTGATTTATTTAGTGGTATTTTCATTTTCATTTCCTCATTTTGTTTATTTTATTTCCAGTTCTATCACATCCAAACCCCCATTTTCCTCGCGGACTTAGAAAGAAACAATTTTCTACCCGCCTCGAGGAGACGACCTTACTTGCCACTACACGCAAGTTAATATTTTCTTAAAGATAATTGGTATATTGGGTCAGCGTAGCATATACCCTTGGAATCAGGGTGAAAGAACCCATTACACATCCAAGTCCCCGCCCCAGTAATCTCAATTATTTTATAATTAATTGTGGTGGTAATTAGATTTAATATTTATTATTGCACAGGTGCTCTGCACCCCAATTTTAGGATCCTTTTTAAGTTATTTTTTTTTGTTTGGATATATTTTCTTTGATTTGTTGTTGATTTATGGCTTACAATGCTCTTCCATTTGGTCATGGACAAAATTTCAATTATGGAGGAGTTCATGAGTTAAATGTCCCATCCATTCAACAACAATTATTTGAATTAACGTGTCTTATTCGACAATGGGCCATGTGGAATCTGCGAAGATATAAACCATCCCACAGACTACTGCCCAATATTGCAAGGTGAGAGAGTTGAGTAGGTGAACATGATTGGTAACATGCCCATGCCCCGTAGGCAGTATGACCCATATGCCAACACATATAATTCAGATTGGAGGGATCATCCTAACATGAGCTATGGTGGAAATTGGCAACAAAGCTTCTTTTCGAATTATCATCAAGAATACCAGCCATCACACCTATTTGAGAATCAACCGTTCTTATCTGATTCAGGTACAACTCTTGAGAATATCATTAAAACATTAGCCTCTAACACTTTACAATTTCAACAGAAAACCGAGGCTAGCATTCAAAATTTTCACGTAAAAGAGGTGAGCATTCGAAATTTGGAGAATCGAAAATCAATGGTAGGTGTAAAGCGTATTAGCATCTCAAATTTGAAAAATTGCCCTCACGCACCATTGTCAACCCGATC
Organism: Gardenia jasminoides; assembly: GCA_013103745.1. NCBI lineage: Eukaryota > Viridiplantae > Streptophyta > Magnoliopsida > Gentianales > Rubiaceae > Gardenia > Gardenia jasminoides. The sequence goes on from CM023095.1 coordinate 2,666,325, forward strand.
CAAATATGAGTGCAACTACCTTGAAAATGGTGAAGAATCGCATTCAAAAGGAAAGATCTAAACATGCAGTTGAAGAGGTTGTTGAGAAAGATGTAACGGACCTCAACTTCAAATCTCTCCTCCTCTCCAATAAGAGTCCACTAATCAAAACCCAACTGTGGTGATATCTTTCATCTCCCAGCCAACAGACTCTTAACTCTAATTTTATATTTTCCACTAATGAGATTGATTTTGTCATACCGTAAGCTTTTGAGTTTCATGACAGAATAAGTTAAGAGTGCATGACTATTAAGCTTTTAATTAGTCAATGAAGAAGTAATCAAGAACAAAAGTCATTGCTTTGTTTGTTTGAGTTATTCTCTAGTCAAGGAAAGAAAAGAGCGTGTCGTGGTGAAGATTACTCTACTTATGAAGGGTATGAAAATTATGTGTAGAAGAAAGCAAGTGAAACGAGCTACAAGATTTTATCCTTGAGCAAATAACTTTATGTCTAGCCAAAGACATTAAAGAAAGGGCGCTACTGGGAGGCAAACCCAAGAATTTTACTTTTTTTTCGTTATTTCTTGTTGTTAAATTTTGATTTTTTTTTTCCATATTTCGAACTTTTTATTTCTTATGCTGTTTCTCTTGTTTTAATGCAAATTTTGTTTGTAGGTCTTGGGGTGTGCAAAAGCTACTTGCTCAATGGAGTTTTTCGCTTGACTTGGACGTAAGACTTTCCACAGTTAGAGCGTGCCTGCCTTATAGGGAAAGTCTTGACCACATTTTATCTACACAAAATTTTGGACAGAAGGGTTTCCACGGTTGTCGGCGGCATGCCTTGTAACGGGAGAAAAGGCTTCAGACCAAAAAAAAAAAACGACTAAGTGGATGGATGTGGAAGACTCTTCAAGTTATGGCGTTGCCTTGGGCAAGGGAAAGTCTTACGCCCCAACTGAAAAAAAAAAAAAACTCTCATGCGTGTGATCAAGACTAGGTTCTATGCCCCACGCTCTACCAACTATCACCTAGAGATCTTGTCGCCACCCAGTCATAGTTGATCGATACACCCTCTTCCGTGATTGGAAGTTTGGTTGTCATAATGCTTCTTTTCTTATTTCATCTCTTACATTGGGACAATGTAAGATTTAGATGTGGAGGGAGGAATACTTTGGTTTGGTTGATACTTTTCCTAGTTTTTTTCAATTTTAGTTTCAGTTTTTGTTTTAATGCCTTTTCAACTCTAGTTGCTTGTTGGTGTTCTTTCTTTTTTTTTTTTCTTTTTATGTTTAGTGGGGTTATGTGGTTGAAATGCAAAAAAGGAGTAGTATAATGGCATTTGCATGAATATTCTATTTACTTGCAATTGATTTGAAAGAGGGATGTTCTTGACATGACATATAGCCATTTATGAGTTTTTGAGCTTAAATATCTTATTATTCAAATTTTATTCTTCATCGTTTGTGAGTGTACTTATCACATCAAGTTAGATCATTCTAGAACTTGCTATGACATACATGTCGAGACCACATTATTGAATTTGATGCATGAAAATGATAAGGGCAATTAGGTTTAACCCTTTTTGGCTTTCTAAAGACCTATTCCAATTATATTTTCCCTAGTTGACCAAGTTTGGGCCTTAAACCCTTTTGACAAAATAACAATAATAAATATTTAAACCTAACTGTCCACGTGAATAAAGTTAAATGGTATTGGATCAAGGACTGGATGTGCGAATGGTTACCAGTTTCACCTCGATTCCAAGGAGTTTACTCAATCAGATAGACCGAAATTAACCGTGAGAATTTAATTAATTTGCAAGTGGCAAGTAGGGTCGTCTCCCTCGTGGAACGGTAGGAAATTGTTTTCCAAGTTACAGAAAATGGGGTTTGGATGGAATAGAACTAGAAATAAAGTAAATAGATTAAGGAAATGAGAAATAGAAAATACCAACTAAAATGAATCACCAAAGAACGAATAGAAGATAATTTAATAAAATGCAAGTAGTGAAATTTCTACCCAAAGGAACAACTTCTCGTACGGGTCAATCATTCGATCATTGATGCAAGAATAATTCAATCATTCGTCACTAGGTTAGTTATAGTTATCAACAAGCTCGACAGCCTTTCCTTACTTTGACGCCAAGGTAATGCACCTGATCGCCCCTAACTAGATAACAACCCTAGGTACCAGTAGAATTTAATTATCCAATTGCATTAAAGTTAGAAACCAACCCCAACCAATGAACACGCCAGAGGGTCCATTTAAGTTAGATCATCGCTTCCCCAACATAAGCCATTTATGGTGGTCACTTGTAATTAACTAAATGAACGACACGTATTCAATTAGTTAATTTGACTAGGGTTAAATCAATTCAAATATCTGGCCCACAATACCAATTCAGCTAAGAAATAACCCTCAATCAATCAATCCGTAAAACGTCGAATAGTAACAAATTAAAAGAAAGTTAGAGATCTGATTAGATCTCACAAATTTGGACCGCTTCGAAGTTGCCCTTTGGAGATTAGGTTCTAGCCGCCTCATGGGGAATTCCATCCAACAATTGTTTGAGAAGTTCTCAAACCATAATAAAGAAAAGAAAATAAAATAAAGAATTTAATCGCCAAGCTTCCAAGGCTTCCTTTACCGAAAGTCACTTGGTGACTAATCACAAGGGAAAAGTACAAAACGAAAGAAAAGAAGAAGTGAAGACGCAGGCCAAACTTTTTCTTTTCAAACTAAGTGATCAATCCAAGACAAAAATTAGGGAAGCAAGAAAACGATGAAGACTTTCGTTCCTTCCTTCCGTCGTGACTCTCCTCCTGGCGGCTTGGATGGTAGCAAATTAAATAGAAACCTAAGCTTTCCTAATCACTTAGGAAACCTAGTCCTAATTGGAGTCTATTTTCCTAAAAAGCAATAATAAAGTAAAAAGGAAACCAATTACTAAAAATCCCTAATTAAAAGGGTCTTCAACTAATTACTGAAAATAAATAAAGTCTTCCACCAATGGTAGGAATTGTCAGGCGTAGGATTTCTTCCATTGAATTCCTTCTTCACAGTAATGTGTAGCCTATCCTTGAAGGTCTTCTGGAATTTTCACCAAAAATAGAGCTTTTAATCTTCAATTAATTCCAAGAACCTAAAATCAATACCAAAACCAAATATGAGTAGAATAAGGCAATTAAAACCATATCTAGGCCATAATTGAGGGAAAATATCCACAATTAATGTGTACAATTAAGGACTCAACACCTTTTCTTTGTTAAACAACACATTTTATCACCCTTTAACCCCTTTGTTTAAGACCTCTTTGTTTGAACCCTATGTCAAAGGAATAACTTAATGTTCTTTTACATGATGATATCACAAGTGAAGGGAGTTGATTATATCTATAGCTAGCAAGTGCTTTTATGTTCGTATGTTATCATGTCTTGCTTCTCTTAAAAAAAAAAAGAGAAAAAAATGAAAAAAAAATCCCAAAAAAAAAAAACAAAAAAACAAAAAAAGAAACAAAAAGAAAAAAAAGTGTGTATGGAGCACTCTTGAAAATAAGTGCTGTGTTTTGATAGGGAGTCAATCCCCTTGTTTTGTATGCACTTGCTATGCTTGGGAGTTGTTGTCATATTTAAGAGTTAACTATGTGAATGAAGATGGTATTTCAATCATGCAAAGGATGATGAGGTATTCTCTTTGACATTTATAACCTAAATTACCTTTTTGTCCAACCCTTGCCCTAAGCCCCGTTACAACCCTTGTTAAAGACCCTTTGATTTTTGCATTTGAATTCTTATTTAGTGGTGGAGATGTGATAGATTAGCAAGCTTATGGCAATGACTTTCTATGGTGTTGATTTGAGTGTACATGTCCCCATTAAACATCTTGAGTGCTGAGTGCATACACACTATTTTCCATGTGAGGATTGTCAAGTTTTGAACATCCTAAATTTGATGAGATTGTTGAGAAAGATGGAGTATTTGTGCTAGTCTATTATGCTATTCTACATTTGTTATTTTGAGTCTGAGTTTGGATTAGAGAATGCTTGAGGGCAAGCATCCTCTAGGTGTGGGGGAATTTGTTAAGTCCTTAATTGTGCACATAATTTATGGAGATTTCCCTTTTATTGTGCCAAGATAATTGTGTTAATTGCTTGATTCTACTCATATTTGATTCTTGGCATTTATTTAGGTCATTGGAATTATTTGGAGTTTACAAAGTGCAAATTTAGTGGAAATTTCAGAACTCCCAAGGAAAAGGCGTGGACGAGCTGTATTTGGATGTGAAGAAGGATTTGGAAAAATCCTTCTAAGAGTGATTGAAGACTTTATTTTATTTTATTTTTAGAATTGGTAAAAGACAATTTTATTTTAGGGAAGTTGTAATTGGTTTCCTATTTTACTTTATTATTGCTTTTTAGTAAGTTAAACTCAATTAGGACTGAAATTCTAGTTAAATAGGGAATCTTAGGTTTTCTTATATATTATAGCCCGCTTGGAGGAGGAACTCCACGCTAATATCTAGAAAATAAAACCTTCAGGTTGCTTCCTCTTGTTTCTTCCTTTGGTTAATCGTGGTTGAAAGTTTCTCAAACAATTTTGGATGCGATTCTCCATGAGGAGCTGACAAATCTCTTATCTACTCAAAGGGTGACTGGGTCCATATCATTTGTGAGATCTAATCGAGTTTTATTATTTCTTTTAATTTGTTACTATTCATACGTTTTCTGGATTAATTGATTGAGGGTTATTTTGTTAATTGAGTATCACGGCCGGATATTTAATTTAACCTAATAGCCTACTGTCAAATTAACTAATTGAATACGTAATCGTTCATTTAGTTAATAATTAGTGGCGACCACCATAATTGGTTTTATGTTGGGGAAACGTAAGATCTAGCTTAAATGAACCCTCTTAGCGTGTTCATTGGTTAGGGTTGGGTTTTTCTAACTTTTAATGCAATTGGATAATTAAATTCTGGTGGGTACCTAGGGTTGTTTTCCGGTTGGAGAAGCGATTAACGGTCGTACCTTGACCGTCGAAAAGTAAGGAAAAGTTTCGAGTTTGTTGGCAGCTATAACTAACCTAGTGACAAATGAATGAAATATCTTTGCATATATCAATGATCAGTTGATTGGACTGTGCCTGAGAAGTTGTTCCTTTGAGTAGAATTTCATTACCTGTTATTTCTATTAAATTATTCTCTGGTGATTTATTTAATGGTATTTTCATTTTTCATTTCCTCATTTTGTTTATTTTATTTCCAGTTCTATCACATCCAAACCCCCATTTTCCTGTGACTTAGAAAGAAACAATTTTCTACCCGTTCTCGAGGGAGACTAATCTTACTTACACTCACTAGTTAATATTTTCTTAAAGATAATTCTGGTATATTGGGTGTAGCATACTCCTTGGAATCAGGGTGAAGCCAGTAACCCATTGCACATCCGGAGTCCCTGCTCCAGTACTCAGAATTATTTTATAATTAATTGTGGTGGTAATTAGGATTTTAATATTTATTATTGCACAGGTTCGGCACCTGTCACATTTCATTCTGACTTCTCAATATGATTATACCAGACATAGGAAAAGAAATTAACATTCCATTCTCACTTGATTTCCAAACACTGAAAGAATAAATTTTTTCCTGTCCATTCTGGTTGGAAAATAATTCTGGGTGGAAAGTCTTTTCATTCTAGACTTTTCCACTGTACCAGATAAGGGGTTAGATTTTAGAATTCCAAACCAATGTTATTTGTCTTTTTTAATTGATTTAGCTCCAAAACCTGTCAAAGATTTCATTTACAAATTAACAAAAAATCGCCTTACGCGGTTAAGCACGATGGAGGGATTCTTGTTCAAATGAGTTAAAAGTCCTGATCTTATGCCCTTTTTGCACATATAATTCACGAATTATTGAGATGTAATTTACAAATCAATAAAATTTATCTTACACTTTCACGCATAATTCATGAGAAACTAAATAGATTCAAGGTTTTGCTCATAATTTAATAACTTTTGAGGCTTATCCACCTACAAATTAATGAAAGTCATCGAACCTCAGGCTGTTGAGACACTATTGAGTTGACTACTTTTGCTCTAACTCAATTACCTCTCTGTATATCGCACACGAAATACAAGAATCATATGGGAATATTCGCTTTTGGCAATGTCATCCAGTATCAATCGCCATTTCACTATAACTTCTCTTGATTACATGCAATAGTAGTTCCTTTTGGTACGTAGTTGTTGGCTGCCTACATTAATTTATCAAAAAGTGACTTGCTCAAGCGCGATTGATAATTATTGAAGGCTTAAATTTGACAAAAATGATCGATGCCTTGTGCAAGATACTAGCTAGTTGTGCTTAGTTGTAGTTTAATACTAGTATTAATTTGTTAATACAAGAAGAACAGAATGTTTTGATATTGACATAAAGATAGACAAAGATTGTCGTTGAAAAGTGAAACCGCTTGTACATATATCATCCATGAGGGAACCTTTCCGGGTCGAAATTCTTTTCTTGCACTTTGTCAATTTCCGCCGATGAATTTTAACGAAATCAAGAATGCAATTTCGAACTTATCAGGAAATCTCTGAAATTGCCGGTAAGAATTTTTCTGCTTCATAATGAAAATTTAGAGACTTGAAAGCTGATTCTGGGTGACCCCGAAAACCTGCACATACTGCCAAAAATGTGACCACAGCTTCACTCGTATTTTTTCCTTCTTTCTTTTCGCGTATACCAACCAACCGATCCGAGCACCCCTCTTGGTTTATCTAGCTTTCTTGCTTTCTCTCTTCAATTTCTTTGGGAGAAATGAATAATAATTCTCCATCTTTTCAATCCCTTGATAATTCTGTACATACCGATAAGTCATCGGTGACCATATTGGAAGAGATTCAAGAGAAGATGGATGGAATTCCATCACAGGGTAGTGTTAGAAGTCGTGTGAGACCATATATCAGATCGAAGTTTCCTAGGCTACGATGGACGCAGGATCTTCACCACTGTATTGTGCATGCTGTCCAGCGTCTTGGTGGAGAAGAGTCAGAAGACAGTAAATCAATTTTCCCACATCCTCGATTAGGTGTTTGTGTGTGTGTGTGTGTGTGTTTTGTGATTGATGCTGACTTATTCTTCATCGATCTTTTCTCTTTTGTCTCTTGCTGGGGTGGTAGGGGCAACTCCAGAGGCAGTGCAGCAAATGATGAATGTTAAGGGTCTCACAGTATCTCATGTGAAGAGTCACCTGCAGGTTTTGCTTGAGCTCTCCTCTACTGGAATGTGGTAGCTTGAGAAATTCTAATACTTGCATGCCATCAATCAAACATGCAATTTCAACAGAGAATCGAATTTGGGAATTTTTAATGCTATCGTTTATAATCTCACATCTTACTTTGCGATGAACAGATGTACAGAAGCATGATGCATGAGCAGACAATAAAAGGTAAGCATCAGTTAATCCAGTTCTTACGTCAAAAGGAAAACTCCATCTAAGAAGGTGATAAAATGTCAAAACGTACTTATACACATTTGAGACGTCAGTTTTGGTAATTAAAATTCAACTCAAATGCTATACTACCAAGCATTTCATATTGCGAATTAAAAATTGAATTTGATTGTTATTATCATATTTGTGTTGTGTATTCTGAAAAAGAGGGGAAAAGGGGGATTAATTTAATAAATAGTTTTTAATTGAATTTTTACACCCTCACTATCCAACGTGTCGACACAATAGGTGTATACGCATGCAAACACACACACATCACACACATTCATGCGCATGCGCTAATTGAATTTTTACAGTCTCACAATCTATTGTGTCGACACAATAGGTGTACACGTGTGCAAAGACACACACGTCACACACGTGTTTATATACATGCATACATATATGCATACACACACACACATGAACATTTGCAGATAGATAAGGGCAATAAAACCACAACCCGTAGTGCTAGTGATTCGACATTAACCATTGCATAGTGTGTTGTCGTTTTCAGAAGCAGAAGTTGTAGCAGATAAGGGCACTAAGATGCAAAGAGGGGTTCGGCAATCGTCAAATTTCTTCCCTCCCTCCGCCAACCCTTCTCAGGCACAATATTACCAGTACACACATGGTTTAGGTTTCGGATTTCCTAACTATGACATGAGTACCCCATTTTTGCCCAATTGTACTCCAATCACTGCTCATGGAACTCAAGTCTACAAGGAGCTGCTTCCCCCAACGATCACTACTAGCCTGCCAAATAATACATGGTTCATACAAAATCCACATTAACTTTTTTCTTGTATAATTATTTGTAGGTATATGTTCTTTTGCTGCATTATTTTTTCCTCTTGCATCATTAATCCTGGCAATCATTGTAGGCAAGAGATGCCGACAGCAGCTAACATAGAGTATTACAGGAATATGTTCAATATGGAGAAAACAACTATTGCACCCAACTCCAGTCCAGTTTTCTGCAAGGACTTCTTGGGCCGCATTGACAGCCAAGTAAATAATTTGCGTTTTGTTTTTTCTGTTATCTTTTAACATGAGGAATAGATGGATATTGCTGATCCTAAATTAGATTTATTTTGCACAATTGTCAGGCTAGTATGAATGAGAAAATAAAGCAAGCTGCAGATGAAGCCAGCTGCGGTAATAAGAAGAAGAAGAAGAAAATAGTAGAGGGTGGACGTAGTGCCAAATTTTCAAAAGAAGCTCCAGGATCGTCTGCCACCAAAGATAAGAATGATATCAATCTCGAGTTCACTCTTGGTTGAATTCAATTTTGTGTAAACTAAAAAGTATTTTAGGTGACCGAAACATTTTCTTTTTTTTTTCCGTACTATAATTTAATTTGTAGTCATTTATTTCCAAATAATTATTTTTTAGCGAGAGCGACGCGGAATTCAAAACAAATGGGGGGAGGAGGAAGAGGGATTCGACTACAACATCTCTATTTCCTGAGATTTGTAGTTGTTTGACTGTTTTATTTTTACTTTTTGTGTGGTTGATAGTTGTTTTTAATAGTAGATTGACATTAACCTAGTTATTTGAGATTTATTAACATTTCGTAGAAAAACAAGAACGGCCATATAGATAACCAGCACAGCAATTTAGCACCATAAATGTTGTGACTCATAAGTTGATAGTACTGTTTATGAAGTAATACCTATTCATCACTGAAATTTTAAGCTAATTTTTTTTTTGTATATTGTTATTCTTTTTTATTTTCATTCATAAACTGAATACGAAAACCACCTTTAGAAAGTGTAAAACGTGCTTGTCCTTAAACATTTGGTATTACACTCGTGTTTAGTCCATGAATTTCATATTCTTTTAGATAATTTTATCCCATTGGTTTTTGCCAAGTTTCCAAGTTTATTAGTACTCCTATATAAAATTTTGGCCAGATGAAGGTTAAAATGATAGAAGAATACATTAATCTTGTAACACTTCGTCTTAAATTCATCTTAGTCGCTTCGGCATGCATTACATTTGGTGTGCTCTCTTTATTTTTAGGCTTTTTGCCGTTGTGAAATCCATTGTTTCTTGTTCAAAACATTTGCAATCATACTTGAATGGAATTAATCAATTGCATCACATTCCTTTGCATTCAATTCGATACCTCACTGATTTTTATTCCTGCATTCGATTAAAATTATGGATTGAATAGTATGGATGGACAGTGGGCACCAGCAAGTAGATCGAAATACAATTTGAGAGACGCCGTTTATTGATGTACCACTCAGGTCTGTGAAAATTTAGGTGCCAAAAGAACTCAATAATATGAACGAACATCAATGTGAAGGCACACTTGCTTGGACACATATCAATTTACTCATGTTTGGATTGATTCAGGTATAGCCCATATCATGGACTGCAATTTACCTGGCTTTGGACAATGTGGGCATGTGGAACATTAGGTCTGAGAACTGGGAAAGGCAATACTTAGGTCAGCAATTCTATCTCAGAGTTTATACTCCTTCAAATTCATTGAGAGAATAATATCCAATCCCAAAGAATGCCCTTCTTTGTGGCCGAGCATCAGGACGCCACACTAGACCTATTTGAAGCTGCGCAGGTCTTCAGAGAACCGTGACCACTATTTCGTCCTATTGCAGTTGCAACATTAATTCATCAGCTTTACTCAAGCTATGTATCAGTCTTTTTCCCCCTAGCATTTCCTCAATTCTTGGAAAATTTTGGAATTTATTCCTTGACAATTTTCAGTAGATGGTTGTTAGTATTTCTTGGTCAGTGTTTCTTGCCATCCTGGTCTAAGGATGCAGCAGCGTACAAGTGCAACATTGGCCAAAGCAGGTTGTTCTTGATCATAAATCATAGTCATGGAGAATGAAGATATATAGTAGTTGCTGCTGTATGATACATTTGTCTACTCGAGAATTCTGTCTAAACTTCCACCGACTTCGGCCCTGAGGAAATTCTAAAAATGTGATGGAAAAAAAAAAGTTTCTACAAATAGGGTTGTTTGCAAATAGGTTTCTGAAATTGTGATTTTCGCATTTGACAAATGCAAATTCAGTGAAACTCGCATTTATCAAATGCGAGTTCAGTGGAAAATGGAGAATAAAAAAAAAAAGAAAAGAAGAACTCGCATTCACAGAATGCGAGTTTTACTTGACTGAAACTCGCATTCTATGAATGCGAGTTCCTTGGGAAATTAAAAAAAAAGAAAATGATTAGAACTCGCATTCTCTGGATGGTTGAAGTTTACTTCAATTTAAAAAAAAATGTAGTAATTTGAATTGCAGTTGAAACTTGCATTTGAAATAAAAAAAAATATTTTCTTTTGAAGTTGTATTCTAAAAAGGCTTGTTCACTTTCCAAATTCTCAATGTCTGAATGCGACTTCACTTATAAGTAAAATTTATAATAAAAAAAAGGTAAGTTTTTTGAAATCGCATTAGGATAACAGCATGCCGGACTAGAAGACTCCAACCATTTTGGACATGCCCACGTCCAACCATTTAACCGTAAGCTTCATTTTTCTTCAATTCTTTTCACTATCAAAATTTGCAATTTCTATTGAATTCTGTTAAAAGTCATCACATATGGTCATTATTACAATCTTTTTTTTTTTTTGGCAAAAGATGGAATTTTATTACGAGATCTAGAACTAATATTGAACTACTGCAGTACTAAGCTAACAATAAGCCAATTCCCGGTCATCCTTATTAACAGTTATGTTTCATAGTGTAAATTCTAGATAAATTGGAGTGGCATGGCCTCTCCTAAATATAGTTCAAGCTTGTTTTCTCTCTCTTGGTTTGGAATAATATTCTCCATTTTAGACTTGGGAGGCTTACAAATGTAAAACGGCACCACTGCTAGATGTCTGTCTGAGTTTTCTATATAGATGAAGAGTTCAGCAAATCAAATTGGAGAGTGCTGGTGCAGAAAAAAAGTGAGCCAAAAAGCGGTGATGGATATTTGTGTTGATGACAAATTTGAATTAATTCATTCTTATCTACAACTTTTACCGGATGAGTGCTCTAAAATTTTGAACTATCCATGATCATTCTACATGAAACGGTATAAAATCTAGATGAGTACCTTTCTGACACTAACCATCACCTATTCAGGTAATAATTACTTGAGAATCCTAAAACATAATTTCAATTCACTTATTTAGCCCGTGAGATCAGAAACATAGGAAGGAATGCATATTGAAAAATCACGTTGTCTCGAAAAGGCAAAAGTAAAATGGTTTTTTATATCTTTTTCCCTGATATTTTTTTCCCCATGGAGGATGAATTATTGCAGTCTACTGCTGGTATAGCTTATTTAGGTATGTATTTGCTCATAAACAATCTTTCATGCGCTGCTCCATGTTTACAGATGTATACTGTTATACAAAGTCTATGCAACAAGAAATTCTAGGTATGTTGCACGTTGTGTTCACCGTTGATATTTGCAAACAAGAATTGTAGAGCTTTGAGAAATTAGATCGAATTTCTGTATTCCAAGCACTCTTCTTGAATAAAGAGCTGGCATTCAAAGTGGGCAGTAAGTGGGTGGTTACAATAGTTGCCTTTCCTGCTCTTTCCCCTGCTTCCTATTTTGGGGAAAAAAAAAAAGTTAACAGGCAAACAAATTGTATTTGAGAATCTTTTCAGAACTGGGGCTGCAATCATTTGATGTCTATTTCCAGGACTTCTTGCAAGAAGCTCAATTTGCTGCTTGGAAAGATGCAGCCCCTCCTTGAGCCTCAATGTTTGAAATTGTGGCATTGTCCTGTAACTGAGCGCTTTTGTGCTAGGGGTTGCCTCTAGTCCTGTTTATGATGGACGTGTAGAGTTTCCCGTTTTATAGAGAATCGGAGACAAATAGCACAAGTGTAGAAGCATCACTGCCACAATACTGGTTGCTCTCTTGCACTCTTAGAATCTTTCACTGGGAGTTGGAACAGCACCCTTTTTTCTAGTATCATTTTGGTTATCAAATGAATCATAATGTGAGTAATCATCAGAATTAAAACCAAACCAGATCAATTAAGATGAAAATAGTGAGTAATCATCTGAAATGAAAACTAAAATAGCACTATCAAAAATATTAACAACCCGTTATTACCATCAACGATGTGAGGTACTGAAGTTGATCAGGATGAGAATCTTGGTCATGCTTTGCATTGTAAATCTTTCCTAGAAGACACAATACATGTCCACATACATTCTTCATCCCGAATAGTACATTTTCTTTCTTTTTTTTTATTTCCCAATGAACTCGCATTCTCTTTCTTTCATTCTCTGAATGTGAGTTCTTCTTTTCATTTTCTTTTTTTTTTTTCCACCAAACTAGCATTTGCAAAATGCGAGTTCACTGGAACTCGCATTTTGCAAATGCGAACATTGGTCTGAACCCTACACCCAAATCACCCTATTTGCAGAAAAAATTTAAAAATCATAATATTTTTAGAAATTTCTCCTTCGGCCCTCAAGGAGCTCAAATGCTTCCCACTGGTTCCTTTTTTTTTTTTTTTTTTTTGGTTGTTTTTGGGAAGCTTTTCCAAAACCAGCCATTATCGAAGTGAAATTGCTGTGGATGCACAAAATATAAGAATCACCATCTAATCGTCTTTGCTTTTTTCTCCTCTTTCTCTAGAGGAAGGCAATGTTGCACAGTCGTATATATCTACTTCAAATAAATCCGCACAGTTAGCCAAATAGTAAATATATCTGCAACTAGAAGACAAAAAAAGGTCAATATGGTCTATTCAACATGGATTATCAACTTTTTTTTTTTTGGGTCCATTTGCGCTCTTATATCAACCTAATACTAGGTGGCAGTTCTAGAATTAGCGTTTGAAATTTCAAATGAAATGCGATTACTTCAATTTAAAATGTGCTCTAAATATTAATTGTCATAATTTTTTAGCTAAACATATATCTTTGGATTTTCACTCTCTTCTTAATTCATTAGCTAACAATTTTCTTTCTTTCTGTCATCTTTAGAATGAATTAGAGCTTGAGCAAAGGCTAATAGTTTGCGTTTTAGGTCATCGGTCACAAGCTATGTCTTCGAACTTTCATAATTTCATTTAGGGTAAGTGACTATTAAGTTGACTACTTTTGCTCTAACTCAATTACCTCTTGGTATATCGCACACGAAATACAAGAATCATATGGGAATATTCGTTTTTGGCAATGTCATCCAATATCAATCGCTATTTCACTACTAACTTCTCTCGATTACATGCAATATTAGTTCCTTTTGGTACGTAGTTGTCCTTGGCTGCTTACATTAATTTATCAAAAAGTGACTTGCTCAAGCACGATTGATAATTATTGAAGGCTTAAATTTGACAAAATGATCGATGCCTTGTGCAAGATACTAGCTAGTTGTGCTTAGTTGTAGTTTAATACTAGTATTAATTTGTTAAGACAAGAAGAACAGAATGTTTTGATATTAACATAAAGATAGACAAAGATTGTCCTTGAAAAGTGAAACCGCTTATACATATATCATCCACGTGGGAACCTTTCCGGGTCGAAATTCTTTTCTTGCACTTTGTCAATTTCCGCCGATGAATTTTAACGAAATCAAGAATGCGATTTCGAACTTATCAGGAAATCTCTGAAATTGCCGTGAAGAATTTTTCTGCTTCATAATGAAAATTTAGAGACTTGAAAGCGGATTCTGGGTGACCCCGAAAACCTGCACATACTGCCAAAAATGTGACCACAGCTTCACTCGTATTTTTCCCTTCTTTCTTTTCGCGTATACCAACCCACCGATCCGAACACCCCTCTTGGTTTATCTAGCTTTCTTGCTTTCTCTCTTCAATTTCTTTGGGAGAAATGAATAATAATTCTCGATCTTTTCAATCCCTTGATAATTCTGTACATACCGATAAGTCATCGGTGACCATCTTGGAAGAGATCCAAGAGAAGATGGATGGAATTCCATCACAGGGTAGTGTTAGAAGTCGTGTGAGACCATATATCAGATCGAACTTGCCTAGGCTACGATGGACGCAGGATCTTCACCAATCTTTCGTGCATGCTGTCCAGCGCCTTGGTGGAGAAGACAGTAAGTCAATTTTCCCACATCCTCGATTATGTGTGTGTGTGTGTGTGTGTTGTGGTTGATGTTGGCTTATTCTTCATCTTTTCTCTTTTGTCTCTTGATGGGGTGGCAGAGGCAACTCCTAAGGCAGTCCTGCAAATGATGAATGTCAAGGGTATCACAGTATCTCATGTGAAGAGTCACCTGCAGGTTTTCACTTGAGCTCTCCTCTACTGGAATGTGGTAGCTTGAGAAATTCAAATACTTGCATGCCATCAATCAAGCATGCAATTTTAACTGAGAATCGAATTTGGGAATTTTTAATGCTATCGTTTATAATCTCACATCTTACTTTGCTATGAACAGATGTACAGAAGCATGATGCATGAGCAGACAATAAAAGGTATGAATCAATTAATCCTTAGTTCTTACATCAAAAGGAAAACTCCATCTAAGAAGGTGATAAAATGGCAAAACGTACTTGCATACATTTGAGTCGTTAGTTTTGGTAATTAAAATTCGACTCAAATGCTATACTACCAAGCATTTCATATCGTGAATTAAAAATTGAGTTTGATTGTTATTATCATATTTCTGTTATGCATTCTAAAAAAAGAGGGGAAAAAGGGGATTAATTTAATAAATAGTTTTTAATTGAATTTTTACTACCTCACTATCCAATGTGTCAATACAACAGGTGTACACGCGTGCAAACACACACATCACACACACACACATACACACACTCTTGCATCATATATGTATATGTCTGTATGTATGTCCACACAAGCGTGTCTAATTATATGTATTAGGTGTTTGTCACTGTAATCTTGGGATAGCGGCTGCACTTATTTAATGATAAACATTCCAAAAAATGATCATTTGATATTTCACAATAATGATAAAAATTTATGTATATCAAAAATTAAGTGAATGCTAGATTCAATATTTTTGTGGTACAATTAACGTCAGATCAGAGAGAGATTCTTTTTAAACAGGCACCTTAATTAGTTCATTCTATAAAATTCCAATTGGTAGACTAGTGTGTTTTAGCACGACCTTACAGTAGAAATTTTCTTTTTAATTTCCATATGATTTTCATATGAACATTTGCAGATAGATAGGGCAATAAAATCCCAACCCGTAGTGCTAGTGATTCGACATTAATCATTGCATAGTATGTTGTCGTTTTCAGAAGCGGAAGTTGTAGCAGATGAGGGCAATAAGATGCAAAGAGGGAGTCAGCAATCATCAAATTTCTTCCCTCCCCCCACCGACCCTTCTCAGGCACAATATTACCAGTACACACATGGTTTAGGGTTCGGATTTCCGAACTATGACATGAGTACCCCATTTTTGTCCAATTATACTCCAATCACTACTCATGGAACTCAAGCCTACAAGGAGCTGCTTCCCCCAACACTCACTACTAGCCTGCCAAATAATACATGGTTCGTACAAAATCCATATTAACTTTTTTCTTTTATAATTATTTGTAGGTATATATTATTTTGCTGCGTTATTTTTTCCTCTTGCCTCTTTAATCGACAGCAGCTAACATAGATTATTACAGGAATATGTTCGATATGGAGAAAACAACTATTGCACCTAACTCCAATCCAATTTTCTGCAAGGACTTCTTGGGGTGCATTGACGGCCAAGTAAATAATTTGTGTATCGCTTTTTCTCTCATCTTTTAACATGAGGAATAGATGGATATTGCTGGTCCTAAATTAGATTTATTTTGCACAATTGTCAGGCTGGTGTGAATGAGAAAATAAAGCGAGCTGCAGATGAACCTAGCTGCAGTAATAAGAAGAAGAAGAAGAAGAAAACAGTAGAGGGTGGATGCGGCACCAAATCTTCAAATGAAGCGCCAGGATCATCTACCACCAAAGATGAGAATGCTATCAATCTCGAGCTCACTCTTGGTTGACTTGAATTTTGTGTAAACTAATAAGTATTTTAGATGACGGAAATATTTTCCTTTTTTTGTCCGAACTTAAGTGAAACTTGGTATAACTATTGTAAAGTTTACATGTTTTCTGGATATAATGGATTTACTATAATTTAATTTGTAGTTATTTATTTCCAAATAATTATTTTTTTGTGAGGGTGACGTGGAATTTAAAAAATGGGGAGGTGGAAGAGGGATTTGACTACAACATCTTTATTTCCCAAGATTTGTAGTTGTTTGACTGTTTTATTTTTATTTTTTGTGCGGTAGATAGTTGTTTTTGATAGTAGATTGACATTAACCTAGTTATTTGAGATTTATTAACATTTCGTAGATAAACAAGAACGGCCATATAGATAACCAGCACAGCATTTTAACACCATAAATGTTGGGACTCGTAAGTTGATAGTACTGTTTATGAAGTAATACTTATTTATCACTGAAATTTTAGGCTAATTTTTTTTGAGTATATTGTTATTCTTTTTTCTTCATTCATAAATTGAATACGAAAACCACCTTTAGAAAGTGTAAAACGTGCTTGTCCTTAAACATTTGGTATTACACTCTTATTTAGTCCTTGAATTTCATATTCTTTTAGCCAATTTTATCCCATTGGTTTTTGCCAAGTTTCCAAGTTTATTAGTACTCCTATATAAAATTTTGGCCAAAAGAAGTCTAAAATGATAGAAGAATATATTACTCTTGTAACCCTTCATCGTCTATTCATCTTAGGCGCTCCGGCATGCTTTACATTTGGCGTGCTCTCTTTATTTTTAGGCTTTTTGCCGTTGTGAGTTCATACATTTGGCATTCGATACCTCAGCGTTCATTCTATCCCTTATCTTCAAAATCACCTGAAAACATTGGATACTATAATTTGAAAAAAAAAAAAAAAGTTGAATTATTATCCTGCTTGCATCATAATTGGAATTTCTAACTATTTTTTTTTTCACAAATATCATATCATAAAACGCATTACAGTATTATCTAAAATAATTTTTTTTTTCAAATGATCCCATATCCAAACACAGCATTTGTTTGACAATATCATATCACTGTAAAGTCCTTCACGAGAATTTGGCTATGCATCTATGCGAAACCTTTGAACTACAAAAACGTATCCCGTTTTGTGTTAATTGACGATCAGAAACTAATCTTGCTAGCGGTTAATTTACAAGTACAACCAGCACAACGACATATTCTTCTTCTCCACTTAAATTACATGACGAAAACAAATCATATGCATTAGAAACTACTGGATCTCACCCTGTTGTCAACAAATAAATTCTTGACTACTAAGAAATTTTTTGCTTTACATAATTAATTCAAGCAATTAATGAATCTGCAAATTACCAGACATCATATGCGAAACAAATTCCCTACCAGCAAAATTGAAAAATAAGGGAGGATAACACATGCAAAACCAATCTGCATCCAGGCATGCTAGCCACCTTAATCACTGCTCAAGTAGAATGCAGGCAGGAATTTGGTAAATCATGAGAATGGTACCAACACTTTCACAAACTGTTCAGACACGAATTATAGCTGAAAAATTGACAAACCAAATTCTTCCTACTTACGATCGTGCCAAATTCCCTTTTTTTTTTTTTTTTTTTTGTTCACTTTTGTATATATATCCTTCTTTCGAGGTCCATATTTCTTGCTCAATAACGTTGTGTTCGTCCTCGTAGAAGTCGAAAATGGCAACCAAAATTCTGTCCCTGTTGCTCATGGCTGCCCTCACTTTCACCATTACCACTGCCAGGATGCTTCCGTGGGAAAGGGCAATGCCATCGACCAACAAAGACATTCTTTCACCCTTTCCTCCCACCTCTGCTGGAGGGTTTGGTCATGGCGGTGCCATTGGAGGCGGTAACGGAGGCAACGGTGTTGGCTTAGGACACGGGTTCGGTCCTGGTTTTGGACGTTTAGGTCCAGGTGGAGGGTTCCCCGGTGGGGCTGGCGGTGGTCTGGGTGGTGTTGGCCGTGGTGGCGCTGGAGGTGGAGTGGGATCAGGTTTTGAAAGCGGAGATGCTTCAGCTGGTGAGGCTGGGATTGATCCAGGTCCGGTTGGAGGACGAGGAACCGCTGGCCGTGCTGATCGTGGTGGCAGTGGTAGTAATAATGGCGGTGAAGGTGCTTTCTCCGGATCTGCTGCCGGTGGTGACAGTGAAAATGGGAAGCCTTGATGTTTTTGGTGCAGGCTTAATCAGTCTGTGACGTTACTATGTCGTGTTGTTTTTAACATCTTCGTACCCTTGTAATGTTTTCATGTTGAAGAAATTTCATCACTTGTATGAATAATGTTTTCTAGTATTGCTATATTGACGATGGGTTTCTTCTTGCTCTTTAGCCTAGCCCATAAATTTGTATTTTGTCTAGTGCTCATATCCTTTTGCAAATCTTCAAACTTTTTTTGGTATAAACAATAGATATCCGCATTTATTCGACATGAACAACTTGTATATATTAGTAGAACTCTACCATTTGAGTTTTGATACGTATGTACCTAAGATGAAATGAAAAGGTGGCTCCATAAGTGGACCAAAATTATAGCACGACATCACAGGTAACCAAGAACAACAAAGCCTACGACCACATGATACATTCACATCAGAAATTTGTTTGATTTCTTCAAAATTGCACCCTCCAGCTAGAGAAGCAAGAATGCGTGGTTGTTACACTCTCCGTATTAACACCTTCAGCAAATGTATCAGAAACGTGGACTCAAGCTTAACAAATTTACGCGCTGATGACACCGCCCTACCATTTTTTTTTTTTTTTTACAACAATAGATGCTAGTCTAACCTACTCCCATTATTTTAATCTACTTCTACTGTATATGGGATCGCAAACCTAAAGAGATTCAAGGAATCCAAAGGGACTAAATGGTCATCGGATCAAACGGATGTCCGACGACACCTGATGAATTTAAGAAGAAAATTAGTGCAATTAAGGCACCTTTTAAGTGTAGTAAGGGGAATTTAATCCTTAATCTACACCTAGAGTAAAGACTCTGATGGCCAACTAGTCTAAGACGAGTTGGGGCACGGTTTCCAAGCTTCCATCTCATATCTTTCTTTTTTTTTTTTTTGGGGGGGGGGTACGGTCCATCTCATATCTCATTGAGAAGAAGTTATTGATTCACAAAAATGAATGAATTCCACTTCTACTAAATTCCTGTAGTTACAATGGAAAATTGATCTACTGTACGTTTAGAATTTCATAAATATTACATTCTTTTTTGTGCGTGTGTCTGTGTGTTTTCTATGTTATTACCTACCAAGTAGCAATAAAAAAAATACTGCTAGTAGCGAGACTTGAAAATTGAAATTGAACTTCTCTTAAGCAAAATGTTGATAAGAATAACTTTCACCTATTTTCAACTTAAAAAAAAAAAAAAAAGTTGAAGGGGGGGGGGGAAAGAGAGAGAGAACTGAAGAAACGTCTCCTAACAACTATCTGGGCAAGTAGGCCCAACTCGGCCCAATTAACAGGGGAAGTGATCAAGGGTTACATACTGCACTGGCCTTATCCCCGCCCCCCGGCCAAACCTTTTAGTAAGAAGACCAGCCCAATTTCTAAGCCCAATATCACCTCTGTCATCTTCCTCGTCGGAAATCAGAATCAAAATAAACCTAACTGCTAACACCTCCCCCTCCCAAAACCCCACGAAACAGAGAACACACACTAAAAAAAAAAAACGGGGGGAAAGGAAAAAGGGGGGACGGAAAAAAAGAGAGAAAAGAAAAATGGCGGACGTAGTGCAGTTCAAGCTGGAGAGGATGCTGAACGAGCTGGAGGATCTAGAGCGTCGCGGCTTGTTCAGCCGGCTGGAGATAGCCGAGATAGTGAAACAGCGGCGGAAGTTCGAGTACCGGCTGAAGAGGCCGAGCCCATTGGAAGAAGACTTTTTGGCATATATCGAGTACGAGAAGAAGCTGGACGAGCTGCGGCTGCTCAGGAAGAAAGCTTTGCTGAAGCATCAGACTGGGAAGGATAAGAAATGGAAGAAATCTGTGGCGGATTACGCGGGTGTCTCCAGAATCGTGGACATATATCGCCTGGCTACTAATAGGTTCAAGGGAGATATTCAGCTTTGGTTTCAGTATTTGGAGTTTTGTAGGCAAAGAAGAAATGGCAGAATGAAAAAGGTATTTTAGATATGATTTTTTTTTTTTTTTGGTTTTGTTTTGGCTGGCTTATTCAATTAGGAAATTTGGTGGTGGACTGGCTTCAAAATAGAAGACGGACTTTTGTAACTCTTACATGTGAAAGAAATGGATGAAGGAATAGGGATACGCATCCTAGACATCTATATATATGTAAATTAATGTATAGTCATACCTAGTTGAGCGTCTGAGACAATGTATTGTTTCTTTAGGAACCAAGTTTTGATCTTTTCAGTGGAAACTGGGCTTCTTTTATATTTGTTTCTGATGAAAAAAAATTAGTGGAAGACTAATCATGTGCTCTCCATTCGCTGACTAAGAAACCAAATTTGCTGTGATATGGGACAAATTCTAAAATTTGGGGATTAGGGAATATTAAAACCTAAGTCATTTTTGGTTTTCAACGAACTAAAAAATTTAATCTCAAGCCAGACTAGGAATTCAGAATTCATACTGAGAATCACTTCCCTAAGTCGTGTGTGTAAGTATCACACGTAGGCTCGCTTATGCATGCATGTCTATATGTTCTTGTGCGTATGTGTGCAATTTGTTTACTAACATGATTATGTAGTCATGCAGGATGCTAATGTTGATTCATACATCTTAACGTTCTTGTTTCTTCTTACTCTATTCTAGGCACTAGCACGGTTGATCCGTTTTCATCCTAAAGTACCTGGGGTGTGGATTTATGCTGCTGCTTGGGAGTTTGACCAGAACTTGAATACTGCTGCTGCTCGTGCTCTCATGCAAAATGGTTTGAGAGCATGCCCCACTTCAGAGGATCTGTGGGTAGAGTATCTCCGCATGGAACTCACATATCTTAACAAGTTGAAAGCTCGAAAGGTTGCTCTAGGAGAGGATGATGGAACATTAAGTCGTGATCCCCGTGAAGCTGCTGAGGAGCAATGGAAAGCTGAGAACAGTGAACTGTTTATGACACTTGATGAGAAAAAAGAGGATGCTTTAGAATCTAATGCCAATGCTGCATCAGAGGAGAAACCAGATCTATTTCGAGTGAAAGGTTTGAGCATTCTTCGAGCTGTTTACAGTGGGGCAATTGAAGCCCTTCCTTCTAGTTTCAGCCTAAGAACTAGATTTCTTGAGATACTGGAAGCAACAGACTTGACTCATTCAGATGACGTGCGAGATGAGATACTTGCTGACTTAAGAAGGGATTTTTCAAAAGAACCAGAATTTTGGGATTGGCTTGCCAGACAGCAAAATTATGAAAGAAGAAGTGGGCAAAAGAAGAATGAAGAAATTTTGCCTGAACAATTTAGAAAAACGATCCAGGTTTGTGGCCAAATTAGAAATTATGCATCATACAGTGCTTTGATTTATGATGTTACTCTATCTTCATCCAATCCAAAGGATGGTATTTATGCTTATCGGGCAAATAGTTTATTGATTGATTGGCTTGCCTTGCCCATAATGATATCACATGAGTAGTTTGTCTGTATCAGGTATTTTGGGCTGCTATTCGTCATCTAAGATTGCATAAATCATGAACAAGTAGTTACATTTAGGTCCTCCTTCCTGCACTCAATTATGATAATGTCAGTTTTTCATCCTCCTTTTACCCCTCTTACAGGGGGCTGTGCAACTTCTTTAGTTCTGCATTGCACTATGTAAAAGTTGGTATGTCCTAAGGGAAATTCCAAATGTTTCAAAGCCAGATTTTGTGCAAGGATGTTAGGAAGCTAGCATGTATAGCAAAACGATGCTGGAGCCTTATATCTATTAACTTTCTTTTAGGTCAGTTTTTTGTTCTTTGTCTACTGACTTTAGCTACCAAGTGTGTTTCAGCTACACTCTAGTTTACCACCCTAAATCACTGTAAATAAATAGTTTAATTATTTTACTTCTGTGCTTTTATGTCAAATATCAGATGAAGAGGCTATCTTCTTACAGACTGTATCTTGATGCATCTTTTTTCTTGTTCTGAAACCTATAGGTTTATGAGGAGGGATTGAGAGCTGTGCCTTCAGCTACAATGTTTAAGTTTTATGTAAAGTTCTTAATGGATGCTATTAGTTGCATAATTGGAGACAACCAACCTGAGGATTCCATCAAATCTGGGCAAGGGGTGGATCCTATTTCTCATTTATTGATGGTTTATGAAGAAGCACAAAACTCGGGGTTCATTTCTGAGGATCTTGCTAGTGAACATGTGTCATTTCTATTGCAACTGGGGAAAATAGATGAAGCTAGAAAGCTTGCGGAAAAGCTTTGTGCAGGAACGTTCTCAAATTCTGTGGAGCTATGGGCTTTGCGAATCTCAATGGACATGAGATGCATTGAAGATCAATCTGATTCTCCTACAAAAGCTAATTTATCATCCATCTTCGATATCCTCATTAATTTTCTAACTAATGTTGCCATTTCAGAAGCAGAAAAGCTGTGGCGAATGGTATGCTGAAACTAATTTTGGTACTCTGTCTTTTAGAATTATGGATCTACTAATATATGTTCATGTTATCAAATGTGCATTGGCTTCGGTTGTTAAGAATAGCATTGTACTTACCTCATTAGTTTGGGGTTATATTAATTTACTCATGCAGTTGTACAATGCCTGATATCGAATCTGTACCTGCAAATCATTTATGCTTGGACGACTGAATTGCATAGATGGCTGTAAGTTTTAACTTCTAATCCATTTATTTTGCATGTTATTCAGGCTTTCAAATATTTCGCACATCATCAACACTATTTTGACAAGCTAGTAGAGACTTCAGTGGTTGCACTGGCTAAGTTCGGTGGAAGTGATAATGGCTTTTCTCTCGGTTCCACTATTGTAAATCATGTCCTTCAAAGGGATGGGGTTCAGAGTGCAAGAGAGATTTATAAACGGTATTGCTGATTTCTACAAAGTATAATTGTGAAGTACTTCATAAGTATGCATGAAGTAGTTAACTATCATACAGTGAAAAATATCCCCATGGAATGAACAACATTTTCAACTGTTATAATTGCAGATTGCTTGCATTGCCTCATCCAGGGCTAATTCTATACCAGAACTGCATTGAATTGGAAACGAACCTTGCTTCTGTGGGAAACAAGGATTGTCTTGTAAATGCTCGAAAATTGTTTGAATCTGCCCTCGCAACTTATAATCAAGAACCAAGTTTGTGGAGGGACTATTATACGATGGAGGTTAAGGTAAACTTGCAAACTTTATCGCCTGTTCCGTTCCTGCCCAGTTAAATGTGTTTTTCTAGATTGCCAGTTAGTCGCTGTATAAAGTTAGTGAGTAAATTTTGTAGCCGCCTCAAATAAGGTGGAGAAAGGGCTAGACAGTGTTCAAAAGGTGCATCATCTTGTTACTGATTTTCTTTTCCTTGCCAATTTTCAGATCGGAACACCGGACAAAGCTGCAGCTCTTCATTGGCGTGCGCGAAAGGCACTCAAGTATAATGTTAAACTAGCTATGACAAATTTGTGACGAATGTATCTAAGTGGCCAAGCCTATTAAATTTTGACTTTGTCTTATCCATTTTTTGATTTTTATTGTTGTGTTCGGGGAAATGCAGTTAAACATGAAATTTAAGCTTTATTCTTTTGGGAAGTATCATCTAGAAACGCTTGTGGTACCACCTCCTTTTTGTCAGTTGCACAGCTATAGCAGCAGTGATTTTTTTCCCCTTTTTTTGTGTTTTTGGAGGGAGGGGAAGGGGGTGGGGGGAAATGAAATGTAAGTATTTCTTCATCCCGTTAGATTTCCAGGATAGAGAAAACTTTTACCTTACTATTCTTCTAGTTTATCAAAAATTTGGTGAGAGTTGGGGAACCAGGTCTTCAGTGTCCTACTAATTTTGCACTGGGGACATTATTCTAAATGTTTTTGTTATATCTGTTCGGTTTTTCTGTTTCTTTTCCTTCCATGCCAAGAATCTTTAACACTCATGATATACCAATGAAGGCTCCTGGAGCTGCTAAAGTTGACAGTTCAAATTCACCTCTCTCCCTGTAGGATTCTAAATCAGCAATAAGGACATCTAGACAAAATTTTCAGATGAGCAGCAGTATTGCCTTATGAAAGAGTTGTATTTGATCTCAACAAATCATGCGCGTCATATATTAAGATCGTCTATTGGTAAATAAATATTTGTTACAAGGGACGTATAGATGACTAACAAGCAGTACATAATGCTGTACTAGTACCTCCTATTTCCAGCTGAAAACCATATTTGGAATTGGGATTACAGCAATACATGGACGTGCTTTAATTAGATTACCCTCTTGGCCATTGTGGACTCACCACCTGCATGAATTGTCTGAAAAATGAGAAGATCCCAACTTGGAACAACAATGTTCAAGGCGTAATCTATTAATATGACGAAATTATCTGAACATGTTTCACTACTTCCTCTTCAGAGTGTTTGTCAAACATCAGGAGAAGCTCAGATTCAAAATGTAAAACTGACCTCGAGTGTGCTAAATACTAATCTCATTCTGCTGGCAACAACTGATGGCTCTTCAGCATAGCCCACTACTGCCATTTGCTCTAGCTGAAGTGTCTTCACAGGAAGCCTAATGCAGACAAACGGCTATGATGTAAATGCTTCTGGCTTCAAGGAAATATCAATACTTCATTGCCATAAGGAAATGTAGTCATACTACATTAAGATGAAGACATACACAAGGAGTTGACTTTACTCAGTAGACACATTTAAGGCCTGAATCTTGAGAAGAAAATTACACCAGAGCAATATAGTAAGAAGGATATGCTTATAGATACACTAGCAGGGACAAGTTTAAAAAAATGAAGAATGAGAAGAAGAAGATTTACGCCGGCAAGACAAATGCACATTGAACATAATGATTTCAAATGGATGAACCATCTATTTTCCCTTCTACAGCAAAGAACGTCGTGGAGGGGTTGCATCATAAAACAGGACAGTAAAACAGATCAAATAATCTCAAGCAAACAGAAAACAGAGATCTAACATATAGTTTCTCAATATGGGTAAGTTTGAAATGATAATCCACAATAGGAAAACAAAATCGCAATGCCTTACTTTCAGGAACACATTAAATTAACAAATATACAGAAATTTACTCCCAGAACCAAAACAAGATTATAGAAGAAGGGAAGGGGAATCAGACAGCAGACCATGCCATTCCCCTCACAAAGTATGCATTTGCTATGATTGCACAAAAGCCTTTCCAGCACAGCATCGTTTCCTCAGACACTGGGGGTGTAGATGACCATCTAACTATTGTTGGTTGTGGCGTACATAGGATGGTGATGAATATAATGCTCAACCACAGAATGCACTCATCAAGCTGCATAAAGAAATTATGTACTGTTAATCTTCTGTTTAAGTAGATGTTGTTGTTGATAACCAGAGTTACCCGTTAGCTATCATTGGAAGCAACGCAAGACAAAGAAAAGCATTGATCAGACTACAAAAGCACAACAATTTGTTTCCAGATGGTCCTTAGAAAATTAAAATCATCTTAATCAGAGCCAAATCTTCCACATGGTCATCGACCAACAATCAATTATAAGGCAAAAAATAACAGGGGGTACAAATCACTGGCTAGATACCCTATGCAATAACTTCCAGCCCCAAAATATCACATCAAACTTCATAAACAGGTAGCACAACTTTGATTCCAAATAGTGAGGGGAAAATTTGGGCATGCTATCACTTCAAGTTGGCAGCAGATAATAAAGCAGGCAATTGTTGGAGAAGACAGAAATTTAGTCATGTAGTCATTAATCTCAATGATATTGAGATTACTGACCATCACATACACCACCGACTGGATAGCTAAGATATTATCCAGAGCACCTTCAAGTTAAATTATACAGCAATAATTGAGGAATGAGACTATTGCTCTATGAGAAAGTAGGACTCTCAATTTATTGACACAAACAACAGTTCACATGACTAAGCAATATAAAAACAGCTACACAACTTAGGACTCCTAAATAAGTGTTCCAAAAAAATAGATGCTGTCACTAACAAAACAGAGAATTTAAGTTAGACAGTCTTTACGATGTGCAACAGCACATATCATACAGTTATGTGGATTTCCTGAATTATGAACACATAAAGGGGACAAAAATATGAGAAAGCAACTTCAAGATACAAGAAAGGATTAAGTGGAATAGTGGATTGACATGAGTTCTTACTCATACAGCCCAAGAGAGACCTTACCAAGAAAACGATGAGTTTAGCTATTCATAAAATTGCAAGCATCGGATGGTTCCCAAAATTACACCCAAAAGGAAAAAAATCATAGCAAAACCAAAGCTTCAAATAGAACAATGAATCAGAGAGGTACACAATCTGAAACATTTACCTTGATTTGTAGGTAATGCTATCCTGGTTGAAAACATAATGTCAGAAAAGATACCTGAATTGTCTACTGCCCTGACTAAATTTGAGAATCTTAATCTAGAAGTGCTTTGTTCCTATGAGAAAACTTTTAACTCACACAAAACACCAGGAAGTATTGCTTACTGTCCCAGTGAAGTTCTCAAAGTACCTACTATCAGCTACATACATACTCCAGATACACTTTGCCCAAGCAACATGATCTCATACCTTTCAATTTTACTATGTTACACGTTGTCTTCTTTTTTACTCTGGTTCTTTTGTTGAAATATATCATTGACATGTCCAAACACACCAGCTTACTGTTTTGAAAAACTACACTTGCTTCATTGGCATGTTATGTGTTGGCTGTCCTATATCTGGTCCCTTAGTCCCCAGTTTCTATTGCCATAAAGTAGAAATTTTCTTTTAATTTGAGATTATTGTCAAAGAAAATCAAATGCACTTTTCAACTTGGCCCAAGATTTGATCGTACGCATTTATTGTCTGTGCATGACCTTTCCTGCAATATTGAAGATTGAGCCTCATATCTTAAATGCTTTTCTACCTGACTTCTCAAATTAAGATTTTTCTGGATTTAATCACTCACTATAACATCTGGATTCTCACATGGACTATAATATGGATAAAAAACTGTGCTGTGACTGCCACTGTTGGCAATGTGCCAAATAGCAAATCAACATCACTATCGCACTGTCTGTTACCTCCTCACTGAATATCTTGTACTTCAGGCTGGTGGTTCCACCATATGTTTCTAAAGCTTCAATTTCAGCACCAGATTCTTTCAATTGAATTAGTTCCTTCCTTAATCCTTCATCAGTACATCCCAATGCATAGGCATTTACGCCAGCACTGATGAACTCCTACAATACCAGTCTAACATCTTATTACAGGAAGCAAAAAACTTCATCTCCTGGGAAATAAAGCAACAAAGATCTAAATATACTTTTAAGTTGTCACCTCCTCCACGCTCCACAAAACTCCTGTAACGCCTGAACAAGCTGATTGCTATATTCCGTGATGAACGGTATTCATCGTCAGGTGAAACAGAGTCTTGTGAACGGCACTGAAATGATTGCACAGACAATCACATGAAAGAACCAACATAAGTCAGAAAGGACAATTAGTTGGAAAAGTTTGTGTGTTCCCCTTACTAAGGGAGAGAATACACAATTTAATGCTTACCAGCCATTTCTTTGAAGGATTCTGGCATGAGAGGTGATAGACTTTAAGATGAGTAAAGAAATCCCGAGAAAAGGAGCAATTTTGTATTCTTTTAGTAAAAGGGTCCCTTGAAGATGTAGCAGAGCTGACACTACTGCTCAAGGGATTTAGATGCCTAAGCTTTCCAGAAGCTGTTTCATTCAGTAAATTTGAGTCCAAATGAGCGTGGTAGTTGTTATATGTTCCCAGATTGTGAACCGTCAACATGGTTGAACCATGATAGCTTATCTTCAATCAGTTCCAAACACTCAATCATAAGCTATATGTTTAATTAAGAGAAAGAGAACAGTATAATAACCAATTTCCAGAACAAGTTCTTTATGCTTTTAGCATTCAAGCATACTCAAAACGAGTCACAAAGATCTAAGCGAACACTTTTAAGCAAACAATAAAGAAACTAGAAGTTTCAGTAGGTTCCCAGGTTTCTGCTTATTTGAGCTAAACCTGATAATATATTTTCTCTTCACACGTTTCCCAACTTTCACTGAGTCTATGGTACTATACACTTGAATAAAAAACTACATCCATCTTAGAGATGAATTAAACATTTGCCTTTCTCATATAACATGTTGTGAAAGTTTAATCAGTTCCGGTTGAGTGAAAAAACCTATAGTCATATCAGATACCCCTGCAGTATTAAGGAAAAAGTTACAAGCTTTACATAGTCGAAGCTTCGTTATGCTTAACATTCTGCAAATGAGAGATTTCAATTATCTAAGATTCATAATCTTTAAAAACGTTGAACTTTGTAAACAGCAACAATGAAGTGAATGAAAACATAAATCCCTGCAACTACTCATACAATACCTATATCCATACAAACCAGAACCAGGAAACCATTGCAATTTGTAGCAGCAAATGTTACTCGTAAATTCTCAGTAGAGTCATCCTTTAAAATTTAGAAAAACTAAACGTAACAAAAGAACTCTTGGGGAAAGAGAGAAAGAAAGACCATTTGTCTGTTAGTTGGTCAGCACCCCAGAAAGAATTCTAAGAGCATGGTGATTAAAACAAGGAAATTCATCATTTTTCAGAGACAGGATAAAATTTGTTATGCTGATTCTAGCTTCTTTTTCTAGCTCACTATTGAATAAAGCTTGACAACATATAAGTATGGCCTAGTGACTATAATCATCAGTACTAAACAATGATCACACATGTTTCTTGGCTCGAACTCATAGTTACAGAATAAAAGGAAAAAGAAAATTGAGAAACACATACCTTTAGCCTTTATCAGGGTTTAGATGATCTCATCTGCCAAAGAAAGACAGAGATAGATTTCCCACAGACAAAGCTTAGGATAAAGGCAGCTGAATCCAAATAAGAAATGAGGTTAATAGCAATCAGAAAATCAAGATTTAAAACGGGCAAAAACTATGTATAGATGCAAGGAAAGATACTGCATGGAAGTTGAAGAAATATCTAGTGTAGAATCTCAAGAAGGGTTATATGGGGGCCACAAATTTCATGAATGGCTCTCAAAACTTCTTCGTTTGAATCACCAGAAAGGTTCTTTTCAGAAGAGGAGGAAATTTCTGGCTATGGATCAATGGCCTTTCCTTGGGTGTTTTCTCCACTTCGTTTTGCAAGGCAAAGTGACTGAATAATCCAACGTTGTCGTTTTCGTGTAACGTGTTTTACTAGACTTCAGGATCGAATGCCAGTAGCATTTTTTTTTTTATTTCTTCACAAAATTAAATTTCCAAAAAGAAAAATTAATGCAAACTTAATTTTTCTTGCTCCCTTTTAAAAGCGTGATAACCTTTTTCATAATTTATAGAGTTATCAATATTTCATTCCATTGATCTTTCTAGCAAGCTGATAAAGTTAAAAATGGAAGTCAGTGTGGAGAAGGAACTGGAAAAAATTGACGACACTGAGCTGATTGGGGGAAAAGCAGGTTTGGGACAAAACCAAAAAATAAATGAATTAATAAATTAATAAAAATTGATTGAAATAAATGAATATGAAAAAGGCAATGTCGAAATGGCACATAGTTAAAATTTGAAACAAAAAAGAAGGGGTTAAAATGGTATATTAATATTTGAAGTATAGGAGCAGCTCTACTAGCAAAAATGGGAGAAAGCCTGCAAGTATTAATCCACATAATATTTTGTTGCTTGCATCATAGTTTTTAATTAACTTTCTATCTTACTCACCATCTTTTTATCACATGTATATTATATTTTAAAAAGTGTTATAGTAATTTTTTCAAATAATATTTCACACGATCTTCTATCCAAACACACTCATTGATATGTGTTATGATGCAAAAGCTCTAGAGATAATCATACATAATATAAAAGCGTCTAGAGTCGGTGATCAAATTGGTATGCTGCAATTTTCGTCTCCCCTTTTTAGTAGTTTTGTTCAATTTCCTGGCTTTTTCGTCATTTTAGTTTTGGTCATGCATTGGGTCTCTTATTTCCTTTTACCGATAGCTGGCTGCTACACAGCACAACGGTGAGAAGTAGCGGTGGAGAGAGGATACGTGTATTTTGAACATGACATGCAGTTGAGCGTTAGTGGAATCCAATATGTTTGCACCTCAGCCATTGGATTTATGTGCCTTCAATGTGTGCCGTCCGTTCATTTTTGCTTGTCCATTCAAACCAAAAACGGTTGGTAAAGCCAACTGGTTGTGTTGAGTACTTTGGAGGGAATTGACAGGTCTTTTCTTCGACTGTAGCTCTGCTCTACTCCTTCAACTGGTATGGAAATTCGTCCTTTTTTCCTACAATTTTTCCAAAGTATTGAGGTTTTAGGGAGCTAACCTTGGCTCCTACTTGTCCATTTTTCGACTTTTGCAGATTTCTTTTTGGGCCTGCTTCTTTTTTTTATGGATTTTCCATAGCTGCTGTGTGAAGACACAATGTTATATTTCTTTTTTTGCATGCTTCTCTGATGACATCCGTGTAACTTCAATTGCTTGCAATTGTAAGATAACTCGGATTTATTAACTAAATGCTAGAGTTGGGGTGCTATGGGTATAGGTCCTACTGATACAACGGTAGAATTTGATCAATTCTGATTAGTTCTTCCTATTCTCTCTAATGAATTGTTGGTTATAGTAGATCAATCAACCTTACATGATGTGTTCATGGAATTCTAAATAGGAGCGAAAGTTTAACTATTAGTTTAACTCATACAATGACACTAATCATTTGAATTGAGTAAACCTGTTTGTAAATTTCACTGCCTGTGCTTTACTTTACTCATATTCATATTACTCATAATTATGTAGGTATCTAATTTTAGGCAGAAAGGTTTGAAGTTAGGTGCTTTTCACTGGTTGACCTATTGGGCTAAAGGTAATCCTTTCTGATTCTAAGAGGGTCAACATATGAGCTATTATTGAAATTTTATTTTGTATCATCGATGTACATGTTTTCACGTAGTTCATAATCTCTTGGTTGATTAAGTCCATTCGACATGTTTTGCATGCAACTTGTCATTTCGAGTTTCCTGGTTCATGTATATATATGCATAACTCTGCAAACTATTATATTGTTCTGCTTACACTGCTTAACTATTTAATAAAGTCAAATAGTCAAGAGGATCAGTGATTGAGTTTCAAATAAATTTATTTCTATCTTTGCGGATCCATCTTCATGTCATCTCTTTTCTATTATATCTATAATGGCTTCAAATTGAAGATATGCATCACTTGAGGAGAAATATGCGGAAAGGAATCAACGACGTCGTGAAAGATAAGCGGCAGCAAAAGAAAGCTAAAAAGGAAGCTGAAGGCGAGTCTAGGTGGTCTGCACCTGTTGCTTTGAGTTTGCATGTACTGTCTCTGACTGCATTCTATCTATGTCTCCTACATCTGCAAATTCTGGCCCATTAATGGAGAATTTTAGTTCAGCTTCTCCTATGCTAGATTCTTCTGTTAAGGATATTTGTACTATAACAACTGGACCGCATGTATCAGACATTCATTGAGGCAAAGAAACAAGAGAGGAGACATCATCAGAGTTTAGTGAATGCGTAGAAGGGACAATGCCCCTGGTGCGCTGTAGCTATCCATGCAGATTCTTATAATTGATATTCCCATAGATCATCCTGATTTATTGATCACGCAGTCAAAACAGCGGAAACCAAATTTTTATTACGTACTTTTTTCTCACCAGTTTCTAAGCTTTGCATATGTATATAACTAAATGATTCATATCCTAATAATATATATACACTTAAATATATGCATATACATGTGGATCTACACACAACATTGGTATATATACAGATACTATAGGTTTGATATATAAACTTATTTAATAAATGGTATATTTAATAGTTCTACAATCTTGACTATTCTCTTATAGAGTCTAAGGTAAGATGTTTTATATGTAAATGAATATATACATATATATGCACCATATATACTGGGTGAGAATTTTTCCATTGTATACAGGTGCACTAAACAAACTACACACAATTGTTCCCAAACTCAGCTATGGTGGTTCACCAAGTCTTGATAATACAATGGCGACACAAAACCATCATTCAGAGCTCTTTTGGGTAAAAAAAGAACTAGCTGATTCTTATTCTGGCAATCTTACTTCTTTGGCCAACCAACAGAGGGACAAGGAAGATAGTACTGAACACAACTATCATAGAGATCTACAAAAATTGTGTACTAAAGCTGACATGCTCAACAGAGAACAGTCTCTCATCAATATTCTTGTCTATTATAATCAGTGCAATGAATGAGCAAACTCACGAGACTGAGTATCATGTGAGCAGGAACGGAAGTAATGGATTTTCGGCTCTAGCTACTATATTAACCAGCATCCGTGCATATACGTGTACAATTTATATGCGCTATATAAACAACAGAATCCGGTTTTGACTTTGTTAATTGTAGCAGTACTACCTCTAAGGATTCCGATAATATTATATAAGAAAAGTTAAGAAATCTAATGTCTATATTTCTTACGGATGAAGAATGTTAAAATCCAATGCCATCTGATACAGCATGGCAAAAATCAGTATTCCACATTAAAAGACTGCAAATACAGTGGTATTGGTTTGCACTTGAACAGGATCGAGAGAGAAAACACTCTGCAAGCAAGGGTCAGACATCGACAGAATAGTGACTGCTGAAGAAAAATAACATCTGGTGCCCAGATCCAAATGAATAACAACTGCACACACTGCCAAACGGGTGGATGCTATATCTTCAGCTTCACATGCTAATTTAAAAGCAAAGAGAGAGTAATTCCTATGAACACCTGGTAATCCTGTTTTGGCAGGAATCGGATATCAATGTGACTGGCATGATCTTATCTATTATTTTGCTATGCATCTACCATGAAAAATGCAAGTCGCATGCTATCTAGGTTATTTTACATCTCTATATTATAGACAAACTAACTCTATATCTCAAAGTGTTAAATATATTGCAAAAGTTTATTCTGTATATACAAAAAAGCCGAAATAATGTATACAACCTAGATATATAAAAAGGAAAAATAGTTTTAACTATGCCTTGTATTTGCATCTTATATTATTACCGGTAATATAATCTATTAGAAAGGCAATTATTTGCATCTTATATTATTATTACCAGTGCTTATAATCATTAGAAAGCAATTATTCTCATCTTTCATCATCTGAGAAATTATGTCTATACAAGATTTAACATTCATTTATAGGACAGCAGAGAACCAAATAATATAGTACGCCTGATCCTTTTCTAGCTAATTGCCACTGAAGCGACGTAGCTACTTGGGGATGAGTCTGAATGTATACACTATGGTGCTAAATTTTACAAAGATGTCACTTATATTTCCAGGCAAGAGTAAAATTGATGAACTGGAAATTTACTCTTTCCATCAGTTGCAACTTTCCATGCACACATTGGCATGGCCAAATGAACTCACTTGGTGGCTGTGGGTCTCAATGGCTCTAAAAAAATGCATCCATCTCTGGCTCTGGCCCTGTTTCTTTTGTCTAACTTTCCATTTTCTTAGATGCTTCGGGCGCTCCACCCAATACTAACCATACATTTTCCTCTTCCTTCCTTGACGCTTCTTTGTTCTTTTTTTTTTCCTTCCCTTCCTTGAGAGTCTTATTTCCAGCTGCAAATGAGCCCAGTTTGTTCACTTGTTCTAGTTTACATCTCTTCAATTGTTTCAATATATTTGGTTTGGATCCCTGGCCCTGTATATACTTTGCCATAGTACCACATTGTGGCTTGGCAGAGGGGCCCATTGGATGCTTTAGCTGTCGATTTGGATGATCACCTCTAAATATGTGCATGTAAAACTGAGTAGCCTGCGGTTGATTGACTGCCGCCTGCCTTTCCACCAGATTTTAAGCATTTGATCTAATCCATCGCCAAGATGGGTGTACTTAATCGAGCTTTACTTGTTTGGTGTGGACTCACTGATACATCCATTGCGGCAAAAACACTGCATCTTCCATAGTGGAGCAGGACATCCAATCCACCATGGTCGAGTCGCATCAGTCAAGTATAGATGCTGCCGCCTACCAAACCGCCTACTAATTATATATAGCATTATAATAATACCTAATCGACTCCCCAAACTGGAAAATATCGATCAACAACATATACTATTTTGATTGAAATAAAAGAAATCTTGAACCACAATGCATCCAGCTCCCCGAAAGTTAAAGAGAGTCGAATGGATAAAATAAGCAAACCAAGACAATAAAAAACCGTACCAGGAAACTTAGGCAATGACAAAACTACAAACAATTTGTTTCTGGGCCACCAAATACAATTATTATTACACAATAATGTGACCAAATTCTCGGCAACAGAGCAAAACATCATCTAGTATATATAAATTCTGAGAAGATGTAAAAGAGGGATCTATTTTTTCTTGTCCTGATTGCTATAAACGTATTACTGCAATAAGAAAATCTCTTCTACCTAAAAAGAGAAAGGATTCTAACATTTTAATAAAAAAACTTAATGATTTTAAGAAGTTGTTTTGGTGTCTTGAATTTTGAGAGATTGCTAAAATAAAGACCTCCCAAAAAAATGTATACAAAAGCTGAGTACCAATATAGGTATAGAACACGACTAAATAATTAGAGAATACATTTTCTTACATTAAATTTGATGAATTTGGGTTGGATATTAGAGGTTGTAAAATATCAAATTATTAGGGATGTAAATTGGAATTTCACTTCCAAATATTGAGGTTTTAAACTGCATTTTTTTTCAAAACGCATTCCCCTTTAAACTTTAAAATATTCTTCCAGAACCTGTTAAAGAGAACAGGTAGTAAGTGCCCACCACCTTTACAATGCTAATTTATATAGAAAATTATTATTTTAGTATAAATTCGCAAAGTATTCACCCATGCTTTTAATTGTTTGTAACTACATACATGAGTCGTGGCTGATACGTGAACAATAACCCCGAGGCGTGACTAAAAATTGTTACAGTAGTCCCCACTCCACCAAAGAAAGCCTAACAATGAGCATGAGAGGTTGCAATTTCAACACTGAAATGGATTTCCCTTCCTCTCAATGCCTCTCACCCATCCCAGCTGCCAATGTCTAAACTCTCTACTCTTAGCCCGTCCCCAACCACCCGCGCAATCCAAACGACATGAGAAAGAAAGATATGGAAAAGTCCAAACCCACCACCACTACTAGAGATGTCCTGATTGCAAGTACAGAAAAGCCTCCCACCTACTCACATCCCACCAAAACTCCCCTCTATTTTAGTAGTACTTATTATATAACATAACAGATATAAACAGCTGCGCAAGCATTTATATCCCACATTAGTCTCCTGAGATACATATATCCCTTTGTAGTCTGAGATAAATCTTATATTGTCCCCTACAAAAAAATCTACATAAGGAGAATCTTTTCTCCCCTTTCCCTCATGGGTAATGGTGTGTAACAGTCACGAGGGTTCAGTGTAACTTATCTGGGCTCTGGAACTAAAAAAAAGAAAAGAAAGATAAAGATCAGAGCCGTGAAGTAAATAATACGTAACTGAACCAGCTTAAAACAG